>OX621249.1:9337500-10589875 GCA_951640165.1 Pseudoips prasinana | reverse complement strand
TTAAGCGACTAATACGCTTAAATTAAGCTACTGGTTGAGAGCCTTTTGCGCTAGCCAACTGCTCGTTGTTTTAAATTCTTTTATTTTAATATACAATTGCTAAATGTAACAATAATAGCTTAGTAACTTGCTATTTATTATTTATTTAAGGATATTAAAAATATATATGACGAAACAGACCGCACGGACGGACTAATTCAAAATATTTTGTTGCTTTAATTACTGTTTTTAAACTATGTTTATGTAATAAATTGTAAGCTTGACAAGTACAAGTGTATGTAAATACCCAAGTGCTGTATAAATTTCATTATTTAATTAATAATAAAATCATTTATTTCCATATCACATACGGAAAATGTACAATAATATTAGTTAGTAGGTATATTTTTAGTTTTAAAATAAAATCCGTACTGGTATGAAATATATACAAATGGTACTTAAAAAGAAAGAAATATGGTTATTAGAATTGGTGTACTTACGCAAGTTAAAGTGATGTAAATTTCATAGATTAGTGTTCACATGTGCTGCTTTATAAAATATAAAACCAACTTCAACTTTTCTCATTAATAACTAATTGATTGAAATTAATATAGACCATACAATCAATAAAACAATGAAAAACCGGCCAAGTGCGAGTCGGACTCGCACATGAAGGGTTCCGTAGCAGCAAGTATTTCAGTTGATTAAATGAAAGCAAATTGCGGTTTATAACGTATTAAAAAAAACTACTTGCTAGATCTCTTTCAAACTAAATTTTGTTGTTAGTTTCTATGGTATGTATGTAATGTACATCATATATTTTTTTTAGTTTTATCATTCTCTTATTTTAGAAGTTACCCCCCCTCCCCCCTGTAACTTCTAAAATAAGAGAATGATAAGACACTCATTTTACCACTTTGGAAGTGACCCCCCAAAATTATTGTTCTTTTTCTATTTTTGTGTAAAAATATTAATGCGGTTCACAGAACACACTTACTTACCAAGTTTCAGCAGCACAGCTCTTACAGTTTCGGGAAAAAGTGGCTGTGACATACGGACGGACAAACAGACAGACAGACATGACGAATCTATAAGGGTTCCGTTTTTTGCTATTTGGCTACGGTACCCTAAAAAAGGAACCATCAAGATCGGTTAGTAAACACCGTTCTACGTTGTTTATTAACCGATCTAGATAAACTAATCATGTAAAATTAATCTAGTAGAGTAACAAAAATACATCTATACTCACAAACTTTAGCATTTATAATATTAGTAGGATGTGTACCTCTAACGGTTTTGGTAGTGCACGCCGGAATAGCTCGCATATGGTAGATTTTTCCCTACTTACTTGACACTTATCGTCATATTTTGGACAATTCACACAATATCTTTATAAATTGATTGATTTGATTCATTAATACCATAACAGTTTTTTAAAGAAAATTGTAATTCAGATCTGCAGCTCTAAATTAGATGTTTCTAGTAAAACCGGTTAATTTAATCAGGTCCCATATGTATACTAAATTCCCATAATGTACAAAAAAATCACAAGTTTGTTTTATTTTCAATCAAAATAAAATATCAAAAGATCCTGGCAGCGGTGGGATTCGAACCCACGCCTCCGAAGAGACTGGTGCCTTAAACCAGCGCCTTAGACCGCTCGGCCACGCTACCGCGTGTCCAAAGTAACAAAATTAGCACTTGCTTTATATCGCTGTTACTTTATCTCACTTCAGCCATATAACAAGCATTACTTATCTGACCTAAAAATATCCACGAAACTAATATGTTGATAATAAAGAACGCTGTAAATTAATAACTTTTAACGAATATTAAAACTGTTAGGTATATTCGCAATGATTAACAACTTTTCTACTAAAGATATTCCCCTGATTCTATACAATACCAACTAAAGTACATAATTTAATATGTTTGCTTTTCTTTTTTAATATACGTAGTTATATCTAGAAGGATAGGACATCTCTTGTTGTTTCTATTTGGTTACATATCAGAACACATTAGAACCTGAGTATGTCTGGCAGTTTTATGGACATACTAGCTATGCCCAGCGGTTTCACCCGCGTTAAAGTAGTTTTTGGCGTAAAAGAGTAACAAAAATACATCTATACTCACAAACTTTAGCATTTATAATATTAGTAGGATGTGTACCTCTAACGGTTTTGGTAGTGCACGCCGGAATAGCTCGCATATGGTAGATTTTTCGCTACTTACTTGACACTTATCGTCATATTTTGGACAATTCACACAATATCTTTATAAATTGTAGCTATAATATTGTAAAGTTTCATTAAAATCCATTCAGTAGTTTTTACGTGAAAGAGTAACAAATATTCATCCATCCATACTTACAAACTTTCGCGTTTATAATATTAGTAGGATATGACATATAAAACTGATTTTCATACAAACTTCGTTAGTAATGACATTTAAATTAGTTTAGTGGTGTAAAAGACATAATTTCCTGCATTAAGTATTTGAACCAAGTGATTTATATTCGTACCGTGACATGGTAGATACAGAGTATACCTACACTGTTCCCAAAATAGTCTTGTCATGTTTTTTAATACGCATTGTAGCGTCCGATAGTTCTGAAAATTGAGTTCTATTTTTATAGTAATATGGATCTATTTTACACAAATTGTAAGGAGCTTGGAATATGTTTCTGACGAACAATGTATTATTTTCTAATTGAACTAACATATCTGATTGGATGCGTCCAATTGTAACCGTAAGCTGTTATTTAAATAAGAATTATTCTTATTTTTTTAGATACGCCATTTTTATGCAACACCTTCTTCTATAATTATAAAACGTAAGCTAATATTTAAATGAGAACTTATTCTTATTTTTATAATACGCCAATTTTGTGCAACACCTATTTCTATACTTAATTATAAAACGTGAGCTATTATTCAAATGAGAATTTATTCTTTTTTTTAATACGCCGATTTTGTGCAACAAGTACTTCGAATTATAAAACGTAAGCTATTATTTAAATGAGAATTTATTATTATTTTGTTAATACGCCGATTTTGTGCAACACCTACTTCTATAATTATAAAACGTAAGCTAATATTTAAATGAGAATTCTTTCTCTATTATTTAAATGAGAATTTATTCTCTATTATTTAAAGAGATTTTATTCTTATTTATTTAATACGCCAATTTTGTGCAACACACAAATTCTCATTTAAATAATAGCTTTCGTCGATAGACAATCAGATTCATTATTTCTACTTCTTGTTGGAATATAACTTAAGTATATCGCTGTTACTTTATCTCACTTCAGCCATATAACAAGCATTACTTATCTGACCTAAAAATATCCACGAAACTAATATGTTGATAATAAAGAACGCTGTAAATTAATAACTTTTTAACACTCGTCGGGGATTAAATATACATTTAGGCAAAAAACACAAACCACCAAATTTTTCCCAGAGCCCTAGTCCCAATAACAGCAATAGCTCAAATGCATGCTCCACTGACACCTATTCGCGACTTTCACTAGCTCAAATTTTGAGCAAACTTAAAAATTCAGTACCGCTAGTGAAAAGAATCCCTCGAGGAGCTAGGCAATTAGTTGCACAAACCCTAGCGCAGTGCATTCGCATTGTCCTTCGGGACAATAATGAAGACAGCTGGAGGAACTTGCTCACCTTTGCCTATAGAGTTTTGCATACAAAAAAATCAAAAAATCATCAAAATAATTTAACAACGGAAATAAAAAATAATTGTACCCACTACGACACCGACCAACAAACTAATTTTGATGTTGATAACTTTAGAATAGGGTATAACAACTCCAAAACCTTATCTAATTATGTTCAAACCAAATTAGGCGAAGGTGACATAGGGGGCGCCGCCAGGCTTCTTTTTAGCAGTGATGTAGTAGCGCCTTGCACGCCGGACACACTTGGAGCGCTACAGTGCAAGCATCCGGTTCCAGCAGATGACCTCAACTTTCCAGCACCACCCGTTAGTGAAACAGCTTTATCTGTAACTGCCCGGGAAGTGTCAGTGGCCGTATCTTCCTTCCGGAGCGGTTCCGCGGGCGGCCTTGATGGTTTGACCCCTAGGCATCTCCAAGATCTGATTAATCCATCCATGGGGGTCGCTGGCTCTGATTAACTTAATGCTTAGCGGCAATGTCTGCGGATCCATTATTGATGTTTTGTACGGGGCCAACCTCTGTGCCCTTTACAAACGCGATGGTGGCATCCGCCCCATTGCTGTTGGATGCGTTTTCCGTCGTATGGCAGCCAAATTATGTTGCAAACATGTTCATGGAAAGTTTTCATCCGTTTTCCAGCCCCTGCAGCTCGGATTTGGCTCCAAGGGGGGCTGTGAGGCTGCCATACACGCACTTTCCACTTATTTACGTGGTGGTAAAGGTGAGGTCATCCTTAAGGTTGACCTGAAGAACGCCTTTAACTCTGTAAACAGGGATACCTTGTTGACCGAGGTGCAAAAAGAAACCCCCGAAATTTATCATTTTATTTGGCAATGTTACCGTTATCCCACAAAATTATTATACAAAGGACACACTTTAGATTCAGCCGTCGGATGTCAACAAGGTGACCCTCTCGGACCGGTCATTTTTAGTCTTTCCATACACCCAATAATTCGGCAGCTAAATTCAAAATTTAACGCATGGTACTAAGATGACGGGACCCTAGGAGGTGATGCTGTAACTGTCCTGAATGACCTACTTTTCCTAAAAGAATCATTAAAATCAATTGGCCTCGATCTTAACCCATCCAAATGCGAACTTTTTATAACAAACGAAGCCAATAAAAACACTAACTTCTAAATTTAATTCTATAGCCCCAGATATCAAAATACTAAATAAAAACTCGTTACGCCTCCTGGGGTCTCCCATCTTGGAAGAGGGGTACTTATATTTCATAGAACGATTTTCTAAGCTAAACTCACATTCATCATACACCTTGATTCGGTACTGCTGTTTTGTTCCCAAATTTACATACGTCATACGTTCTTGTCAATTATGGAAACATACGGCCCTCCTTGGAAAAGTTGACCAAATTTTACGTGACACACGTATTTTAAATTTAGACCTGGATGACCGTGCCTGGGCGCAAGCTACTCTTCCTGTGCGCATGGGCGGCCTCGGCATCCGCAAAATTACTAGCGTTAGCTTAACAGCGTTTCTGTCCTCGGTCCATTCTACCAAAGAACTAATCTTTAAAATTCTTTCACCTACTCAGGTTAGTTCAGAGGTAAGGTGTTTAACCGATGCCATAAACGTTTGGAAAATGACCTGTCCAAGTTCAGACCTACCCACGAACCCGTCCTCCCAGAAACAGTGGGACCAGCCGCTCTGCGAGCTAGTGCGTAATAATCTCGTAAATACATGCACGAACCTCGCGGAACGCGCCCGTCTACTGGCTGTGGGAGAATGGGAGTCGGGTTTATGGTTACAGGCGTTACCGTCGGCCAACATAGGTACTATGCTGGACAACGGTACTTTTCGCGTCGCTGCCGGCCTCCGTCTGGGTGTCTCATGCGTTGCTCCGCATCGTTGTAGGTGTGGGGAAGCGGTCGATCACCTTGGACGCCATGGTCTATCATGTTGCCGTAGCGCGGGCAGAATCTCACGCCACAGTGGGATCAATAATATAATCCGTCGGGCTCTTTCCAGCGCCGACGTCCCAGCGGTTCTAGAACCAAGCGGCTTGGCACGTGATGATGGAAAGAGACCCGATGGTATGTCTTTGGTTCCATGGAAGATGGGTAGGCCCTTGGTGTGGGACGCAACATGCGTCGACACCCTTGCGCCCTCCCATCTTCCCCATACGTCGGGTTCTGCAGGCGCTGCTGCTGCTTTGGCGGAAACCCTTAAACGGCGCAAATACACAAATTTGGCTGCAAATTTTGTTTTTGAGCCGTTTGGGGTAGAAACCTTAGGAACATGGGGCCCAAGCGCACATTTATTATTTCGGGAAATAGGTAAACGTTTGATCGACGCTTCCCATGATCAGAGGGCTGGTCTATTCTTGGGTCAGAGGATCAGCATTGCGATTCAGCGTGGCAATGCGGCCAGCCTTCTGGGCACTTTTCCCATAAGCGATGCGGAGGGATTATTGGACGCCTTTTAGGGTAAATAGTAGTTTATCTAATTTCTAGCTTATAATTTCATTTTATTTAATTCTATTCTATTATTTAATACCTTCTTTTTTTTCAATTTATGATTTCCCATTTACGAAGTAACACGTTTTGTTCGAATTAATAACATTTAATTTAAAATGAAAATGTCTGAATATATTAAATGTTTAAGTATAGTTTACTTACCCGATTAAACTTACCGTGTTTTATTTTGTATAGACAATTACGTTCAGCGAAGTTTCCGGCAGGGGCGGTGCTAGTTATGGAAAAACCTGCCAGTATCATCGAGAAAGTTCATGAACTTATGGTAGCCATGCTGAACAACGCGGCAACGTATATCACATCAATGAGAAAAATACACAAATTGAAATATTTACTTTCATAGAAGAATAGGTAACGATCAGCTGGTGAATTTTCTATGGGGTACTAAAAATATTTTCTTTGTTTTTCACGAACAAAGATACAACTATACAAAAGGAAAACTAAAACTGAACAAATGGAACATCAAACATAATTTCTTTGTTTTTCACAAACAAAGTATATATTTTTGATTTTCCATTTGTTCAGTTTTAGTTTTTCATTTGCAAAGTTATATAATTTATGTTTTACGTTATATATACCTAATATTTTCATACATACAAACATAAAAAATTAAAAGGGTACTAAGTACTGGATATTCTAAATCAGACTTCGAATAACTAATTTTGTTTCTCTGAATATTTAATTTAATGTTATTAATTTTTTATATATAACACTGATCTCACTTCTCTAGTTTAAAAAAAAATAGTGTAATGTTAACCTTGTTAAATATACAAACAATATATTACTCAAATTTTGTATTAAATTAAAGATAGAAACTACCACTAATAAGTGGTAGTTTCTATCTTTAATTTAATACAAAATTTGAGTAATATATTGTTTTTAAGTTTTTGTTTTGTAATAATATTGTAAGTGTTGTTTTGTAATAATACCTGTAATGGCAAATCACACAGAACTTGTATTTAAACATGAAAAAATTGTTAAGTTGCATCGTGAAATGTCGATGGTGTATCACTTATAAATAAATAAGTAAAAAAATTATAAACATTATATTTAAATTTATTATGAATTATTGGAAATCATTTCACCAAATTCCATGGAGTACCTATATTTCTTTGAATGCCCATTATATACCATAGACACGCACAAAGAAAGTCTGTGCAAGTCCGAAATTCCAACAATAAAATTAGAATGGAATATTTATCACTAATGAATATCTAAATCAATGTTTTTTGTATAAAAATCACAGAAAAAGCACTAAGTTTAACCACTAAGTGATATTGTGTGGTTTGGAGCCTATTCGCCAAAGAACATAATCGACTTAAATCGGCTGGCGTGCTCGTGGCTAACTAATAAACATTACATATTTCAATCGAATCAAAAAGGACTTACTTGTGTTCTGTTCTTCTTAAATAATCGAAAAAGAAACATATTATATAAACAGATAAAGTAGTAGTTATTATAAATATCCTGGGACATTTTAACACTGGGCCAACTGATCCCAATCTAAGCAGTTTTCATTTGCAAATATATACTTATATATCAGCCCAGACTCAGGACAGACATGTTCATGCACATAAATATCTGTACTGGGTGGGAATCGAACCCACGACCTCCGGCGTGAAAGGCAAGCATTTACCCATGACGCCAACCGGCCAATGCTTCCATAGCCAAACTCAATCAGTTAAATATTGCATGACTGATCAATTGACATAGCGAATATGTCGCGTCTGTTTAATGAAATTGAATTGGAAGCCATATTATAAGAACCGTAAGACGCAGCGGCAGGCTCCCTTCAAGGTGGACCGACGATCTGGTAAAGGTCGCGGGATGCGGGCAGCGCAGGACCGGCTATTGTGGATATCCTGGGGGGAGGCCATTTTCCAGCAATAAACGTCTTCTCGCTGATATGATGATGATTATAAGAATAATTTATTTCTGCTAAGGGTGTCCCAGCTACAGCACGCATCACCCCAGGAAAATGAGTGCTTAAGTGTATAAAATTAGTAGGATTAGATGATGAATCTTTGCTGTTAAGTATGTGTGTGTTGTTAATGTTAAGTTGTTCTCGAGTGGCGACCACCGGAACGGACCGGAAGACACAGCTTGGGTAATCCCCCTACAAGGGGGACCGACGATCTAGCAAGGGTCGCCGGAAACCGTTGGTCGCGGGCAGCACAAGACCGGCCATTGTGGAGATTCGGCCGTTCGGCTGATATGATGATGATGATGTTATTGAGCGTACTGTTCGCAGGCATCGGAACGGAGGTAGGATTTACCACACCATAGCAGCTTCATTATAACCAAGTCGAATTTCTTTAGAATATATAATAATAATGGCCTGGGACATTGTTCACAAGCTATCTGATCCCAAACTAGGCAGAGCTTGATCTATTAAAATCAGATAACTGATATACTACTCACTTTTCTTTTGTAAATACATACTTATGTAGATATTATAATACTAGAAATAACATTGAACCAAAAACATCTCTCTTAAATAATATTTAAATAATCACAAGACAATATGTATTCTTTTTTTTTAATCTTACAATAAACTACAAAAAAAAATAGTTTATTATCACAAACAACGAATTACATAAATAAATGAATTTGTATGGGGTCTCATTTTAGGCAGACAATGCCTGTATTACGAGACCCCGCTCTTCCATATCAATTTTATGTTTGCGTGGTTACAAGGTACAATAAGTATATATATATTTCTTAACTATAAATAAAAAAAATCTATGAATGAAATAAAATAAAGATAAATAGTGGATTGCTCGTGTGTGTGTGTGTGGTGTGTGTGGTGTGTTGTGTTGTGTTTGTATTGATGTGATTTTTGTTCACTCGCTATTTTCTATTAGTGCCTCTGTGTCCTCGTAGGTAAGTAATTTTAACCAAATTGTTAGGCTTTTTTTTGCACTCGTAGTGATTTTTGTGAAATATATATATTTCTTTATTAATTTTGTTATATAGCTGAGCCGAGCGTTTATTAAGCTGCCTGCTAGCAAATGTGGTTTTAGTTCGTGGAACTTGCGCAACGATATCCTTCCTCCTTTTGCATAGTATCGTTTTGTCGTAGGGTAGGTTTTTATGTTGTTTGAGCGTAGTTTGGGTTATGTACAATTTTCTAACCGAAAGTAAGCCACTAATTTCATACAATCTTTCAGTTGAGAATCTTTTGTTCTTATAGTACATTACTTTTATTAAGGCTCGTTGTGCTCGTTCCACATTGATGAATTTGGTTTTTGCAGCCCCCCCCCCCCCCCCTCCCCCAGACTGGGATACAGTATAATAATACTGATTGGACTAGAGCAACGTACGGTATATTTCATTTAGTAAATTTCTAGGACGGTCTCTACAGTTGGTAACTTTATGAGGAACAACATTTCTAAGCGTCTTAAATATCCAGCTAAGTTTTCTTATCCTACCAGTGACTTGTTCCAGTTGGAGGCACCATGACTGGACCTGATCTATAATCACACCTAGGTATTTCGTGTTATTAATTTTACGAATATGTGGGCAGCCACAGTTTCTGGCCTGTGTATCTCAGATTTAAACCTAAGAGTGCATGAGCACTCTTAGGTTTAAATCTTCAGTCGGTTGCGTTCGGTTACTGATACTAAAGCAAATATAATTAGTTATAACATAAACACAATAACATAACATAAACATTTATTTTATATTTTTAATATATAATGTATAAGTTTCATAAACAGGCGAAATAAATAGGTACCTATGCCATTAAGTCAACCTCGAACAAAACAAATTTTCCTCGTTGGAAATTATTCATAGAAATTCACGTCACATTCTGTGCAATAACTCAAAACTTATTATTGCTTTGTAACTTTTTATTTAAACTGTAACCGATTATGGACCTTAGTACAATTGAAATACTGGTTACTTTTATCGTTGTTAATGTTTTTGTGGCAGAAATTTACAGAAATGCAGACGCAGACACATTAGAACGCCAGACGCAACAGGTGCAGAATACGTCTCTTAAAGTAAATTGCGTGGTATTTACGGAACTTTTGGCCATTGTCGGCAGCCATTATTGTTGCAGACGAGGAACTAACAACTTAACTAATTTAAATATGGTTTGCATTTATTTCTAGCAGAGTTGATATGAAAAGGAAATATTCCGTAGCCAAATGGCAAAAAACGGAACCCTTATAGAAACGAATCTATAAGGGTTCCGTTTTTTGCCATTTGGCTTCGGAACCCTAAAAAATAACAATATTTCCTTTTCATATTAACTAAAAAAATGGCTGTGACATAATTATGGACGGACAGACATACAGACAGACATGATGACATGTCTGTCTGTCTGTCTGTCTGTCTGTCTGTCCGTCCATAATTATGTCACAGCCATTTTTTTTTCGAAACTATAAGAGGTGTACTGTTGAAACTTGGTAAGTAGATTTATTCTGTGAACCGCATTAAGATTTTCACGCAAAAAATAGTAAAATAATAATAATTTTGGGGGTTCCCCATATATAGAACTGAAACTCAAAAATGTTTTTTATGGATTGCTATGGATAGGTCTTCAAAAACGATATTGAGGTTCCTAATATCATTTTTTTCTAAACTGAATAGTTTGCGCGAGAGACACTTCCAAAGTGGAAAAATGAGTGTCCCCCCTGTAACTTCTAAAATAAGAGAATTAAAACTAAAAAAATGTATGATGTCCTAACTAACAACGAAAATTGGTTTGAACGAAACCTAGCAAGTAGTTTTTTTTTATGCGTCATAAATCGTAAACCTGCGGAACCCTTCATGGGCGAGTCCGACTCGCACTTGGACGGTTTTTACTTTAGCTTCTTTTCGCCGTTCTTCCTCTACATAGGCTGTAAACAATGCTCTAAATAGCCTTTTCTGTAAGCTTCTATAACTGTACCCTTGTTTTTTTAGGTCGTAATGTCAGCCAAAGTACGTCCACTGCTGGACAAAAGACCCCAAATAATGGTGGAAATATGCCATAATCGCCCCGCTTGGTAGACGGGTTGGTGATCGCAGTTTTATGGTC
This sequence comes from Pseudoips prasinana, assembly GCA_951640165.1. Lineage (NCBI taxonomy): Eukaryota > Metazoa > Arthropoda > Insecta > Lepidoptera > Nolidae > Pseudoips > Pseudoips prasinana. The sequence continues at coordinate 10,578,681 of OX621249.1, read as the reverse complement.
ATAGTTCACAGAAAAACACTGCTGCCAACTCTCTGGTAGATATTCTCTCGGAAGATTTCTACGAATTTAACACGTTGGCATGTAAAGGAACGCTTGTGGAATCAAACACTAGAGCCGCAAAGGGAACTTATCAGTAGCAAACCGAACAATAATGCATATATATATATATATATATATATATATATATATCTATCCTGCCTGGTCTTGCCGTTCTTGCGCCACCAGAGTCTACGCTCTGTGCCTGGAAACCAGTGTCACCGACTATTTACGGCACTGGCTGTAAATTCTTTCTTTTTCAGTTTAACAATCTTAGGTTGGTAATCCGATTTGAACTAAATATATAGGAGAACGTCCTGAAAGCATTCTCTATCGATAAAAAACCTGCAACCGGTTCACTAACAGAGTATTATTGCGTAAAATATAAACGAATAAGTAACGTAAAGTCGCATTAATATGCTTCCTTCTTTATGTACAGGCTTAATAAATCAATAAATATCTTGGGACAACACACTGCCATCTGATCACAAACTTCACAGAGCCTGACATAAGCGCCATGGTCGCACGGTTTAACCACTAAGTAATAATAACTGAAATGTACTTGCTTATTTTCTGTTTTAGCTATGGAAATTGGGATTAACCTTTTTAAGTTTTTAACCATAGTCAATAATCACCTTTTTTAGTTTTTAACCAAAACTAAAAAAGGTGATTAAAAACTAAAAAAACTAATATCTGGGGACAATGTCACACAGATCATCCTAGCCCCAAACTAAGCAAAGCTTGTACTATGGGTACCAGGCGACTTTATACATACTTATATAGATAGATAAATACTTATATACATAGAAAACATCCATGACTCAGAAACAAATATTCGTGCTCATCACACAAATATTTGCACTTACCGGGATTCGAACCCAGGACCACCAGCTTCGTAGGCAGGATCACTACCAACTAAGCTACGGTGACGAAGAAGAAACACGTAAATTGGTTCATAAATCGGTGGGCATACATTAAACAAAAGCGGCCAAGCGCGAGTCGGACCCGCCCATGAAGGGTTCTGTAGCAGCAAGTAACATAATATATATTTTTTGTTGCGGTTTATAACGTATTAAAAATCTACTTACTAGATCTCGTTCATAAAATTTTCGGTGGAAGTTTTCATCATATATATTTTTTTTAGTTTTATCATTCTCTTATTCTTTAGTTTGATGCGGGAGAGTTGCCATTTGGTCACATAAAAATTAACATATATTAGCCCGTAGCTTTCATTATTGTATTTAAACCATAAGACCGATTTTGAACACGTAATTTCAAGAAATTTATTAAATTTACTACCTTATTACAATCAAAGCCGAAAGTACTAAACCTTAGGTAACAAAGAATAGGTTCGTTTTAACCTCTTCGATGTCTTAAGAATACCACGCGGACGAAGACACGGGCAAAATCTAATAAATAATATAATTAACTTGTCTTAATAAATAAAACTTAATGTATATGTACAGAGGCCAGCACATCAAGCTACCCGAATCTGTCAAATTGCCCTAATTGAAAGTGAACCTTATGTTTAAGTGATAAAGTTGAAAATCTATAAAAGAAATTTGACGGATTGGGTAGCTGGATGTGCTGGCGTCTGTACTAAAACAATTAAAATAACTAACCTGGACGAAGTCGTTGAGCTTATACTCGTATAACGACAGACACGTGTATTGCGACGTGTTTATAAACCGTACGATGTCTCCCTACTGTCCCAAATCAATAGTTCCATTTCAACATTTCTGCCTAAAACGTTACTTAATTAATGGTCAATTTTCAGCCATGGCACCACGATTAGACAGAGGTTAGGTGAAGGACCAGAAGTTTACGTACCTTCCGTGGCACATCTTCCTGACTCCTAGCCGTTAGGTACAATTTTTCTAGATAAAATATAGGATATTTCACGCTATTTCACTTCAAAACGAAGACTCTAAACAAGTTGTAGTTGAATATACAGCGTAGCGGCTAAGACAGTCGCCTCGCCGCTTCGTGCCGCGCGTTCGATTCCCGCGCCGGACAACTATTTGTGAGACCCACAAATAGTTGTTCTGAGTCTGAATATAATTTGTGTCCGTCTATAATATGTCTGTAAATTACCCCGCGACACAGGGATTAGATTCTAGTGCGGGCGTTGTCTTTTTAACTAGACCGACAAGTGAAGGTTAACTTACCCATTTTAACTTATTACTTAACTTAAGTACTGAAACTAAATCCATTAAAAACAAGCACGGAAGGAAGTTGTTCAGGTAACATTACTAGGTACCTATTTTCAAAGCGTAAACGTTGAAAAGGGGTGCGTTTAGTAAAATCCCGCACACAAGCTTGGAGCGTGCACCCAAGCCCAGACAGGACGGCGAGCCCACCACGCGAAAGAGACAACACTACTAGACGAACGGGTTAGAGAAGGATACAACAGTGATATTGACCTTGTGGGTGCTGACGTCATTCGCGACCTAGCTGCAGCTTCCCCTGTAACTACGTTCCTAGTGTGCGTGATCCAGACCCTGAAAATGTATAAGTGTGTGTGATTTCCTCGCATTTTCACGCATGTGTGCGTACCGTTTCCATGTTTTCGTGTTTACGTACACGATTCCGTGCAACAGGCGAGTGTGTGTGTGTTGACATTGATTTCTCGTCTCCTATGAAAGCAACAGGCTACGTTGTAGTCTTTAGAGAAATATAAAGGCTTTATTAGCGTTGTATTGTTTACTTAGTAACAGGTAGATGTTAGTTGTTTATCAAAGGAATCTTGGGAAATTGCGGATATAATGTTTGTTGTGAATTGTATGCTCTTGTCATGTTTATGACGTTGGTTTTCGTTTGGGAATACTTTGATTTTTTAATTTTTATAAGTTTTTGATTCAGATGTTTTCGATTGGTCGATTGTCTACGATTTTCAACCGCTGATAAAAAGCCTAATGTCATAGGAATTATTGAAGTGAAATCTTCTTTAGGTGCGTTGGTTTGCACTTTTTGGTTGAACAAAGGGCATGGATCGCGTCATCGCACGTCACGCTTCCCATGAATATGTATACTGTGTATGTATGTGTCATTTTGGGTGAACAAAAAGCATGAAACTCGCCTCACCTTCATGACACGCTTCCCATAAGTTATATGTATATTATGACTGCCTCGTTGGTCTAGCGGTAGCGTGTTCAACCGCAGATAATGAGGTCCTGGGTTCAAATCCCGGGTCAAGCCAAAAAGTGATTTAAGGATTTTCGGTAAAAAAAAAATTCTCAGTATCAGCCCGAAGTCTGGGAGTTGGCAGTATTATTTATACCCCCTTGCCTCGAAGAGCACGTAAAGCCGTCGGTCCTGTACCTTTCCGGTCGTGTCGCTAGGCGTCCCATCGGATCATGAGAGTGATGGAATAGAAAGTACCCCTGTGTTTGCGCACACACTTGTGCACTATAATATGTCCTGCGTAATTGGCTAATCTCCATTGAGACTGGCCGCCGCGGTCGAAATTCGGCCGGGAGGACATCATCCATCATATATTTGTACTATTTGGGTTAAAAAAAAGTGTGAAACTCGCGTCATCGTCACGACACGCTACCCATGAGTTATGTGTATACTGTGTATACATGTGTACTTTTTGGGTGAACAAAAAGCGTGAAACTCGCCTCATTGTCACGACATGCTTCCCATAAGTTATGTGTATACTGTAAATACATGTGTACTTTTTGGGTGAACAAAAAGGATGAAAGTCGCGCCATCGTCACGACACGCTTCCCATGAGTTATGTGTATACTGTGTATATATGTATGTGTAGATTTTGGGTGAACAAAAAGGGTGAAAGTCGCACCACCGTCACGACACGCTTCCTATGAGTTATATTCATATGGTACCATTTGGGTGAACAAAAAGCATGAAACTCACCTCATTGTCACGACACGCTTCCCATGATATATATGTTTACTGTGTATGTACATATGTGTCATTTTGGGTGAAAAAAAAACATGAAACTCGCCTCATTGTCACGACACGCTTCCCATGATATATATGTATACTGTGTATGTATATATGTGTCATTTTGGGTGAACAAAAAGCTTGAAACTCGTCTCATTGTCACGACACGCTTCCCATGATATATGTATACTGTGAATATATGGTACTATTTGGGTTAGCAAAAAGCGTGAAACTCGCGACATCTTCATAACACGCTTCCCATAAGTTATATGTATACTGTGTATATTACCACTGCTTGATTATTAGAGTGGGAGAATTTTAAAATCACCTGGGTTCACACATTATCCTGTATTGTTAATTAATATCAGTTGCTAATGCGAAAAAAAAATGCCGTAAACAAGTATTTCAGTATAAATTACGTATTCATTTCCATTATTCACTCTCACTGTAAATTATTAATCACGTTTTCATCTATTTGATCTTTTTAATATAATATATTCATTTCTTTGTAGTTTTTGTTCTACTACTAGTATACACAAGGCCAGCGGACTGCAGAATAAAAAATTCTCCAAGAATTACCCAAAGGTGAATAACCCCGGTCCACAATCTATACATATAATAAAATCGTAGTAAAGTAAAAACTGTACAGACGCCAGCACATCCAGCTACCCCATTCTGTCAAATTTCTTTTATAAATTTTCAACTTTATCACAAAAACATAAGGTTCACTTTCAATTGGGGAAATTTGACAGATTGGGGTAGCTTGATGTGCTGGCGTCTGTACATTCAATATTTTTTAAAAAGGATAGGTACATGGGGCGTGACCTGCAATCGATATCGAAGCCAAAAATATAGTTTTTAGAATTTTTATCTGTTTATCTGTTTGTCTCTCAAAAATACTGCATGGATTTACTTCAAATTTTGCATCAATATTACTAACAGGTCGGGTCAACATATAGGCAACATATTATGACGCTATCACCTACGGGTGAGGAGCTGTGATAATTTATAAAATTTAACGCGGGTAAAACCGCGGGGCACAGCTAGTATGATAATAAAACTTATGTTATGTTTAATTTACAACATAGAAAATCTTACCAATTTAATTTATGTTCGTTAAATCTTTTATATTCGGATAGAAAAATTATCTCTACAAAGCCTAAGTATAAATTATATTTTGAATACGTAAAGATAATTTACTTTAGAATCTTAGAATAGTTTTAGATTTTAGCAATAGGAAACGTATTATTACTTTCTTTGAAGAAATAGAAGATTAAATCACAAATTATTGTTTCATCATCATCATATGATGAAACAATAATTTGTGATTGTATTAGTTTGAAATACCGCGTAAGAAACAGAAATATAGTAAATACATCCATTGTGTCTAAAGTTGATCAGTTTTCATTATAGTTGATGAAGATGTTTACGTGAATAAGCAAATATAATGAAATAAAGCGATATTTCGAACGGGCACGGTTTTTTTAAATGATCAAAAGCCTTCCACAATACGATAATAGTAATTAAGCCACAGATCCCCGATACTTATCTCCCTCTCGCACTTCTCCTGTTTATTTATGAAAAGAACAGAAAGTTTTTAGTACTGCGTTTTAACTATTTACATAAAAGACAATACTATCTTTTTTCGCATATAATATTATTAAAAAGAAAAGTATCGGCGCTAGGTATAGTGACTGTGGTAGGAAGATGTCCGGCGAAAGTAACTGTACCTATATTAAAGCGTTCGAGTTTACATACATAGACTTACATGGGCTGCCCAGAGGGGTAGGCGACACCGGATTTCCATTGTAACGATCTTTGCCTCGTTTACTGTCTGTGTCTGTCGCTCGAATTTACTTTAATTTTAATTGATGTTGCCACAAATTTTATTACATGCGATGACGTTATTTGTGGAGTATAATGTCAGTCAAAGGGCTCCTGTCACTCCGCTGCAGAAGGTGTATCGTGGTGGGCCAATTTTGGATAACATCTATGCATAAATGGGGCTCAAATTCGCGAAGAACACGATTTTTGTGGGCCTTCAGCGGCAACTGTCTGTGGTTTCTCTGCTTAGACTAGAGACTTCACATGCTCCATAGAAAAAAGTCGAGCTGTATATAGTCACACGATCTCGGAGGCCAGTTCATGCCATCACCACGCCAGAAGACGAAGACTTCTTCTCATACAATAAATTTAATGTTTCCCGTGCCATATGGCAAGTGCCACCGTCCTATTACGTATGGTAGATGGGAAGAGATTCATATTAAGAACCATAGAAAATAGACGGTGAAAGATGTTAGGGCACTTGATATGACATGACACCTTTATGAGGAATATTATTGAAGGCAAAATAGACGCAAGGAGAGGACGAGGAAGACCAAGAAGGACTTATATGGATCAGATAAAGGAAAGTTAAATGTAATGTCATATCAAGAAGTCAAAGCACTCGCCGAAAGCCGAGACGATTGGAAGAAGCTCCACCGACAAGAGCATAGCTCTTAAATATGATGATGATGACCGTCCTGTTGGAATTACATGTTTGTGGGATCCATACCATCTAACTAGGTCACAAAAAACATTGTAAGTAGGTAAGCAATTACTACGCGGTCATTCTATAGATGGGTGACCACCAAAGTGGTTAAATTTCTGAGCGTCTCCGTGCTTCGGAGGGCACGTTAAGCTGTCGGTCCCGGTTGTAGTCATTAGACAATAGTCGTTAAGCCATGTTAGAGGCCTACTGGGCAGCTTTAACACCTCTGTCACAAGGGTAACCACCGCCCATACTATAAATAAGACTTGTTGTTTGTTATTAAAGCGAACAGCGTTCCATGGAAAATTAATTAATAACAATTTATTGACTTCGCTGACATCGCGAGATCTGCAGCTCTTCGCTGAACCCCATGATGTCATTAAGTGTATGCCATTAAAAATGTTCAAAAAATGTCTTCACAAGCTATTGACTGAGAGATGTTATTATACCTTAGATGACTATTTAAATGATAAATCACTTTAAATAATTTGCTTATTATAATTTTTCACATATTATTTTGTTATGATAATTTTCGTCGTAATTTTTTTTTTTTTATGTCAGAGGTCGACAAACGAGCAAGTGGGTCACCTGATGGTAAGTGATCACCGCCGCTCATGGACACTCGCAACACCAGAGGAGTCGCGGGTGCGTTGCCGGCCTTTAAGAGTCAGCAAACAAGTGTTGCTGACCCTTCCCCCCCACCCCGGTGAGCTCTGGCGACCTTACTCACACTCAGAAACACAACATTAAATTATTAATGCTATTATTAAGGAGTGTCTTCTGTAAGGTGGAGGTACTTCCCCAGTCGGGCTGCTCTTCGAGCGAATGAACGCTGTGCCCTACCTCTCTTAAAATAAAAGTAATGTTAATTTATTTAATTTTTATATAATGATTGTATTTGTATGTCATCAAAGACAAAACATAGCGTAACACCTAATTATTTAAGACCTTGACATGCATGATTAATGTATATGTTCTACACCTATGTTTTACAAATAAACTATTCTGATTCTGATTCGCCCTCTTTTGTCTTTTGGTAAAATTAGCTGTTACGAATTCTATAAAAGCATAGTCCTAGCTAACTGAATTCTTTATCTGCCTCACCATGTATATTTATTAGGTACCTAATTTAATTGAAACTAAATACGAGAGTGAGCAATCAATGTTCGCCCATGATTGCTTTTTATTGCAAACGTAAAAACCTACGCAGTCCTTTCCTCGGGGTAATCGAACACGAACACTTCGCACCCACACAATGTTTACTGCTTGCCCTTGGATTGATGAGGTCGAAGATTGATGTTTATTATGTGCTTAGTTTTGTTGGATATTTAAGGTAAGTTTTCTAATAAGTTTGATAATAATAACAATCGGTCTAATAAAAAAAATCGGGTATACATTCACGATTCATGTTGTATAGGTACCTTTTTCTTTACCTGATTATATTCTTATTCATAACAGATTTTTATACTAAATATATTTTTATACTAGCTTTACTCGCCGTTTTACCCGCGTTATACTTTATAAATATCACAGCTCCTCCCCCGTAGGTAATAGCGTGATAATATGTAGCTTATAGGTTGACCCGACCTCTTAGTAATATTCATGCAAAATTTTAAGTAAATCCATGCAGTACTTTTTGAGTTTAGCCCGAATAAAATTATAAAAATTATATTTTTGGCTTCGATATCGATGGTAGATCACGCCACAAATTTTGGGGCATGATCTAAAATCGATATCAAAACCAAAAATAATATATTTAATTTATTTAAAGTACAGTTTTGATTTTATTATATGTATATATATATAATAAAATCGTAGGAAAGTCAAAACTGTACATTGAATATATTATATAAATTAAATATATTATTTTTGGTTTTGATTTCGAGTTTAGATCATGCCCCAAAATTTGTGGCGTGATCTACCATCGATATCGAAACCAAAAATAATATATTTAATTTATTTCAATAATATATTTAAATTATATAATATATTCAATGTACAGTTTTGACTTTCCTATGATTTTACTATATATTATATTATATATATATATATATACACACTAGATAGTGTATATATATATATATATATATATATATATATATATATATATATATATATATTTAGACTGATAGTCGCTTGAGTTACGCATAGCTAATGCTCTCCCCGATATGAGAACTTGAAATCAGGGTGTGTTATACAAATGTAGTCTGAATAAGATTCCAATTTACTGTTTAAGATCGCCAGTCATATTTATTCATTTACACATAATTATCTTACACATAGGGGTGTAGCGTGAAGTCGTCACAATCCAGGACAAATACCAGGACTATAGAAACATTAACGTTAGCTTAAAATCCATTAAAACCCATATATCTGAAGTAAAACAGAAAAAAGAGAAGAACAAATAATAAAATAAATTCCGTAATTAGTAGTAGTATTTTTAGGCTGATTTCAGAGTGTCGCGCGCGGCACGCGCCGGCGGCCAGCGCGTCTCAACAGCCGCGTGCGAGACGCGACACTCTGAAACGCTAGCTGCCAGTAGAGGAGCTTGGGCAGCGCTGGCCGACGGCGCGCGTCTCACACGCGGCGCGTTTGAACTGCGTGACTATGAAACGCAACTACTATCTAGTGTAATTGTAAGCGCGCGCGTTTGGACGGCGCCGCTCGCCGGCGCGACTCTGAAATCAGCCTTAGGCTCGCAAATGAACTTTGATAATTATTGTTGCCAAGTACTACTTACTGAATGAAATATGAATGGATTAATCATTAGAAAGCAATCTAGGTAACCTTTCTATGCCAATTATTGGTAACGAGTTAAGTAAATAATTAAAAAAATAGAGAGTCGGCAATGTTTTTAATTGTAGCTTATTTTACTTAACCCTTGCGTTGTGCAAAGGTAAAATAAGAGAATCAATATTTGTGCTCCGTACAGAACTTCCTCTTAATTAAATAATAAAAAAAAATATATATATAAAATAATAATAAATAAAATAATTGCCGTGATTGCTCAACAAAGTTAAATATGTAATAGGTAGTCAACAAAGTCGAAGTCTTAACTATAACTAGCTTTTAAAATTGCGCTTTGTTTTTAAATGTCTTTGTCAAACTGCGATCGCGAACACGTTGGCAAAGCGGCGATTACGCTTGACCAACAATTGGCGATCGCAGTAGGCCTATACCTCCAAATTATAGGTGCAACTTCATTATGTAAGTCTTTTGGAGAGGCTTTTGGTCAGCAGTCGAGGTCATTCGACGTCTGTAAAAGTCTAAAATTTTAAGAGTAAAATCATTTTAAGGTGACTGACTCAACTCGCGTAGTTTTGTATGCAATTTGTATCCGTCACCATAATTATAATATATCTATAATAATATCTAGGAACAATGTCCCACAGATCATCCTAGCCCCAAACTAAGCAAAACTTGTACTATGGGTACCAGGCGACGATATACATAATTATATAGATAGATAAATACTTATATACATAGAAAACATCCATGACTCAGAAACAAATATTCGTGCTCATCACACAAATATTTGCACTTACCGGGATTCAAACCCAGGTCCACCAGATTCGGAGCACTACCAACTAGGCTACGGTGACGTACGTACCCTTAGTTTAGCATTTGTAGCGATGATATACCCCCTTCTATCCTCAACCAACTAACGGCTCGTTTCTAAAAGTAGAGCAACATTAACCTCCATGATTCGAGGTCCGAAACCGAACCCGCACACTCTGTTACGGGGAGTACCCCGAGGCTTAAGCGGTCTAGCAAATAGAGCAACAAACTTAGTATATTTTCGAGACGGGTTAAGCCTCTACTTGCCTAATCAATTTTAACCCCATTAGTATGGTATACAAGCTGCGCCCTGCGGTTCACCCGCGTTTAAGTAGTTTTGGCGTAAAATAGTAACAAACATACCTACATGCTATTAATGTTTTTAAACTTTCGCGATTTGTACACATTTTTTATATACTGTGGACACGGGTCTCATCGCGATAAATATTTAGGTAAATCATTACCTTGGTTACCCGACGTTTCGGCATGGATTGCACCAGCCGTGGTCACGGGTCGACTGGTGTGGCTCGGCAGCGTCGTCTCCGTGACCAAGGTAATGATTTACCTTTACCGATGAGACCCGTCTCCACAGTATATAAAAAACATACATGCTCACAAACTTTCGTATTTATAATATTAGTAGAATGTGTCCCTCTTGCGGATTTGGCAGTGCACACCGATATAGCTCGCAAATGGTAATTTTTTTCCTACTTACTTGACACTAACCATCATATTTTGGACAATTCACATAATATGTTTATAAATTGTAGCCTATGTGTTATTCTGATGTATAAGCTATATTATTGTAAAGTTTCATTATAATCCATTCAGTAGTTTTTACGTGAAAGAGTAACAAACATCCATCCATCCATACTTACAAAAATAAATATCGAAAATTAAAAAAAATAAACATCAACAAAATGTATTACTACTAGAACTTAGCTACAAAAAGACTAAATATCCAGAATACTGGCCGCATTGCCACGTGATTTATTGACCCATAAAAGTCAACTCTGTGGTCACGGGCAGCGACGATCAAGCGTTTCTTTTATATGTCGTGTTTTAATTTGCTTTTAGATTTTAGCCGTCAATTTTTTTCGTTTTCTTTTTGTAAAACCCTTAGCATTCATAGGGTTGAAGTTCCAATTAATAATTATCTGTACAATATAATTGCTTCATAAAACGTCTACTCAATTAAATACTTGCCATTTGATAGACAAAGACTAGTCTAATAAAATGATGAAATGCAAAGACAAGTAATAGCTATATAAAAAGGAAATTAATTTAATTTATGAAGAAAGAGAAGTGAGTTGGGTTAAGCATTTCATTGGTTTTATTAAAATGAAATATTTACGTAAATTCTTGTTTAAAGATGAAGCTGTAGAGTAAGTATTTAGATAATTAATTATACCTACGTAGAAATAATGCATTTGATATCAATAACAATTATGTTATACGAATGACAGAATGCCGGTAACAAGTCGAATCTAAACACACAATTTGAATAAAATTATTGGCTGTGAATTGAAGTATGTCGATATTGTGTCCCAAGTCGAAGGTCTGACCAGTTTGTGTAGCCAGTGATGACTTACGGAATATAGACGTGGCCGTTTCTTAAAGGCCTCATAAGAGCGCATAAGGTAACCCAAAGAGCAATGGAGAGGGCTATGCTCGGAGTTTCCGTGCAAGATCTAATCAGAAATGTTGAAAAGTTCGAGAAACTAAGTTACCGACATAGGATATGTCGGTAATTAAGTTTCTAAAGAATAGCGGAGCTCAAATAGTAGTGAACGGGGCACATAGCTCGTAGAACCGACAGCCGTTGGGACAGCACAGTTCTAAAGTAGGGACCACGGATCCCCGCAAATAAAACCATTTGTGTATCTCATAAATGGTTGTTCATAGTCTGGAAACTTTACCGATATGCAGTTATTGCACTGCTGTGTCCGAAAACTGCATCTGTAAAGTCCCCCGCTATACAGGGATTTATTTCTAAGTGCCTAGTATATATAAAGAAAAGAGTGTCATATTTTATTTGGCTTCTGATAGTCTATAATGTTGTCATATAAACCGGGGATTAACGTGCTCTCAGAGGCACGGAGGGTAGCCTCGTTTATAATAATAATAATTTATTTATTGACAGACAACAAGGCCCACTTGTTAGTATTATTATTATTATTATTGTTTGTTTGGGGCTTGATGCCTTGATGGCATCTTGCTACCTCGACCATTGCTGATCTATTGTAGCAGAGCTCCTTTGACTTATGTCAAAGTTCACTGCTCAATCCCACAGCTTCCAAAAACTCCCAGATTGATTGTGCAGTGAGTGTTTGTATCTCTTCAGGTTGCATAATATGCTGTCCTAAGTGGATACTTCTACAACGCATTAGTGGCCCGCACGAGCACAGAATATGCAAAGGAGTTTCCTCTGATTCTTGGCAGAATCTGCAGGTTGTGCTGTCGGCCAACTTTAGGTTGAACATGTGCTTATTCAGCTTGCAGTGTCCGGTAAGAATTCTAGTTACCGCACATGTTTTGTAACGTTTGAATTCAAGTAATTGTTTCGACAATTTTTTATTGTAGCCCTTGATAACAGCCTTTGAGTGTAGAGATCCAGCTGAGGATTTCCACAGTTCCATGGCTGCTGAGGTACATTGATCGTTTAGGAAAGAGTAGGCCCTTTGCTTGGTAATGCCACAAAATGGTTCGGGTCCGTTTTGAGGGTTAACGGCTCCGAGTCTCGCAAGTTCATCTGCCTTCTCATTCCCTTCTATTCCTGAGTGCCCCGGTACCCATCTGAGTGTGACTCTGTTGGATTGACCCAGGGAGTTCAGATTTTCTTTGCAGCACTGTACTTGTTTTGAGTTGGATTCAAATGAGTCCAGCGCTAGCAGCGTCGCTTGACTGTCTGAGTTAATGTAGATGTTTTGTTGTTTTAGTTTTCTGTCCAGGTTCATTTCCACACATCTGTTGATGGCGAAAAGTTCAGCCTGGAATATGGTTTTTACTTTACCCAGGTTGACGCTACTCCTGTGTTTGGGCAGTTGTCCGTAAATGCCACATCCTACATTATGGCCTTTCTTTGAGCCATCTGTAAACCAAATGTGACTGCCAGTTTTGTGGGACATTTGACCGCTTAGCCATTCGTCCCTGTCTGGTATGTCCACAGTATACAATTTTGTAAAGTTTATCTCTGTTTGCACGTTATCTGAGGGCATTTTCAGAGATTTAGTTTCGAAGACTGACTCTTTAAATGAGTTTAGGGCTCTAGATTGCCACTTTGGGTTCGATTGTGTGCATAATCTGTATATGCATGATTGTGCCTCTTTTTGCAAAAACAAGTCGAGTGGAGTTAGACTTAGTAATGCATTTAGGGCTTCACCCGGCGTTGTGGAGAGAGCGCCGGTTGCTAACAAGCAAGCCATTCGTTGTAGGCTGTTTAATTTAGTTTGTGTTGTCTTTTGTGTTGTTTTATTGCACCATACCGCGGAGGCATATGTTATGATTGGCCTCACCACAGCGGTATATAGCCAAAGTGCAATCTTGGGTTTTAGGCCCCATCTTGCTCCAGCCATTCGACAACAAATCCATATAGCCATTTTGGCTTTTTGGATTATATTCTTTAGATGTGTATTCCAAGTCAACTTTTGGTCAATAGTGACCCCTAGGTACTTAACTTCACTTGAAAAGGACAGAATTTCGCCGTTTAGCTTTGGATTTACCAGTCTTTCCAGCTTCCTTTTCCTTGTAAAAGGTACTATCACCGTTTTTTGTGCGTTGATGGATAGTTCGTTGTCTCTGCACCATTTGTTAATGGTGTTAAGAGCTCCTTGCAGTAGTGTGGAGATGGTGTGGAGACAGTGTCCTCTGACTATGACTACCAGGTCGTCTGCATAACCTTGAGTGTCATGTTTTAGGTCTGCCATCACTGCAAGGAGTTGGTCCACGGCTAGGGTCCATAGTAGTGGTGACAGTACGCCTCCTTGTGGACATCCTCTCGTGGTCTGAAATTCGTGCAATGTTTCATTTAATGAAATTGTTGCAGTTCTATTAGAGAGCATGTTTTCCACCCATCTAATAGTGGTGACATCAATTCCCTTTGCTCCCATGCCTCGAAGGATGGTTTCTGTGGGGGTGTTGTCAAAAGCACCCTCGATGTCTAGGAAAGCACACAGAGCAGTTTGCTTGTCCTCTAGGGATTTTTGCACTTTATCGATCAGATCGAGTAGTGCTGTTTCAGTTGATTTTCCCTTTTGGTAAGCATGTTGTTTGGAGCTAAGTGGTCTATCCACTAGATAATGTGCTCTAATGTGCTGGTCTATTATTCTCTCCATGGTTTTTAACAGGAAAGAAGTTAGACTGATGGGTCTGAAGGATTTAGGCTGAGAATAATCCTTTTTCCCTACTTTTGGTATGAAGCGTACCGTGACCCTAGACCATTGTTCTGGTATAATTCCCCATGAGTAGCTTGCTCTGAAGAGTTTCACCAGATGCGGGAGGAGAAGGTTGATTCCCTGTTGTAGCAGTGCTGGGAATATGCCATCATCGCCCGCCGATTTATATGGCTTGAATTTGTTAACAGCCCATTTGACTTGGTTCGGCCTGAACACTGCATTGGCCATGTTCCAGTCGGTTTTGCGAACCCTGTGGTTAGTGCTAACCTTTGGGTTTATGAAGTTATCATTAGTTTGGTACGAACCTGGGAAATGGGTGACTCTTAAAAGCTCCATAGTCTCCCTCTCTGTGGTCGTAAAGGAGTTATCTGGTTTTTTAAGTAGTCCCAGATAAACATTTGGTGTCTTGGCGAGTACTTTCTGGATCCTTGCTCCTTTGTGTGTTTGAGCGATGTCCTCGCAAAACCGTCGCCAAGACGCTCTTTTAGCCTTTCTGATTTGTTTATTGTATTCAGTAAGTGCCTTTTTAAACCGTTCCCACTCGCTAGGTTTGGTAGCCTTATTGAATATTCGTCGTGTAGATACCCTAAGTATTTCAAGTCTTTTGTTCCACCACGTGGTTTTATACTTACCGATAGACTCTTTTATTGGACAGCTTAGTTCATAGGCTTCCTTAATGATGTTGGTCAAAATCTGAGTTGACGCATTGAGAGAGTCTGGTGTCTTGATAGATTTAGGAAAGCCCTTTAATTGCTCTTCTAGGTGACCTCTATAGGTTTCCCATGAAGTCATTTTTGGGTTTCTAATTCTAACCGGTTCCATGATGATGGAGCCTTGTATTCCGAACCTGATATGCCTGTGGTCGGACATAGAGTTTTCGCTACTTACCTGCCAATCTGTTATGTAGCGGGCAATTTTTTCCGTTGCGAAGGTGATATCTAATACTTCCTGTCTGGTCTTTGTCACGAAGGTCGGGGTGCAGCCTTTGTTAATGATGTGTAGACCGTTTGCTAATAGGAAATGTTAGTAACAGTAGACTTGTTAGTAACAAATTTAACTTAAAACTAATGTTAGTTTAGCTTCACCCAGAAACAAATCTTGTTTTTATATTTTTATAGATTGATTGATTTTAGAAAGAACTCTCTACCTCCCGGAAGCTCCCGAGGCAGCACAAGACGGGATAATTGAATTTGAAAAGTAAACTTATAAATCAGTTTATTTTTCAGAGGAATTAAATCGCCGATGGATTATCTTTACCTTAGAATGATAAGTACAGTATTAAGAATAATATCATCTTGGCCAGAAAAGGAATTGGGCGAAAATCCATCGAGAGGCAAAACAATATTTTTGTTTTGCTTCAATATATTCTTGACGGTTGGAGGATTAACTTTGGGTCTGACGTATCTGAGAACCCATTATGCATCTTTAACATTTTACGAAATAGGGCATATGTATATAACTTTGTTCATGACGACTACTATTGCAGTAAGTTCCCTAAACTTATACGTTTTTAATTACTTCATCATCATCATTCTGCTACCCTTCTGCCGCAATATCTTCTATTCTTTCACTTGTCTCGTTTTATGCAATAGAATTGCATAAAACGAGACAAGTGACTCACGCATGTTTATCTGCAAACTCCAAAACATACATCACTTCCTTGGGACAATGACTTGGGTCTCCATTGGGTTAATATGTAGTCCATGTGCACGACTCAACTCCGCATTTTTAACTCCAAATGTCTCCATCCATCAGTTCCTAGGGCCCGTCCACGAGACTTGAATCTTCCAAAAACAATGACCTGGGACTTCAGTGGTTTAACATGTACTTAGTATGTGTGCACGACTCAACTCACTGCTAGTAACAAAATCTAGAAGTACTTGTCCAGTTTCGGGCCGGAACTTGATAAAGCTTGATTGTAAATTCGAAGATTGTTGTTCTTTTAGTAATCTAATTTATAAAAATGGCGAAATCAAGATTTAATGCCACCCTGAGTACTTGCAATTGTGCTTGTTTTTGGTGTCCATTAAAAAACTATCTTACGTAATACCTATAAGTTCATTTACTAGAACATCTCACCCTTCATATTAACCCTTGCCTGCTTGCTTATCGTAAACATAAGAATATAATGTTAAAACAAAGATTTCCATCATCATCACATTAGCCGTAAGACGTCTGCAAATCCCACAGTGGAACTGTAACCATCATTAGATGCCATAATCGCCACGCTTGGCGATCGCGTGGCTTACTCGAGAGACCGCTACCCGTTATGTGGTAAATATTGCTTCAGAGCGACTTCTATGCCAGACGAGATGGGATGGTGATATTGTAAAAAATATAAAAAGAAATAAAAAAGGTTTTTATTCACGTAGACTTTAAAAAAGCGCTTGTAAATAGTCAGAACATGTTTTTAGTAATATAGTTGCTTGTAAATAGTCAGAACATGTTTTTAGTTATACAGCTAAACAAACATTTCAGTAGTTTTCTACGCATTTATGTTCTATTTGGTCGAATAGACCGTTTCAAGTTTTGTATAAGAGTGTCTTTTACTAACACTAGGTTAAGACTTTTATTAACAATATATCGAAATTGGATCTGATAAATGATTAATAATAATAACACTTACGGAAGCGTTATACTAATCCATGGATCAATTCTTGTGTTGTTTTTTCAGTTCAGATTGGTCTCCCTCTCTTTTTCTCAGAGTTACAGAAAAGTAGCGACGATTTTTATATCACAATTTCATATTTTCTATTATAAGGATCAGTCTGAATATGCAATGAAGGTTAGTATCATATTAATGTAGTATCATACGCTCGAGGTAATAGGAACGTCATCTTGGTTGAATTCGGTAACTTATGTTCTTTAGAGTTAGAGACATATTACTTATGGCGCACACACAAGTAAGCTTGCAAAGACGCACTATCTTTTTCCTCAGTCTTATCATCCAGTGGCAGAGGCAAAATGAGAAAGGAAAAACAAGGCAGTATGGTGCATGCCCTCTGAGGCATATATTTGCAATTGTAACACTGACAATATTGCTGGACATTACCTGATATTGTGGCTTAAATTTGTCTATACCTATTGTCGAATACAAATTGTATATCTTCATCATAATCATCAGCCTGCTATCGTCCACACTAGAGATGTAAAATGACTGAATATGACTAGTCACAATTGTCATAAACCTTAAATGACCGGTCATTTACATTTCAGTCAATTTGACTCAAATATTATTGTCTATTCTTGACTACCACCCAATTATTTATTTATTTAGGTACCCAATTTATATGCAAGTTTAAATGAAGCAACGTTTTATTTTGTATTATATCATGGGAGGATAAGACGACATCAAAGTCGAAGCGCGAGGCGATGCGACGTTGCCATTTTGTCTTAAACGCACGCATGATTAGAAATATAAAATGATTAACAATATATAATAATACTATAAGTCATAAAATCCACTTTTTTGTTTCAATTTAGAAGTTGTAGACATTTATCAACGACAAAAACTTAAAAGGTACTAAAATATTACTGAAATCAAATTGACTAAAAATTACCATTTTTGACAGTTAATGACCATTTTTGACCAATTTGACCTTAAATGACAGTCAGTCTAATTCAGTCACTTTAGTCATTTTCAACACTAGTCCACACTTCCACAAAGTTTCAATTTGGAGGGTTACAGTGGTCACCGCGCTTGGCATGAGGGTTGGCGACCGCGGTTAGGTAGTTGCTACTACACAGGTGGCGCTGCTGCTGCTGCCCGATCTGCTATATTCCTTAGTCATCTTTACGACACCCACGGGATGCGATGGGGTAGCCCTGTTATTCTTTCTAGGCCGGGAACTACACAGCTAGAGCACGGTACTTTTATATAATAATAATATAATACCTTGGACGATGTCACACAGATCATCCTAGCCCCAAACTAAGCAAAGCTTGTACTATGGGTACCAGGCGACGATATACATACTTATATAGATAGATAAATACTTATATACATAGAAAACATCCATGACTCAGAAACAAATATTCGTGCTCATCACACAAATATTTGCACTTACCGGGATTCGAACCCAGGACCACCAGCTTCGTAGGCAGGAACACTACCAACTAGGCTACGGTGACCGTCAGGTATCTTGTCTTTATATATATTAAAAACTACTCATTGCAATTTGTACACACTCTGCTGCCTTCATCAGATTATTTTCAATTCTGGTCCATTCAACGCAAAACGGATGCCTCGAAGAGATTGGTGTTAACAATAAGGCCGCCCATTGCATTAAAATAAGCTAATATAATTGTTTCTTCTTATCTTTCTTAGAACACACAATTTTACCATTTCTTTTCAGACACATAAAAGAGTACACTTAATCTCTCATCTATTCACATTGTACGTATGTGGACAGTTAATAATCGTAGTTCTCGTATTCAACTTAATACCAATCTACAACAACTATGCCCTTGGAAATTACGGAATAGGAAGTCTTCATAACTCCACTTTTGAATATGCTGTGTACTTCTCCTATCCATTTAACACGGCAACTGATATTAATGGATATATTGCAGCTTGCGGTATAGGTTGGTAAGTTATTTTAATAATAAATGTTACATTGCGGTCTGCCGACGGCGGTGAATATCAGAATGCATTGCCGGTTTTGTAAAATAACTGTTAAGTAGTTCTAGTTTTTTTTAGTTACACGTGCATCTGGTAACCTATAATGTTGGCATATTATATATCGTATGTGGGTCCATATTGGCCCACCTAAAGTTCTTTACCCGAAACTGTTCTTCCTAATGATTTGTAATCCGAATGATTACCCTTCCTAAAATGTTTCATCCTAAAATTTTCATTCATACTATTTGTAGTGCTACCGGCGATGTTCATAACACTCATGTTTCCGAAAATTGTAATTAATAATATCATAAACGTAAATATATTTTACTCCTACTGTTTTTTATCATATCGTTTTTATCTCTAAACGTAATTACCATAATATTTTCACTCATACTTAGAAAGAAACATTTACCAAGTGTAATAAGGACCTATTCGGTTCTGGCATTTCGCCGCCGGCCGCTGCCGCGGCACGCTCGCTTCGCTCGCTCAGCTCGTGCATTTTCGTTACAGTTCTAACCTAACCTAAACCAATAATTATGAATAGGACCGATTCGTTTCTGCAACTTGACTGAATGACTGGAGTGGGACTCTGGCTTCGCTCGCTCGGCTCGCGCGTTATGGCCGCAGTTCTAACAAAGAAATTTAAACAAAAAAGATATTAGTGTAAAATATGGTTATGTTGAGAAAATATAGGAAAACAAATTAAACAGAGACAGAGTAGTCAGGAATTGTGATTGTTAGAATCAAAAATGTTAGGAAGAACATTTTCGGATTTCCAATTATCGGAGTTGAAAAATTAGGTGAACTTTGGCGCACCCATCGTATATACAGGGCTCATGAAGCTATACATTTCCAATATAAACTCACCTCTTATTGTATGGAAATCCTATACAACGCGGGATCATCTTATACTGGAAATGTATAGCTTGATATGTAGCCGTGTATACGACGAATGTAGCCAACTCATTTTAATATTATATTTTTGTTCAAGGTTGGTTTCTTCGCTATGTGCGGTGTGGTTCTCCATTATAGATTTATTTCTATCACTTATGGTGTTCCACGTACGAGGTCATTTTAATATACTTCTCCATGACCTTGATAGCTTTCCCAGGCCTGCAACATCTACTGTAATGATTGGGGACTCTAGGACTAGAATTGAGATGTTTTCTGAAAGTGAATCAAGCAGGATTGCCGAAATGCTGAAGCATTGTATTAAGTATCATACCACGATTGTCAAGTAAACTACTTTTTTGCTCAACATTATTTGTTAATTTATTAACTTTTTCCTTATCTTCATATAATTGATTTAATTTCAGTTTTACTCAAAGAATGTCGGATGCTTTTGGACCTATGTTATTAGCATATTATTTATTTCACATTATCAGTGGCTGCTTACTTCTCTTGGAATGTTCCCAAATGGTAAGAATTTTGGGAGATTTTTAAGGAAACAAATGTAAGATTGTTCTCTAGGTATACTTATTTATAAATATATTTTTAATATATTTAATAAAGCTCTTTTATTCCGAATTTGCTACAAATTTAACTATACATATTTTTCAGTCCTATTTACTAAAGTATTTCTCGCAATTCGGCGTGCCTCTTGGCATAGGCCTCCTCCAGCTCTCTCCACTGATCTCTGTCTTCTGCTATTCTGGTCCAGTAAGGCCCCAAGGTTAGACGGATGTCGTGCCTCCATCTTGTCTTCGGCTGCCCCCTACTTATGTGTCCTCTCTTGGGAACACTAAGGTTACTTGTTTACTCCATTTGTTTATAAATATATATTGTATGTAATTCATATTATATATTAAGTATAGGTTTATCACCTCTACAGAAGACGTTTTAAAGCGAACCTACCTTGTATTTCTCTGCATCATCCTAAGGTTGACTAGTATAGTATGCCTTCGGCATTAAGTCCGCCTATGTACTTCCATGTCACTAAAATTTATAAGTAAAAAGAAAACATGTGAAAAGGAACGTTTAACGAATAAAAAGGGATGCTTGTACCAGGGCAACATCTATGAATAAAATAAATTTAAATAAACACCTAATAGATTAAATTTTATGTATCTAGTATAAATATTTATAGTTGTAGTTAATATTTTGTTATAAAGAAAAATAGTTGCTGTACAGAGACTCGATCCTAGAGTCAAACCGATTACACGGTTTTGTTGGTCATATGCATAAACTTTTGTAAATAGATTTGTAAAATAAATAAATAAACAGTAATAAATAAAAATGAACGCTTGTGAAAGAAATTTTCGGTGAAATGGGACAGAAAAATAGTGCAAATAAACCTCCCTATACGACTTTACTTTTATTGAAGAATAACTGTATCGAACGAAGACTTTATAAGCATACACAAAAATATGTATAGACGCCAGCACATCAAGCTACCCAAATTGAAAGTGAACCTTACGCTTATGTGATAAAATTGAAAATATATAAAAGAAATTTGACTGATTGGGGTAGCTGGATGTGCTGGCGTCTGTACACAAGGCTCATCTCAACTTAGTACTATTTGTGTGACCAGTGGCCAATTATCGATTAGGCAAACTAGTTACATGCCTAGGAGCACAAGGTTACAAAAGGGCGCGCGATGAAATTTTTAAAAGACGAAATAATAATACCTAAAGTCCTACCAGAAAGTAAGTCCCCGTCAACTTCCGCCATAGAAAATTTTGCACTTTTCGCGCCCAGAGGGGCCCTGATGAGGTGCTAGCCAAGGGCAGTGTAGACATATAATCCGCCTCTGTATAGGCCACACAAATAGTTGTATATTCCTGGACTATTACCATAATCACCGTGCCAGACGTGCAGTCATATTGCTCCAGGATAAAGGACATTCTCTCCGTTCTCACTCCGTTCGGTGTTGTTTCATTATCAGACAATCCTTTTTAAAGGCACTAGGTTCATCTTTTTTTCACCGAAGTAATACTGTATACTTAGTGAAATGAAAAGCTACCATAGTTTATGGTCTGATACATTCGTAAATATCTTCTTAACCGGTGGTTGTTAAAACTTTATATCCAGATGAAATACAAGTGAACAATACTGCCGCGCAATTTATAAAGGCAGTAGTAAACTCGTTCACATGTTCTTTACTGCGTTTATAAATTGCACGATAGAAAACATAGGAAGAAACTATGAAATATAGTATTTAATTATTAAGATCTCTAAAATATATTTTTATTTTCCAGACAACACCCGCCTTAGTGCGTTATGTACCGTTGACTATAACCCTATTTCAACAATTAATTCAAGTATCTATTGTCTTTGAATTGATTGGAACTGTCGTAAGTAGAAGTAATACTTATTGTTTAAGCAAACTAAAAAGATTCATCACGGTTCTCCAAATTTGATTAAGCCCTGTATCTCATTATTTTAGTGTATTTTACCATTTCTATTGGGTTCAGACAGACTGAACGCGGCTAAACACGACTGTCATCCTCCTCCGACCTCGAGACCATACAAAACCATTACGTAACATGGTTAAACCAATGTGATCACATGTCACATAGTCTCTCTACTGATTTCTACCAGTGAACTAAGGGATTCATTTTATTCCGTGATTATAAAAACAAAGAACATCAGGAATACTTTGCTATATGGATACCTGTCTAATTCTTATAAGCCTGTAAGGACCGCCTACTTTACTTGCTCTCAGTGGCACGGAGAGTATTTCTTCAAATAACTATAGATGTGGTTTAGTACAGAAATCAAACCCTTGACCTTCTGGTCACAAAGGCGATCAACAAGATGGAAGCATTTGCCTTAATAATACTGTAGCGGGCGGGCAACCAGACGGGCGGGCGGGCAAACAAATATAATTAAAGCATCTTCGTCTGAGTAGTTGTCTACTCAGACGAAGATGCTTTAATTATATTTTAACGGTAACGGTTTCTGAGCGATAAAATATGTTCTAAAAACCTTAGGATAGTCACATAATCAGAGCATCCGTCTATCTGTCAGGCCCCAACGAGTTTATTCAACATGTGATAGCTTTTCATAAAGACATCTTGTACCTGAAGAAAATAAATAAGATATATTTTGTACCTAGATAGTTTTTGATTGAATGTCGCTGATGTTGTTATAATACCCGACAAACTTCAACTTTTCTTTGTACAGATGCCAGCACATCCAGCTGCCCCAATCTGTCAAATTTATTTTATAGATTTTCTACTTTATCACATAAGCATAAGATTCACTTTGAATCGGGGAAATTTGACAGACTGGGATAGCTTGATGTGCTGGCGTCTGTACCATCATTATTCGATCATAGTCATTATTAATTATTCAGAGTGATAAACTAAGCGATGCTGTACATGGCTTGCCTTGGGAATACATGGATGGCAAGAACAGGCTAACCGTTCTTATATTCCTGATGAACGTACAAACACCGATACACGTGAAGGCTCTGGGTGTTGCTGATGTGGGCGTCAGATCCATGGCTACGGTAAGTTCTCATCACGTCAGCCAAAGTACGTCCACCGCTGGACAAAAGCCTCCCCAAAGAATTGATGGATATGCCATAATCGCCACGCTTGGGGGACGGGTCGGCGATCGCAGTTTGATGGTCATAGTTCACAGAAAAACGCTGCTGCCCTTTCTCTAGTAAGTATTCTCTCGGACTATTTCTACGCCCCCCACGGGATGAGATGGGGTGATGATATTCTATGCCGTCACCACACAGCAAAGTAAAGTAGGTAAGTTCTACTAAGTACATAAAAATATTCCTCATCATCATTATAATGATGATGAATATTTTTATCAGCGGAAAGACTTCTACTGCTCGTCTAAAGCCTCCCTCAAAAATCTCTACAATTGGCACGTTTCCGCTACCCGCATCCAGCGGTTTCCAGTGACTCTCACAAGATCTGGCTACGCTGCGTCTTCCGTTCTTCGTCGTCGCCAATCGAGAAACTTTCTACGAAAACTACGTCAGATTTCGTCAGATCCTTACAACGTGTAGAAGTGTTTTTCAAAAAATAATAAGACAATCATACTGCGATCGGTAACCCCTCTGGGTTACCGATCGCAGTATGACCAAGCGTAGCAATGATGGCATACACTAAATTAATACTAGCAACCAATTAGCTAGTTAGTTGAACCGCAGCTTAATTTAATCTAAACAAGTGGCAATCGATTACAACCGGCTTTCACGATTACATAAAATGTTTTAAGTGTTATCTGTGTTCTCCTCATTTTCCTAATGCAAGAGTTATACATTTTGGTATAGATTACATGCTTAAAAGTTTACACATTAAAATACACAGGACAAGTTAGAAATAATTTTCACTTGGTTATTTTTGTTTAGAAACCTTGCAAGAATTTTTAAAGATTAGAAAATGGTAGGAAACAACAGCTTGTTGTTTCAATCTTTTCTTACATTATTTTTCGTTCACATACATATCGTACAAATTCAACTAAGATATTTTGATATATACAAAATACCGATAAGTAAATAATTATGGGGATTAACACTACATATTTATTTTGTATTCTGAATGTTATGGGTTTCCTCATAGTAACGCATGATATCGGTATTTCGTTAAGTCAACATTTTACTCCTGAACCAGTATTTCTATCTTCCTAAAGCGATCATAGAGATAATTTCGAAAGATATAAAATGTATGGCCTTCTAATTGCTGGTATCAACTAAGTGCACTACTAATTTATTAAACCAAACTGTTAACAAAGCATTTATTTTCTTTTCAGATCTTGAAAACCTCATTTTCATACTTCACCTTTCTGCGCACTTTGAGTTAAATGGGGTTTTATGAATAGATGACCCGTGCTCTATAGTTCAACTAAACATATAACAACTTATATGTCTTCAAGTCACTTAAAATTTTCGTTTAATATCTACTGTTAACTTTTAAAAGTCCTATTAGCTTTATATGAAAAATATTTTTGCATTTCTGTTTAACCTTTTGACCGAATACGTCACGGGCATGGATACATGGTTACAAAGTGCCATTCTGGCCATATTTTGATTATCTAAACATTACTGTGGGGGTAAAAATTACTAGTTAATAAATGTATAAATATCTTGGCAGAACAACCCACAACCGTCTGATCCCAAATTAAGCAGAGCCTGTATTATGGCAACCAGACAACTGATACACATACTCATATATATCTAAATGCATACATATTGTAGATAGTTGTGCCCCGCGGTTTAAGCCGCGTAAAATTTTATAAATTATCACAGCTCCTATTATGTAACAACACTATTGAGTTAGGTGTGTAATGATAGTTGTTGATCACAGCTCCTCCCCCGTACGTGATAGTGCAATAATATGTAGCCTAAATGTTGACCCGACCTCTTAGTAATATTCATGAAAAATCTGAAGTAAATCCATGTAGTAATTTTTGAGTTTAGCCCGGCCATAAATACAGACAAACAGACAAAAATTAAAAAAACTATATTTTTGGCATCGATAATAAAATATTCAATGTTCAGTTTTCACTTTCCTACGATTTTATTAATATCGTGCTCACAAGATTATTTGCTGGTGGAGATCTAACCCACGACCTCAGGCTTAGCAGTCAGGATCACTAACCAGTAGACTATAGGCATAATGATATATTATTATTATGAACTTCGATAAAAGATATGAGCGTAGAAGATTCTCAAACATTATTCTACGCTCAATATTTAGATTATATTTACGCAAAGGTACGTTTATATGGTATAATTAAAACAACAACATATACATGCAAATTTATTCTCATAACATAGAGAATCTTAATCACTTCGACGCAACATACTTAGCATTACTTTATCCACGTTTAAGAATAAATATATTTAATATTTATGCTCGACTTGTTAAAAGATATAAAAGTAAGACTATCTTAATTAAAACATAAAAATTACTAGAGTATAAACATTTGTATAAAAAAGAATAAAATATTGCAGCTAATTTATGGCATATTATTAATCTGTACTCAACCTTTATGAAATTACCCGAACTTCTGCTACAGGTTGGTATAACATTATCTTAATTAACTTAAAATTATTGAGAGAACATTGGGCTAATCCAGCTTTGCTTTTAAGAATATGCATTTAAAATATAATTCATTTTACACAACTTACGGGTACAAAACAGAATCGGAATTCTTCTTGATATTATTTAAAATGTATCAAGCAATCATTACTATAAACACGAATATCATTCTCATTTAGACACTAAACAACATATGTGCATACTTTTGATGTTAATATATACATCAACATTACTCAACTTCAACTCTTAATGATGGCACTAGTGGAATAACCACCACATGCCCATGTCGAGTTATGATAGGTCAACAAACGAAGGAAAATATAAATCGGTAAAAAAAGGCCAAGTACTATTTTGAGTTTAAGTAGATGAATAGAGGCACGTCGGAATCAACATTAAGTCGATTTTAATAAAAATAAGACATGGACGTTGATTAAAAGATCAAAAATGAATTAATATTTTTTTTTTCAATAGAGAATTTACAATAATGTATTCCTTGCATTAGAATTTTCTAATCCAAGGAATACATTATTTTGTGTAATTATTAAAACACCATTAAAACGCGCGAGCCCTTTTTTACTTAATTGTGAGCCATAATCTCAATACATTTCAGCAAGTAACACCCTTCCTTAACAAACTTTCGAGACATATCTTATCCTTAACATACATATTTCTTTGACTTATGTTCTGCAGAAAATTAGATTAATTATGTCTCTTGACATTATGTGTCTCAATATTTCTATAAATAAGTGTATAATGCTTCATTAGCCGATTTCTTACTTTAAGATAAGTGGACACACAGCTTTATTCACCTGTTTACTGGATTACTTTATAAGGAAAAAAAACTAGGTGAGCCAAATCTAATGATACCGATATCACTTTGTTTACTAAAGCGATGTCATAATGAAGATTGGTACATGTGTCTCTATTATAATACAAGTATAACAGTCCCATTAAAGGGCAAGGGTCTCCTCTTACAATGAGATATGATAGACCATAGACCACCACACTAGCCTAGCGCGTGTGGGTAGACTTCACATGCCATATCTTTTCTGGATAACTATCGTGCGATAATTCATTTCTAATACACAAATGAATTGGAAAAGTCAGTAATGGCAGTCTCTGGTTTGAATACCTGAGATTACAGATTTGATAGTCCAATGGTCTAATTATTAGGCTATCGCCTACATGCTGCATGTTACTAATTGACATTATAAGGACAGAAATGGCAGGACAGACATGGCAGCCTCTTGTTTGAATACCTGAGATTACAGACTTGATAGTCCAATGTTCTAATTATTAGGCTATCGCCTACATGCTGCATGTTACTAATTGACATTATAAGGACAGAAATGTAATAGTAAAGCTCATTTTATCGTAATGTTTGGGTTAAATTCATTTCTAATATACAAATGAATTGGAAAGTCAGTAATGGCCGCCTCTGGTTTGAATACTTGAGAACACTGCCTTGATAGTCCAATGGTCTAATTACTAGGCTATCGCCTACATGCTGCATGTTACTTATAGACATTATAAGGACAAAAATGAAATAGCAAAGCTCATTTTATCGAGATGTCCAGGTTAAATTCATTTCTAATATACAAATGACTTGGAAAATTCAGTAATGGCCGTCTCTGGTTTGAATACTCCAAAACACTAACATGATAGTCCAATGGTCTAATCACTAGGCTATCGCCTACATGCTGCATGTTACTAATAGACATTATAAGGACAGAAATGTAATAGTAAAGCCATTTTATCGAAATGTCTGGGTTAAATTTGTCTTTATTGTAACTAATAAATTATTGTATTATTCTGACTCAAATTCATCTCAATATATATTCATAGCATACAGCCACAGGTGGAAAACCATCAGAGAGAGTAAGCATAAGAAGGGTACTTTCCAAAATTTGTTTACATATAAGCTTCACCATGCTTCAGAGGACACGTAAGTTGTGTGTAAAGAAAGTTTCCTTAAAATGCATTTTAGCTACAGAAAACTAATACATATCCCACAACGGAAACCACATTTAAAGAAACATGTTATCCATAAACAATACCTTGTCACAAATACACCAAATTAGTGGCGTTGTTAAATCATGTCATATATTAAAATTATGTTTAAACTGCTTAATTTTGCCTATTCACACTGTAAACATTCATTTTAATTAGCCCAGTATTACTCTCAAAGGGAATTAAACTAAGTTTTATTGTTAAATGATATTAAAGTTGACCTTAAAACGTTATATACAGAAACAAAATGTTAGTAAGACGATCAACCAGCTAATAAATGTTAGTAATAATAATTATTGTTGTCTAGTAATAAACAACTTACTAATAAAATGCCCGATTGATTGTAGAGCAAGACTTAAGGATTAAACTTAACATGAACTGAAAACATAATTAAATCACTATTATTACGCCTTCCTATTTCTTATGGTACATCCACAACCGTTATACTTTGCTGAGCATTTTTTTGGAAGAAGGCAACATTAAATAACTTTATAATGTTGCTTTTTATAGAGTAGTATATAGATACAAGGTAAGCTTAAGTAACTTTAAAAGTGCATCCATATCGAAGTCACTTTTATAATGCTACATTATGATACATGGTGAGCTTAAGTAGCTCTAACATAGCTTGCTTACCAAATCAACTTTATGTAGAAAAGCATCTGACAGGTACAAAAAGCTTAACCAACTTTCATTGTGCATATACACCAAAGTTACTTTTTATAGAGCAATTTTAATTAAGAGGAAGCTTAAGTAACTTCTATAGTGATTCTGCATTATTTTGAGCTACATTTTTAGTTAAGTAACTTAAATAGAGCATCCGTATCGAATAGTTTTGCAGAGCAACATTTTGCAACTTGGTAATGTGAAGTAGCTCTAAGAGCATGCTGGTTATATTAATAACTTAAGTAGAATAATATAATTTACCATGTTACTATAAAGTTGCAAAAGTTGCTCCACATTAAAATTCACTTTATTGTGAATGCATCTTTAAGAGCTTGTAGTTACATTATAAGGATGAAAGTGTATATCGTTCGTATTTTGATTTATATATTTTATTTAATTAATAAAATCTCATTTATCACTAACGCGACACAGCGTTAAATAACATTTCACATTTTAAAAACAATTTTGTTATCCAATGCATATGGTGTAATTTAGAATATTTAACATTTCAAATAAGTATTACCTAACAGATTCACATAATTGGGCAAAAAAGTGCTTATAAAAAGACCAGAACAGTTTTGGAATTACATAATAATATTATATTCAATTAATTACAACCCTATTTTTGTGGCGGAAAATAAGCAATTGATAGAATCTGCATAACATTATTTTAATTTAGTGCGGACGGGCACATTAACTTTTTAGTTTGACAGAACTATACATGCCCTGTCTTTAACAAACACATACATATATTATAGAAAGAGATAGCATGACATTTAAATCAGTACTAGAAGTAACATACAACAGTGCTAATATTGTGTACTTTATTTGTACGCACGGATACGTATCAAGCTAAACATTTCCAATGTAAGCTGACCTGTCATTGAATGGACATTTTATAGAACGCGAAATCAAGTTATACTGGAAATTACAGCTTGATGTGTAGCCGTGTGTACGAACCAACGCTGACAACATTGGCAATATCCGTAAAATAAAAATCTGTTCTCCTGAGTCTTTTTTACCTTTAAAATCATTAGATAAATTACTATAATTATTTACCTACGTTTCATTTTTCCTCTACGCAATTTCTAATCTATTTGTTTGCCATACTTTATATTTCTCTCAAAGAATTTACTTCCTATATTTCTTCGAATTTTCTTAGCAACAGGCGTCGCACCTGACTAGGCCCACTTCATCGCAATTCATGCACTTGAGGGCCACGAACTCAGCGGTGAAGTGGTTCCTGTGTAGGGACTTCTTGGAGCCGTTGCAGATTCTGCAGGGCAGGAGACGGAAGCCTCCGCACATCTGACACGTGTTGCATGCATCTGGACTCTGGAATTGAAAATAGAAGATTTAGTACATTGATAACAATTTTAGTACAATGGCAACACATTTAGTTGGCTGGAATCCATCTAATTTGACGACAAGGATGATAATATCCTGGAACATTATTTACACATGGCCATCTGATCCCAAACTAAGCAGACTTTTAATATGGAAAATAGATAATTTAAATAAATAAATAAAATAAATAAAAAAGGTTTTTATTCACGTAGACTTTAAAAAAGCGCTTGTAAAGAACATGTTTGTAGTAATATAGTTGTATACATTATTATTTCTAGTAACATAGATATGTAGGTACACTTTGTATGAAAACATTTATAAAATTTAATTTATTATAGCAATGATATTTAGCTAGCTCGTATCAAGTTATTGTCAAGAGATTATGTTTAATTATCTAGTTTAAGTCTAATATTTTTACTACATATTGTCAATGGTTCTGTCTATATTAAGGTATATAATACTACGTTTCTTATGTAAATGCAAACTTATATAGATAATTAAGAGGTATAGTGTAGTATTAAACAGATAAAATTAATTCCGTTTTAAAAACCATATTTAGCTTTTTTTTGTTTGTTTAATTGTTTTGACAGATATCACAAGGACTATTTAACCTGCGCTTTCTATATACAGTTCAGTTACTAATGTACTTACACACAGGGTATTCATTTATATGTACCAAGTAAAATATGGTCCATTTAAAAAGCTCCTCAAAGCTCATGTGCCATATAAAGTATGTCCTAGAAATATCCAATAAAACTTCTAGGGCATTTAATTATGATAGAAAAATATATTAACCGTGTTAACGTAGTTGAGTAAACCCGATTTGAACGACTCCTGATATAAAGTACAAAGCATTTTTATTTTTTTGATAAAATATTTCCAGATTTTAATTTCATTGTGTGTCATAAAATTCAGAACGTATCATGGCTAAATTATTCTTTAGGATAAACCGAGAAGAAGATAAAGATCTCTTTTTTATTAAAAAAAATTATATATACATAAATCTACCATAACAAAAGTAAGTACCTACAATATGATCTATGATGTGAAAGTAATTTTCACAGTTAAGTAAATAATGTCCTCCTAGCCGAATTTCGGTCACAGCGGCGGGTCGCGCGGGACATAATATTATAGTGCACAAGTGTATGCGCAAACACAGGAGCACTTTCTATTCCATCACTCTCATGATCCGATGGGACGCCTAGCGACACGACCGGAAAGTGGTCAGGCACAGGACCGATGGCTTGACGTGTTGTCTGAGGCGCGGTGGTATATCACCGCCTACTCCCAGACTTCTGGCTGATGCTGAGAAACTGTTCTCTTTACAACCCAAAATCACTTTTGGCCGACCCGGAATTTGAACCCAGGACCTCGTTCTCCGCGGGTGAACACGCTGCAACTGGACCAATATGGCAACGAGGATTACATACCCTGTATTTAATTTTAATGAGGACTATCGTAGATATATTTATCATAACTATATTGGAGAAGTTGCTCCCATTTCATTTGTGAGCTTGCACTATCATACGCGATTCCCGAGGTCATTTCGGGGCCAAGTAATTCGGGTGAGTGGTGAGTAAAAAAATATACTATGCAGTAGGAATAATATATTAGTAACAATTTGGCCAAATGATCTACTTAGGGCATACTCGTACTTCAGCTAGTGTAGGACATGGCATGACATTTTACTTTTTAATATTTATATATCTAGACGTAAAATTCCATGCCATGACGGCTTAAACTGCACGTGTGGCGCAGCGGCTAAGACAGTCGCCTCGCGCTTCGTGTCGCGGGTTCGAATCCCGCGCTGGATAACTATTTGTGTGACCCATAAATAGTTGTTCTGAGTCCAGACTTAGAACAACTATTTATGGGTCACACATACAAATAATAGACGGACACAAATAACATCCAGATGTTATTTGTGTCCGTCTATTATTTGTATGTAAAGTACCCCGCGACACAGCGATTTATTCCACTAATGCGGGCGTAATCCTTTAAAAAGATTTAAACAGTTTGCTCGACACGCTAGAAAGAAGCTTTTTACCTGAAAGCTAGTTTTATAGGTATGATTTCGATTGCAAGTTAATAAGATCAAATCATCTGTTCAGATTCTCGACAGACAATTCTCGTTATCATCTTCATCATATCGAATGACGTCAAAAAATCCCCATAATGTAGTTATGTCCAACATTTGGAGGGACATTCCATATAGCCGCAACGCTACACTGTAACCTATCTTCAGATTGTTTTTAGGGTTCCGTAGCCAAATGGCAAAAAACGGAACCCTTATAGATTCGTCATGTCTGTCTGTCTGTCTGTCCGTCCGTGTGTCACAGCCACTTTTTTCCGAAAGTATAAGAGCTGTACTGTTGAAACTTGGTAAGTAGATGTATTCGGTGAACCGCATTAAGATATTCACATAAAAATAGAAAAAGAATAATAATTTTGGGGGGTCCCCATACATAGAACTGGAACTAAAAAAAATTTTTTCTTCGAAGCTACACATGAGGGGTGTCTTTGGATAGGTCTTTAAAAATGATATTGAGGTTATAAATATCATTTTTTTCTAAACTGAATATTCTCCGCGAGAGACACTTCCAAAGTGCTAAAATGAGTGTCCCCCCCCCCCTGTAACTTCTAAAATAAGAGAATGATAAAACTAAAAAAAATATATGATGTACATTACCATGCAAACTAACAACGAAAATTGGTTTGAACGAGATCTAGCAAGTAGTTTTTTTTTCATCATTACAGCTTAAATAAGTCCACTGCTGGACAAGCCTCCCTCAAGAATCATCTTGAGGGGATATGCCATAATCGCCACGCTTGGCAGGCGGGTTGGCGATCGCAGTATGATGGTCGCAGTACTCAGAAGGAAGCTGCTTCCCGTCCTCTGGTAGATATTCCCTCGGGTCGACTTCTACGCCCCCCACGGGATGAGATGGGGTGATGATATTCTGATTCTGATATTTGTCGCCGTCACCACACAGCAGGTTTTTTTTTAGTACGTCATAAATCGTAAACCGCAATTTGCTTCCATTTAATCAACTGAAATACTTGCTGCTACGGTACCCTTCATGGGTGAGTCCGACTCGCACTTGGCCGGTTTTTGTTTATCTTTGTTTTGTGTGAGTAACTTTGAAGTCAACCTAAGCGACTTATACCTAATGTCTATAATGAGGACCCTTCGTTTAATATGGCATCCAAAACACGTAGTCATTTAGAAAATACGCCACTTGGGCGAGTACGCGTCTAGACACTGATCAAGCATAGATAAGGATCGATGACGGCAATGAAGTTTTATAGTGACAAACTATAAGCTTTATATGACTGACTGCTAAGCCAGGGAACGTCGGTTCGATCCTTACTCAGGACAAATCTTTGTGTAATTACTACGAATAGGTATCTGTACCTTGGCTGAGGGTAATTTGTCGATAATATGTATGAATTTGTTGTGTGGCTGACGGCATAGAATATTGCCACCCCATCTCATCTCGTGAAGGTCGTAGAAGTCGTCCCGAGGGAATATCTATCAGAAAACGGGCAGCAGCGTCTTCTCATTGTAATCTATGACCATCATACAGCGATCGTTATCCCTCACATATCTATAAATATGTTTATCTATTCTGTGGTTACCTTCTACAGCCAGTTGTTCTCAATCGGCTAGATTGAGAACAACTCAGGTTAAGCACCTAGGCCCGAGGTCAGTCTTTAGATGGATGACAATAATAATAAATATCCTTCTGATCGCATTATACCCATTGCGGCCATATCTGCGCGGGAGATATTACAGTACACAGATGTGAGCGCAAACACTTTCGATTTCCTCAGTCTCATGATCCGATGGCTAAAAGCTGACTTAAACTAAGAATAAAAAAAAATTATATCACTTTCTTTGGCCCACATATTATTATCGGTCGAGAATGCGCTAATGATGCCCCTGGTATTGCAAGCGTCCATAGGCTACGGTGACCACTTACCATCAGGTGGGCCGTATGCCAGTTTGCCAACTAAGTTGTATAAAAAATGCGGTTCAATACGCTATCACTAGACTAATGAGGCACTCAACTTGATACACACTAGGTTACATACTAAGAATGTCCTAGTACTGACATGTCATCCCCTTTTTGTCGTATTATGTCATAGTTTGGTGCATAAACGCCGTTAAGCTGTCCTTAAACACCATTGTATTGACATTGACATTATTGATATACGAAATGAGTTGACAAACTAAGAACTACATACCTACAATAATTCAATTTTATCAGCCAAATATTTATATACTTAGGTATTTATAATTAAGACCTCCCCTATTTGTCATGTCGTATTCATAGCTCGGTGCATAAACGCCGTTACACTGTCCCTAAACAGCATTATATTGACATTATTGATTGCGAAATGAGTTGACAAACTATGAACTACTATACTTACAATGATTCAATTTGATCAGCCAAATATTAATATATTTAGGTATTTATAATTAAGACCTCCCTTATTTGCCGTGCCGTATCATAGATCGGTGCATAAACGCCGTTACACTGTCCTTAAACAGCATTATATTGACATTATTGATATGCGAAATGAGTTGACAAACTATGAACTACTATACCTACAATAATTCAATCTTATCAGTGAAATTTCTATGTACGTAGGTATTAAAAGTATTTGCACAGGTTGTTCCACGTCTAGACAAGTTTTTATTTAGTTTGAGAATCCCTACCGGATCGGTGATTTATACTTCTCATGAGAATTGTACATACAACTTCTGTGAAATTGACAATGGATTTTTATCAGTGACTTGAAGATTTCTTTACAAATAGACTTCAAGACTTCAAAATTTAAGCTAGCATGTTGAAGAAGACTTTCTCTCTCATTACAGCGTCTGACCAACCCCATGTTCAGTCCTATAGACTCGTGTGGTTTTTTGCAATTTAATTGGTGAATATCGGTACATTAATCTTCGACGCTTTGCAAGTTCCACTGGTTATAGGGTGTTTTGTGAAGCGGTGAACGCTGTTCGTGTTCGTTCAAAAATAAGTGATTATTAGGTCAATCATCATATCAATTAACTAACGAAAAATTGTTTAATCGCACATAATGACATGAAATGGTCCAGAGTTAAAATTTTTGGTCGGACTATAAAGTGTTAATACACTCTGGTGATTTAGTCCTCCATATGCGCTGATGTAAACATTCAAATTCATCTCTTATAAATGGAATAATTGAATGAAGAATGGACAGAGCTAATGTGAGAAGTGACTTTGACAGGGTATTTTGATTTCTTTTTAATATCCAGTTGAAGCCTGCATTAAAAGATCGTGCCTCGGATATTTTAAGAGTCGTAGTCGTATTTAAGAGAGTTAGAAAATAGAGAGTGCACATGAGTTTGAGCATAGGTGCAGTCCTGCAATGTTGGCTAGTCTCTGTTGATATTCTATGCAATCGAAGCCGATCACGAGCGCAACGCAACGCACCCACAATCACTGTACTAGGCATATGTACATATAAAACAAAATGTCAATCACGATTCGCTAACGAGACTCAAGAGTGCTCAAAAAGCAAACTCAAAATGAACCATGTGAGGGATGATGGTAAAATAATGTGAATAGTCCTTACAAAGGCAACTTAATAAAAAGATAAAAAAATCTTTTCAACATCTACTTTTCAAACTTTTTAATGCAATTAACAAGCTATTCCCTCGTTTCATAACTTTCCCGCAGTTATCGATAAGTCTACATTTTGCAATAAGCTTTTCAATCGTCATAAAATATTCATTTCAGAAGTTGAGTATTTTTTTTTTCTAGTTTTTCGAATAAATAGTTGTTTTTTTTTATTATATTTTATTAATCATTTATTTCAGATCAAATTACAAGTTGCATATATTGTTAGTAAAAGTCTTAATCTAGTGTTAGTAAAAACCACTCTTTTACAATACTTGAAACGACGATACGGCTGCACACGTAGGTGTCAACCTACGTGTGCAGCCGTATCCAGTGAGCCAGCATAGGGCTGTCCCATCCATCACACAATACACTCAGGATATGGGTTTTCTGTTAAAAAGTTTGAAACATCTCCATGTAAATATTAAAGCTGACTAGTGTAATTGCTAAGCCCGACGACTAGAGTCCGAGAAGATATAATGCGAAGTTACGTATGCGCTATGAAATCGATATAATTACTGCTTTAAAATATACAACTGAATTACAAGAATATTTTATAAATCCTAATAATTCGATTATCAAAATTCGAGACCGCGAAAATCACAGTATATGCTTACTCCACTCGCCAATCCGTCTACCAGGTATGGCAATTATGACATAGCTTATTAACATACAATTTTACTGTACTTGGGGAACCCTTTGTCCATCCGGGATCATCTGTTGGCTTATATGATGAACCAACGTTGCGCCTCAGACGTTGGATTATGGGGCTCACTTAGTTAAAACTCTTTACTTTATATTGGTACCCTCTAACTTTCCAGTTATGGTGGTTTGCTATTGATGTGTTAGATACCCGTCCCAAGAGTTAAAGGGTTGTTATTGACAATGCAAGATATTTCATTGTCATAAAATATCTCTCAGGAGCTTAGAAAGGGATTTATCTCGTATACTCCTTACACCATATCATAATAATATAGACTAAAAGACAAGCAATCTTTGATTAATTGCTTCGTAAGATGTAGTAATGTTGCATCTTAGAGATAAATAAGATGAATTCTTTACACTAAAAGCAAATTTACGTAACATATAATTATGCAAATGTTGCGTTTTGTATGCATTTAATATATGTACTTTCGAATGTGAGAAACATGCTTGTTTGATGCGCGTGAGCATATCATCTAGAACGTTTGAAAATACAAATAGGAAGAATATTGTATCGATTTTATTAACGCAGTAAAAAACATTTCAATAAAACAAAGTTTATAATAAATAAAATAAGACTCGGACTGGCGCATCTAGAGTTCTTTATCCTAATACAAAAGAGGGTCGAAGTGCTGTACATAAGTACACCCGAATATAATAACTAAAAAAGGGTTCCGTTAGTTTCTTGGATGTATGAATAAACGTTGTTATGTAGTCCAGTTTTAGTAATGTCTTTATAAATAATAACATAATTTTTATTCATGGTGGCATTACCAAATCGGACTGCATAACAGAGCTTATTTAGAAACCATTTGTGACGATTTAAAAAATAACTAAAAAATTTAGGAGCTTTATGTTGATTAAAGTTCCTGTAAACTTAGACTAAATTATATTCTGATTGTGATCAAATTTTTTTTTAAAAGATAACAGCCGCACTATGGAAATTAAGCCCTGTGTCGCGGGAACTTTATAAACATATAATTGATGTACACAAAGGACATCCAAACTCAGGACAACCATTTATGGGTCACACAAATAGTTGTCCTGCACGGGAATCGAACCCGGGAAGCGAAGTGGTGAACTAACTGTCTTAACCGCTGCGCATTTATCCCACAACATAGCTGTTTAATTTGACAAGAGAGATAATATTGGATTAGATCTTGTTTATCTATTCTGTCTTGAATATTTGTGTCGTTATTCAATTGTCTTTTATCTATATTTAATAACCCTAGAAGTACATGGTACAACATAATATAAATTAGTCTCATCCATCAGCACAGTAAGTTAATTAGGCTACATAGAGCATCTGAGACCCGTTTTTTTTGTTAAGTAAGGAGGAATGCCTACGTATGCTACCCGCAAAAAGTATCTGCGGGTGGGTATGTCGGGCTCGCACGGACTAAACCCAACTTTCCGTGGACTTTAACCTAGTCCCTTTTGCACCATGTCCCACATGGTCGGGGACACGTACCTTGGGCCCTCTGGAATATATAGACTGGCAGGAGTCGGTAATAAGATTGGCTTACTTATTACCGACTCCTGCCAGTCCGGCACAGCGACCACAAACAGATTGCCGGAGCTGCTTTCACTTGGCGGCATAGCGGCAGTAGAGGGCACTTCTCTTACTGCCACCGCAGCCCCGAGCATCGGAGACATGCCCGTGAGTTCTTGTACAATTTGACCGTCGTAAGTACTCCTGGTCATACACAAATGCCCTTACCTATCTCTAAAATATATTTAGAGACTTATGTTACTAGGCCCACAAAAGGTATATAGATGGGTGATCACAAGAATACATAGTTTAGCAAACAATAGAGGCGACAGAATAGTCCGGCCGTCTGCTTAAGACTTCAAAATGAATAACCCATGCCAGAGAGAACCCTATTTGGCGGAAACTATTATAATTCGTATTTTTTCCCAGCGGTGAGGAAGTATTGTATTCTCACCCGTCCGCACACGACACACTTCAACTACTTTCGAACGTTCTTGTAACTTTAACGTAATGTAATCTCTAGTTGCATTAGATGACAATTGTTTGTAACCCCTACATATACAATTTCAACATTTTGACGGGCTGGTTGGAATGGTTGGTAAATGCTTGCCTTTCACGCCGCAGGTCGTGGGTTCGAAACCACCAGGACAGATATTTGTGTGCATGAACATGTCTGTTTATCTTGTGTCTGGGTGTAATTAACTATATAAGTATGTATTTACAAACAAAAAGTAGGTAGTATATGTAGTACATCATTTATCTGATTTCCATACTACAAGCTCTGCTTAATTTGAGATCAGATTGCCGTGTGTGAATAATATCCAGGAAATATATTTGTAAATGTAGCTCAGCTTAGTTTGGGATCAGATGGCCGTGTGTGAATAATGTCCAGGACATTTATTTGGACGGGTATGACATAATGACCATGCTTGGCAGATGGGTTGGCGATCCCAGTATGATGGTCATAGTATATAGACGCTGCTGCCCGTTCTCTGGTAGATATTCCCTCAGGAACTTCTAGACCCCCAGGGGATGAGACGGGATGGGATATTCTAAGCCGTCTGCCACACAGCAATAGTACATAACAGTTAAATATAACGAAGATAATATGCTCTATCCAGTAATCTTAGATCAATTTTATGCGATGAATTAGGTCCCCTGTATAACAATTTATATTTTAATTACCTTTCAATACAAACTGATCTATTTAATAATTTCAATTGTTCAACCGAAATTAATTAGGTCGGTCATTGAGTTATTGATGGGATTTGACGCAATACAATCAACGCTGTAAATATTTATTATTACCAATACAAAAGTCAGTCAGTAACAATATAATTTTCGGCAAGTACAGATTATGCTCTAAATTGGGTGTTCAAAATTGTTATTAGATTTATTTATTTTGACACGCCGGTGGTTGGTGGATGATTGCCTTCTACGTCGCATGTCCTGGGTTCGATTAACACCTAAGTATAGATATTTCTGTGCATGAACTTGTCTTTTTTCCTGACTCTGGGTGTAATTATTTATATAAGTATGTATTTACTAGAGAAAAAGTAATATATGTAGTACATAAGTTATCTGGTTTCCATAGTACAAGCTCTGCTTAGTTTGGGATCAGATGGCCGTGTGAGAATAATGCCCCAAGATATTTTTTAAGACAAGGCCCGCATTAGGTAAATTTATCCCTGTGTCGCGGAGTACTTTACAAACATATAATAGGTGGACACAAATTACATCCAGACTCAGAACAACTATTTATGGGTCGCACGAATAGTTGTCCGGCACGGGACTCGAACCCGCGACACGAAGCGGCGAGCCAACTGTCTTAGCCGCTGCGCCACACGTGCAGTTGCACAAAATTGTACAAAGGCAGACCTAATGCCATAAAAAAAGTTGGGCCTAGCACCTTTAATACAAGTTATCTTCGAATAACTTAACTAAGGTGCTAGCCACCACAAAGATTGCTAAATATATTGTAACAAACAAACAATTTTATTATGTAAAAATGTATTGCATTTAACTGTACGCACCTATTATTGTTATTGTTTTATGTTATGTGGTGAAATAAAGAATTATCTTATCTTATTTTATCGGCGCACACTTTAAGCTGTCAGTTGTATTCATTAGACAACAGTCGTTAAGCCATGTCAGAGACCCACTGGGCGGCTTGAACAACTCTAACTAGGATAGCCACAAGTGTTGAAAATGACTAAAGTGACTGAATTAGACTCACTGTCATTTACGGTCAAATTGGTCAAAAATGGTCATTAACTGTCAAAAACGGTCATTTTCACTCAATTTGATTTCAGTAATATTTTAGTACCTGTTAAGTTTTTATCGTTCATAAAAGTCTACGACTTATAAATTGAAACAAAAAAAGTGTTTTTTATGACTTATAGTATTATTATATAGTGTTAATCATTTTTCATTTCTAATCATGCGTGCATTTAAGACAAAATGGCAACGACGCATCCCCTCGCGCATCGATTTTGATGTCGTCATATCCTCTCATGATATAATAGAAAATAAAACGTTGCTTCATTTAAACTTGCATATAAATTGGGTACCTAAATAAATAAGTAATTGGGTGGTAGTCGAGAACAGACAATAATATTTGAGTCAAATTGACTGAATTTGACAGTAAATGACCGGTCATTTTACATCTTTAGCCACAACCTACTCCAAGAGTAAGCAATATTTTTAGCGATGCTTTTGTTTTATACATTTGAAGGGTGACTTTGCGTTTATTTTCATCGCCGACAAGTAGTGGAATCGTATTTGAAGATCAAATAAATCAACGCCCTTATTGAAATTAGTAAAACATAATAATTATTACATGCATAATAAACGTATTTAACCATTAGTACCTAGTATTAGTAAAATATATTATTCACTAAGTTCAAATGATGAAAATAATTTTAATTGGTATGATTCAAACATAATAAAACGAGAAATAAGTAAAAAGGTTAGGTACTAACGAAGGTATCAAATATGTTTCAATTCAACAATTTAGCAATAAAACTAAAAGCAAATAAATTGTAGCAAACAGAAACAGAATAATTAAATATGTCTGATATTCCAATGACCTAGCAATAATTGTAAAGGGATCATTAAGTGCCCTATTTAAAGTCTAGCTATTAATTAAATTGAGTCGTTCTGCCATGAACCCTCAACACAAAAGGAGCTCTACCCATGAAACTGAACCAATAAATTATTATCAGCCTGATTTCGTCCACTGCTAGACATAGGCCTCCCATAAACAAGTACTTGAATAAGAATTGAAAATAAATACTTATTAAATATGTTCAAAATTCCTTAGGCTATGTTCACACTAAGTTATTTAGTTGACTGTACTTCAAATTACAAGATTAAAGAATAAAAAGTGGAAATTGGAAAAGCTAGTTAAAAAACAAAAGACATTACCTTATACGGTTTCAGCATTTTCCTCAGATCTCCACACTCATTGAGTTTCTCCACTGTGTCCGCATCCTGCAACCAAATGAGTTCGCTTTTAATTAAAAAAGTTCTAATTAAGCCACCTTTGTAGCATGACGGTATTGTGATCGTTGTGTAGGAATAAAAATGCAACACATTGGATTTATGTAGATTTTATACTGAAGATTTTCTTGTTTGCTTTGCTGACTGTACGTGTAGCGCAGCGGTTAAGACAGTCGCGAATTCGTGTACCGGATTCGAATCCTGCACAGGACAACTATTTGTGTGGCTGTTCTGATTCTGGGTATACTTTGAGTCTGTCAAATATGTGTTTGTAAAGTACCTCGCGACACAGAGTTCCATTCCGCGTTATGGTGCGGGCATTGTCTTAAAAAAGAATAAAAGCAACAAAATGGAGAAAAGAATGACTATCTAATAATTATTAAATCCCCCTAAGATGAAAACGGATTTCGAATCCGTTAACGTTTCGTACAAGTCCTACTGCTTTTAACTACCTCGTGAATGCGTGTTCAAGCGCCGCTCCGATATCGAGGTCCTGAGCACCAATCCCGGAGGTTTTTCTTTTTTTTTACAACGTACTGGTTCGTTTAATAGGTCCCTTAGTCGCAGGGTCTTTATAAACACATAACTGGTACAAAGTACACCCAGATTCCGAAGAACTACACTAATAGTTGTCCTGTACGGTGATTAAACCGG
Source organism: Pseudoips prasinana (assembly GCA_951640165.1). Lineage (NCBI taxonomy): Eukaryota > Metazoa > Arthropoda > Insecta > Lepidoptera > Nolidae > Pseudoips > Pseudoips prasinana. The sequence continues at coordinate 10,536,594 of OX621249.1, read as the reverse complement.
ACCTTCTATACTCGTACTAAATGACATCCCGGAATAAATGACCGGACGGCTTTCATCGATGGGACATTCTAATGTACACCTATTGACCTCTATAAGCACTTAGGTTACTTAACTTCTTGTTTTTAAAAGAACCTATAACAATAACATCCAAAAAGCGTCTAAAATATCGTAAACGTTGAGCGTGTTTCCTATTATAAAATATTTTCTCTTCCAACATTTACGGGTTTAAGTTGTCACTGCATTTCCATATAAAGCTTTGTACACACAATACCTCTTTTGCGAGAACTAACATCTTTTCATTCCGTAGAGCTTTATTATTTGAAGTTACTGTTCTTTATTTTGAAATTATAAAAGCTTAAATGTTTAGAGTCTTATGAGAATCACACTAATATTATAAAGGCGAAAGTTTGTTAGTGTGAATGTGTGAGTGTGTATGTTTGTTACTTCTTCACGTCTAAACGGCTGGAGCGATTTAAATAAAATTTGGTATGGAGTTAGCTGACACCCTGGATGAACACATAGGCTATAATTCATAAAGTTTAACGGTAGCTAGTATATGATAATTGTTACTGGTAGCTAGAAGCCATAGAGAATCTAACCTCTGTCTAACCGTGTCGCGTCGTAGTTACGGATGACGCTGGATTAATTTTGGTAGTTAAAGTTAGGCTGGGAGCCAATGAATAGAAAGGTTAAAGATTTATTGTTGGCTTTTGAGCCTTTTTACAAGTAACTATATACATTTATTATACTATTTGCGTTTTACTATGGTGCGGGTGACAGTTTCAGTAACATTTCGTTTCACTCTTGAAATGTGCAGCGATTTACAAATTATGTCTTAGTATCACAGCTGTACCACATTGTTACATATAAAATCATTAATAACTGTAGTAAATTGAATTAAATGCAACCAGAATGTTCATCTCTACAAATTAAATTAAATTGAATGAAAAAATAAGCAAAGCGTTATGCGTATAACGTAACGTCATAGACGTATTTAGTGATGGGGTGGAGTATCGTTAGCAATAAAAATGTATTGCACATCCCTAGTAATGTGGTACTTATATGTAGATGTCAACGTCAAATAAGCAACTGTCACCCGCACCATGCTACAACGCAAAAAGTATAGGTGTTTATTAAAGCTTGTAAACTGTGACACTATTAGCTGTTAAGTGCCTTGTGTAAGTGTCAAGTACAGTTATAAGAGGGACGTGTTTCTTTCCTATTAATTAGCTTCACCCACGATCCCCCGCAGTCGGCAAGTAAATTGAATTCGCAAGAGGCAGTAAACACTAATACTTAAACCACCACGCCCTTCCATGCCTCGTCAAAGATCTATTGTCCAGACAGTTGCACCTGACAATTTTAGCAGTTTATTAACTCATCGGCCGCGCATTCTTAATAAATATTATTACAAAAGCTACTTCTACTTTATGCGAATAGACACGCTTACACGGCTACACATGAAGCTATACATTTCCAGTATAATCCTATCTCACGTTGTATAGAACTTCCATACAATGACAGGTCAGCTTATATTGAAGTAGTATGAAGGCTTGATATGTAGCCGTGTGTACAGACGCCAGCACATCCAGCTACCCCAAACTGTAAAATTTCTTTTATAGATTTTCAACTTTATCACAAAAGCATAAGGTTCACTTTCAATTGGGAAAATTTGGCAGATTAGGGTAGCTTGATGTGCTGGCGTCTGTATAACTCGCAATTGATTGTTTTAGACAGTTTAGGAAAGGAAATGCCGCAAAAGATAAACATGCTGTTATTTAATATTTTGTAAGAGAGGTATATTATGCTAAACGGATATTTCCTACATTTCATAGTTTAGAGTAAACGTAACATTGCACCTGAGCCACTTACACTTCATTTCATATAAAAAGAGTTTAGTTATTCGCACATGCAACTTATCAAATTATGAACAAGCGTAGAAACTCATAGTTTTAAAAAATATTAAAAATTATTTTTTTCTGTACTCTGTAAATAATTATACCATATTCCCATTTGCTTTTAATAAATAAATATCTTTGGACAAATAACACACTGCCATCTGGTGCCAAACTAGGCAGAGCCGGTACTATGGCAACCAGACAACTGATAAATATAGTTTTTTTTTGTTTTTTAACGGGACTAGTCCCTCCCTTATACCCACCACTGCAACTCCTGTAAGCCAGGATCAACAGTGGATAAATGATATGAATGATAAATATACTTATATATTTCTAAATACATACATATTATCGATAAATTGCACCCAGACACAGAAAAAAATATCTTGTTCATCACACAAAGATTTGCCCCGGGGGCGAATTGAACCTTAGCAATCAGGGTCACAACCACTAGACCAACAGACCAGTCAATTTTAATATTGTAGTCCTGCGCATGAGCAAGATTGCCAGAGTTCATCGCGAAAGAAGGAAGGGTCGGTTAAAGTGACGCTATGTGTATGACAAGTTAACAGTTTTGTGGACAGTATTAGCTTTAAGAACTATAAAAAAAAGTGTTATATGCCACGGTAACCACCCACCAACTTTAAAATAAAACAACAAAAAGATTGGAAAAGGAATAATAATAAACCTAGAATCTAAACCCCAAGAAACAATGTTGCTGCAATAAAATAGCAAAAAAAAAAAAAAAAAAAAAAAAAACCCACCAACAAGTGGGCCGTAAGCTTGATAATATAAAAACACAGTAAAACAATAAAAAAAATAAAATAAAAATAAACACCCACCAGCAAGTGGGCCGTAAGCTTGATAGTATAAAAACACAGTAAAAAATCACAGTGAGTACTAAGCTTAGTTAAGAGACGACGGATGCAACGACAGAAACGAAATAAGGTAAAATAACTTTTAAATGGTATACGAACTAAAATATTTTACTCGAAATCATATTGAATATGGCCGCGATTGATGTACCTATTTCAATATCAAGTTTGTAGTGCACAATAAAATGGCTTGCAAACTTCTAGTTGGTCCTAAACAAAGATCGGTAGAAATTTACCAGCCTCAAGTCATAATGTAGAGTACATAGACATACATACATAAGATTCTACAGAGACATGCTGCACTAGCAACTCAATCAGAAAAAGCCGGAAAGGGTTTAGGTGCCTTATGTGTTTTTCAAAGTGCGGGTGCCTAATATGGCCAATTTTAAACTCCAGGTGGCTACAAAACTTATATTTATTGGAACGAAGTTCCTTATCGCGCGTTGTGAAAGGGGGCTAGACGGATTTCTTACGAAAAGTTGTCACGACACTTTTTGCAGCTGTGCGGCGTGCGCATGTTTCTCTGTCTGTCTCTCTCTCTCTCTCTCTCTCTTATAGAAAGCATGCCAGATATTTTCATTTCTATTTCGCATTGAACAGTGTGGTGTCGCGACGATTATTTTTGTTGAGTGTATACAGGTTTTTTGTACATAATAAATAATAAGAAATAACTTCGTTCCATCCGGGTGTCCCTTGACACCTCTCAAGTTTTTGTATTTACTACATATTCTACTTCTCTTTTTTATATACATAGTTATGTAGAGATTTATAGTTATAGTATTCAGGAAGACGTACGGCAATTGCCTGTCAAGCGTGGCGATTATGTCATATCCCCCAATCCTAAAGTTCATTGGGCCTTTCTTATGTAGTAGCCGTTTTTCGGTTGACACGATGGAGCACATTACCTGTCATGGGATATAATAATAATAAAATATTTATTTCAGCTCATAAAGGTGTGTACAGTTTTGATTAAATCTAGAATACAAAATATTCTTGACATTGAGGTAAGGGGTCCAGCAAACGCCCAGACATGCCCATCAAACACTGCGTCATGGAGAAAAGTTTTGGATTTACGTGTGTTATAATAACCAAGATGCATGATTGGACTGGCCAGTATATATATATATATATATCAGGTCAGTTCATGGCTGACTGTTCAGAGGCTGACGATCAGACTGGCCAGTCCAATCATGCATCTTGGTTATTATAACACACGTAAATCCAAAACTTTTCTCCATGACGCAGTGTTTGATGGGCATGTCTGGGCGTTTGCTGGACCCCTATAATTTATTTATTATAGTGGGTATAACTTGACATATTCTCAACATAAAATATATTTTTTTCTAATCTAATGTTAATTTCTCTAATTGCTTTTCGTCGATTGTGCGAAAATAAGCATTTTTGAATTTCCATTATATCTTTGAATAAGAATATATATTTATGAAAAGTATTTTACCCACGCTTTAAAAATTAAAACAATTACAGAAACGCAGTGGGTGTTATTTATTCACTGTTATTTTGAATAAGAAAACCTTTAACTATATCCCCAGGGGACAGGGTTTCAAACCCCGCCAGCTAAAATATATTATTTATTTGTAATTCTAAATAACTTAAATAAAATTACATTGATTAAACGTGTCGGTTACTGAACTTATCGCAGGGGAATTATTATTTTAAGCTACAAATATATGTTTAATCTCTAACGGTATTAAACTCTAAAGAATAAAAAATAATCTTAGTAATGTTGTTCGAAATTAAACAAATCAGTCATGTTTTTTTTATTACGTTATCCAGTTGGCCTTTGAACCTTTCTATAATTCATAGACAATAAGCGCAAGTTAGGTTTGCACCCATCTCGTGAAGTAAAACTACAAAACAAGTAAGCCAGAAAAGCGTTTAGGGTTCTAAACTCGGCTCAGGTTGGTTATTGACGGGGCAGGGTATGAGAGTCTAGGTTTTAAGGGCAATTATTTTTAACCAAATAGATTGTTCTTGTTGTACAAGAATCGGCCAAATCAATTCAAAATGTAAATAATAGAAAATATTTTTTTATGTATAAAACAGAGACAAAGCAAGTGGGTCATTTGATGGAAGTGATCTTTGCCGCCCATGTACACTCGCAACACCAGGGGCTCCTCTAGTGTTGCAAATATGGGTTGCAGGTGAGTTGCCAGCCTTTCAAAGTCGGCAACCTGAAATGCTCGTTGGTCTGAATGATGTCCTGACTTCAAATCCGATTTCAGGCGTGAAAGTGATATTGGGATTATTTTATTAAGAAAAACTGACGGTCCTACACGTGACTTCTTTCCAGCCGCGTAGACTAGTCTAGGCCTACTGCACCATGAGAGTGAGGGATCAGGATGCACCTACGTTTACGCACATACTTGTACACTATAATACGTTCTGCGCAGGTGGATAGTCTCTATTGAGACTCGCCCCGATCCAACCAAGAGGACATTGTTTCATTAACCATATATGGGCAGCATACGATAAAGTTATTAGTAACTGCTTAAGTATTGGATAAGACAAGAAGAATATCCTAGACATCTGATGCCAAAATAAGCAGAGCTTGTACTATGAAAACCAGATAGCTGACATACTACATTTCTTTTAATACTTATATAGATGATTACACCCAGATTCAGGACACCATACATGTTCATGCACACAAATATCCATCCCGGGTGGGAATAGAATTTACGACCAGCGACGTGAAACGCCAAACAGCCCCTTACGGACAATAAAAGACGTGACGAACTTTATTTTTTGTTCTTCAGTTAATATTTATGTATCTATAGATTGGTATACACAGACATACACTAGGAAAGATAAAACATTCCATTACTTTACTAATCTGTAGTCAAAGTCTATAAAAAGCCGCCTCAGAACTCAATCAACTCGATGATAACTGCAAACTTTTACCTACTTTCTTTACACTGCACATAATGAGAACATTGAAGAAAATCTTCTCAGGAAATTATTATTTCCTGTCATTGTAAATTGCACTTTATTTCCGGGATGCTACAGACTGTTTTCCATGTGCACCTGTTAATGGTTCCAACGCCATAAGTTTTGTTCTTAGTGGGGCATACCTATGTAAGTCTAAGTTATTATAAATGTTCGTATCATCTTCCGGAGGTCTATTTCCTTGAGGTAATTATTTTTTCCTAGTAGAATAAATTGCATTGCACAAGATTGAAATTCCTAGTGTCCTCTGTCCCTATATATTTATTATTTCCGTTGGTGAACTTAGTTGGTAAGTAAGTAAGTAAGTAAGTAACTCTTTATTGTACACCAAAAATTAATACATAAAAAGAACTTTGAGTATGTTAAGATTGTACAAATGGCGGCCTTATCGCTAAGTGCGATCTCTTCCAGGCAACCGTTGAATGGACCAGGAGTAAAGAAAAGGCATTTGGGCATTTGTTGGCATAATTAGCGGAAAGGATTTTTTTTTTTTTTTTGGTATTGGTAATTGTCATGAAGGACCTCGCTTCTTTGCGAAATATAGTAGAGCGACCGTGGTACAAAATCGCCTATCAGAAGTAACGATTTTACATAGTTCTTGCTAGAAAACGTGTCCTACGAAGCATCGAATACACCATGAAATTGTACCATTTGTGTAGGTGCTTAACATCGTCGATATTAGTGGATCATTGAAGATAACTAACTATGTGCAAACCATTTCCTTACCTTATTTTAATCCCACTTAATTTATCAACAATAATAAATAAAGTGGTATTAAGTGGTTACTTTGGCTCGCTTGTGGATTTCGCTATTCATGACTCCATCTCTCAGGAAAACTCCAAACATAACGCTCTCCATAGTTCTTTGGGTTACCTTGAGCCTTTTTATGAAGCGCATAGTAAGCGACCACGTATCTATCCCGTAACTACTCATACCGTACCCGTACGTACTCTATCACGTGTCACGTTTTTGAGTGGCAACCACATAGCGAAAGACGCAGCGTGGGCAGGCCTCCTACAAGGTGGACCGATGATCTTGTGAGGGGCCTATGTTCAGTTGTGTTCGATTTTCGTCGGACATGTTGATGATAAGATGAATTTGGTATTAAATTAGTACATAACTAATCATTTTCTCTTACCCACCACTGCAACTCCTGTTAACCAGGATCAACAGTGGCACACAATGAATTGACATTTTGCGGTATGATCAGGCAGGGAATAGCTTTAAATAGATCCCACAACGAAATTAATCAGGAAGAAACAAGGAGGAGTTAGAAAATGAATAGTTTCACTTCCCTCCTGAGCAAAGAGAGAGACAGAATAAAGAAGCTGGAGCCTCGTGAAACGAGAGATTTAGAACTAGAGAAGCCAGCTGCAAGAGCAGTAAGGATCAATTTAAGGGTCGTAAGTGGGCTGTTAAGTTTGATTTCAAGACTAAGTATGGCAAAAGCGCTTAAACGCACGGGATTTGTTCCTTATTGCATATTAGTACATAATTTATTGTTTGAAAACTGCACTTATTTTACTTCTACTTATTGCGTGTCAAACACTAACCAATGTAAATTAGATTTATCAGTATCACCCACGATGCATTTATAATTGGTACTTATAGTTATCACAAAGTGTCACTTGCTCAATAAAACGACCTCAGCGTGTGTGACCTTTCTAGTACACTGCGCGCTGTTTAACATGAATAAGCTCTTCGGACATAAATATGCGTGACATAAAGTATAATACGTCAAAAACAAAGTAATAAGCACGCAGACTATATAAAATACCCTATTATTTTATTGTCCATTTCGCTTTTTGTTATTTTTAAAAATATTCATCTGTATATTTATATATCTACATTTATTTTTATCAATTTATTCACAAAAATTTACCTTTCTTGGAATACTTTTGAATTTCAACAGCTGTAATATCAACAACCAATAAAAACATATTTTGAAGTTAATAAAATAGGCTCCAATATTAAAATAAAAAAGAAACATTTGCAAAAACCACTTAAAATCAGCTACCTTACATATTTTTTGTGTTATTTCATTCATATTTATTTAAAAAAGGTTCTCGAGTGGTGACGACGAACCGGAAGACGCAGCGTGGGCAAGACGTGGACGAGTTGGACTGACGATTGGAGTTGGATTGACAGCTTCCCGCGACAACGGCACAGGACCGGCTATTGTGGAGATCTTTGGGGGAGGCCTTTGTCCAGCATTGGACGTCTTTCGGCTGATATAATGATGATGATTTATTTTTATTATTTAAAACTAGTTGCCTTTGCGTTATAACCTATAAGTTAATTCTAGTTATTATCTATATTCCAAATATTCCAAATTTCTTCTCAAATCATTCAGCCACCACAAATGATTGGCTTACAACAAGACAACTTCAAAGTAATCAAACTTTTACATTGATCATATTATTAGAACGTTATATTGTGTACTAGCTATGCCTCGCGGTTTCACCCGCGTTAAAGTAGTTTTGGCGTAAAAGAGTAACAGACACATATATCCATACAATCATCTATACGCACAAACTTTTGCATTTATAATATTAGTAGGATGTGTACATCTAGCAGTTTTGAAAGTGCACGCCGCGCTCGCAGGTGGTAGGTTTTTTCCTACTTACTTGACACTTATCGTCATATTTTGGACAATTCACACAATATCTTTATAAATTATAGCCTATGTGTTATTCTGATGTATAAGCTATATTATTGTAAAGTTTCATTAAAATCCATTCAATAGTTTTTACGTGAAAGTGTAACAAACATCCATCCATCCATACTTACAACCTTTCGCGTTTATAATAATATTCGTAGGATTATTTCTTCAAATTTGAAATAACATCTGACAACACAAATCTTACATATACATACAATACGTCTGCCAATTTGATTAGTGCCTCAATCAAAACTAACTTCTAACAACAACTAACCAAGAACTCATTGATTCACTGACTTATAACGGATTCTTGAATACTAATTGGTCCCGAAATTTGGCAGGTACTCGTAGTTTCTAAGGAGTAAATATAAACTAAGAAAGGAATTTGCAACGTTGTTGAATTAATGTTATATATAATAATAAGTCGGCACGGGGTTTCCTTCGTCAGGATTGTTCTTGTGTACGCATAAAGAACAGATAAAAGTCCAAAATCGATTATAAAATCACTTTACTTCACAAATAATTCAAATTACAGTTCAGTTCACAAATCAATACACTTCAATTAAAATAGTCACTTTTACTTTAGGAATTAATCACAATTAGTAATACTTATCATATACTTGCCATAATTAGCATATTATGTATCATATTATTATGATTACGCGGAACAAAAGCGATCCGTCGATAACGTGGTGCGCTACAGGCCATTATAGACAGAATGAATCCAACATGGCCGCGCCTACCATCGACACGACGTTCCGCTAGAAATGACATCTGTCAAATCTAGTTCCTACATAATCAGATAGGTGATATCTCGAATTCGCCGTCATATATAAATTAAGATAATTTCCGGCTAAAAAAGACTAAAAGGGGCCACCCCATACCATCCCATTGGTGTCGTAAAAAGCAACTAAGGGATAAACCAGGTGGTCGGAAAGCAGCGCCTCCTGTGTGCTAGCTACTACCAAATTGTGGTTGCTAACTCACATACCAACCGCGGTGACTACGGCAAACTTCTCTAAATGGCAAAGTTATAAAAACCTTTGGGGAGACATGCCCAGCAGTGGACGATATGACGCTGATGATGTAAGCCGGTGAAAATTTTATATGTGTGTGAAGTGAATGAGTACACGGATTATTAAAGCGTGTAAAACGCAATTAGCACCGATTCTAACATATCTTGTTAATTTATCGTTTTCTGCAGGAACATTCCCGGAGGCTTTAAAATTATCCATCGTTAAACCAATCTACAAAAAAGGCGAAAAAAATGATGTTAAGAACTACCGTCCTATTACTTTAATACCTATTTTATCTAAGGTTTTCGAGAAATGTATGTATAAAAGACTAATAGACTTCTGTGCCAAATACGATATCATTGCAAATGAGCAGTTTGGATTTCAAAAGCAGAAATCTACTACTTTAGCAATATTTACCCTTCTGGGCAGTGTTTTAACAAATCTAAATAACAGTTATTTAACAACAGGACTATTCTTTGACCTGTCACAAGCATTCGATTTTGTGGACCATAATTTACTTACAAAAAAATTAGAAAACATTGGGATAAGAGGACTAGCACTGCAATGGATTACATCATATTTAAGTAATCGCAAACAATATGTTGTCATCAATAAAGTTGACAAAAATGTGCTTGATTCTTACTCATCTAACTTAAGAAAAAATGAGCGTGGCGTACCTCAAGGGAGCGTGCTTGGTCCCATTCTATTTATACTTTATATAAATGACATATCACTAGTAACTAATCATAAATGTATTTTATTCGCAGACGACATTTCAATCATTGTGACATCTCAAAAAAAGTACAAATCAATATCTGACCATGAATTGGACATTAATAATACTATTGTTAACATTTTAGAATGGCTATCAGCCAATAAATTAAAAATTAATCTAGACAAATCGAATTACATACTATTTAATCAATCGAAACATAAACAATACAATTTTCAACTTAATATTAACAGGGTAAAGGAAGTCTCACAAACAAAATTCTTGGGTCTACTTATAGATCAAGACTTAAACTGGAAAGCCCATGTTGAAAATTTGTGCAATAGGATAAATAAATTTGTTTACGCCCTTAGCCGAATAAAGAAGGTCACAAATAGAAAAACAGCAATAATGTCGTATCAGGCTTATATAGAATCTATATTACGATATGGTTTGATGCTTTGGGGTAACTGCACAGATAAGAATAGAGCGTTCATTGCACAGAAGAAATGTATAAGGGCAATTTGTGGAATCCGTCCTGACGAGTCATGTAGACCACTTTTTAAGAGTCTAGGCCTATTGCCACTACCTTGTATATACATTCACGAAATTTGTAATTTTGTTTATAGTAATAAAAAGTTATTTAAAAAAGCCTATGAAGTAAATACGAGGCAAAAAAGAAATGCAGACAGGCTTGTCATAAAAGATATACCTAAATCGGACAAGTATGCGAAAAGTTGTCTTGTTATGTGTATACGAATATACAACAAAATACCAAAAGAACTTAAATTAATAAACAACCTAAATCTTTTTAAAAATAAACTGCATAAATGGCTGAACAGACATAATTTCTATGACGTAAGAGAATTTTTAAGACATGAGTATACATCAAAATAATATTCATTCAGAAATAATATTTATAAATTAATTATATGTAATGTTATTAAATTTAGGAAAATTATTAGGTATAACTGTAATTGACATTTATTTTATTATTGGTTGTATTTGTAATATTGATATATTTTGCATGCATTTTTACAAATAATTTGTATCGCTAAACATGTGGACACTTATTATTATAGAACACTGTACCCAACATCTTAATACCATGTTTATTGCAAATAAAGAACTTGTCTTGTCTTGTCTTGTCTATGATGTTTCTATAATTTTTGCTGTTAGAAGAAGGAAATTAAGTATTTGACTAGGTAAGTAATGCATTGTCCTTCAATGTAGCAATATAGCCTTTGTCGGGCGAAGCAGTGAAACTAATTAGCAAGTCACCACACCTGTAAGACAATAACATCAATATATTGCTTTTGTACCAGTTTGATCTTAGAAAAATGTTGAATCATTTAGTGTATCTTAATCTAATGTACTCAGCGCTCGGCGACCGCTGCCGCGGTGCGCTCGCTTCGCTCGATCTCCTCCGAGCGCTAGATGGTCAGAGTTTTAACCTAAGAGAACCCCGCTTTCTATAGAATATTTAATTGACGTTGTAAAAATGATCAAAAATGTAAAAGTTGGAATTACTTTATTAGAAGCTATCTCATTTTCCCGTGTCTTAGTTATAAAATGAGAAGTATAATCACGTGGCCAATAAAGAATTGTGTGGCATAACTTATAAATTCTCATCATATATTTATTATTGTTCATTTAATGACATTCCAAGATATCTACGCACAGTATTGCTAATGTTCAATAATAATTGATATTCTGGAAGATATTTATATCGATATTTGGGATGGTAAATGTAGATAAAAGACACGTGGACTGCAATATAATTATTATCAGCGGGATAACTTCGCCCAATCCCTCTGGCAGTAAAATCGTTATGATAAATATGAACCACCTTGTATTATTTAATATAACAAGTGTAGTATGGGACAACTGGTGGTTACTAATACACATTCAAGTCACGGGACGTTATTGTAAATTAAAAAAAAACTTTTGTGGCCATTTAACGTGTAATGGTTACTATCACTTAGCGCTAGTAGATTATTGAGGACCGTTCTGATGTTGGTATGATGTATTATTCCCGGCCGAATTTCGGATTCTCAATGGAGATTAGCCTATTTCGCAGGACATATTATAGTGCACAAGTGTGTGCGCAAACACAGGGGCACTTTCTATTCCATCACTCTCATGATCCGATGGGATGACTAGCGACACGACCGGAAAGAGGTCAGGTACAGGACCGACGGCTTTACGTGCTCTCCGAGGCACGGGGGTGTTTATACCGCCAACTTCCAGACTTCGAGCTGATACTGAGAAATTTCTTTTTACGGAAAAATCCCAAAATATTTTTTTGGCCCGACCCGGGATTTGAACCCAGGACCTCATTTTCTGCGGTTGAACACAGTAACGCTAGACTAACGAGGATGTTGGTATAAAAAGATCTAACATACCAATATATATGTATATTCGTATGTTACACCTTAATTACACCCAGACTCAGGACAAACAGACATGTTCATGCACACAATATCTGCCCTGGATGGGAATCGAACCCACGACCTCCGGCATGAAAAGCAATTATTTCCCAACCACGCCAACAGGCCCGTCAGTACGATCAGAGACTCATTTTGTATGAGAAGGCCTAAAATTTTCTTTACCTATTTCACAAACAGGTAACATTTAATTCAAGTTTAATGGGTAGACAGCGCTCCCTAGGTTTCTTCCCCACCTATTTATCTTACACCTTATACTATGTATTATTGTCCTTCTAGCCGAATTTTGGCCACGGCGGCCAGTCTCAATGGAGTCTAGTCGGGACTCTTACCCACCACTGCAACTCCGGTAAGCCAGGATTAACAGTGGCACACAAAGAAATGACACATTCGCTGAATCGCTTTAACTGTCTTGTATCCCGCAACGAACTCCATGCAGTCTAACCATCTGTGCGGCACATATCATACTGCTCATGAGCCGATAGGACGACTAGCGACATGACCGGAAAGAGTTCAGGTACAGGACCGAAAGCTTCACGTGCTCTCCGAGGCACGGGGTCTAATACCGCCAACTCCCAGACTAAAAGCTGATTTTACGACTTTCTCTTTTTACAGAAAAATCCCAAAAATCACTTTTGGTACGACCCGGGATTTGAGCCCAGGACCTCTTTATCTGCGGTTGAACACGCTAGCGCTAGACCAACGAGTAGTCAGTAATATACATAAACAAACAAAAAATAAACAATACATCAAACATGTGTACGCGCCAGGTCAAGGTTGCGATGCACGTGGAAACAAGCGAGAGGACGCGTGCAAAAAGAGTTTACAACCAAAGGGAACCAAGCACATATTTTCGCAATATTTAATTGCATTAAAATAACATATATTATGTGGGAGGTTCCTGGAGAAGCTCAATTAAGTGTGCCGGACTGGCAGAAGTCGGCAATAGGGGAGGCCAATACAGAGTCCTCCCGGGATACGTGTCTCGACCATCTGGAACATGGCGCAAAAGGGGGGGGCACCGGAGCAGCATACCCGCGTTCCCGGGGCTCCCCCATTAGGCGCCAATAGAAGTCCACGGCAGGTTAGGTTTAGTTGGTGTGAGTCTGACATACCCACCCGCAGACATTTCTTTTTTTTTTTTATTTTATTTATTATTACCAAAACAAATATTTATAAAGTTTGAGTACAGTTGTTACTGCCACTTAAACCACGGGGGTTTGTGTGTGACAACAAATTCGATTCGACTCAATTTGGTCGGTTTAATATATACAATACCAAGTAAACATATAACTAAAAATAATAAAAACAGAAGTAGGTACACATTGGCATAGTTTTGATACCATCCTGACACAATGCTTTGTTTGTGTCAGGAAAATGTCACAACTAAGTTACAATTGGTCTAACATGTGTTCTTTTAGAACAGTTTTAATGTTGTACATTTTTATTTTATTTCGTACGGAGGCAGGTAGTTCGTTAATTAGCCGCGGGATTAGATAAGCGGTAGTCCGCTCGCCATAGAAGTTGTTTGCTGGTGCAGTAACCAGTTTATTTTGCGCGACGCGTCGTGTACACACAGGATGATTTATTTTGCATTGGTGATGCTCCTCAAGGAATTGTTCTTTAAGCAGATTAAATTTAACTTTTTTATTTATTGGAAGTGTTCCACAATACTTAAAAAGTTGAGACTCCTCGGTAAGCTGGCTTTTACGATTAGATGGAATAATCAATTTAAGTATTCTGCGCTGTAAGTTATAAATGGAATCCAGGTATGTTTTGTGTGTCCGCCCATAACTAGAAAGGCCATACGATACGATGGAGTCGAAAAAGGCATTATATAGAAGTAATCTGGTTTTAAACGGAATGCGTTTATTTATGACATACATTTTGGCCAAAATTGCACGTAATTTTTCACCTGTTCGTTCAATATGCGGACCCCAGTTGAATTTGTCGTCTATAAGTAATCCTAAGTACAAGTGGGTTTTAACTTGATCGATACTTGGGCATTTTAAATCACATGGTGTCAGTTTATGCAGACAATGGTGTGTATGGGCTACTAGTTTAGGTAAAGGGGTTTTGCATTGTACGTAGGGAGATTTTATGTGCATTACTTTGGTTTTCTGAGCGTTTCATACCAGACCAGCGTCATGACACCATCTACATAATATGTCAAAATCTTGTTGTAGTAAGTCAGCAATAACGGTAGGGCTTTTCCCAGTAATCAAAATACAGGTGTCATCAGCAAATTGGAAAGACTTGCACTACTGGAATATATTTGACATATCATTGACATAAGCTAAAAAATGAAGCGGTCCACTCACTGACCCTTGTGCTGTACCGTGAGTGACATAAAATGCATCACTGAGGCTGTCGGAAATCTGAACCTGGTATGTCCGGTCTTTTAGGTAATCAGCGCACCAGTTGTACATCGGTCCCCTCAGTCCAGACTCTTCCAGTTTTGATAGCAATTTGCTATGGTCTAGAGTGTCAAAGGCACGTGAGAAGTCAATAAATAGTGCCAATACGTGTTTTTTTTCGTTTAGAGCCGTATTGATGTAATCTGTAAACTGTGAGAGAAGAGACGTGGTACTTTTATTTTTTTGAAAACCATATTGTGAATTGCTTATAATTGAGTTTTTAATAAAGAAGGAATGGATTTGATTACAAATAAATTTTTCTATAATTTTATCGATTGATGACAACAAGGTAATTGGTCGGTAATTAATTTCACTGTCTCTTTTGCCTTTTTTGTAAATTGGGCGGACACATCCTAATTTTAGGTCATTTGGGTACTTTCCTGTATTGATGCTGACATTTATAAGATGGGCAAGAGCTGACGAAATTTTTCCACTTATAGCTTGAATATCTACTACTCTAATTTTGTCCAAGCCAGGAGTTTTTTTGCGGTTTAGCGATTGAATAAGCTTGTTTATTTTTTCTGGTGTGGCTTTTTGGAATCTAATACTTACATTTTTGTAATTTTTTGAGTCACTTGTTAGGAGACGTAGCTTACAGTTGGGTAATATTGATTGAACCGAGTTATGGAAACCACAAGCGAATTTATTTGCCAGTTGATACGCGGTTAAGTTTTGAGATTTGAAAGCTTCTAAAACAAATTTATCAATTGATTGAGTTACCCTCCCACAGATCGAGTTTAATATCATCCAGAGTTTTTTTGGGTTGTTGTAGTTTTCTTTGATTTGATTTTTATAAAATTGGTTTCTGTAAAATTCTATGGTTTTGTGTGCCTTAAGTATTTCGAATTTTATTATACTTTAAATGCAGAACGTTATTGCCCGGGTCTTTCTTCCATTGATTAAAACACTCATCCTTTAGCTCGCATAGTTGAGCGACGTTGTCATTTATCCAAGGGAAATTCTTTCGTAGTTTATGTTTCGCACACACTAATCGCATTGATTTTTGTAAGGCGTTGCTAAAGGAATATTTAATAAAGTTATAAACTGATTCCGTTGTGTTTAGTTGATTAGTTTCAGTCCAGTTAATCTTATTAAGTTCATTATGTAAACACTTCCTATCATAAACATTGTATTGAGTACGCAAAGCATCCTGTATATCACGGCGGCCGCAGCTAGACGTCAAACAAACAATTATCGTGCGGTGGTCAGCCAGAACGCTGTCGACTGCCGCGGTGTACGGAGTTAGTGTGTGGGATCGCGTAAAAATGTGGTCTATACAAGATTTGGTTATTATATCACTTCGTTTTTCAATACGCGTATAGTCAGATATTCCACACTCTAATCCATACTCTTACAAGGGTAACCACTGCTTATACGATAATGCTGCTAATACTGCAGAAGCCTGGGCTGCTTGTAAAACTGGCGGTAGGACGTCAGAGTTTTACAATCCTCCCAGTACGTTTCTGATATGGCTAAATGATTTTTGTCGAATGACTACAACCGGGACTGACAGCTTAACGTACTCTCCGAAGCATGGAGATGCTTGGAAATTAAACCACTTTGGTGGTCACCCATCTATGGACTGACCGCGAGCCTAGTTGCTTAACTTCGCCGATCACTTATGGTCCGGTGAGAGCACCTAGCTATGAGGATGTTTAATAGTTAGTATTATTTATAACGTGATTGTGTAAACACTAATGTTCTGCTTTTGCGACTAATGTTCTATATTAATATTATAAAGGCGAAAGTTTGTGAGTGTGGATGATTGTTATTTCTTCACGTCTAAACAGCTGCAGCGATTTTAATAAAATTTGGTATGGAGTTAACTGACACCCTAGATTAACATATAGGCTATAATTTATAAATTTTAATGCGGGTTAAACCGCGGGGCACAGCTAGTGTTCTATAAGTTCTGTATGTGCTTTCACCTGGTTTAGTAAGATGAGCGACGCGGCGACGCTCTAATTACGTAATTTTTTATACTTTCTTGCCATCGTCACTCAAGATAATAATAAAAGAACTAAAAATTTGACCTTTTCGCAGCTATTAAAATAAAATTAGTCACTCTATATTACTCTACCCCCACAGTGACTAAGCAAATTAGTGAACTCAAATTTCGAAAGGAAGTATGATACCTGGGTGCTAATTATCTAATTGCTCTAAATTTACGTTGAAATTTAACCAGGCGTCAAATTTACTTACAAATTATAAGAGAAAAAGTACTACAATATTTTTAAAGAACCCGATTTTTTTTGCGTGGGTAGTTGACCTAAAATATGCCATCTAACAAAATTAAGTATAGGAAAATATTTAAAGCACTTAATCTGACTACTAAACGCATTAATTTGGAGTACGCCATTTCCAGAAATACAATAAATATCGAGCAAAATGTCGTATGGGATGTTCCTTTTCGCGTACTTTGCCTAAAATAATTTCTCGGTGAACGGATCTAGAGCTAACGGATCTAGATCAAATTGACGATAGTAAATAAGTAAACTTATTATTGACTGACGGTTTAGGTGTTTAATTTCTATTTTGTTTGTAGTTGCTAGAAGGTTAAAGTGGTCGCCTCACTGCAACAACAGAAAAACATCAAAGAAAATCAACATACAAATTCGACATAGTCTACCCACTCCATAGGCGAAAAAATAAATAAAACCCCCAACTTATTAAATGTTGCAACATTAATCAAACTGAGCGATATGGTTCATTTGGCGGGCTCGAACATTAATCGACTTGGTGTTCCCATTTTTTTAAGTGGTGAGGTTTAAACGTTTATCCAGTTTTTTTGTTAGACATATAGGATAACCGTGACCGTCTTCATTTGTTTTCATGGCTAAGAGGCGGTCTGATCTGTTCTAGTTGTTAGATACAGAAACTTGCATAATTACTGTAATTATTTTGTGACTTGACTGACTTGAATGTCATTCAGAAATGTATTAATTGGTCTCTAATTACTTAAAACAAAAGACCTTCAATTTTAATGTCTTAAATGCACTAAAAAAGTCCTTAATTCCTATGTATGTACATATCGTAAGGATTTGAAGCCTCGATATGAAAACAGGTTAAGAAGAGTGTTATCATTTGGAAGTCTAAGTCTGCATGTTTGCATTTAAGTGTGGCTCACAGTAGATCCAAAACGTACAAACTAATATCAATATAGTTAATAATTATATAATATCTTTTTCATTTGGAGGCTCAATCAGTCAAGCTGGTTTGTAATAATTTTTACGAAATTTGTTTGGGAGTAGAGTCTTATTAACTTGTAAACTGTAAATAAAATATTTTAATACTAAGCAAATTCATAACTGCACTTTCATTTTTCTATTTTATTTATCGTATGGGCCGTTGTAACCCAGAGGTCCGAGTTGTCCAAACCATCCAGAAGGCGTCTGACCAAAAAAATTCGAGCCCGACAGCTTTATGAGCCCTGTGAAGTACGGAGGTGCTTAGAAATAAAATTACTTTGGCGGTCCCCATTTATAGACTGACTTGGTGCCTAGGTGCTTACTTACGCCGGTCACTTACGATCGTTTATCTCGCCGATCACTGGAGAGAGGAACAACGCATATTTTAAATATAAGATGTTCATAACATGGACTAAAACCATTTCGGGGGTAAAATAAACTACTTTTTTTTAAATTATGTTAATTAAATTATTTAAATTATATATTACTAGCTGTGCTCCGCGGTTTTACCCGCGTTACATTTTATAAATTATCACAGCTCCTCCCCCGTAGGTGATAGCGTGATAATAATATGTTGACCCGACCTCTTAGTAATATTCATGCAAGATTGATGAGTTTAGCCCGGACATACATACAGACAAACAGACAAAAATTATAAAAATTATATTTTTGGCTTCGATATCGATTGTAGACCACGCCCCAAGTATCCTTTTTTAAAATATTCAATGTACAGTTTTGACTTTCCTACGAATTTATTATATGTCTAAATTATTTATTAATTTATTTTAAACATGTGTTATTATATTTTACTTAAAACATGTCACATAACATAGTCCTTTCCCGGTAATCTTGTAAAGAAATCCAACGGGCACACAGCTCTAAGGTTACAGCAATTAATTGTATTTGTGTTTCAACTGTTTCTAGTACCTGTCGAGCGATGTATGTGGGGAAAACTGCTATAAGGCACAACTAACAAATTCGAGAGTTATTGTAATAATAGTGGTGAAGCAGCAGAGTGTTCAACCACAGATAAAGAGGTCCTGGGTTCAGATCTAAAAGTGATTTTGGGATTTTTCTGAGAAAAGAAAAGTTTCTCAGTATCAGCCTGAAGTTTTGGAGTTGTCGGTATTATAACCCCGTGCCGCGGAGAGCACGTAAAGCCATTTGTCCCGTATCTGACCTCTTTCCAAGTCGTCCCGTCGGATCATGAGACTCATGAGAGCGATGGAATAGAAAGTACCCCTGTGTTTGCGCACACACTTGTGCACTATGATATATATGACCCGCGCAGATGACTACTCTCCATTGGGCCGTGGCCGAAATTTGGCTAGGAGGACATTATCTATATACATATAATAAAATTGCAGGGAAGTCAAAATTGTACATTTAATATTTTTTTAAAGGAATACTTGAGGCGTGATCTACAATGGATGTAGAAGCCAAAGATATAGTTTTTAGAATTTTTGTCTGTTTGTCTGTATGTATGTCCGGGCTAAACTCAAAAAGTACTGCACGGATTTACTGAAAATTTTGCATGAATATTACTAAGAGGTTGGGTTACCATATAGGCTATATATTACCACGCTATCATCTACGGGGGAGGAGCTGTGATAATTTATAAAGTTTAACGCGGGTAAAACCGCGGGGCACAGCTAGTTTCGAAATATACTATGCATAGTTTTATTTCACAAAGTAAATCATACATTACATTCATTTATAAATAACATTATAATAATTAATAGTTCCTAAAGATATATAGATAAAAATTAAAAACTACATTAAACCTACATAGATATAAAATGAACTAAATCTAAACAGCGTCAAAAAAAATCCTCATCCTTGTCGGGGAACGTACCCAGAAGACTGGCAGCATTGCCACGTTGTATGCCAATACTGATTCATTGACCAAAATAAAGGCCAGCCTTCTGGTCACGTGAAGTGTCAATGATCAATTTAGCAATATACTTAGTTATTCTTGTTTATGTTTGGTTTTCGTTACATATAAACAGAAAATACAGTAAACACATAAAGATATCATATACTGTTGTCTGGACGAGAGACAGTTGCAATAACGTCGCCAGTTGCTACAATGGACGACGTACTCGTACTACGGTTATGACTTTAGCAGAACATAGGGTTGACAGACGTTGGTGGACGATTTTATTTACTACTGGTTTTCGAAGAGAAAAATCTTCTTTAGGCGCTTTGAGTACTTTTCGTTTGAACAAAAATCATGGAAATCGCGTCATCTTCATCGAACGCTTATAGCCCAGTAAAAATAGCTGTTTGTTTAGGCCAACCTCGCACTATATTACTGATCCAATTCTTATAAGGTTTAAGGTCCATTACTCAGTATAAAATCATAAAAGTCTGACAGATCTAGGTGGAGCTTCAAGTGGCATTTTAGAAAAAGTTATAAAGATGGCACTTTTGTGCAAATGTTATTGAGACCATTATAGTCTTCGGCTTTACTCAAAAATAGATGTCGTAACATTCAGAGTACCCCGTTTTAACCAACTCACTTGCGTCTAGTTGAAAGTTAAAAAAATTGCTTTTCTTCTTAATTTCTATTTTCTTTATGCAATTTTACGGCTTAAAAAAGTTCCTTCAGAAATGAATAATGCGGGTATTTTATATATTATTATATATAAGTTTGTAGTTTTAGTATCTATCTATGACCGAGTATTCTATATATAATATTTATATATTTATGAGCGATTATCTATCTATGATTAATTAGTTTTCGAAGAATCGTTCAGTCGAAGAAGCGTTTGGCGAGAAAACGTTGTTTCGCAATAAATTCTATTCTAACAATCGTTCAGTCGACTTTCTGTTCATCCAACGTGTGACTCTCGAAACTACGTTTCGGAGCGATCGTCGCATTTGGCTGGCTGGTGCTTACCTGTTTCTTTGTACCTTAATTATTTTTTAGTTTTTGATGCCTAAACTCATAAGAAAAATATTATAATATATGTGTATCGATAGAGATGTCATGATGAACAGAAACATATGTATTTATTGCTTTAAAGAGTAAAAGACATGAAAATAAAGTGTGCATGCCATTACATAAGACAGCTCTTTTTATTAAAAGTGTTTTCTGTATGGTGCCCAGGATTTATAATAAGATTCCAAGAAATATAACAGGTATCCAAGACTCAGGAATATTTAAGAAAAATCTGTATGATTTTTTTATTAATAAAGCCTATTATACAGTTGATGAATATTTAAATGATAAGTTATAATTAAGTCAGCAAATCAATAATGTGTTATTATATAAGTATATTAATAAAAAGGGCAAATTAAATAATTGATTAAATTTGATAAGTTATAAAATTGGTAAATACAATAATTGTCAATATTTGCACGCCGAAAGGCTAATATGGAGCGTACGCTGTATTATTTTTAGGATATAACCCATACTTAAGCGAATAAAATATTTAAGTTTGAGTATTTCCTTTGTTTTTTATAAGTTGACACTGATACTGAATAATTACAAATGATTGCATGGAAACGTCAACCTTGTAATCATATTTTTCTTTATAAAGTCTTCTCTCTCCAACGGAATAAAAAAGCAAAAATATTATTACCGCTTCAGCCAGCCCTACGTAATGCGATGATAGCACGGTTTTACGGGCGGTCTTATTGTGGGTAGATCCATTTTTTATAATAACATAACGTTAATTGTGAGGGTAGTTCATCATCGTTATAGCTAATGTTATTAAAACCCTTCCGTAAAAAATTACACGTGTATTTTTATAAGAGGGTTCTGTTTCTTTCTTTTATTTTGAGGCGCTCTTACCGGTCTGTCAGTGATCGGCGAGGTTAAGCAACTAGGCTCGCGGTCAATCCATTAATGGGTGATCGCCAAAGTGGTTTAATTTCTGAGCGTCGCCGTGCTTCGGAGGGCACGTTAAGCTGTGGGTCCCGGTTGTAGTCATTAGACAAGAGTCTTTAAGCCTGTCAGAGGCATTTTTTTTATTTAGGCAGGGGGAATGCCTTCGCATGCCACCCGCAAAAAGTGTCTGCGGGTGGGTATGTCGCCCTTGCACCGACTAAACCTACCTGCCGTGGACTTCTCTTGCCGCCTGATGGGGGAGCTCCGGGAACGCGGGTATGCTCGGCCTACAGGGCGGCTTGAACAACTCTGTCACTAGGGTAATCACTGCCCATACGATAAGTAAGTAAGTAAGTAACGCAACCCCCCCCCCCCCCCTCTAACTTCTAAAATAAGAGAATGTTAAACTAAAAAAAATACATGATGTACATTACCATAGAAACTAACAACGAAAATTGGTTTGAACGAGATCTAGCAAGTATTTTTTTTTTTGATACGTCATAAACCGCAATTTGCATTCATTTAATCAAGTGAAATACTTGCTGCTATGGAACCCTTCATGTGCGAGTCGAACTCGCACTTGGCCGGTTTTTATTTGATTTTGGTATCGTCAAAGTCTATGTCTATATCATCTATGTACATATATCTATAATTTCATCGGTGTACGAAAATTATTCTTGCCAAAACGGGCCTCTAACGATAAAATAGAATTGCGTGTCCTCAGCTTCTTAAGAGAACCCGTTAAACATAGAGGATAAATAACAACTTATCTACGTGCAAATTGACTTCTCAAATACAACCCTTCTGGACTTATACACGAATCCTTTGGAAACCCGTTTAATCGTAGAAATCCTACGCCAAATCCTTCAGTTTCAAATAGCAAGGACGACCGGAAGCCTTGAGACATTTCAGAGGTTATAATATCACACGAGGCCCTTAAATCTATAAATAACTACCCTTAGTGTCAAATGTTCCATATTGTTTTTAGGATATGGCTTCTATCAGTAAAATATTACCTTCAACTTTTTGCTTTTTAGGGTTCCGTACCAAAGGGTAAACAGGGACCCTATTACTAACACTTCGCTGTTTGTCTGTCTGTCTGTCCGTCGGTCAGCAGGCTGTATCTCATGAACCGTGATAGTTAGACAGTTGAAATTTGCACAGATAATGTATTTCTGTCGCCGCTATAACAACAAATACTGAAAAACAAAATGTAAAAGTATAAACGAAAGACAGACGGCGAAGTCTTAGTAATAGGGTCCCTATTACTAAGACCTCACTGTCTGTCTGTCTCTCTGTGACGGACAGAGAGACAGACAGACAGTACTATATATATATATATTCACTTCACTGTCTGTCTGTCTCTCTGTCCGTCGGTCACCAGGCTGTATCTCCTCATGAACCGTGATAGTTAGACAGTTGAAAGTTTCACAGATGATGTATTTCTTTTGCCACTATAACAACAAAATACTAAAAATCTAAATTAAATATTTAAGGGGGCTCCCATACAACAAACGTGAATTTTTGCTCGTTTTTATAGATAATGGTACGGAATCCTTCGTGCGCGAGTCCGACTCGCACTTGGCCGGTTTTTAATGATTCCACGTGCCGGATCTTCGTAAGTATTATAGAGGGTACGTTCGTGGATACACTTTGAACTTAACATGATCTTTATTATGTAGATAGTAAGGGATGTTTTCGTAAGGCAAGTGATGATGATTTTAGGACATGCCTGCTACAGGTTGTATATTACCTTCAACTTTTGGTTGTTTAACGACTCCACGTGTCTAGTCGACGGCATGTCGGTGGATACACTTTGACTTTAATATCGTATTTATTATGTAGAAATTAAGGTAGGTTTTTGTAGTTCAAGTGAGAGTAGTGAACCTCAATGTACAAGTTTAATTTGTACATAGGTTTTCCACTTTGTAGTTTGATAAAAAGCCACCCATTTTAACTACAAGTCATTATAGTCTCGTCCTTCAACATATCAGCCGAAAGACGTCCACTGCTGGGCAAAGGCATACCCCAAAGATCTCCACCAACGCTCATGTTCACCCAAAGGGCTATGCTCGGAGTTTCCCTGCGGGATTGAATCAGAAATGTCGATTTGCGCAGGCGAACCAAAGTAACCGACATAGCCCGAAGAATTGCAAAACTGAAGTGGCAGTGGGCGGGGCACATAGCTCATAGAACCAACGGCCGTTGGGGCGGAAAGGTTCTCGAGTGGCGACCACAAACCCGAAGACGCAGCGTGGGCAGGCCCCCTACAAGATGGACCGATGATCTTGTGCGGGTCGCTGGAAACTGCTGGAAGCGAATAGCGCAAGACCGGCAATTATGGAGTCTCGTCCTTAACGAAGTTTAATGTTTAATTACCTTAATGCTATTATCGTTTTTACTAACGTAATATCCCGGTGAATATGTGTATAAAGGGAGGAAGCTCAGAAGTTCGAGATCAGAAGCTCGGATATATAATAATATCTTGGGGCATTATTCGCACGCGGCCATCTGATCCCAAACTAAGCAGAGCTTGTACTATGGAAACCAGATGCTTTTGCTGCATATAATGCTTTTCTTTTGTAAATACATACTTATATAGATCATTACACCCAGACTCAGGACAATTAGACTTAATCATGCGCACAAAAATCTGTCTTGGGTGGGAGTCGAACCCACGACCTCCGGCGTTAAAAACAAGCATTTGCCAACCACGCCAACAGGCGTTGGATATTCACACACGGATCTAATACTCTGTAATACTTTTCTTTTGTAAATATATACTTATGTAGACAGTCGCCTTGCCACTTTCTGTCCCGGATTTGAACCCGCGCAGGACAACTATTTATGTAACCCATAAATAGTTGTCCTGAGTCTGGAGGTCTTTGTGTCCGTCAATTATACGTTTGTAAAGTACCCCGAGACACAGGAAATTTTTCCATAGTGCGGGAGTAGTCTTATTAAAATTACACCCACTCTCAGGAAATACAGATAATAATATGTTCATGCACACAAATATGTGTCCTGGGTGGGAATCGAACCCTTGCCTGCAGCGCAAAAGTTAAGTACCTGCCAACCACGGCAACCGGTCCGTCAAAAGGAACAAATGTAAAGTATTTCATTGTAAACAAATATTTGATTAAATCTTGCTTAAGTGGTACTTACACAAAAAGTTTGCGTCACTTTATTACGCAAACTTTTTGTGTAAGTACCACTTACAAAGTCGGCCTTTGAGACGTCCGTGTATTGTTTGACAAATAGCAATTATTAAGTCCATGTTGTTTGGCGGCCATGGGCTAAATACTAAATAATCACATACTATTGCCATATTAGTGACAAGTTAACACAATCTACCGTAAAATCAATAAAATAAGATAAAAAAGGTTTTTAATCACGTAGATTTTAAAAAAGCGCTTGTTAATAGTCAGAACATGTTTGTAGTAATACAGTTATTATTTCTAGTTACTTATTACAGATATTTATGTACACGGAATGTTAAAACATTTATACAATTTATTTTATAATGGTAGTGATATTTAGCTAGCTTGTATTAAGTTATTGTCAAGGAGATTATGTTTAGGTTTAATTATTGAAATTTATATTTTACTACATATTGGCTGAATGGTTCTGTCTATATTAAGGTATGAATTCAGTATTATTATTATAACGGACCTTGTGTTTAAAACGACGGTCGCGCTTTACCGGATGCTACCACCGGATCCAATGCGCCCCAACCGAGAAGACCCAGCGAAACAAACTCAGCAGGTTCATCTACTACCGGTTTCAAAACGGCCCAGTTGAGACGGTCCGTCGAAACATACTCAAACATACCGTCATCTATTTTAACATCTGTATGACTGGTCTGTTGGTCTAATCGTTACTATAAGTAATAGAAAAGAAAAGAAAGAGATAGGTGAGGACAAGGACAGAACTAGAAGCATTACGATTAATCTGTCATATATGAAGACTTTCGAAAGAAAAATATAACTTTCAAAAAGTTTAAAATATGGAACAATTTAGGGGTATATAACCGGAATGTGAGTTTAGTTTAATTCAAGTGAAATCGAAAGAGAACTAAGAGGAAGAAATTAAGTGGAAAACTGATCATGTGCAAGTCATCAGTGACAGTAAACAGTGCCAAGTTTTCCCTACACAGTGAGAAGAGTGCCGGGTAAATATCACAAATCAAGTCGCCTTCATTCGTAATTGAATGAAGGGGGAGGGGCGGAGGAGGGAGGGCCTATCCCCCTGTACCATTCCCACCCCGCGGAACACTATGGTTATGGAGATATCCATGGTTTAAATTTTGAGGTTAGATTAAAAATTACCCCAAATAAATTTTCAGCAACAATAGTGTATATAGCGCTCGGCGGCACGCTCACGCGGCACGCTCGCTGCGCACGCTCTCCTTCGCGCGCTAAATGGTCGCAGTTCTTACCTAACCTAACCCAAATTATTTCATAAAAGTACATTTTTGTAAGAATATCAATATACGCGATCTGGAACTTTATATACTTTTTAAAATGGAACTAGTGGTAAAAAAGCAATCAGTAGTTCCATCATGGAACTGTTATTGGTACCTACTTACTTACTTATCGTATGGGCAGTGGTTACCCAAGTGTCAGAGTTGTTCAAGCCGCCCAGTAGGCCTCTGACATGGCTTTAACGACTGTTGTCTAATGACTACAACCGGGACCGACAGCTTAACGTGCCCTCCGAAACTCGGAGACGCTCAGAAATTAAACTACTTTGGCGGTCACCCATCTATGGAGTGACCGCGAGCCTAGTAACTTAACCTCGCCGATCGCTTACGGACCGGTGAGAGCATCTAGCTATGAGCGCCTCGACCTACCAACAATTCTGTTTTAGGTATTTTTCGGATATTCATATAAAGGCGTTATAAAAAATATCTAACTTCTAAACACGAAAGCAATGTCTTTACGTTGTTTTACAACGCAGTCTACAGTTCCTCGAAACTCAGAAACTCATGATAATGTTTATTGACAGTTTTATAACTTTTTAGATAATCGTGATATTCCCGGAAATGTTATTGTTTCTCGTACGCTTTTAATGGAAGAATATTTAAATATAAATAATAAATATTTACTTAGGCGATTCGTAGAAAATTTAATCGATAAAACAATAATTTTGTTTGTAACTAGATGATTAAATTGTGCAGATTAAATTTATTCATTTACATCATTGATGTTTTTAAGCTTTACCGATTTGTACACATTTTTATATATTTTGGACACGGGTCTCAACGGCCGAGCCACAGCAGTCGACCCGTGACCACGGCTGGTGCAATCCATGCCGAGTCGGGTAACCTAAAGGTACCTAATGATTTGTCTTAAATTGTTATCGCGATTGAGACCCGTGTCCATAATATATAAAAATACATTATTGGAACGAAGTTCCTTATCGCGCGTTGTGAAAGGGGGCTAGACGGAAAAAAATCTTACGAAAAGTTGTCACGACACTTTTTGTAGCTGTGCGGCATGCGCATGTTTCTCTGTCTCTCTCTCTCTCTTATAGAAAGCAAGCCAGATATTTTCATTTCTATTTCGCATTGAACAGTGTGGTATCGCGACGATTATTTTTGTTGAGTGTATACAGGTATTTTGTACATATTAAATAATAAGAAATAACTTCGTTCCATCCGGGTGTCCCTTCACACCTCTCAATTATTTTTTTATGTGTACCATACGAAAGAAAAGATGTTCTTTTTTTTCGTATGATGGATATTTTTTGTGACAGTGATTTAGCAAGTGGTATTTGATTTGACCAAAGAGCGCGCAGTGGTGGAGAGATGGTGCCAACTCATTTTGCGTAAGGTTGGTACCACGTCTTACTGTCGGCCAACGTAGTGTATGCGATGAATTAAGTAGGTACCTACAGATAGACTCTCAGTACAAGTATATTGACGGGCCAGTTTGCGTGGTTGGTAAATGCTTGCTTTTCACTCCGCAGGTCGTGGACTCGATTCCCACCCAGGGGCTATACCGGCTAAGTCGCCGAACATCGATTTCTTAAATGGCGTTCATAGTAATAAAGGTTAAAAATTACTTAACCAATCGTTAAATCGCCTTCCATGAGCACATGTGACGTCATAACTAGTCCGGAATCGATTGTCAACGTTGAAGCCGATTTAGAGATTGATTAAGTCATGTTTAACCTTTATTTATTTGAACGCCATTTAAAAAATCGATGTTCGGTGACTTAGCTGGTAGTGCCCCAGGACAGATATTTGTGTGCATAAACATGTCTGTTTGTCATGTGTCTGGATGTATTTATTTATTTAAGTATTTACAAAAGAAAAGTAGTATATGTATTATATCAGTTATCTGATTTCCATAGTAAGTAGTAGCTCTGCTTAGTGTGGAACAGATGACCGTGTGTGAATAATGTCCCAGGATATTATTATTATTATATTTCCAAGCTGTTTCAATTACTGACTAAGTATTTATCTATATATATAAAAATAAACCGGCCAAGTGCGACTCGGACTCGCACATGAAGGGTTCCATAGCAGCAAGTATTTCAGTTGATAAAATGAAAACAAATTGCGGTTTGATGTTTTTAAAAAAACTACTTACTAGATCTCTTTTAAACCAATTTTCGTTGTTAGTTTCTATGGTAATGTACATCATATTTTTATTAGTTTTATCATTCTCTTTTTTAGAAGTTAGAGGGGGTGTCACTCATTTTACCACTTTGGAACTATCTCTCGCTCAAACTATTCAGTTTAGAAAAAAAATATATTAGGAACCTTAATATCATTTTTGCAGACCTATCCATAGACAACCCACATGTATGGGTACGATGAAAAAAAAAATCAGTTTCAGTTCTATGTATGGTGACTCCCCAAAATAATTGTTCTTTTTCTATTTTTGTGTATAAATCTTAATGCGGTTCACAGAATACATCTACTTACCAAGTTTCAGTAGTACAGCTCTTATAGTGTCGGAAAAAAGTGGTTGTGACATACGGACAGACAGACAGACATGACGAATCTATAAGGGTTCCGTTTTTTGCCATTTGGCTACGGAACTCTAAAAATCAATGCCACTTTTCGTTGTAATGTTATAACTCAACAACGCCTTTACCGATTTGGCTAATTTTGGTCTTGAATTATTCGTGGAAGTCCAGGGAAGGTTTGTACGTAGAGAAAATTAAAAAAGTCTTAGTCTTATACGTAGCGAAGCACGTACCGGGCCGCTAGTTATGTATAAATATTGTTTACCTACTTGTTTACCTAATTGTTACCTATTTCTAATTATGATACGCGAAAGTTTAAATAGATGTAAGTATGTACTTATATATTTATTATCTACTCACCCCAATATGTTGTCCATCAATAAACAGCTGCGGCACGAGAATCTGGTCACTCTTCATCCTGTCCCGTATCTCGTCCTGGTACTCAGTGCTCATGAAGACATCCCGTTCCTCGTACTTCACTAGTAAGTTCCTCAGGATCTTCTTCACAAGGGCGCATCGCTGGTATGTACCCCTGACGATGCCCATCGTCGTCGTGTATACTACCACTTTGCCAGCGTCTTTTTCCTTATAACTCTGTAAAGAACAAAATGAAAACATTATAACAATAATTATAAAGAAAAAAAATAGTGATAATACTCTCTATTACCGATGAAAAATTATTTTCAACGCCATCTATGAGATAGTTGTGGAACTATCAGGAGAATAAGAGACGTTGTGGTTTAAAACACTTCACGCAGACGAACGCACGAATTAATTTCAAGTAATCCCGATAGAGTACACTAGTAGTAATATGATTAAATTCTTCATAATGCAGACTACTCTTGACTACTAATTAAATCATGATACGCATACGACAGCAAAAATATTATAAGAACAGACTAATGTTCTTGTTAGAAAACGTTCATACAAGTTTTTTTGCCTGAAAATATCTTTTCTATCTAGTGAGCGACTTGGATAGCTTATGTTAAGATTAATATTATATCACCCAAATTTAAACGTGAACACAAGTTCTCTGTTCCCTCAATATAATCTAATGGGCATTAACGGTCTGATATGACCATACCTCTACCACGAGTCCATATAGTTTACACTCCGTGAATCTTTTATTACCACCGCCATTGTAAGTTCATTGGGATTCCGCTAGGGGCGTTGCAAGTCAATGTACAGCAAAAAACTGCAGGTATCATCGAGAAAGTAAACTACGTGAACTTGTGGTAGACATGCTGGGCGAGATCAATAGTACATATATATGTGTCCCCTGATGTAAGGGGTATAACACTGCAACCTTGCTGACTTAGGGCTGCTACATAGAGATTTTCTTTACAGATTAGATTTTTTACATAACACACACTCTATGACATGACTGGACATTTCAATTAAAGACCTATTTTATCTTCGGTTAAATACCTTCGACCAAGTCCAATCAACTCCAACATTTCAAGTCGGGGCTGGAAAGGTAAATAAATGTCTACCCCAATGCCTTTATCTACTGAGATAAAAGAGTAGTTGTGTGGAAGACGCTAACAAATCAAAATTCATAAATTCATTTATTCCGTGAAAATTTGTACATTTATGGGGATTCGTCATTATTTTTTACCATACCGTGCAATGAATGCTTGGCAGCTACTGCAAAAACTGCTAGAAAACGCAGTAGGATTCCTATTCTAAAATAAAATTCACTTAAAATTCCATATTGTTTGTGTATTGACTTAGAACATATCAATCCCAAGCACTTTTGTCACTTAAATAATCAGAAACCTGCACACAATTTGGCATTAATAATTCTTATAACCTTATTCATAGACGATTCTCTAATATCATTGCGAAGTTTGTTATAGAATCTAATACCTTGCCCCATAAAAGAGTTACTTATTTTGTGGAGATGGGTAGTGTATAATTAGCTAAGAATATAATTTATTATTTTAAACTTTTCTCAGAAATCCATCTCGCGATTCTGACACCTTTGACTAAGCCAATCATTTATATAAAATTTATATGAAATCATATCTACCACATGAAAAAAAACAATGATTATTAGATATGAAGTTCAGTTTACAAAACAAAGAAAAACTGCGGTCCTAATACCAAAATTAATGGAATTCAGAATGTCATGACGGACATTCTGAATTCCATTAATTTTGGTATTAGGACCGCAGTTTTTCTTTGTTTTGTAAACTGAACTTCAAACTAATTAGTAAAATAAGTACTTAGATATTCTGGTGAATAAAACTTGAGAGGTGTCAAGGGACACCCGGATGGAACGAAGTTATATCTTATTATTTATTATGTACAAAAAACCTG
The DNA here is from genome assembly GCA_951640165.1 of Pseudoips prasinana. Taxonomy (NCBI): domain Eukaryota; kingdom Metazoa; phylum Arthropoda; class Insecta; order Lepidoptera; family Nolidae; genus Pseudoips; species Pseudoips prasinana. The sequence continues at coordinate 10,505,280 of OX621249.1, read as the reverse complement.
TATACACTCAACAAAAATAATCGTCGCGACACCACACTGTTCAATGCGAAATAGAAATGAAAATATTTGGCTTGCTTTCTATAAGAGAGATAGAGTCAGACAGAGAAACATGCGCACGCCGCACAGCTGCAAAAAGTGTCGTGACAACTTTTCGTAAGATTTTTTCCGTCTAGCCCCCTTTCACAACGCGCGATAGGGAACTTCGTTCCAAATGTACTACTGTAAGTATATGTAATTTCATAATTTTGTACTATTTATTTCATACTTAGTAAAGACGTGTTAACATCACCCAAACAAAAGTTGTGCAATGGAAAAAATATTTTACAGACGCTACTATATCGTCAACCTGTCAACTTGAAGTCGTAAACTCACATGTTTTACGACACAAAAGTGGCGTAATTTCTAGAGACCCTAACGCAAGCTATTAGAAATGGTTACGGTTTTTTATGTACTGTGTTTTTATGTATTCTGTCCGAGATAAATACAGGGGGTGTTAAATATCGGAAGGAAATTAAACATATACCAATAATACACTGGTAGGTAAAGGTAGAAACAATGGTTTTGTTTTTTTTTTTCCAAGAATAGACAAAGCCCGCATAAGGGAATCTAATCAATGTGTCGCAGGGTACTTTCATCATCATCATCATATCAGCCGAAAGACGTCCACTGCTGGACAAAGGCCTCCCCTAAAGATCTCCACAATTGCCGGTCTTGTGCTATTCGCATCCAGCATTTTCCAGCGACCCGCACAAGATCATCGGTCCATCTTGTAGGGGGCCTGCCCACGCTGCGTCTTCCGGTTCGTGGTCGCCACTCGAGAACCTTTCTGCCCCAACGGCCGTCGGCTCTACGAGCTATGTGCCCTGCCCACTGCCACTTCAACTTGGCAATTCTTCGGGCTATGTCGGTGACTTCGGTTCGCCTGCGGATTTCGACATTTCTGATGCGATCCCGCAGGGAAACTCCGAGCATAGCCCTCTCCATTGCTCTTGGGTACTTTACAAACATATAATAGACGGACACAAATTACATCCCAACTCAGAACAACTATTTATGGGTTACACAAATAGTTGTCCGGCGCGGGACTCGAACCCGCGACACGAAGCGGCGAGGCGCTGTGCCACACGTGCAGTCAATTTGAAATCTTTAGCTAGTTAAAAATATATATGAACTTTATTTTAAAGAACTCCATTGATTCCAAATTGTTATATCTACCTAAACTTATACGTACGTCAATATCTTTCCCTATACACAAGTCACTATAACCATTTCACTCAGTCATATAATATAACCAACAGACAGATTGCGATAGGGTTTGAAGTTATGAAACCTTTGTATCGTACAAAGTTTGTGTTTACAATTGACAATTGACAGGTTGACGAAATAGTCGCGTCTGTAAAATATTTCTTCCGTTACCCAATTCTAGTTTGGATGATGTTAGCACCTCGCTATTAAAATGGAAATTAATAACATATGCAACTGTTGCTTTAAAATTATGAAATTATAGATATAGTTGTAATTACTAGTGTTTATACTCGTGGTGCTTATTACTAAAACTTTTCCGTATTCAGTATTAGAATAGAATAGAGTCAGTATTCTTAATTTTGTAAACATAGGTACGTATTATACAAGGCTCGACGCTTCGTGTCTCGTGTACGATTCCCGCGCCGGACAACCACTTGTGCGACCTATAAATATTTGTTCTGAATCTGGATGTTATTTTTGACCATCTATTTTAAATTTATAAAGTACCCCGCGACACAAGGATTAGTCTCTAGTGTGGCGTTATATTTACAAATAAAATTATCACCATATTGACACTATTGACGATAACGGTTCATTTGACTGAACATACACTGAAACACACACATTTCTTATACTTAATATGTAATATTTTATTCATCATCTATACATATAATAAAATCGTAGGAAAGTCAAAACTGTACATTGAATATTTTGTAAAAAGGATACTTAGGTCGTGATCTACTATCGATATCGAAGCCAAAAATATAGTTTTTAGAATTTTTGTCTGTATGTATGTCCGGGCTAAACTCAAAAAGTACTGCATGGATTTATTTCAAATTTTGCATGAATAGTACTTAGAGGTCGGGTCAACATATAGGCTACATATTATCGCGCTATCCCTTACGGGGGAGGAGCTGTGATAATTTATAAATTTTAACGCAGGTAAAACCGCGGGGCACAGCTAGTAATAACTAGGTGTGCCCCGCGGTTATAATAATAATAATAATAATAATAATTTTTTTTCGGATTACTCCATAAAGTGTTAGTTATAAAAGTCTTAACCTATGTTAGTAACAGTGTTTAATCAAAAATTTTAATTCAAAATAAAACAAATAATCTAGTACTTAAACAATCACAAAATTAAAATCTAACATTAAAATTCATTAGGGAATGTCAGGTCATATGTCAAACAATAAATAAGACAACAACAGCAATACTTAGCTATTCAGCCCAATGGTAAGTACCTTTAAGCTGAACAACAAAACACTAGTGCTGCTGCCCAGTTACTATTTGCATCCATTTGGTTTGGATAGGACAATCTTGACGCGATGCTATCATCCTCAGGATGCCATTGCTGCTATCCCTGACCCGTGCAAAAAGAGAGGCAACTTTTTTTCTCATGACGGCATAGAAGCCATCCGTGCGGGCCTCCGCAAACATACTTGATGCACTGCAGTCTCTAGGAAGTTTCAACAGCATCCTGAAGATATTATTATACTGAACTCGCAGGACATTGGCAGCCCGGCAGGTATAATCGACCCAAAGAGCACTCGAGTAAAAAGATTGGCAATATGCCTTAAAAAGTGTGATTTTCACATCACTGGAGCACCGAGTGAACCTACGCGCCAACATGTTCCCCCTGGCCGCCAATGCCCTACGTTCGCGTTCTAGATCGGCATCGTCCTTCAGATCGACCGTAACAATATGCCCTAAGTACCTGAAGCTGGTCACCACTCTCAAACTTTCACCGTTTAGCTTAATTGGAGGAACATGTACAAGTGAGTAACGTTTGCCTTTAAAAATAAGGATCTCACTTTTTGAGGAGTTGTATTTCAATCCATGTTCCACCGCATAAGCCTCACAGACTGCCACCAGTTTACGAACTGACCCCACAGACGGGCCGAGCAGCACGCCATCATCAGCGTACCATATGTTATTAACACATACACCATCTACAAAACAACCCGTGTACGTACCGTTGAGCTCACCTATGAGGTCGTTTATGTAAAGATTGAACAGCAGAGGAGAGGTCAACCCCCCCTGTCTCACACCACACTTCATGCCATATGCATCTGACAATGTGCCGGCCCACCTCACCATATTCCGCTGACCAGTGTACCACGACTGTAATATTGTTATTACTTCCCCAGGTACACCCGCACTATCCAATTTTGCCCACAATTTGTTATATAGAACAGTATCAAACGCTTTTGACATATCGAGAAAGCACGCATATACCGGGGTTTTCCTATGTGTATAAGTACTTGACAGCATGCTTAAGACAAACCATAGCACTCTCTGTGGAAAGCCCAGCTGGAAATCCGAACTGACCATCGTGTAGGTGAATATGTTGCAAAAGAATATCATTAAGCATGCTATCAAGCACCTTTGCAGTAATCGTGGCTAGTGAGATAGGCCTATAATTGCTCATATCCGATGCGTCGCTGACCCTATTCTTCAAAATGGGAACAACAATTGTCTTTGTGAGATCATTAGGTAAAAACCCATGACATAGACACAAATTGAGTATCATACACAATACTCGTGGCAAATGTACCCCTGCATATTTCAGGTGTTCAATGCTTAGGCCGTCATGCCCAAGCATTGAACACCTGAAATATACCGACGTTAAATTTTTAAATTATCACAGCTCATCCCCCGTAGGTAATAGCGTGATAATAGTAGTCTATATGTTGATCCGACCTCTTAGTAATATTCATGCAAAATTTGAAGTAAATCCATCCAGTACTTTTTGAGTTTAGTTTAGGACATACATACAGACAAACAGACATACAGACAAAAATTCTAAAAATTATATTATTGGTTTCTATATCGATTGTAGATCACGCCCCAAGTATCGTTTTCAAAAAATATTCAATGTACAGTTTTGACTTTCCTACGATTTTATTATATGTATAGATCCATATACATTATTTCTTCTTCCGATACAATTACAATTCCGATACAATCCGACAGCCAGTTCCCATATGTACAAGTGGTAACAATGTAGTATTTAGTCAATACAAAATTTGTTTGTCTTAGTTGGTCAAGACATTCAGTCAACCTCTGGCTTTGTTTAACAACCTATCTCATAACTAACTACAGATGGTCTACCACAAATCCATATAGTTTACTTACCCGAATAAACTTCCCTATTGCTTTTTAGTATAGTAATTTTAAGTTCATTGAAGTTTCCGATAGGGGCGGTGCTAGTTAATGTTCTGAAAAACTGCAAGTATCATCGACGAAGTAAACTACATGAACTTGTGATAGAAATGCAGTCACCAGAAGTTCATGTAGTGTTTACTTCTACACAAACTGATAGTCTTTGTGCTTCGAAAAAGACGTTAATCACACTAATATTATAAAGGCGATAGTTTGTAAGTGTGTGTGTGTATGTTTGTTACTTCTTCACGTCTAAACGGCTGGAGCGATTTTAATAAATTTGGTATGGAGTTAGCTGACACCCTGGATGAACACTAAGCTGTAATTTATACAACTTTACGCGGGTGAAACCGCGAGGCACAGCTAGTAATTCAATATTAGGAGGCGCTTTTACCCGTTGTAACTTAGGCATACACGTAAAGAACGAGTTGACAGTGTGACAACCACAATGGTTTAACTTTTGAGTAGTTATCACAAAAAAAAATCTGCTATAAATAGGTCCCCCCTTTAAAGCAAACACTGGCTTTTCGAAGATAAAAATCAACCATTCATCAGGCACTAACTCTAGTACTCTACTCACTACTCGGCCACGGCGACCAGTCTCAATAGAGATTAGCCATCTGCTCGCGACATATTATAGCGCTCTAGTCATCATGGTATAATACCGCCAACACCCAGACTTCGAGCTTATATTGAGAAATTTTTGAAATTACTTTTTGCCCTGGATTTGAACCCAAGACCTCGTTCTGTGCAGGTAAACACGCTACAGCTAGACCAAGTTATATGTATATTAAAAGACGTAGGTATGTCTTAATGATCCTACCGGTTACCGGTAGCAGTAAGTTATACCAGCACCGAATATAGGTAGGTACCTTGGATAGGTGTACTGGAAAAATGACCACAAACAACTGGTTAACGTGAATATTACGACATCTGGTGCAGTTATTGGTTCTCGCTAGGTTGATTACAACCATCATTATCTTCTATACATATAATAAAATCGTAGGAGGGTCAGAACTGTACATTGAATATTTTTTTTAAAGGATACTTGGGGCGTGATCTACAATCGATATCGAAGCCAAAAATATAGTTTTTAGAATTTTTGTCTGTTTGTCTGTATGTATGTCCATTGTCCGGGTTAAACTCAAAAAGTACTGCATGGATTTACTTAAATTTTGCATGAATCGAGATCGGGTCGACATATTATCACGCTATCACCTACGGGGGATAATTTATAAATTATAACGCGGGTAAAACCGCGTGACACAGCTAGTACACTTATACAGATCAAGCAGTAACCAAGAACAATTTCCATAAGTAATAAATATAGTAAAAGACGTTGGTATGTTTAATGGTCCTACCGGTTACCGGTAGCAGTAAGTTATACCAGCACATGACATTTAAGACTGGCCAGAATCGAAGCACCTGCGTTCATTGGTTCGCGTCTGTCTTGTACAGGTGATATTACAACATCTGATGCAGTTATTAATAGATAATAATAATATCCAGGGACTGTACTATGGGTACCAGGTGACGATATATATACATATATATATAAATACATATAAATACTTATATACATAGAAAACATCCATGACTCAGAAACAAATATTCGTGCTCATCACGCACTTACCGGGATTCAAACCCAGGTCCACCAGCTTCGTAGGCAGGAGCACTACCAACTAGGCTACGGTGACCATCAAATATTCGTTCTCGCTAGGTTGATTACAACCATCATTATTAAAGACATAAATTATCCCTTTAATATAAAACATGTGGCCGTATAAATTAAATATTTGATTGGCCTGATGGTTTAGTGGTTAGTGACCCTGACCGCTAAGCCAGAGGTCGTGGGTTCAATCCCCACACAGGACAAATCTTTGTGTGATGAGCAAGATTATTTATAGTTCATGTTCATAGATCCCCACAATTGCCGGTCTTGCGCTTTCCGCATTCAGCGTTTTCCAGCGACTTATAAGTATGTATTTAGAAATATGTTATATATTTCTAAATACATACATATGTTGACGGGTTGCCATAATACAGACTTTGACCAGTTTGGAATCAGATGGCAGTGAGTTAGTTGTTTCAAGCTATGTATTTAGTATCGTTTATATTTTACTCATCGAAATAAAGTCGAATACGGCTTAAAATGCACGAGATTGCAGTGTACTAGTTATATCAAGATTTATATGTCTATTTATTCGTTTTCATCAACAGTGAATTTTTTTTACAGAGTGTAATTGAGGTATTTATACATCATCATCATCATCATATCAGCCGAAAGATGTCCACTGCTGGACAAAGGCAGCAGGCATTTATACATACTCAGTCTAAATACAAAGGTTTCGCAATCATTTGTTTATTGACACTTGGACATAATTACAGTTAAAGAAGGCCTCATTCCTATAATCACTAAATAACACAGGAAATAGCATAGAATTGGAAAGGCTACAATAGTTACAAGCGTAGCGGGTGTGACGTAAGTTGTAGGTACCTTGGATAGGTGTACTGGAAAAATGACCACAAACAACTGGTTAACGTAAATATTCCTGCCTTACTTTTTTTTTTTTTTCCAAACCAAAACAAAAATACAAAGGCATCATGATAAAATATTATGGACATGAAATCAAAAATAAATAAAGGATTACCACCAAGCTAGTGCCTAGAAAATTATAAAACAATATATTTTCTTTCTTTACATTAGAAAGTAAGGTTTGTTACACGCTTAGTAATTTGCGACGTATACAATATGAAATATTTACACTATCAATCACTTAATTATTAGTGTATTAGACATGTTAGCGTATTAGACATTTGTATTAGCCCATTAATACGGGATACCTATATATCCCGTATTAATGTTTATAACGTTTACAGTTTCAAGACGTGACGTTCCAGTGAGGGGACTTTAATAAAGTCAATAATGAGTCAAGAATTAAGGGCCTAACTACAACAAAGTTAAGAATTTTTCCCCACCTGCCTTCTCATCCTAAGGTGTGTGTTAGATCCTCGTACAAACAAATGTTTGTGTACATTTACATATATTGTGTCTTCCGCAGCAAGAGCAGGCCCCCTACAAGATGGACCGATGATCTTGTGCGGGCCGCTGGAAACTGCTGCAGCGCTGGATGCGAATAGCGCAAGACCAGCAATTGTGAAGATCTTTGGGGGAGGCCTTTAGAATATAGAATATAATCGGTACGTTTGCCATTATTTTTTCCTTTGTTTGTTTTTTGTAATTAACTAATAATAATAAAGGTTTATTGCCAAAAAGTTTAAATACCATATGTTTCCAGTTATAAACTTAAAACTATGTTCGAATAATTATTGAACCCTGTCACTTAAACTAGGATAAACCTGTTTCTTAAGTGGACAGTGTTGGGTCATCAGTGATTAAATGTTAATTTAATGTAACTATAACTGTATTTCTTTTTTATGTCTTTGTTTTTATTATTATTTTAAAACTTTCGCTTTTTAATATGTAATGAATTACCTGCATGTGGAAGAGCGGGGCTTCCTAACACAGGTAATGTTATGCCTAAAAGGTATGCCCTAACAATATTGTAATTAGGTTAAGTTGAGTTAATGAAATTAAAAACTATTTTATTTTATTTATTATTTATTTTATGTGATCGGGCGAGGCGAACGGAAGTTGAGAAGGACTTATATACGTAAGTGAAGATAGAAAGAGAGGGAGTAACGTTTCACACATTTTATTTCTCTCTTTCTCTCATAGCCAGTTACGTTTCGAAGACGGAGCTAAAGAAGATTTACTTCAGTCGTCTGGTCTAAAGCACACTCGGTTTTTTTTTAAATTATGTTGTTGACTGTATTTACCTACTTTCCCTCACGCATGATTTAAAGGGCAAACGTAACAGATAAAGATCTTGACGAAAATCTAAATTACACTAACAAATCGATTGGTCATCGTCATCTATCACATTGGCCGGATCAATGAATCAATGAGTACGTTACGTCTATAGCACGTGTGAACGTAACAAATTTAAAATGGAAAGGGCCATCCACCGCAAACATAGATCGATACACCTGACTCCACGAGTTCAGTAGATACACTTGCCATTCGAAAACAGTTCTAATATAAACAAAATAAAGATGCTACGATCGATGCAGGCGTCGACTACAACCAGACTAGGTTCTTTGTGACGCTGTGCAGCGAAAGCAGATTCTTTTTTGTTTTATATGATCTCAAGGCAACGAGTAAGTAGGTGGTCTGATGGTAAGTGGTCACCACCGCCCATGGATGCTCGCAACACCGGAGGAGTCGCAAGTGCGTTGAAGGTTACCATGTCATACCGGGTCGGAATTCGGATCTCGGCAATTTTGATATCTTTATTTAAGCCGAAAGACGTCCACTGCTGGACAAATGCCTTCCCCAAAGATCTCCACAATGTAAAAGTCTTGCTATACCGGCATCTAACATCTTTCTCAATTTTAATGTCTTGACACTTTTGTTAAGGTTCGGGTAGTTTTTCTTTAGGAAGTTTTTCCAGTCAAATATATGTCAGTAAGTTAATTAGTTGGCAACACACTCTTTGAAAGACCGTTATTTCTTAGGAATTCGATTTATTGGCAGTAGGCCAAAGTGAACTGAGAAAACCGGCACTTTCTAATCATCATTTGATTTCGTCATAATTTCTTCGGTTATTACGTCACCCTTGCCGTACAACCTTATGACATTAACGGTTTTGTGTACTTTATGCAATACGAGTATTCCATTTCCCTTAAATTTTCTATTTGAGTAACCCCTAAGGGACGTATAATCCTAAGGAACGCAGCAGAGAGGAATTTATTAAGGCACTTCAAAATCAACGTTAAAATCATTTGAATAAAGTGAAAGGAAAGCTGCTGCCCTTCCTCTGATAGATATTCCCTCGGGTTGACTTCTATCTACTCCCCCGTGGGGGGAGTAGATAGAAGAGTAGATGACATGGGGTGATGATATTCTGATATTCATCGCCGTCACCACACAGCATAGGCAAAGCTATAATTGCATAAATTTGACTGAAATTTATCGGCTATAATACTGTTTAATAGCTGGTGTGTTTGGATTTATTTCTTTCTTTCCTTTTTTAAAGGTATCGCGTTCATTTTCCTTTCACTGACCCAAAGTATATGTGACCTATCTGTATAGGGCAACTCTTTGTGTAACCAATACATAGGTATATATTTGACTGTCCGTTTGGTCTAGCGGTAGCGTGTTCACCCGCAGACAACGGGGTCCTGGGTTCAAATACCGGGTCGGGCCAAATGGGATTTTGGGACTTTTCTGTAAAAAGAAAAATTTCTCAGCATTAGCCCGAAGTCTTGGAGTTGGCGGTATCATACCCCCGTGCCTCGGAGAGCACGTAAAGCCGTCGATCATGTACGAGTACCTGTCCCCTTTCCGGTAGTGTCGCTAGGCGTCCCATCGGATCATGAGAGTGACGGAATAGAAAGTGCTTGTGCACTATAATAAGTCCCACGCAAATGGCTAATCTCTATTAAGACTGGCCGCCGTAGCCGAAATTCGGCTAGGAGGACATTATTATATATTGGTCACACAAATAGTTACCCTGTGAGAGAATTTAAACCGAAGCAAGATGACACAAAAGTATTAGCGAAACTAATAATTAACAATCAAAATACAAAATCAATATGTGGTGTTAATTCCGCTAATTGTCAGTTTAATCATGCCGGGATGCAATTTGCATGTCTGGGCTTCTAACTCGTCAAAAGCTTGAGAATGGTCCGTGGAGGACTGATACACGTGTTGGGTATCGTACTGGTGCATGTAATTTTCTTTTTTATATTGTCCTTCTTGCATGTGCACATTTTTGCGGGCGGGAGGGCGGTGCAAATTGCATCCAAGCATGATTAAACTGACAATTAGCGGATTTAACACCACATATTGATTTTGTATTCTGATTGTTATCGATTTCCGCAAAGTAACGCCTGATTCCATTACTTAATAATTAACATATTTATGTAGAGGAACCAAGTTTCCTTCAATACAGTTATTTGAACCAAAAAGCAATAAACATGAATATTATTAGTTCACACTTTACACATAGCGTAAAGTCATAAACCATATCAAATCAATTGACCTCATCTATTGACCTTGCATATAATTGCTAAATAAATTCACACGAAATATGATTTCAAAATATTAATTCATCTTATACGTTAGGTTATGTAATTCTGTAAGTATTAAGGAGGGTTTCCAATACGCATAGCACAATTCAATTATATTTAAATTGGGACTTTCAATATTTCATCCAGCAGCTTACTTACTTATTTATTTAGGACAACCAGTAACTGTTACATTATTGCTAGTCTAAATACAACACTTAAAAATTAAAATCATATGCACAGTTTATTAAGGTGTCACAACATGCACAGATTCATGACACTCGTGACATCAGTAAAAAACAAAAAATATATAACGACTAAAACTAAATATAAAATTAAAAATACTAAAACTAAAAAAAAAAAAAAATTTAGGAAACAAAATTAACATAAAAAACGAAACATAAAATATAAAACAAAGAGTAAAAAGTGAATATTAATAAATAAAATAAAAAATAAAATAAAATCTTTTTATTTCAGACACTTGGCCCATAATATTGTTAGTAAATTACATCTTAAAAACTATGTTAGTAATAAAAAGTAATATTAAAATTACTTAATAATATCAAAACATTTCTTTTTATAGGTCGACAATTTGTTATTGAAAATGTCGATTCTTATTGGTCGGGTTACATATTTCTTTAAATGGTGGTTTTCAAACACCATTTAAAGATATATGTTACGGTAGTACGTTTTCGTACACTGAAAAAATCTACTATTTAGAAGAAACTTAGGAATAGTAAGTGAGTCGGTGTGGTGATAAACCTTTATGTTACCCACGACACATTGATCGAGACATTGAGGTTTCTAATATCATTTTTTTCTAAAGTGATTAGTTTCCGCGAGAGACACTTCCAAAGTGTGTCCGGCCCCTGTAACTTCTAAACTAATAGAGTGTTAAAACTAAAAAAATATATGATGTACATTACCTTGCAAACTTCTACTAAAAATTGGTTTGAACGAGATCTATTAAGTAGTTTTTTTTAATACGTCATAAATTATTTGATTAGAGTCAGTCTATTACTTATTTTCAATAGACCGCGATTATACATGGTACCAGTGTATTATTAAATATACTTAATTAATTTAACAGGTGTATCATAAATTTAATACTGTGGCTAAGTGGAAATAAGAATAATAGTGAACACTGCTGAGTAGTAACATAAATCTTTAAATATACCGTCAAATAGAATCAATATTGTGACATTTTAAAATTCGTTTTATTTTAACGCCAATAAATCTAAGTTATTTTTTTTTATAATGACAATCAGTTATAAATAGTTTCAGTTAGTTAGCCGTGTAGTTTTCGACCTAGAAAGAATATGGGTCTCCCCACAAATATCGCGCGGAATCAGTTAACACCGGTCAAAAAAGCCTTTAACTCTACGAAATAAGGGTGTTACTAATATAATTCATATCGGCTCGGCTCGGAAACGGGACGGTTATCTGTAAGTCGATTAGTGTGCTAATACACACTCGGCTTAAGCCGATTTCCACGTCGATAAATGTAGGACCCTAACATGGCCACCCTTACCATTCCGTGGGTATCGTAAAAGGCGACTAATGCCCGGTTCCTTTATTTTACGATCCGTCATTGGACCAACGTTACCATCCGTAATTTGGCTACCGATACCGATGCAAAACTAGCGTTCCACAATGCCCTACCTGCGACGAACATCCGTAGTTTAAACCACCTACGACTCGTTCGCCGATGAACCTCTCGCTCCTCTTTACGTTTAGTTATAAAAAAACATCGTACATCAATTATGCAACAAGAATCATATATTATCTTGTAATATTATGTGAGTAATAGTACAAATTAGCGTATAGTTACATTAATAATTTAATTTGCGTTTTAGGTTTAAAATATGTATAAATCATTAGTATTGCAAATTTTATATTATTTAATTTAATTTAATTTTTAAGATGAAGAAAATTAGATTTTATTGAAAAGAGATACACCGAATAGTCGTGCAGCAGCGCAACCTGTGTACTAGCAACCACCTAACTGTACTCGCCAACAAGCACGCTAAGCACGGTAACTATGGCAAACCCCTACAAATACATACATACATACATAGACTCACGCCTGTTTCCCAGAGGGGTAGTCAGAGACAACGGATTTCCATTTGTCACGATCTTTGCACACGTCTTTTGCCTCGATTACTGTCATTATATTCTTCATACATGCTCGCCGGTTTAGGGTACTTCTGACCTTTCCTTTCTTGAGAACGTCTCCGATTTGGTCAGAGAATGTTCGACCCCTACAAATGGCAACGTTATGAAAATCTATAGGAGATGCCTATGTCTAGCAGTGCAAATCGTATCGAAAACGCACAGGTGTACTATACAGGTTGGGCAAAGAGTTGACGATCAAACGCAAAATTTAGATACTTTATGATGAGGAGTATCCGAATCACCCCCATGTATGTTAGATTAATTTAGATTTATAACTTCTAATTGCAATTAGTACATCTTCTGCTACCTTCATCTGGTTATTTTCAATTCTGGTCCATTCAACGCAAAATGGTTGCCTGGAAGAGATCGCTTTTAGCGATAAGGCCGCCAATTGCATAATAAGTTTATTTCCTTGTTTGTAACCATTGTTATGTTTTACTTATTTTTGCAATAAAGTGTACTTCTTCTTCTATGTTCTACGATTTTGCGTAGTTTTATAATCCTCATCATAAAGTATCTAAATTTTGCGTTTGAACGTCAACTCCTCGGGCATCCCGTATTCATTACTCAAGTCTTTTAAGGATAGGGTCTATAGTTGCACCACAACGATAATTAACTCTGTGGTTAAGTGAAAATAAGCTTCAATTTTCACCACAAATGTAGTTATCGGATGCACGTATGGACATGCACATTTTATCCACAACCACAATCTATTAAATTGGCTTAACAGTTGCATCATAAATTTAACTCTGTGGTTAAGTGGACAACGAGGAGAAAAAGAGATCTTTATGCGTTTAATCGAACTCAGTAACTTTTGAAGTAATACTTCTTTACGAATGCTTGATTTTGAGAGTAAGCTGGTGAATGCATGACGAGAGCGTTACGAAAAGTGTGATAAGGCAAGCCGAGCGGTAATTAAGAGGGAGATGGAGATATAAGTTAGTGAAGATAAAAGGAGATAGAGAGTCACGTTTCTTATATTGCTGTAGGGGGATGAGAGAGAGGTGCTAGCACATATTTTCTTTCTCTTATAGCCAGTTACGCTACCGATTAAGAGTAGGTTTGATAACTGCTTAATAAAGTTTGTGTGGCGGCGAATATTATCATCCCATCTCATCCCATGGGGGGCGTAGAAATCAACCCGATGGAATATCTACCAGAGGACGGGCAGCTTCCTTTTAAGTACTATGAACGTCTTACTGCGATCGTCAATCCATCTGCCAAGAGTTGCGATTATGTCATTTCCCCCCAAGATGATTCTTGGAAGAGGCCTGTCCAGCTGTGGACTTCTTTTAGCTGTAATGATGATATATAATGAATAAAGTTTACTCCATGGCTAAGTGGACATTGGACAAGAGGAGTAAAAATAATTTTTAAACGTTAACTACTAAATTTAACGAATATTATGTGTCATTTTAAATAAGTTTTCATTGAGCGCTGAAACTATCTAAGATAATTACCATCAAAAATCATATCGAATAATCTACGGGCATACTGTATTTACAACCGCAGTATATTAAAGCAGGCTTAGCAATTGCGTCATAAAGTTTATCTTGCGGCTAATTGGACATGTGACAAGGACGAGTAAAAATAACCATTAAGCGTAAACGCTGGTGAACCACTAAATCGAACTAATATTATGTATCATTTTAAATATCTGACTTAATTCATCGAAATTCATATCGGATAATCCACGGGCACACGGTATTTACAACTGCAATCTATGAAAGTCAGTTTAGCAGTTACGTCATGAAGTTTATTTCGTGGCTAATTGGACATAAGACAAGGACGAGTAAATAGAATCTTTAAATGTTAACGCAGGTAAACCACTAAATCGAACTAATATCTGAGTTAATTCACCGAAATTCTTATCGGATAATCCACGGGTACGCTGTATTTACAACCGCAGAATATTTAAGCGGGCTTAGCAAATGCGTCATAAAGTTTATTTCGTGGCTAATTGGACATGTGACAAGGACGAGTAAAAATAATCATTAAGCGTAAACGCTGTTAAACCACTAAATCGAACTAATGTGATGTATCATTTTAAATATCTGGGTTAATTCATCGAAATTCATATCGGATAATCCACGGGCACACTGTATTTACAACCGTAGTCTATTAAAGCGAGCTTAGCAATTGCGTCATAAAGTTTATTTCGTGGCTAATTGGACATGAGACAAGGACGAGTAAATAGAACTAATATTTTGTATCATTTTAAATATAATTATATTAATTCATCAAAAATCATATCGTGTAATCCACGGGCACACTGTATTTACAACTGCATTCTATGAAAGTGAGTTTAGCAGTTGCGTCCTAAAGTTTATTTCGTGGCTAATTGGACATGAGACAAGGACAAGTAAAAAGAATTGTTAAACGTAAACGCTGGTAAACCACTAAATCGAACTAATATTATGTATCATTTTAAATATCTTAGTTAATTCTTCAAAATTCATATCGGATAATCCACGGGCACACTGTATTTACAACCGCAGTATATTAAAGCGGACTTAGCAGTTGCATCATAAAGTTTACTCCGCTCCGTGGCTAAGTGGACATTGCACAGTAAGTGAGATTAAGCACGCGTTTAGCGGTAACTTGAAGAAATTATGTTACTAGGAAGTTTAGTACTTTACTGGGTTTTGTAATTGACGTAAACTGCTTCGTTTAGTATGGGAATGCAGGTTGTGTTATTTTGATAGTAAATAATTGGTTAACTGTAAAGGATTTTAAGCGGCTTCCATTGTAAATATTAGTGGGTGAGAAGGAAATATATAAATATTTACAACTAATAATTACAGTGTACCTAGCCGAACTTTGCCTTCGCCGCCAAATCTGATTGATTGGTCTTTTGGTCTAGTGGTTAGTGACACTAAGCCAGAGTCCGGGGTTTCGATTCCTATCTATGAAAAATATTTGTGTGATGTGCACGATTATTTGTTCTGTGCCTGGGTGTAATTTATTCTATAATTAGTTGCACTCACCGGTCCGTAAGTGATCAGCGAGGTAAAGCACCTAGGCACGCGGTCAGTCCATAGATGGGTGACCGTTAAAGTGGTTTAATTTCTGAGCGTCTCCATGCTTCGGAGGGCACGTTAGGCTGTCAGTCCCGGTTGTTGTCTTTAGACAACAGTCGATAAGCCATCTCAGAGGCCTACTGGGCGGCTTGAACAACTCTGCCACCAGGGTAACCACTGCCCATACGACAAAGAAGAAGAAGAATGAGTATGTATTTATTTAACACATTACATATTAGTAAGTCGTGTGAATCGTGTAAACCCTACTTTAAAGAGCTGAAAATTCTACCACTTCCTTGCATGTATATCTATGAATGTGCCATTTTTGCAAAAGATAATCTCAATCTTTTCATTTTTAGTGATCGAGCCAGACTTCGAGATAAAATGACGCGTGTACAACACAAAACTACTTTATTTCACAAAAGTGTGTTTTACCTAATTCCTGACATATACAATAAATTGCCTAAGACTATTAGAGAAATTAGTGACATGAAACAATTTAAACAGACACAATTTATTATAATATGACTGAATACCTAAATGACATTATTATGTAAGAAAATGTATTATGAATTTTGACATGTTTAATAATATTATTGTAATTTGTATTTAAATTACATATTACTTCCAATCCAATAGTATGCCAGTATGGCGGGTCATAGTTGGACTAAACTTGTAACATAACATCCGTATGTAACCTATGTGCCACAATAAATGTTCATTTCATTTCATTAAGTTTATCAGTTATCTGGTTGCCATAGTATGTTCAGGCTCTGCCAAGTTTGGGATCAGACGGCAGTGTGTTGTCACAAGACATTTCATATTTATTTAATTTAAAATATCTATGGTGAGACTTTGTACCTATGTGATTACTATGACTATGACTATGTACTGAGACTACACAACCACGCGGCACATTTTGTAGTGCATATTTGTGAGCGCAAACATAAGTATACATTCTATTTCTTCACTCTCATAGTCCGATGGGGCTATTGGACACTACCGGGGAAAGATAAGGCGCATGTACAATAGCTTTACGGGCTATTTGAGGAATTGGCGTATAACACCACCGATTTTTAGACTCAGCCTGCTAATGGGTGGATTTGGTTGTCGTGGACACGATATTGGAACCTGGGACCTCATTATACCACATAAATGCATGGATAACGATGTGGGTTA
Organism: Pseudoips prasinana; assembly: GCA_951640165.1. Taxonomy (NCBI): domain Eukaryota; kingdom Metazoa; phylum Arthropoda; class Insecta; order Lepidoptera; family Nolidae; genus Pseudoips; species Pseudoips prasinana. The sequence goes on along the minus strand of OX621249.1, from coordinate 10,488,364 downwards.
CTCATTAACAAATCCTATAAACTATAACTTGGTTATTAAGAAAAGTGTGTAACCGTTTGTATTCCCGAACAAATAAATAAACTGTGGCTATGAATATTAGCTTACAGAACAATAGCTTAATAATTAGGTAGTTAATATCGTCATGGCTAACGAACGAGAAATTATCGGCTATAGATCGTAATAAGCGGAAAATTATGGTAGACCATATGGGCTATCTACTTACCTATTAGTGACGTCACAGTTTACATAAACACATTTACGGTTCTTTAATAGTTCCTATAGCATTCTGGAGGTTGTATGCTACTGCATTGGTAGGTTTTGGCTTTAGGGTGGCACAATAATGTAGCAATAAATAAGAGAGATGCTTTTTAGGGTTCCGTAGCCACATGGCAAAAAACGGAACCCTTATAGATTCGTCATGTCTGTCTGTCCGTCCGTATGTCACAGCAACTTTTTTCCGAAACTATAAAAGTTGTACTGTTGAAACTTGGTAAGTAGATGTATTCTGTGAACCGGTCGCCATACATAGAACTGAAAATAAATTAAAAAAAAATGTCATCGTAGCCATACATGTCTATGAATAGGTCTTCAAGAATCATATTGAGGTTTCTAATATCATTTTTTTCTAAACTGAATAGTTTGCGCGAGAGACATTTCCAAAGTGGTAAAATGAGTCCCCCCCCCCCCCTGTAACTTCTAAAATAAGAGCATGATGAAACTAAAAAAAAAATATATGATGTAAGTACATTATTGTGGAAACTAACAACAAAAATTGGTTTGAACGAGATCTGGCAAGTAATTTTTTTTTAATACGTCATAAACCGCAATTTGATTTCATTTAATCAACTGAAATACTTTCTTCTACGGAACCCTTCATGTGCGAGTCCGACTCGCACTTGGCCGATTTTTTTTAACTTGAAGTTTACAGTTAGCTTATGAGACCTTATTACTTCACTGGAGATTAGAGGCAAGCGTGAGCTCCAGCCGTCTAGTAATAAAAGAACAAAAAATAAGTACCCGTGCCGGAGGGCACCCTCTTTGTGTTTTTAACCTCGACTATGGGTGGTTACTGACGGGGAGATGCATGAGCAGGTCATTACTTTATAGAACCGTTTTGTGCAGCAGCGTTATAGTAGGAGAGCTGGCACGCACTTTTGGGTAGGTATTTGAAGCAAGCTGAAAACTTGTCCTATAACTCTTCAGACACACCCCAACACGGAACTGCAGACCTGGCAGTCGGGTAGCGGGTCTAAACCAACCTCTATTTTTTATTAACCAAATAATGTATTTGAGGCACGCTGAAATTTTGATATGTTGTAGTTTAATGTTTATGCAATACAAAAAAAAAGACAGGCGATTCTGTCGGGTCTTTAGCACTGCCAGGCGTGTGCAAAAATATTTTGCAAAAAAATCGAAAAAATGTATTTGAGGCAACTTGAAATTTTGACAGAATGTTATTTATGTATTGCATAAACATTAAACTGCAACAATAAAAATTTCAGCTTGCCTCAAATACATTGTTTGGATAAAAAAAAACATTCAAAAATTTAGGGGTTGGTTTAGACCCGCTACCCGCCAGCCAGGTCTGCATTTCTGTGTAGGGGTGTGTCTGAAGAGCTATAGGACAAGTTTTCAGCTTGCCTCAAATACCTACCCAAAAATGCGTGCCAGCTCTTGGACTATTACGTTAATACGCGAATACGAGAGCCTTATGTCCGATTGAGGATCGGAGAGGGAGTTTCATCGATACGAAACCAAGTAAAGGGTAGCTATTAAGGGTAAGGGTTAAAAAAGGATTGAGCTACAATTTACAACACTTAAAAAAAATTAAACATAAGAAGTCGTGCAAATCTCAGATTATATGCTCTACATCCTTTTTTTATCTTTTTGATTAGGTAGGGGGAATGGCAACGCATGCCACCCGCAAAAAGTGCCTGCGGGTGGGTATGCCGGACCGACTAAATCTGACCTGCCATGGACTTTTCTTGGCACCTAATGGGAAGAACCCCGGGAACCCGGGTATGCTGCTCGACATCGTAGTAAATACATATGTAGTCTTTATTACTTAATTATAAATTTAGTATTGTGCAGATAGTTTTTTAAAATAAAATAAAATAAAAAAGGTTTTTATTCACGTAGACTTTAAAAAAGCGCTTGTAAATAGTCAGAACATGTTTGTAGTAATATAATATATAGTAATATAATAAGATATAGTTGTATACATTATTATTTCTAGTTTAAGTCTAATATTTTTACTACATATTGTCAATGGTTCTGTCTATATTAAGGTATTATTATTATGACGGACCTTGTGTTAATAACGACGGTCGCGCTTTAATGCTACCACCGGATCCAATGCGCCCCGACTGAGAAGACCCAGCGATACAAACTCAGTGGGTTCATCTACTACCGGTTTCAACACAACCCAGTTGAGACGGTCCGGCGAAAGATACTCAAGCGGGCAGTTAATACACTTAATAAAACGTCAAGTCAGTACACAAAGACAGAAAAAAAAATATGTATAAGTTAAAATTCCGTGTTATTCAACAATTTAATATTTCCCGTTGAGTTTTTATGAATAATAACCTAACGTGTCTACGATACATAAAACCAATTACTTAATATAAGCGCATATAACTATAGGCATAAACATGACACGATTTCAATTAAATCAATCGCCAATATCATTTACAAAGAAATCATTAAGTAACGAATAATATTGAATTACTTTTGCTAAGGTATCTGTTTCACAAAACTCTGTGTGTCAATATTGTATTGCATTCGTTGTCCTTGTGTGAGCTGTAATTAGATCTATATTAGTCATTGGGTTGACAGTGTATACTTCACTTAACTAAGTAATATTGCTATATAAAATCAAGCCTTTAGTCTATTCACTTAAGTAATGCTATATAAAAGCATGCCTATATAGCCTACCTGGTAGTAAATAGTTACCGCTTCCAACACCCGGACCCTTATTACGTACATATGTTACAGAATTCAAGCGATAACGAAATATGTGCCGAATATGCTCCTAAATTGCAAATACTACAAGAATATTTTTTATCTTCTTAAAAATGCATTCTAGCTATCTTTCCAATTTAAAAGCTACGCTCTTGTAGGTGGACCCTTCGACATTCCTGTCTATCTTCGGCAGATAAAAACGTCTATTGTCAATATTGTATTACATTCGCTGTTGTCGTGTGAGCTGTTATTAGTCATTAGCTTTACAGTGTATACTTAAATAAATACTATTGCTACACAATGAAGACAAAAAATAAGTCTATAGCCTACCTGTTAGTAAATAGTTACCACTTCTAACACCCGGACTCTTATTACGCATGTTACAGAATTCAAGCGATAACGAAATATGTGTCAAAAATTGCTCTTAAATGGCAAATTAGTTATACAGGAAGAGATTTTTATCTTCATAAAAATCTTTCCAATATAAAAGCTTTGCTCTATGAGGTGGAGCCTTCTCCTCTCTTATACGCCTCACCTCTCTTATGCTACAGAATTCAAGCAATAACGAAATATGAGCCAATAATTGCACTTCAATTGCAAATACGTTTTATACAGGAAGACTTTTTTATTATCTTGAATGTGTTTTATATCTAATATTTTAAGTCCCTTCCAATATTTTAGCAGTTATTAAAAGACTCGTATAAATTTTTCACAATTCGATATGATTCTTATTAATATTTTACGGACGACCATCATAAGAGTAATCATTAATAAATTACAAATTCGAGACACTATATTTTAATATTTTAGTAAGTACTGAATAATAACATTATATCCTATTAATATCCTGGGACATTATTAACTCACGGTTATCTGATCCCAAACTAAGCAGAGCTTGTACTATGTAAACCAGATAGAGAACTGATATACTACATATACTTCGTTTCCTTTGTAAATACATACTTATATAAATAATTACACCCAGACTCAGGACAAACAGACATGTTCATGCACACAAATATCTGTCCTGGGTGGGAATCGAACCCACGACCTCCGGCGTGAAAAGCAAGCATTTGCTAACCACGCCGAACCACCACGAACAATAATTGCGAAAATTTCTATTTCGATAAGCTTCTGCAAGATACGTAATATACCTTCTTACGGTACGGAGCTATTACTTATGCGTTGACAAACACAGCAACTCGAATTACACAACGAATAATCTTATAAACCCTTGGCTATATGATACCGAGTGTGTCTTTTTAAGAGCCAGACAATATGTAATTTGATACGATATATGAGAATTATAAACATATTTAATGTTGTTCGACTGCACGTGTTGTGCAGCGGGAAAGACAGTCGCCTCGCTATTTCGTGACCAGTGTTGGATTCCCGCACCACAACTATTTCTGTGATTCCTAAGTTGCTGTTCTTAGTTTGGGTGTACTTACAGTCTGTAATTGATAAACATCCCGTGATCCGAGGATTCATTCAATAGTTCCACCGGTCATAATAGGGTATAAAAACACATAGAACGTAAACTGATGACATACACCAATTGCCCTGAAAAGTTCTGTGAATGACCACCTCAAACAAAACCAAGTTGGTTTTTGTTTGTGCGACTGGCCACCTCGCCACTTTGTGACACAGGTTTGATTTCCTCGCAGGGCAACTTTTTGTGTGACCCTTAAATAAGTGTTCGCGAATTGTTTAATAAAAAAACTATCTTGGGAGTTAAGACGGTCAACCAATTGTCTCATATTCTATCCACTTGCTGTGGTTAAATCGGAAGTTTGAGGGGACATAATTTAATTAGCTTTGCGAGCTGCTTCGGCGTTGCAGCAACGAGAGTTTCCGTTTGAATAAGCCTTTCCACATGTATTGAAGAAGGCCACTATAGGTTTTCAGTCAATTAGAGTTCGACATATTCCATCAATCCATGGGATGAAAAAAAAACGAAAAAAGAGACCTAGCGTTTGCCAGAAATCTTACATCAAAGGAAACTGTTAGAAATTGATTTAATTCACAGGGTGTTTTAGTGACATTATTTTAATATCACCGTGAATTTTCGTATGTCGTAAAAGCTCATAGCAACAGTGCGAAAATTGACTTTTGGTAGAACCAAAATTCAATAGTTATATCTGCGAGAACAAAACGATAATCTGTGCACATAACCTTTAATAAAACCACCGCGTTGGGATACAAAAGAGAACTGAACTTTATTTTTTTTAATACATCTGTCACATATAATATAACAAAAAACGTTTAGAAACGATGACAATAGAGGTCACTACTTTGATCATATAAATGATTATTTAGTATACATTTAAACTGAAAACTTAAAAACTTGAGAGGTGTAAAGGGACACCCGGATGAAACGAAGTTATTTCTTATTATTTATTATGTACAAAAACCTGTATACACTCAACAAAAATAATCGTAGCCACACTGTTCAATGCGAAATAAAAATGAAAATATCTGGATTGCTTTCTATAAGAGAGAGAGAGAGAGACAGACAGAGAAACATGCGCACGCCGCACCGCTGCAAAAAGTGTCGTGACAATTTTTCGTAAGAATTTTTTCCGTCTAGCCCCCTTTCACAACGCGCGATAAGGAACTTCGTTCCAAAAACGCCGCTATATGCCAAGAGAGTAGGGTCTGTTCTTTCGTTACCCACACAGAGATATACAAAAACAACTCACATTCTCGCATTCCATAAAAACAAACTTTCACAAGTAAGTACTATTAATGATATCCACGGTTCCCTAGTTTCCCGGACCGGTGTAGACAGCATATACCGGTTGACAACCGGTTTGCCTCACAAGGTCGTATAGCTGGATCGCGACTTCGAAACTAGTCGAGTTGGCTTCATAACTATCTATACACTAATCCTCAACACCCACGCATCAAGAAGTCGTGTTGTACAGTAGACTCAACGTTGATACTCATCGAATTTGATATCCTTTATTAAATACGCAGTAAGGGTGGTTTTTGTAGTGGAAGTGTTTCCAATGACGAGGCGTCGGTTGTACAAACTAGTGACATTAATCGGCATATACATTTAAGTGGTCAACCGATCATTCAAACATCTTATTATAATCTGAAATATTGCGTCTTTTCATACATTTATTTAATTAGTGTGAGGATACATAAAGATGATTTAGAAGAGCATGATAATAGAAACTTGTAGATAGACTTTGAACATACATTTTGTGTAAGTTGCTTGGTGTTTATAACGAGAAAAAAATATGTTGGTACAGACGCTAGACGCCAGCACATCAAGCTACCCCAATCTGTCAAACTTCCCCAATTGAAAGTGAAGCTTATGCTTTTGTGATAAAGTTGAAAATATATAAAAGAAATTTGACAGATTGGGGTAGCTGGATGTGCTGGCGTCTGTACAATGATCTCTAGAGAAATTTACGTCATCACGCGTCGCCTGTCCACAGATAAAAAAAATACTACGAAGACGGTTGTTCGTAAATAAATAGTCTACAACGCATTGCAAACCCTTTCTCCTCCCTATGGTCTCTTACTCACAATGGGTATATTAAGCCAATGATTACAATGTCAATATTCGAATGCTATTACTAGGAGTGTGATCTATAAGGTGGAGGCTTCCTCGCGCTACTCTAAGTCACGTATATGTTTGTTTGTTGATCAATATATAATGTAGTAGACTATTTAAATGGTAAATTATAATTTTTAATTATTTTCATTCTTTGGTTTAATAATAGCATTTTGAAAACCGACAATATTTTTTGACTCTTACACTATGCATTGACCTTATTTTTTCAGTCCCATTATTTGACATTATTTTGCTGCTTTGGATATAATTTTGTTACTTTTGACATTATTTTACTGATTACTGTTTAATTTAATGAATTGTTGTTTTAATGCAATGCAATGCGTGGTTATAATGTATATACTGATTCTTGAATACTATTCAAGATACCGAGCGTCACTACTTCTCGCGACTTGTGCGTGAAGCCCTTGAAATTAAGAAATACAAAAATTTCAATCGGGGGGATGGTTTCGAATTGTCGGCGTCATGGAATCCAGTGTTTAAACATTTAACACCGCGATATGTACAGGCGGTCAAAATGTGGACTCCGTTAGTGCAGTGTGTAACCGGCCTTAACATTGTGACAAAAGATCAGTGAGGGTAGTTAAATACTCCATGCCCTCAGTAGCGGAGAAACACCGCTGCGCCAGTCATCCCGTGACCACGATCAATGCAACTTGGTCGAAACGTCGGGAAAATAACAATTAACAATAACAAATAACAATCGCGTTAATACCCGTTAACAATGTTCATATATAATTATGATACGCGAAAGTTTAAAAGTGTATACTATTTAAGATGATGTAAAAATAAAAAATACTGTTCGCATGCCTTATTTCAAGGTAGAATATAGAGCACTATACCAACGCTGTAACAACTTGTACTTTTAACCTGTATTCTGTGAATAAAGATTATTATGATTATGATTATAAAACTAGCTTAATAAGAACTAGAACTTACAAAGATTCAATGAAATCGACAGGCCATTGGCGTGGTTGGTAAATACTTGCCTTTCACGCCTTGGGTTCGATTCCCACCCAGGACAGATATTTGTATGCACAAACATCTCTTTGTCCTGAGTGTGGGTGTAAGTATGTATTAACAAAAAAAAAGTGGAATATATCATCACCCCATCTCATCCCGGGGGTCGCTTAGCAATCGACCTAGGGAATACCAACCAGAGAACGGGCAGCAGCGTTTTTTCCGTGAACTATGACCATCAAACTGCGATCGCCAACCCGTCTGCCAAGCGTGGCGATTATGGCATACTCCCCCATTCTTTTGGGAGGCTTTTGCCCAGCAGTGGACGTACTTTGGCTGACATGATTTGATTGATTGATTGATGTAGTATATGAGTTATCTGGTTTTCATAGTATAAGCTTTGCTTAGTTTGGAGATAGCCGTGTGGGAATGATGTCCCAGGATTAGATATTATTATTTCTTTTATTCCGTGTCTTTCTTATTTCATACATTTACAAACATATAGTTACAAAAATATATATATATTTATAAATATAAAAAATAGAGATCCAATCGGCAACGGGAGCAGGGTCCATGCTACCGATGTTCAAGGCTCCAGAGAGAGGAACCTCCTCACAATACGCGCCGTCTCTAAGGCGTACTGCCTTATTATTATTAAGCGCTCCCTATAAGTAACGTTTAAAACTAGCTTAAGGTTATGGATGCGACAGGTTTCGATCTCCAATTTGTTACAAGGCCTGAAGGTTAACATAATTATAATCATCTGTAATAAAACATCAACAAAAGCCTTGTGCAATACTGCTCTAATACATTTTTGATTCATTCGATTTGTACTATTTTGCAACGTAGACATTAGTGGATGTTACACTTATTTAGCAATGGACCGTAACGTAGGAGTAAGATAATGTTGAGGTTATAATGCGAATGTGTAGGCTTTTTACACGTGAATAATTTAAACGGACTATTACATTACTTAATTTTAAATTTTATAGCATTATTAGCATTGCAAAGCGTAAATTTAATCTCAAGAATGGGAAATCATAAATTTAACCGTCCGGCGGGTCTCGAAAACTATTACTATATTATCGACGGTCACCGTAGCCTAGTTGGTAGTGCTCCTGCCTATGAAGTTGGTGGTCCTGGGTTCGAATCCCGGTAAGTGCAAATATTTGTGTGATGAACACGAATATTTGTTTCTGAGTCATGGATGTTTTCTATGTATATAAGTATTTATCTATCTATATAAGTATGTACATCGTCGCCTGGTACCCCTATGGGAACCAGGGTATCCTAGCCTCAAACTAAGCAAAGCTTGTACTATTACAAGCTTTGCTTAGTTTGAGGCTAGGATGATCTGTGTGACATTGTCCCGAGATATTATTATTATCATAAAGTCTATGTGAATAAAAATCTTTATTTAAAAAAATAATAAAAAAAACATTCCCATTTTGTCTGAAAACTTTGTTTAAGTCCTTTCCGTTGGTGGTTGCTGCAGTCAAATGAACCTCTGAAATCACGGCTTCTAGAGAAGTAAAAATAAAAAACTCTCGTGACACAATACAATTCGACATATTATAGTATACGTTATAGTACTCGCCAGCGAAGAATAAACCTGCGAAAGAACCGGGATAAACATCACGCTCCATCACCCATATTTATGCACCCTACGTTTGCAGGATCGATAGAAGGTGGGGCGTGACAGCCACACCAAACATACCCGTCAGAGTCGAGGTTCAAACCTGAAAGGCCCGCTTTCGAGGCTTACTTGGTTTGCTGTTTAGATTTTGTTAGATGGTCGAAGTCACTGCTCGCGTCTATTGTTTTTATAAAGCAATTAATTGTTAATAAAGAGAGGCAAGTAAACTCGAAGTCAATTGAACAATATGAATAAACAAGCAGATTCCAATAACCACGCCAATAGAAATGTGTATGCGTTTTATATACTATTGTTATAACGGTTCCCACGATTTCAAATGACGTTTTCAATAATATTTCTGATTAACATGTTTAACTGCTGGTTAATTGAACACAAACATGTTTATATTAATTTCACAATATAGAACAACAGCAAAAATTAAACAACATTATTCTCAGTTTTTTTTTTACCCAGAGGTATTGTCAAGGGGTTCAAGGAGTCAGGAATATAGACATAAGAACAAGAACAAAACTCACAGACATTCTTACCCGTATAGATGTCCAAAAATGGAGATGGACTGGACATATGCTTCGCCACCCGATAAACAAATGGAGCAAGCAAGTCACTATCTGGCAACCAAGAGTCGGCAAAAGAAGTAGGGGTCGTCAAATCAGGAGATGGGAAGATGACTTCAAACAGACAGCGGGACCATTCTGGATGAGAGTGGCAAGGGACAGGACCCATTGGAAGGAATTGGAGGAGGCCTATGTCAAAAGGCACACCGAACTTAGGGACTTCTTGTAACCCTATGTTTGCGAATAAAAGGCTAATATTATTATTGTCAAGGGGTTGGCGATTATGGCACATATCGCCACGATAATTCTTGGGAGAGGCTTGTGCAACAGTGGACTTCTTTCAGCTGTAATGATTGATTGATAAGGTTAATGTTTTTAGATTTTGGAGATTTGTACACTAAACACTTCATCATATATTGTGGACATCGAGCCGTGACGGCTGATGTAATCCATGCCGGAACGTCGGGTAAACCAAAAGGTAATGATTTGCCTTTAGTCCGCTGTGTGGTTTTCGGCCTAGAAAGAATAAGAGGGCTCCCCATACCATGCCATCGGTGTCGTAAAAGGCGACTAATGGATTCAACCGGTAGTCGGGAAGTAGCGTCACCTGTGTACTATAACTACCACTGCAGTCGCCAACACCCATGCCAAGCGCGCTGACTACGGAAAACCCCTCCAAATGGGAACGTTACGGCAAACCCCTCAAAATGGGAACGTTACGGCAAACCCCTCCAAATGGGAATGTTACGGCAAACCTCTCTACTATAACTACCACCTAACTGCAGTCGCCAACACCCATGCCAAGCGCGGTGACTACGGCAAACCCCTCCAAATGGGAACGTTACGGCAAACCCCTCCAAATGGGAACGTTACGGCAAACCCCTCCAAATCGGAATGTTACGGCAAACCTCTCTAAATGGGAACGTTACGGCAAACCCCTCCAAATGGGAAGTTATAGAAATCATAGGGCGGCCTCCCCTATGATTTCTATGGGCCTCCCCTATGAGGCACCGCGCTTCGTCGTACATGAGTGCAGTGGTCGATATCCGGTTGATGATGTGATATTATAAGGTTATTTACGCAAACCAAATAGATGTCCTCCGTGTACAGTATAACAATGCTTTAAGAATGCTATTGAGTAGAGATGTAAAATGACTGATTATGACTAGTCACAATTGTCATAAACCTTAAATGACCGGTCATTTACTGTCAAATTCAGTCAATTTGACTCAAATATTATTGTCTATTCTCGACTACCACCCAATTATTAATTTATTTAGATACCCAATTTATATGCAAGTTTAAATGAAGCAACGTTTTATATTGTATTATATCATGAGACAAAAACTTAAAAGGTACTAAAATATTACTGAAATCAAATTGACAGTTAATGACCATTTTTGACCAATTTGACCGTAAATGACAGTCAGTCTAATTCCGTCACTTTAGTCATTTTCAACACTACTATTGAGACTGCCTCGTTACTGTAGTGCGTCGGAAATGTTTGCGCAAGCTCGTACCGACAGTTTTTATGCGATTATACGAAAAAAAACAGCATCCCTTGTGCGAAGAGTGAGAGACATTTAAAATAGCATTCTGAAAATTATAGCCGAGAACCTGAACTCGCTAATTATTTGCTGGTTTGTACGGTTGATAATAAATACTAAAACTAGAAAGTAAGTTACTTTTATGCTACTAACACTCTCTGCATTTATTTACCCGAAATAAAGATATACAATACAATATTAATGTATTTAACTTATATTATATTGTTTACATTTTGAATTATTGTTGCCGATTTTGGTACAAAATGTGTTTTGTATGTGCAAAACACATTTTGTACCAAAATCGGCATTTAACCTTACAATTGCCCTTATGCGGTCACCAATTTATATTCTGACTCTTGCTTAAGTGATAAATGTCGCCGATGATTTAGAAACCAGTGATAGGACTGTATACATTTATATTCATGTTATTAATTTTCACATGAATATAATTTATTTGACATGAATATATAAAGCGTCCAACAACGGTAAAACGACAAACCTATACGTATACTATATGTATTTTTACGTGGCAGCTGCCAATAAATTAGTATGAAAATTATTCAAAATTGAATTTGCTATCAATACATATGCCAAGATTTATGGTGAATACACATTTTATATATAGAATGATAATAATAACTTCGTTTTTATAGTGATCTTAGAATGTATCTATGGGATTACCCAAATCCTTAAAAAGACTTGAAAACATTGGAATATTTGTTCCTTGGAAAATATATTATAAAAATTGACTTTAGTATTCAATAAACCATTCTCAATAACGATTTTTTAGGAAAATAAAATGATATCTACATAATTTTGTAGATTACTTTTGATTCTTTAAAGTAGTTGATACAATATTTAACTATGGGTGTTATAAATCATACTTTAATTCAAACGTTGACGTAAAGACTGTTGGTATTGTAATTAAATTGGCTTTGATTGTAAATTTATCATCTTTCCATTACATTACATTTATTTAAATGGGAAAATATACCCTCATACAGTCGTCAATTCATCATCCTTTGGCATTGACAGCGTCTTTGCTATGTAGAAAGTGGTGGCAGTTTTGCGCGGCAGAAGTGGATTCACTAACATCCTTGAAGATATTCAGCCCTTCGAGATTTTTAAATCCTAAATGCGCGTAGCTGCTTTCAGTGTTTAAACTGCTTGTTAAACAAAAATATTGACCGATGATATTTAAATATATATCCTGCTAAGATTTTACGACATTCAATAGCATAATCCAATTACTAGATTATATGGGCTTGGTACCACAAAACACAATTTCTAATATCAATCTAATTTGAAACTCGGAGATATTACTTTCTACGACTCGATTAGGCAGTAAAATCGATTAAAAGTAAGAGTTGTTTAGTTAAATTACTCAACGTAGACGGTGATAAAGTCTGTCAGAAGAATTTTGATTAATGACTACTTTGGTTTGTTAACACCACTACTGTAAAATTTTATTAGAATTATAATAACATCCTGGGAAAATATTTACACACGGCCATCTGTTCCCAAACTAAGCAGAGCTTGTACAGACGCCAGCACATCCAGCTGCCCCAATCCAAATTTCTTTTATAGATTTTCAACTTTATTACAAAAGAATAAGGTTCACTTTCAATTGGGGAAATTTGACAGATTGGGGTAGCTTGATGTGCTGGCGTCTGTACTATGGAAACCAGGTAACTGATAAACTACATATACTATATTTCTTTTGTAAATGTAGTAACCAGTACACAGGTGTCGCTGCTGCCCGACAACCATGTGTATCCCTTAGGGTCAGCGCAGACAGAGAGGAGCGCAGCGGAGAGGATTTTATTAAGGCACTAGAAAATCAACTTTAGAGCTATAGGAATAAAGTGCATATATGCTTGAACCTGACATAAAATGCTCGCGCAGTCTCGCGAATATAATATTCAAGTATACATTCACTTTATTTAAATAACTAGCTGTGCCCCACGGTTTTACCCGCGTTAAATTTTATCAATTATCACAGCTCCTCCCCCGTAGGTGATAGCGTGATAATATGTAGCCTATATGTTGACCCGACCTCTTAGTAATATTCATGCCAAATTTGAAGTAAATCCGTGCAGTACTTTTTGAGTTTAGCCCGGACATACATACAGACAAACAGACACACAGACAAAAATGCTAAAAACTAAATTTTTGGCTTCGATATCGACTGCAGATCACGCCCCAAGTATCCTTTTCAAAAAATATTCAATATACAGTTTTGACTTTCCTACGATTTTATTATATGTATAGATTTTAAAGTTGATTTTCTAGTGCCTTAATAAAATCCTCTCCGCTACGCTCCTCTCTGTCTGCGCTGGCCCTAAGTCGCCTTTTACGACACCGACGACGGAATGGTATAGGGTGGCATTGCTATTCTCTCTGGGCAGGACACCACACGGCCAGCACACACGAGTTACAACACACATTACAACTATCAACAGTTATTTAATTACTATCTGTTACCAGGTGACGTAGTAAAGCTGTTGTTGGCAAACACTATATTCCTTTTGGCGTTACTTATATCAACAATGGTCATTATGCGTTAAATTAGCGTGACTTCATGCACGTATTTCTACTATCGTTGCGTTTTAACAGGTGCTGTGAGTCGAATAACTCAATTTAGCAGAACGTGACAGGCTGCAAGGTCAACGGTTACTAATATTATGATAATACCGCCTTAAGTAGAGTCTTTAAGGCTTAACATTTTTAAGTGCAGACGCTAGCACATCAAGCTACCCCAATCTGTCAAATTTCCCCAATTGAAAGTGAACCTTATGCTTTTGTGATAAAGTTGAAAATCTATTAAAAGAAATTTGACTGATTGGGATAGCTGGATGTGCTGGCGTCTGTATAGATTAGTGGTAATTCTGTATTTCAGACTGCTTCATTCTTCCTCGAGGGGTCAGTGTCAGAGTTGTTAAACTGCCTAGTATGGCACAGACATGGTTTAATTACTTCTAGAATCTTAGCCGAGGGATAAAACTCGCAACCTCCGTAAAGGTAATTATAAATTTGATTTGCTGTTGTGTATTGTTCTTATCTTAACGCCTTGGACCCGACCCGGAATTGGTAGAGGGTGCTGGTTCGAGACCCGCCGGGTGATTTCTTTTATGATTTGACATTTTTGAGTATAGATTTATGCTTTACATTGGGAATAATGCTATAAAAACTAAAATGTATTACCGGAGGTTGTCTATTGACTTTTAGTAACACATCGGTAACAAATTTTAGTTTTTACAGCGAAACGAACAAAGACTATTTGTAGGGTTGCCAATATTGTTGAGAACTGATTCGGGACTTTTTAGTGGCAAATAATGAAAACTGAAAATAGGTGTAGTAATGGTTTATTATAACAATGGCAAACAAGACAACCGAGCGGCCCCGCGTGTCTCTCGCCTGCTTCGAGCCTTTAGCACGTGTATATCGAAATATTGATAAACGAGACAAGTAACAATACGGGACGTAATACTTATGTAGGCTATGGGGCGTGTGGTGCAGGCGTAGATAAAATCCTTAAGACGTTTGAAGCGTATATTCAAATCCATATAAAATTACAAACAAATAAAGTGCGCGTGCGTAGTCGCTCGCGATACGGTGCCGACTGGTTTGCCGGTTACATTTTATAAAATGACATTGCGGGTGGTAGTACACTTATCTGAACTTCACTCAAATGGTATATGCAAATACCCTTAATTCTAAATTATGAAATAATAATCTATTAACAAATAATATTATACTACATGTTTGTGCGTCGCTAACAACTTAAGTACGATGACAGTCCCGCGAATACGGGACGTATGGCAACCCTAACTATTTAACTACTGCCAGAAGAGATAAATTATGCAGAAGGTACAAACAAATACTGACATAACACTTATTATCGTACAATAACTTGCGACGTGACTAAATTGACAGGTTTATGAGTGATGCCTTTTTCATACGCCCTTTTGTTTTTAAGTTTCAGAAGATGTAAGACAGAGCCGAGGCCAGTTTTACACGAGACTAATCCAGCTTAAAAAGCCTAACATAATCTGATTTCCTGGTAAGGTGGTACTATGAATAAACCTTAAGACTTCAACTGGTAATGGTAATGTAGTTGCCAACTTATTTTGAACTCACTTGGTTTGTAATAAGAATAAAAATCAATCAATTAGAAACATAACTACTACTAGTTAAAGGGTTAAGGATTATTTTGTAACAGTATTAGTTTGCAAATTGCAGGTGTATTTTTAAACTCTACCCATTTTTGGCCTTGCGTTTAATTTAGTAAGCAAGAAGGCCGTGTACTGTCAAAAATGGTGGTAGAATACGTGTTGTTTCATTTGTTTGGTAATTATGGAGGTTATTATGCTATTCTAGGATCGTTCTTGACATTTTCGTTGTTAAGAATCACTGATTGACACACTAATATTATAAAGGTGAAAGTGTGTGAGTCTGTATGTTTGTTACATCTTCACGTATAAACGGCTGTAGCGATTTTAATAAAATTTGGTATGGAGTTAGCTCGCACCTTGGATTAACACATACATAACATAAATGATCGTAATAACCATCTTGTTGAACATGCTACTCGTCTCCACAAAATACTCTTTTATAGGGCAGTGTGACGCAAAAATTAAGCAATAATACCTTAGATATCTGAGTTTAGTTTTCTTTATTATTGAGCAGCTGTTATTGATATGGTGAATTCAACTGTAAACATATCAGTCAGCCATTTTTCTGGAAACAAATCCTATGGATGGCATCTACATCCTTCATAAGGGTGTTAGGAAAGTCGTAAATTGATCTGCCGCTGTATATCGTTCGTATCATAACATTAAACCTATAATTTCCCAGTTTATACTAAACCGGCGAGCATGTATGAAGAATATAACAAATGGAAATCCGTTGTCTCTGCCTACCCCTCTGGGAAACAGTCGTGATTCTATGTAATGTAATGTTTTAGTAAATTTCGATACTGCATATGTCATCATACCAGCAGTAAGAAGTCCTCTGCTGGACAGTAGCCTCCCCAAGAATCATCTTGGGGGAAAATGTCATAACGCCACACTTGGTAGACGGGTTGGTGATCGCAGTAAGATGGTCATAGTACTCAGAAAGAAGCTTCTACTCGTTATCTGTTAGATATTCCCTCGGGTCGACTTCTACGCCACCCGCGGGCTGAGATAGGGTGATGATACTCTGATATTTGCCGCCGTCACCACATATTGATATTCATTTGACGGTCATCGTAGCCTAGTTGGTAGTGATCCTGCCTACGAAGCTGGTGGTCCTGGGTTCGAATCCCGGTAAGTGCAAATATTTGTGTGATGAGAAAGAATATTTGTTTCTGAGTCATGGATGTTTTCTATGTATTTATCTATCTATATAAGTATGTATATCGTCGCCTGGTAGGTACCCATAGTACAAGCTTTGTTTAGTTTGGGGCTAGGATGATCTGTGTGACATTGTCCCCAGATATATTATATTACTAGCTGTGCCCCGCGGTTTTACCCGCGTTAAATTTTATAAATTATCATAGCACCTCCCCGCTAGGTGATAGCGTGATAATATTTAGCCTATATGTTGACCCGACCGGTTAGTAATATTCATGCAAAGTTTGAAGTAAATCCATGCATACTTTTTGAGTTTAGCCCGGACATACATACAGACAAACAGACACACAGACAAAAATTCCAAAAACTATATTTTTGGCATTTACATCGACTGCAAATCACGCCCCAAGTATCCTTTTAAAAAATATTCAATGTACAGTTTTGACTTCCCTATGATTTTATTATATGTATAGATTATTATATTATATTTATTGGAAACAGAAAATTATGTTACACGTCAAGATAAATATATTACAATAAAATTAAATAACAAAGAATTATAAATATTAGCTTTCATATAATAATTTAATGCTTTAATGCAATTAATAAAATAACAATCGCTTACTACAATAAACCTTGCTGCAAAAATAAAACCAATTTATTACCACGAATCACACATGCTGCCACTTAAGATAATTTAATCGGACCTGGTATGTCACGAGCCATATAAACATTCCATTCGAATGACAACCTTGGTTTCGCTAATCGGTTTTTTATTCGATCGTGGTAATTTAGTCGATTTTATCGAGTTAGGAATTTTTTTATGTCCAACCTGTGCCATGACTGCAAAATGCGATGTACATATATATGATTAATTGTAGACATCTCCTGGGACATTCTTCACACGCGGCTATCTGATCCAAACTAAGCAGAACTTGCACCATGGAAACCAAACAACTAATATAATATTTGAGTTGCCTGGTTTCCATAGTTAAAATAAAAATTACAAAAAGAAAAGTAGTATATGTAATATTATTACATACTCTACTTTTCTTAATATTAATACATACTTATAGAGTATACACACAGACTCAACAAGACAAACAAACATATTCATGCACACAAATATCTATAAAGAGTGGGAATAGCATCCTCGACCCGCGGCGTGAAAGGCAAGCATTTACCAACCACGCTAACCGGCTCGTCAATAAAACACACACAAACTTATCTACTTTTTTATATTAATTGATAAATATAAGAAATATGCTGCAAAGATTTCATCACTGCCAATTTAATTTAGCCGAAGTAAAATTAACGTTATGTAAGGACATTAGGTCAACTCAGCGCAAACCGTTTAGCAGTTTTTTTTTAATCTATACATATAATAAAATTGTAGGAAGTCAAAACTGTACATTGAACATTGTTTTTAAAGGATAGTTGGGGCGTGATCTACAATCGATATCGAAGCCAAAAATATAGTTTTTAGATTTTTTGTCTGTATGTCTGTTTGTCTGTATGTATGTCCGGGTTAAACTCAAAAAGTTCTGCATCGATTTACTTCAAATTTTCCATGAATATTACTAAGAGGTCGGTTCAACACATAGGCTATACATATTACATTATTATTATTTATTAGGCACGACATATTATCACGCTAACACCTATGGAGGAGGAGCTGTGATAATTTATAAAATTAAAGCGGGTAAAACTACGGGGCACAGCTAGTTTTCTATAAAAGGCTACGTCCGCACTAGATAAATACGTCACTGTCCTTTTACAGACATGCTTTAAGCACACTCGAACTTGGATAACTTATTAAGGCTCATACAAATAGTCGTTCCTCTGTCGTTTACGTACGATGAATAAAGAGATGTTTGACATTTAAATTATAATTTGTTGTTCTTAATGTAATGTTTCCAGCCTAGAAAGAATTACAGGGTCACCCCATATCGTCCTGTGGGTGTCGTCGGGCGACCAAGGGATTCGGCAGGTAATCGGGCAGCAGCGCCACCTGTGTACTAAAGCTAACACTTGATTGCGGTCGCCAACTCGTATGACAGAGACTAGGGCAAACCCCTCCAAAATGGCAACGTAACAGAAAGGTCATATTAAAAAAAAACTCCGTCGAACGTATGGCTCATACATTCAATCCTGCTTTTAACAAACAATTGTAAATCAATATACATATATGTATATACATATTGGAATTACAGATAAATGTAATTGAAAGGTACCACAGTGTGGTAACATGGTGGTATGCATTCTATAAAAAAAACGTTAGCTTAAAAGCAAACGGAACTCAAAAATAAAGTAGTGATTTCCTTATATATATATTTTACTTCTGAAATAAAACCATGATTTTGTGGTTGAGCATGACCAATGCGATCATAAAGCGAACTAAAGAGCTTATTTTTCATCGCTCACATTTGAGTGCAAAAACATGAGAGCTTAGTCATCGACAATACAACGGTACACAACATTACAGTACATCAATAACGGGTCTTCTAACTAATCTATATAACATTATGTGTTTGTAATCAATCACAAAATGTGTATCATCTAGGTTAGAGCAAATCCCAATTATAGTAAATATAATTACTGTTTTAAAAAACATCCAACGGTATTTAACTTTCCTTTAAAATTCAAAATTCAGTCATTTATTACGTTAAAATATTACATTTGTGTGGAATCGTATTTTTTTTTACCCTACCGTGCAGAGAGAAACACTGCCAGAAAACTCAGTAGGAATCCTTACATTTTTCTTTCTTCTTCTCTTTTAAATTTCGTTTGTGACAAACGATTTAAAACAACAATTTTATTTTATTTATTTATTGGCTCACCAACAATTGTTTACACTTCTTACAGATTACAGGATACAATGTTTATAAATAAGTCTAGTGTAACAATCACTGACAGGTAAGCACCGCATGTATAAATGAAACATACATCATTATAAAAAAGATACAAAAAGAAAAACAAAGAAAACAGACATAACCACATTATTCAGTTATTAAAATTTAAAGGAATTTAAATTAAATTAAACAAACAGATACAACACAAAAGAAAAAAAATGCACACAACAATTTAAAACTGGTAAAGATACAAAGTTAGTTATTATAGCGCATTTAGTGTAACTTTCTTAAAACTGTAAAACGAGTCAAAATGTATGTAATGTATATGAATATAAGACGATTTCATAAGCGTTCATATTAAAATAAAAGATCAAAATCGGTTCAATAACAACGAAGAAATCGCATAACATGTATGTATATCAAAAGTATGCATTCTCATTGATAACCTTCTCCATTGAAGTTTGGTGCTTTCTATTGATGAGAAAAAGTTTACCAGACCTCATGCAAAAATTCAAAATCCGCCAAATTACATAATGCCCTTGTAAAATAAAATTCATAAATGACATGTAAAGATTGAATTATGTCATGAAATATTTTTTTTACATTCTTTTCTATTCAGACCTCATGAACGGGTAGATCATTTATTTCTCTCATTTAGGTACAAAGAATCTTTAATATATTCTTTATTTGGCAGCTAACATTTTGACCTTTGTGAGAGCAGGACTCTATACTGGGTTTGAGACGTCTATGAAAGATCTCTAGGCAATATAAATGTATGGCAACTTTTGTTGAGATGCAATATGTTATTTATGATCATAGAGCTGAAATGGCATGGGCCATATAATATATGTATAAAGTTATCTTGTTCATGTTTTAGACATGAGTGTAAACATAGTCGTATGAACCTGTCTTGGAAAAAGGGTGGGTTGCAAATTATAACTGCTTACCTAGTGAACCGTTGTCGCGTTGGCTTGGTACATATGTATATCAACAAAAAAACTATAAGCACAATAGGAGATGACGATGAAAAACATTCTATTTCGCACTTTAATCCAAAAACTAAGAGCTTAAAACGGTACAGCATTGTAAAGGGTTCAAATAACTGTGCCAATGATCTCTTTAATTATAATAATGCCTTCAAATCTGGGTTACAGTTGCGATCAATATTTATCAAGCCCACAGGCTATTGCAAAAAAAATATTTAAACAAATTAAGCTATTTATCAGGACTGATATCTTGAACAAATAACAAAAGACGGAGCATTTATCACCATCTGTTTGTGCGGACAAAAAACCGTTTTGTTATAATTACTGAGAAATGAATTTCGTTTGTAATTTTTAGATTAAGAAGAATACAGAGGAATCAGGCCGCCTTTCAAATATTCCAAGATTCAAATTCATTTATTCCATAACAATATTACATTTGTGTGGAATCGTTAATATTTTTTTACCCTACCGTGCAGTGCATGACTTGGCAGCTACTGATGAACACTGCCAGAAAACTCAGTAGAAATCTTTTTTTTAAATATTTATTTCTTACATAAAATTACATTGTATTTAAATGATTAATTTAGAGCGACTCAATCCCAAGCTGTTTTGTCACTTAAGTAATTAGAAGTTTTGTAGTAAGCCCTGCTATACAATTTAGCTTTTATAATTCTTTTATAATTAAACTTATTTGTAGACATTTCTCGGATATCACTGGGAAGTTTGTTATAGAATCTTATACATTGCCCCATAAAAGAGTTACTTAATTTGTGGAGACGGGTGGTATGTAATATGTAACACAAAGTTATGCTTTTGTACTGTTTCCATTTAAATATAAATGGATTGGCCCAAAGCCCTTAAACCACTGCGCCATCTAGCACATACTACGTAATGCTATGGTTTAAAAAACTTATACTTACTATATGAGTTTATTTATTGTTATAGACTGCTTTGAAGACACGACTTATTCGGTTAAATTACATTGTATACCTAAATACTTATTTCTACCTATTCTGTTATCTATGATAAAAAACCAGGAAGAACATAAAAAACATATGCATTCGTAAAATAAATTAAACATCACGCTAAGTAAAAATTTATTAACTTTATATTTAGATTTATGTAATATATTATAAGTATAAAATGTAAAAAATTGTGCCACACTGCTTGTCATAATGAAAAGATTGATACATACCTATGCTTACTTAATCGGTTGTAATTGTTATGGTAATATGTAACAATGTTATGACCTGCAAACCTGTTCACTAATAAAATAAAATAAATAAAATTAAACCGTTTTCATTCGCATAAACTTAAAAAAGCGCTTGTAAAGCCATAACATGAATGAAATTATATATAATAAAATAATAATGAAATCGCTTTATTTTCTCTACAGAGATTTTATTATTATTTTATATAAAAATTAACTATAAATTAATTTTATTTATAGAATTACAATTGAGTTTATTATAGTAATACTTTAGTTAAATATCTAATTTACTAAAGTTATATTGTCAAAATGGTAATTTAAGTTTGTATTTTTAGTTTAAGATATATTTTACAACATTTTGTCTGTTTATATTCAGGTAATAATTCAATATTATTATTATTACGGACTTAACGAACTATAAATTATCTTAAGATTTATAGAGAAGTCTGATTAAATATGGTTATTTTAAATTTGCTATTTTTTTACAAGATTCGTTACAAAGTATGTAAGTAGATTTCTCTATATTCATTTCATTTCTCTATATATATCTAGCGTGCCGGAATGCAAGACACTGTTGATAATATTCAAAGATTTAGCTCCAAGCTCCGCTGAGTAAATTAGATCATTGATAATATGGAGTGGATGAAATAATTAGAGTTCTACAAATTATACAGGGTGTAAGGGGCAGAGTAACGACCAATACTGCTTCTGGGCCTCTCGAGTGGCCTGATAGAAAACCAGCGCATGAAACAATGTGTTTTAACCTGAAAAATGAGGAGGTCATAAATTTGACTGCATATTTTTTTAATCTAAACTTTTTGTTTACCTTTGGTATACCATAAATAAAAATACCCAAATATTTTTTTGTAATAGTTTTTGTAAATTGTGAAATGGACTTGACTTCTCATCAAAACTAAATAAAAATACATGGTAACATTACTGTAATAAAATATTAAATAAATATACTTCATATTATAATATCATTAGAAAATTATTAAATTACAACATACAAATAAAAATAATATATATATATATATATATATATATATATATATATATATATATATATATATATATGTATACAACGAAGACCTAACAAATTTCACCGTAGCATAATTGATTAAAAAAATAATAATCATAATAAATTGACCACAAATATGAAACTGTTGATGCTCACATGGCTGAATGGTCTTGACCGGATGAGAGATCTTCGTAATATAAATACATGCTGTAACTTTGTAAAGCGAATTTTTGTAAATTCTTTAAGAAAAATAAAATGTCTTTAAACGTAAAAACGTAGGGGATTTACCCACATAATACAAGTAAAATCAAATCATATCATTATCAATCAAATTTACAGGTACATATGCCAATAGCTTACGTAAATGACGATAATATACTTAATGAATGGCAATGTAGATGGCATATCACAACTAATGTTCGTCAATTGTATCAATTATTTCCGGACGTTTGCGACCAGTTAAATAAAACTTGGCTAATCATTGGCCATTGTGTGGCACAATTTCTTACCGGACACGGAAATTTTAAAAGTAATTTGTTCAGTTTCTTATTAGTACCTTCACCAATCTGTATTTGCTCAACTTCCTATTGCGAATATGACTAAGTGCACGTGTGGCGTAGTGGCTAAGACAGTCGCCTCGCCGCTTCGTGTCGTGGATTCGAGTCCCGCGCCGTACAACTATTTGTGTGACCCATAAATAGTTGTTCTGAGTCTGGATGTAATTTGTGTCCGTATATTATATGTTTGTAAAGTACCCCGCCACACAGGGATTAGATTCGCTAGTGTCGGCGTTGTCTCTTTAAGAAAAAAGAAACTATGAACAAACGCTTGTACTTTGGGAGTGCGATGTCTGGCATAACAAGTGAGATACTATGTTAGATAGATTGCAACCCATTTCTGGAGTATGTTATTAATAAATCTAATGACTACAACCGGGACCGACAACTTAAAGTGCTCTCTGAAGCACGGAGACGCATAGAAATTGAACCATTTTCAACTATGTATGGGCCGATAACTTCTGTGTCTGGGTGTAATTTATCTATAAAATGTCATTATCATCACAATGTCAGCCAAATTGCGTCCACTGCTGGATAAAAGCCTCCCCAAAGAATGAAGGAATATGCCATAATCGCCACGCTAGGCAGACGCGTTGGCGGTCTATAACATGTATGTATGTAGGAATTTACAAATACATTTGTATTTGATAAACACAAAAAATACATTCATAATATAGTCAGTTGAAATTAATTAATTCTAAATTTTCGTGATTCACTCAACAAAATCCACAAGTGAATCGACTTTTTCAACAGCTATTTGTCACTTTGGCGATAAAATAATTAAAAGTCGTGTTAAGCCGTTCAATTATGCTTTTTCATGTCCAATTGACAAGTGCGTGCGTGCACAAGTCGTGAAACGTTCCGTCAGTATGTAATTAGTCACAATTAATGTTACGATAGGAACTACTTTCCTGGTATTGATAATATTATGGGTGGAATCATTGTTCGATTTTAAATTGTTGTCTAAAAAAGAAATAGGTTAGGACTAACGTTTATATCGCCCCCGATTCCATGCAACACAAAATAAACTAATTTTAAATTCATTTAATTTCTTTCGAATATAGTTTTATATAATTAGGATATCTTCTATATGCATTGTTCTTTTCATACGAGTTAGGTACTTACTTGAGCGCTTCTAAACAATAGGCAAACGTAATATAAATATACAAGAAATATAGCCTATTATAGGCCTCCCCAAAAGATTCTATATCTTTGCCATTTGCCCGCCTAAATAGCAATTTGCCTTACAGCCGTTTTCACCGTTAAACTTAAACGCGATCAATAGACGCTAAACTCGGTTCCGCTTCCTGTAACTGAGTTAAGGACCATTGATCGCGTTTAATTTTAACGGTGAATTCGGCTCTTAGTCTCCGGACTTGGCATGCAACTTTTTTTTATATAGTCGGGACTAGTCGCTCCCTTTTACCCACCACTGCAACTCCTGTAAGCCACCATCAACAGTGGCACACAATGAAATGACAGTGAGCGGTGAGGCTCAGGCATGTCCCGGGGAATCGCTTTAACTGTTTTGGATCCCGCAACGAATTTAATTTTTTTGGCAAGCGACTTTGTGCCATAGTTAGGTGGTAGCTAGTACACAGGTGACGCTGCTGCCTGACAACTTGGTGTATCCATTAGTCGCCTTTACTACCCATGGGAAGGCATGGTGTGGCACTGTTATTTAAAAAAATATATGCACTTTAATTATTCAAATCGTTTCTTATAACCTGACATTGAATTATTGTTTACAAATACGAACAACCAGTATGCTTTTTAAACAATTATTATAAACTAGGTGTGCCTCGCGGCTTTACCCGCATTAATCTTTAAAAATACAGCCTATCTGTTAATCCAGGGTGTCAGCTAACTCCATACCAAACTTTATTAAAATCGCTCCAGTCGTTTAATCGTGAAGAAGTAACAAACGTCACACACTCACAAACTTTCGCCTTTATAATATTAGTAGGATACCTACACTAATTATTCAAAAAAAAAAATACGTACAACCAGTAAGTTTCTTAATTAATAATTATAAATACCTGTCCCTTCAATCGCTAATCTTAATTTATAACAAAAGATATAAATGAAAATCAGACACCTAAGGAAGTATAAGTGCTGTAATCTACGAGCCCTAATCAAAGCTATCCATATATTGCGGTCAGTAATCGCTGCGCATCCCACAAGTTACGCTGATAGAAATCTTCTAACAGAGTAACGGAGTACCGTTGGCCACAAGAATGTCATTTAATACTGCACCTGTTCCAATGTCGCTGCGTCGACACAAAGTCACGCCGTAATGGACACGGCATATTTATCAGAAATAATTAATGTGAGTTCAAATGTTGATGGCAAACATTGATTTAAATTATTAAACCACTAAATTAATTAGAAATGGTTGAAAAAGGAATGCTGAGATGTTTTGGGTATGTAGTAAGGATTATTGAAAGAAGATTGACAAAAGAAGTATACCTGGCTGGTGTGAACAACCGAAAAGGGAAGACCTCATAGAACATTCTCGGGCTGAATCGGAGATGTTCTTAAGAAAGCCTAGGTCAGAAGTAACCTTAACCGACGAGCATTTATGAAGAATATAATGATAGTAAACGAGGCAACGGAAGTGTGCAAGGATCGTATCAAATGTAAGTAACGGACTTACATTTGATACGATCCTTGCACACTTCCGTCTCCGTCTACCTCTCTGGAAAACAGGCGTGAGTCTATGTGTTTATTTACATGTCTCTATAATAAAGCTAACTGCATACAATAACGCCAGATATGTGATATTTAAGTGTTTTCACTGAAGTAGAGTTTACTGTATATGTATGTAAGGCGACCAAGCATCAACCACTTTGTTCGTGTTGACTCGCTAATTTTTCCCAGCCATGAGACCTAGGTAGATCGTGTCCGAGAACTCGATAGCATGTACATATCTATATACGATGTAACATAACTAGTGAACCTAACTTAACAACCTTAATTTGCCTATATACTGAACATTGGATAGCCTATCAACTTGCAAAATACAAAAGATAACAAACAAGTCGTACAAAAATGTCGATCAAGTGTTAGGGAATGGGCAGCCAAATAACATTCTTCGTATTGCAAAAACGGCAAACCGCTCGAAATGGTAACGTTATAGACCTAAATAATATATCTTTGAAGAAGGCCTATATCGACCAGAATCGATATCAGGCTAATGAAGTGTTGCAGAAACTGGGTTTATTATAATTTTTTGTCCTGTACTACCTTCCACTAGATTGTGAGTGGATGTTTGTTATTCTTTCACGCCAAAACTACTTAACGAATATTGATGAAGATGAAGATGAGCTTATATATCCGAATAACACATAGGTTATAATTTATAAAATTCAACGCGGGTAAAACCGCGGGGCACAGCTAGTCTTGTATATTCAAAAGAATTACGTAGTGTACTGTGTAGTTTGCGGACCAAGGGAAATTATCGAGTATTTAATAATGAAGAATTATGAGAAATTCGACCTTCACAATTCACATTACCTACGTTCATAAACTATTATTTACTTATATATCTAGAATGGGCTCGTGATTACGTATGGTTTTGTTGACAGGTATGGGTCGCTCAGCACTTCCGAGCCATCTTTCAGTGCACACGAAGAGACCTGGAACGTGTCGATCCATATCATTTTATAGAGCGGAAAGAGACAAAACGTACTTGGCGGTCAGAGCAGAAGAAGCTCTCGTGAAAAATGAGTCATTACATGTTAGTGCACACGTGAATAATACAATTTTTGGCTTAAAAATGTCTGCGCCACCTAAATTGATAGATGTCCATAACTGGACAGAAGTTTCCCCCAAGGCCATCCTCAATGGTCTTGCGCTACTCGTATCCAGTGCCTGCCAGCGACCTTTACAAGATCGTCGGTCGACCTTGTGGGGAGCTGGTCCTGTGCGTCTTCCGGTTCCTAGTCACCAATCAAAAACCTTGCGGCTTGCTTCAACTGTCGTCGGCGATGTACCCCTTTATGCCACTTTAATTTGGAAATTCTTCTGGTTATGCCGGTCATTTAGGTTCACCTGCGGATTTTGACAGTTTTAATTCGATCAAGCAGCTCTTCATTGCCTTTTCGGTGACTTTCAGATTTTTATGAGTCCCAAAGTAAGTAATTTTATGTTTAAAGTACTAATCTTAATTCTGTGGTGTAGGTCGATTTGAAGACATTAATTTCATATACGTATGTCGGCCATAGCGGCCAGTCGCGATGGAGACTTTCCTGCGCCAATACCGCCAACTTCTAAACTCCGGGCGAGAAAATTTCCTTTACAGAAAAATCCCAAAATCACTTTTTGGCCGGAGTCGGGATTTGAACCCAGGACCTCACAATCTGCGGTTTAACATACTACCGCTAGACTAAGGCAGTCAGTGAAGATATTAACATATACGTCGTCCAGTGAATAATGTAACCATTACAAGGCAACCAGCATACCTTTTAATTGCAAGCATAATCAACACCATGACATAGACGTTTACAACAGTAAACTTTATTATGATTACTTAACACAGTAATAATTGTTGATTCGCCTTCATTTATTGTAGCTAAATAAACTCACTTGCTCTAGCTACAATAAAACAATTAGGAATACCACCTATAGAGTGTTCATTCCATCACCCTACAAATTTAAATTTATTTTCTGTCTGGGTAAAAGGGCTCATATTTTATGTGGTTAAAAGACTATGTTTATGTATTGCGTTTACATATTTTTTATATGTAATAGCAGTGATCATCGCCGCCTATGGACACTCACACACAAAACCAGAGAGCCCGCAAGTGCATTTAATAGGCTCGCTTCTTGAAGGTTGCCATGGTAGACCGGATCAGAATACCTCCGCAGTTAATTGATTGATTACATAGACTGGTAACGCATGGTAAGTTTCTAGTGCAACGCTGGAAGATAGATAGATAAAACTCTTCAGTGTACACCTCAAGAAACAATACATTCATTTCATTTCATGACTTGGGGAGTAAACTAGTGAATGGGTGACGAAAATCCGAATGGAGTAACTAAACCTAACCTGACATGGACTTCTCTTGGCGCTTGATGGGGTTAGCCCCGGGAACGCGGGTAATCTGCTCTGGTGCTCCCCTTTTGCGCTATATCCCAGATAGTTGGGACACGTACCCTGGGAGAGCTCAGGATTGCCCTCCCCTATTGCTGACTCCTGCGAGTCCGGCACAGCGACTGACACAAACAGATCTGTTGTCTTCCCGGAGCTTCCACGAGTCGAGTCGAGTCGAAGCCGAGTCAAAGTCGAAGTCGCAACCGAAGTCGAAGTCGAAGTCAAAGTCGAAGTCGAAGTCGAAGCCGAAGTCGAAGTCACCGTGTAGGGGCAAGAAAGAGAGGTGCGAGAACACATGTTCTTTCTCTCTTTCTCCTATAGCCAAATACGTTTCCAATTTCCAATTTTTCATTTTTTTCATTTTTTCATTTCAATCACCTTCATATTTTTAATAACCCTTACCAAATTTAATATCTTACAAGTAGTATCTATTGCGAATTATTTAAAGCTGTAACCACCTTGCGTTAATATCGACACTGGAATGCTTGTGGTTGCGGTTTTCACCTGTTTTCATTCAATTACCAAGCTTTCTCAGTTAGAAGGCGCTTATTTCATTACCGAGGCAGTTTTCTACGCGTTCTATCAACATACGTGCCTCGATGTTTACGTGTTTAAGTGAGTAGCGACGTTTAAGTGAGGTAGACCAGCTGTAAGACCAGCTCCAATTGCTCTCAGAATAAAATATCTCCACCTTAAAAATACTGATCATCTATGGCAACTTTACATAAGGGTGTATGTAAAGATCGCAACAACAACTCAATATTACAATGATAATATAATGCAAAAAGTGCTGTGTCTTCATCATCGTCATAATATCAGGCGAAAGATGTCCAAAGCTAAAAATGCCTCCCCCAAGGATCTTATAATGATTGGTCTTACTGTCGCATCCAACGGCTTCTCGTGACCCTTGCGAGATCGTCGGTCTATTTTGTAAAAGTATTCCGGTTGGTGGTCGCTACTCAAGAACCTTTCTTCCCCAGCGGTCGTCTCGGTTCAACAAGGTACGAGAATGTGCCCCGCCTCATATCCACTTCAGTTTGGCGATTGTTCGTTCCTTTTTTATGGGTTTCTGATTGACCACGATCTCACATGATGGTAAGTGAAGATGTAGTCGAAGGTGGACCACGCGTCCCCATTACTTTGGTTCGCACTGATTGATTTCAACATTTCTGAATAAATCTCTCTCTCATAGTAAACAATAGGGCCCATAGTACCTAACTACACTTAAATTATGCTTCAATTAAGTTAAGCGTCACTTAAATTTAGTTACCTAGAGGTCATATATTATGTTAAATATGAGTTTGAAAGGTAAAGCCTACAGCCACTGTATCATTCGACCTCCAGACCACTTGTATAAATCAAAATCGGCATAGAAAGGCATAAAGGAGGTTATACCGACAAGAGCATATAGCTCTTAAATTAGATAGATAGAAGTTAAAAACAACAATTAGCTACTATTTTTTATGACTGGACATTCGGGTTCCCGACGTAGATAATAATCTTAAGATTAAATGATATTTATTCAAATTTCTCCGTTTTAATGAACGAATTTAGTGAAAGTATACGTGTTAAGTGTTCCTTTCTATATTTAAGCCCACAAAAGGAATAAGATAGTAATAATGGACGAAATAGCAATGGTTATGTATGTAATAATATTTTAAATGGTCTGGGAATTATTTTGGCAGCGGCAGAAAAGATAGGTATTGTTTGCAGCCTATCTGTGTGCATTTAGGTCCTAAACTGGTGGAATAATGACGTTTTTAAAATGATAGCCAGATTAATCGAGATGTTTTCATTTACGCCCCCCATTTCATTATATTTTGGCAAGTGATAAGAGTCATACCTATTTATATAAACGTCCTTTTTTATACGAGACGACGGTAATATAAATTTAGTTTTCATTTCATATTTTGCAGTTGTGGGAAATAATGTTTAAATGTAAGTTAATTATTTATGTGATAGAACTTAACTTGAAATTTAACTAAGACACTTGAGGTTAACTATTACCATTTTTCATAATATTATAGATGATTTACAAATGGACAACACAAGATTTTGCGGGATAAAAGTTGTCATTTACTAGTTTTAGATTATCCATTGTCAATATTGCAACAAGAATTACTGCAACTTTATATTCTGTTCTAATATCATTACAGTTTCTTAATTCACAGTCTGCAAGTAATTAATATATTTATAATTAAACTTTTTGCTCAGAGAATATAAAAATAAGTATAATAATAATATGTCTGCCACTAATTTATCAGAGCGCATTATTTTCGTGAACTAGTAACGTGACAGAAAAAACTTTGTCGAACACAGCTCTGCGTGTTCCCCACTAGATGGCGCTGACATCCATGATACGCAGACGAGACACATAGGAATTTCGGCCCTAACGCATTGCGAGACGGCACGCGATGTCGTGCGGGTCGCATTCGCCCTGAAGATGACTTCCTGAAGAAGTCGAAACTATTGGCCGAATCCAACATAAAATTGATTAACAAAAGACAGTAACGGGTAACTCACGTACCCGTTACTATCATTCATTTTGCATTATTCACGTGATCCTTTTACGCAAAAATACGCTCTACTAAATGAGTTATTGTTTATAACCTGGAAAGAGTCTGAAAAAAGCAAATGACCTTCAAAAGATTTGGGTTAAATGAACAAACAAACAAATGATTATTTTTTCAGTGGCATTGTTGGTAATAAGATTAAATTGCTATACCACATGTATTTATTCAAAGGCCTTTCAAAAACGATTAGATTGTTCATCGTCGCCTTCTAATGATCTTAGTTTAGAAGCCATTGTGAATGTTTCCGCATTCTAAGACAAGTTGTTTCATAGTTGATGCCGTTCACATTTGTACTAGCTTTAACCCCCGCATATGCTTACTAGTATAATCATTCTTCTTTGATAATTCATATGAATGGAATAAGTACAAAAGTTTGACAATGGCAGCGCAGGAAACCACGTCAAATTCACCTGCACGTGATACATCCTGCATCCGACTAAAAACACGATATATAAAGAAATTGGAAATAAAATGGTCTCTTCCCAATTTCTTCCATATTTCTCACATAGAAGAAACTGGGAAGAGGGCATTTCCCAGCAGTGAGACAGCGTAGGATACAATATAACTCATCTAAAAAAACAGCTCCAATTAAGTTACGTAAATGTCTTAAACCAGGCTCATTAGTGGTATACAATAAGAAAAAAACTACAAGGTTGTCACTTATCTCGTCCAATTCGATTATAGAATGAGGAAATCTACATCTATATAAATAAAACTCGTTACGAAGCCTCTCTTATCCTAAAAGTTAAGGAGCGGACTATCCTCTCAATTCACCTACGAACGCTGCTCAACTTAGGACTGAAAATACGTCCCGCAGTTGAGAATCGTTAATAAATAGTTGCTAAAGAGCTGGTGCACTCTTTCAAGTAAGATTTATTCAATAAATTAAGAATGTTGTTTAATCATCACTATTCACAAATTAAACTATTATTTTATATGATGATCTTTGGGTACTATTTATTAAGTCATGTTAAATATCAATGTTTGAAAACTTAATACGAAGAGATCGTTTTTATCGCTTAATCCGCCATTTTTACTATTTCCATTTTGATGTAATTTTCTACTCTTTATTTAGTTCTTTGGTGTGGAATAAAGAGTTCTATTGAACTAAAAGTATATCTTAGGTTGGCCAAAGTAAAAGAAGCTCCAGTTCATAATGTTTCGAAATGTTTAAGTTCACATACGTACTTCTAATAAATAAAATTTGACAGCAATCAGATAGGAAGACTTTGTTTCATATAAAAAGTAAGGCAGCTGACTAGTCACGCACGACACTGCATTTTACGGCAGAAAACGCTTCGGCAGCCGAGGTGGCGTCTTGCATTTTCCATATTGACTGTCTCCCTTGCTTCTACAGAGGTAACGTTCCGCTGCAACACGACGTACCGCTCGGCCTCTTAGTGTTGTAGTAAATTAATAGGAATTCTATACTCATTGTTATAAAGTTGAACCTCGTTTGTCCAGGAAATAATGTTATACAGTACCGCGACGTCAGTCATCGCGCGCCCTTAAGGTTCTTTACAAGTGATTTCAAAAGCCCATGCATCACTTCCTAGATCCATACAAAGGCATAATGCATTGTATATAGAGAATGTTGTGAACATGTTGTGTGAAGATGGTAACAATATAAAGACATTTCACTCATTACACTTTCACAATTTGCACGGGAAGCTTAGGTGTATTATTTACTTTTATTGGTGTTGACTTTGTATTTACTTAATATCACCATTGATTTTACATACCCTGCCATATGGTAGCAAACTTAGTGAAAACTGACTAAAAGACAACTCCCGCACTAGGCAATTGAAACATATAGTTCTCGGACACAAAGTACATCCAGACTCAGAAAAGGGACAACTATTTGTGTTTACCATTAATACTTTCCTCGGGAATCGAACCTGGGACAAGAATTGGCGACCATATCAAACAAATTTATTATCATGCATAAAAATCACATTACGATAGAAAATAATACTTTAAGATATTTTGTATATGATCTTTAGTTATGCTTTAAACCTGACTATTACACATATTTCGATACCAAATAACACAGGAAACAAACAACACGTTACAATTATTTTCCATAGAGATAATTTTAAGTTATTGTGTTTTCGTGTTATCCTCTTCAGCAATTTTAGAGCATATAGTCAACTTACTGATACCCGAAAACAAAGTCCCTAATGAATAAACTAAGACTATAGTGGATCCCCTAATTCAAGTTCCTATAATACCTCGCTGGTAAACCATACTTTGCGTTGAAGAGCGATAGTTGTGCAAATTTTGTTGTAGGTGTTCTGTAACTTGTCTCCAGAAGAAAGATATAACCACTTTTAGCCCAATCAAATTTATATAATCCGGCAATTTTTGAGATCCATTTTGTTTGTCCAGCTGTGGTCATCCTTCACCTGATATGATAGTGATGCTGATGATGATACACATACCTACTTAATATTTGTGTTAAAATTGTTATAATATGGTTCAAAATAAAAAAGACTGCGAAATCAACAATGGCGCGTGCGTTTACGCAATGCAACGCTGCGCTGGAGGGTAGTCCCATAACCAAGCGACCCAGATATAAATGTTTAGTTTGCGCAAAGAATGTTCGGTTCGAGAATTTACAAACGTCCGATACAAAGGTTGATGACATGAAATAATTGTAAATAAAATTTTATGTACCGAAATGATGACATAACCCATTTCTAATGAAATTTGTACAGACGCCAGCAGCACATCAAGCTACCCCAATCTGTCAAATTTCCCCAATTGAAAGTGAACCTTACGCTTATGTGATAAAGTTGAAAATCTATAAAAGAAATTTGACAGATTGGCGTAGCTTGATGTGCTGGCATTTGTACAAACATTATCAAGTATATTTGTAGAACTGGGCTACCATTTGTCCAAAGGGCATACACGTCTTATTTGAATGATTTGCTGTTGCCCAACCGCAATGTAATAGACAGATTATAGAATGAAAATTTACCGTTACAACCAATCTTTGGAATTCAATTTAATGTTGTTTGTTTAAAACAGGGTTGAATTTATAAGCCATACCTAATTTTTTTTAAATCATAATAATATCCTGGGACATTATTCACACACGACCATCAGATCCAAAGCAGAACTTGTACTGATATGTTACTTATACTACTTTTCTTTTTATAAATACACTAGCTGTGCCCCGCGGTGTTACCCGCGTTAAATTTTATAAATTTTCTTTGCTATAAACCTCACGGAGCCCGAGACCTTTCCAACGAATCCAAAACCGTGGAAATCGGTTCGTGCGTTCTGGAGTTATAGCGTCAGGAAGGAAAACCCGACTTATTTTTATATAGTAGAAGATAGACTATATATATATATAAATCAATGCCACTTTTCGTTGTAATGTTATA
Source organism: Pseudoips prasinana (assembly GCA_951640165.1). NCBI lineage: Eukaryota > Metazoa > Arthropoda > Insecta > Lepidoptera > Nolidae > Pseudoips > Pseudoips prasinana. The sequence goes on along the minus strand of OX621249.1, from coordinate 10,454,080 downwards.
ACTCAACAACGCCTTTACCGATTAGGCTAATTTTGGTCTTGAATTATTCGTGGAAGTCCAGGGAAGGTTAGTACGTAGAGAAAATTAAAAAAAAGTCTTGAAAAAGTGTCAAATCAACATCTTTTAGCAATTTAAAATATTTTTTTGAATGAATAAATTAACTTAATAATCTTTTTTTTTTATTACTATGCCTTATACGTAGCGAAGCACGTACCGGGCCGCTAGTAGTTATATAGATAATTGCACCCAGACTCAAGCAGACATGTTCATGCACAGAAATATCGGTCCTGGGTGGGAATCGAACGGACTACCTGCTGCGTGAAAGGCAATTATTTATCAAACAACCCAACCGGCGCGTCATATATATACTTAAGATGTAGGAAGTCCTTCGATACTGATGTCAGTCTTAGCAGGCTGCGCACCGCATGGCGCATTCTACCAACCCTGATTCCTATTAAAAATTTGGCTTCATTTACTACTAGCACTACAATACCTACAGCACGCAAACTATAGTAAATAGATACTTCTATGTATATTCTTCTTCTTCCTCGGTCCCTCAATGCTGAGGATCGCGACCACAACAGCGAGCTCTCCATTCGCTGCGGTTGTTGCAGCTGTGGACTGCCGTCTGGATGTCCGGCCCCACAGTTTTCCTGATGGCATCTATCCATCTTGAGGGTGCTCTGCCCCTGGCTCGCCTTCCCTCCATCTGACCCACTATGATGTGCTTCTCCAGACTATGCTTAGGAGACCGCATGATATGTCCGAAGAAGCGAAGGGCCTTTTGGTGGCAGATTGCTGAGAGCCTTGTCGTGATGTTAAGCTCCTGCAGTATGGACTCGTTGGTTCTCATAGCGGTCCACGGAATTCTGAGCAACCTTCTCCAACACCACATTTCGAAAGCATCGATCTTTTTGCTATCGTTGCTCTTGCAGCACCATGTATATATACTATAGTAAATAGGGATAGCGGTAGCGTGTTCAACCGCAGATAATGAGGTCCTGGGTTCAAATCCCTGGTCGGGTCTAAAAGAGATTTTGGGAATTTTCCGTAAAAATAAATTTATCAGTGTCAGCCCGAAGTCTGGAAGTTGGCGGTTTTACACCCCCGTGCCGATCGTGTCGCTAGTCGTCCCATCGGATCATGAGAGTGATGGGATAGAAAGTGCCCCTGTGTTTGCCCACACAGTTGTGCACTATAATATGTCCTGCGCAGTTGGCCAGTATCCATTGAGACTGGCCACCGTGGCCTAAATTCGGTTGGGACGACATAATTATTATACTCCTATTTACTTGAATTTGCATACTGCATTATAAATACAAAAAGAATTTCTGGTTGGCAACCCTATTCAAAACTTCAAATCTCTAAACCACAGCCACCGATAGCTCCGAACGCAAGCAGATGAAAACCTGTTCATTCCACAAACCTACTTTATAGATAGAAAACCAAATATTATAATAGATAAGTAGGCGATTAGGTATCTATACCTTTCTCAGTGAAAGCAAACATGACTTTGATACATAATAATATTGGTTTGTTTGTTCTGCGAATAACTTTTAGATATTGCTTTCTTGAATATACATTTAAGTAAGCCACAAGCCACAATTTGTGATTCTAAGGAAATTTATGGTCTAGCTTGGGGTCAAATGCTGCCGCGTATTCAAGGTTATTAGAAACTTTAGTGACACTGTACAGCATCCGATAAAACGTACCCGCCGACGCGACTGAAAGTACGACTGCAATGTGCCGTGATCAACATCGCTGGCCAGATCGATCAATCCATAAAATGCTCTCTCAGACCCTTCATCAAACGAGTGGCCCGTATATTTTCTTTATTAAATTGGAATGACAGTGGGATGAAATATCTATGAAAAGCGGCTCTTTCATGCATCTCTACGTGAGTAACTGTTGTGACTCAAGGTTTGAACCCCAAACATGTTGCAAAGTATGTAGTCTTATTTTGATGGTTTCCTTTTGACATTATGTATTATTAATACTATATCCGATTTTAATATTAAAATTATCAATAGCATATTTAATTTTTATATAAAGGACTAGCTGTGCCCCGCGGTGTTACCCGCGTTAAATTTTATAAATTTTCTTTGCTATAAACCTCACGGAGCCCGAGACCTTTCCAACGAATGCAAAACCGTGGAAATCGGTTCGTGTGTTCTGGAGTTATAGCGTCAGGAAAGAAAACCCGACTTATTTTTATATAGTAGAAGATTATAAATAGCATCTTGAAAATATTAAAAAAATTACTTGTAACCTGTACTTAAGCAACATTTGCACACCCCGACGGGGTTATAATTCAGCGGACTTCACGTATTATTACACCACCCATTGTAACCTGATTTATGCAAATAAATTTGATTTGATTTGCCATCATCCGGAAATAATCCGCCCTATTGCTCTGCAGAGTTCGGAACAGCTCCAACTCCATCCTGAAAACCACAGCAGGGAGGTACGAGGCTCCACTCTTGTATGTTATTGTTAGTAGATGTAAGACGAACACCTGTCTAGCCTCTAAGTAATAAAATTTCTGACATTAGGTATAAGATCTCTTTGTTGTACTAACCCACTATGGACTTAATTGGTTCGAAATAAAGATTATTTTATTATATTTTTTTATTGGCTATATGACTTGAGTAGTCTCCATGGTCCGGCAACCACGTCAGTAGATAACTGTTGTGAGTCAAGGTTTGAACCGCAATTATGGATGCCCTGTGCCATGAGATACATAGTTCGTAGTCCTTTTTGCTTTAAGACTTGAGCATCCCCTCGTCTCCATTGTCTGGCAAAGCCATGAAAGTCTTCTAGGCTAAATGTAAAGGTTAAACAAAGCTGCCGCGGCCTTATGTTCCAGCCTTAGTAAAACATTCCTACATGTGACCCCTTTGTAGGAATATTTAAGGTCCAGAGTAGCTTACATTTACGAATGATCAAGATCAGGTAGACTGAGGAATCATATTTAAATGATGAAGCGATAAAATGATTTGACAATCACATTAAACAAATGAGAATCGTATCCACTAGAAATACCGTCGTCTATACGCCCAGCTGGTCTATCTCCTAAATGAGTGATGTGCTCATTAAGAAAATATAGAGTTCTTCTGTAAAAGGAGTGATACACATAATATAAACATAAGATGTAAGCCTTTACAAAATAAGTAACTCTTTTATGGGGCAGTGTAAAAGATTCTATAACAATCTTTCAAATGGTACTAGAGTCTTTTATAGTCCTAAAAGGACTATAAGCCATCTGTGCGGGAAAGATTATAGTGCACAAGTGTGTGCGCAAATACAAGGGCACTTTCTATTCCATCACTCTCATGATCCGATGGGACGACTAGCGACAAGACCGGAAACAGGTCAAATACAGGACCGACAGCTTTACGTACTCTCCGAGGCACGGGGGTTTATTACTGCTAACTCCCAGACTTCGGGCTGATACTGAGAAATTTTTCTTTTTTCGTAAATGTCCCAAAATCACTTTTGGCCCGACCCGGGATTTGAACCCAAGACCTCGTTATCTGCGGTTGAACACGCTACCGTTAGACCAAAGAGGTAGTCACTATAGTATAAAGTACATACCTACTGTGGTAACAGGTGGGTAAGCGAGTTATCCAATGCCTCGTTACTGTTACAAGTGGATGGAGTATAAATACAGGATGGCCGAGGAGTTGACGTTCAAACGCAAAATTTACCCCCATGTATGTTGTAAGATTTTACGTAGTTTTGATACTTATATAATTTATGTGTCCTGAACTCAAACCCTAATATTGAACTTTCGAATAAATTCTAAGTCAGTTCTGCAATGATTAGATAAACCATACTTTTTAGGGTGTTAGGTTGAACTATGCTAATTAGTCATCACAAAGAACTGAACCAGAAATGTTCAACAGAACGGGGAAAAAATCAAAAACTGATGTTAGGTGAAATTTACGAAAAAATCATTAAAATAATTCTATCTTGAAAACTACGCCAAATCGTCGAACATACAAGGGGGTGATTCGGATACTCATCATAAAGTATCTAAATTTTGCGTTTGAACGTCAACTCCTAGGCCAGCCTGTATACATTCACTTTTAAGACTATTTTTAAGTTGCGGTACCAATCGATCTATCATACAATTAGTTGCGATCACAACCGGTCGCATCTGCGATCGTAATTGTCGCCACATACGATGCGAGTAGGAACCGCGCGAGCGTATAATCAATTCCTCCTACACGATGTAAAAACGTACGACGCTTGCGCATGTAATTGAATTATACGCTGTTGAGTAGTAAAGATAAATTGGTGGTTTAATGTTATACTTGATTCGTAATTGAAGGCTAAAAAAATAACGAAGAAAATGTATAACATTATTTTAGTTGTACTATATCTAACCAAATAAATAAAATTGGAGTGTCTGTTTGTAATATTGAAATAACCGTTGTTTACTACATAGATATGAATATATATATACATATACGGTACATGCACCAAAATAAAATTTTTCCAATTTTTGTCTGTCTGTCGGCTTGTTCCGGCTAATCTCTGAAATGGCTAAACCGATTATGACGGGACTTTTATTAGCACATAGCAGTAAACTAAGACTACGTTTATTTTAGAAAATATATTTTATATTAGAAAAAAAAACAAAAAAGAAACGATATAAACTAATTAACACGCGGGTGCAGCGCGGGTACAGCTATTGTCAATAAAAAAATAACTTAATTTGGAATAAGTAAAACTAAAATGAAATTAAGTAGGTAATGTAGGTATTTTATAATAAAAGTTAAGAATCGACTGTTAGGCGGAACAAAGTTCGCCGGGTCAGCTAGTAAATACTATAACATTTCACTACCTCGTTGGTTTTTCGGTAGCATGAAGAGGTCCTGGATTTAAATATTGGGTTTTATCTGTTAAGATTATTTCAAAGGTCAAGAAGGTGGAGGTATCAAGCCTGTACGACGCCGCGTCGATAGAAAATTAGTACCTAACTAAAGTCATTCTGCTTTTATTGTTACTTATTTAACACGAATATTTGTTTCTGAGTCATGGATGTTTTCTATGTATATAAGTATTTATCTGTCTATATAAGTATGTATATCGTCGCCTGGTACCCATAGTACAAGCTTTGCTTAGTTTGGGGCTAGGCTGATCTAGGCTGATCTGTGTGACATTGTCCCTAGATATTATTTTATTATTTATCGAATGGGTAGTAATTACCATGGAGTCAGAATTCTTCAAGCCCACTAGTAGGCCTCTGACATGGCTTAACGACTGTTGTCTAATGACTACAACTGGGACCGTGAGCTTAACGTGCCCTTCTAAGCACGGAGAAGCTCAGAAATTAGACCACCTCGCCAATCACTTACTGATAGGTGAAGGCATCTAGCTATGCATATATGCATTGTTGAATTCTATTCTTATTATACTGTGGGGCTCTCTACAACTATCAGTTTACGCCATGGTTTATTTGTGTTCTTTAAATATTTCATGACGTTTACTAGGCCTAAGACACTTTCACTGCTTGACCGGACAAGACGCAGCTCTTTATGCTTATGCCATGAGTGTCGCAAGCGTCAAAGGCAAGCAGGAAGCGCAATATCAGTTGCCATAGCAACTGCTACTATTAGGCAAGCCGTGTATCCAGGTGTATTCATCGCGTATCTAAAAAGCGTCGTTTCTGTCTGGTATCCCACACTTCTTGTTTTTATTTCTTTACGGTCGAATGCCTAAATATCACTTTCATAAACATGTGAACGACCTGGCAGTAGACACACTTACACTACGAAAATTGTCCTTACTACCTTTGTAATAAAGACACTGGAAAGATGAGATGCATCCCCAGACGCGTCGTCGACGTGTGGTTGAATGTTTGGAACTTGCAGTATTTGTTTCTTACACGTCATGCATTATGTATCACATTGTATGAATTTATGATGAAAATCATCAGCGTAAGAATGATACAAGCGTCAATAGTCAAGCTTCGTTTTTTCAATGTTATCGTTACTGCATTTAGGAACGCTGCCGGAACTGGATTTTGATGTTTTGAGGCAATGACTTGCACTCATGTCGTCGGGACCAGCAAAAACCCAAGCACGCGTAAAATCTATTTGTAAGCCTAACCGCCAAACAAATCGGTTATTTCAATTATTCTTATAGAAAAGAACACGAGTTGTGCAAAAAGTAGGTACTTGAAGCATCGTTTTGGAAGATTATTGTTGTGTAGCATAATAATTTTGTGTTGTACGTCATTCGTTTCATTAACGTAAAGCTAGCATGGTATACAATTTTCAAATTGAGTTATTATGGTTAGACAATGCACTTAACTGGGAAATTTTCTTATTTGGTATTCTTCATATAAGTACTTACGATTTGCTTATCAAATAACATTGGCAAAACGCGGACATCTCCATCAAGTTAGGGACTTCCCAGTATTTTGACTACCATGTGCCTTTCTGATGTTTCCACATGACCTAGCATACACCGTCACCGTTGTAATTTGAATCATCATCATCTTTATTAGAACTGAAAGATGTAAACTTCTGGTCAAGCCTCCCCCAAGAATAATCTTGGACGGATATGCCATTATCGCGACGCTTAGCAGACGGGTTGGCGATCACAGTAAGATGGTAAAAGTAGTCAGAAGGAAGCTACTGCCCGTCCTTTCGTAGATATTCCCTCGGGTCGACTTCTACGCCTCCCACGGGATGAGATGGGGTGATGATATTCTGATATTCACTACACACACACAGCCTTGTTATTTGAGTATTGGTATAATATTATAGTGGCAGCTTTGTGTACATAAATGTAGGAAAGTCCGTCTGTAGGCGATCCGAAAGAGACGTGAAGCAATGTACATTGACTACATGCAAATCGAACTTTTGTTGCGCGCAACGAAAGTGCGCGTAAAATGTCAAGGACTCTGTACCAACTAGCAAGGAATTTAAAATAAGTTGATGTCATTTTTTCTTACGTATCTACCAATTATATAGTTGCTTATATTTGTTTAAATCCCGACACAAAAAGAGAGTTGTTATAAATTTGAAGTCTATTTCTATCTATATCTGTGAGTACTCAAGTTCAATAACAATGTTGATTTAATCGATGTGGATTAAGTTATGTTTATGAAAATCCGTTGACCTTTTGAAAAGTTAGAGGTCTTTATATAGATTCTTCTCGCATTCGATGATGATGATGGCGATGATCTGATGATTACTTCGTGGTTCCGTTCTGGTTCATTAATACCTTTTTTTTCGTTGCGGAAACACTTTGTAGGTCCCCGCCGATAGGGAAACGACCATAGGTTACCCAATAAAACCATCACGGTGTCCATTTGAAGATATATGTATGTACATCCACTTTACAAAATACACCATACCTAACTTACTAGTTAAGTTAGGTATGGTGTATTTTGTAAAGTGGATGTACATACATATACATACATGTACATACACATATATATGTATCTACTTAACAAAATACACCATACCTAACTTAACTAGTAAGTTAAGTTAGGTATGGTGTATTTTGTAAAGTGGATGTACATACATAGGTATATCTTCAAATGGACACCGTGGTGGTTTTATTGGGTAAGTTGGTTTTGTTGGGGTCTTTGCTGAGACAATGTTTCCTATAGGTATTTATGGCAAAAATGAATTTTATTGTTAATACATGTAGATAAAAATATTGTATCTACATGTACTTATTACTACAACTTTCCTCTCGTCGGTATGCTGGAATAGATTCCATTGGAAATAAGCAGCACCCTTGTACCTATAGTTTATACTAAGTATTTTTTTAAATTTCGTTTTGTTTGTATTTTGTGTATACATGAATCATCTATACATATAATAAAATCGTAGGAAAGTCAAAACTGTACATTGAATATTTTTTAAAAGGATACTTGGGGCGTGATCTACAATAGATATCGAAGCCAAAAATATAGTTTCTAGAATTTTTGTCTGTTTGTCTGTATGTATGTCCGGGCTAAACCCAAAAAGTACTGCATGGATTTACTTAAAATTTTGCATGAATATTACTTAGAGGTCGGGTCAACATATAAGCTACATATTATCACGCTATCACATACGGGGGAGGAGCTGTGATAATTTATAAAATTTAACGCGGCTAAAACCGCGGGGCACAGCTATAATAAAATAAAGATTAACTCAAAACTTATTAAATTGTTTCCAAAAAAAATGCCTATAGGCGGCTAAGTTATTATCGAATAAAATGAGATTGTATTTTCTAACAAATTAGAAATCCTGAACCTTACAACTATGTAACCAATACTTGCTTACATTTACGTTATTACGAAAATCATTAAAATTTGTTTATAAAAGTATTTATTTAGCATAAAATACAAATTCTTTCCAATCCGGGCGGATCTCTGATCTTATATAATACTTAATGTAACAAATTAAGGACAAACAAATATTTCACCACATTCTAATTGTAAAAACCGTATCGAAGTTGACCCCGCACTTTATTAGATTACCGCAAATATGCAGACGAGGACAGATATTTCGATCTGTAATATGGACCATTTAGATTCTATCTAGGCCATATTTTGACACGGATAATTTACAAATATGTAGATTCAAATGAAATATTCACGAGCTTAGAAAGTATGTATAACAGGTAAAAGAGAATGAATGAGATCTAGATTTAAGAATAGAATTAAATACCTACATATTTTAAAGCCTCAAACTACTTAAAATGTATTGGGCCGGTTAGCGTGGTCGTTACGTTTCCTTTTACGCCGCAAGTCGTCGGTTCGATTCCCACCCAGGACAGATATTGGCACAAATTGCACAATAGCTTAGTATTAATTATTTTTAAAGTAAATAGACATAATTTTGTACACAATATTACTTGAATAAAATTATTATTTATTTATTTATGTGCATGAACAGGTCTGTTTGTTCTGAGTCTGGGTGTAATTATTCTTTTTTATTATTGTTTGCCCTGAGTCTTCTGGTTCGTGGTCGCCGAGAACCTTTCTGCCCCATCGGCCATCAGTTCTAAGAGCTATTAAATTAATCCTTGGTGCTCTTGCAGCTGGCTTCTCTAGTTGCAATTCTCTCGTTTAATGAGGCTATAGCCTCTTTATATCATTCTGTCTCCCGCTTTGCTCTGGAGGGAAGTGGAACTATTCATTTCTAACTCCTCCTTTATTTCTTCCTGATTAAATTCGTTGCGGGATCCAAGACAGTTAAAGCCATTCCCCGGGACATGCCTGAGCCTCACCGCTCAGTGTCATTTCATTGTGTGCCACTGTTGATCCTGGCTTACAGGAGTTGCAGTGGTGGGTAAGAGGGAGGGACTAGTCCCTATACAAATAAAAAAGTTCTAAGAGCTATGTGCCCTGCCCACTGCCACTTCAGTTTAGCAATTATTTGGGCTATGTCGGTTACTTTGGTACGCCTGCGGATCTCAGCATTTCTGATTCGATTTCGCAGGGAAACTCCAAACATAGCCCTTTCCATTGCTCTTTGGGTGACCTTGAGCCGCCTGATAAAGCCCATAGTGAGCGACCACGTCTCTGTTCCGTAAGTCATCACTGGCAACACACACTGGTCGAAGACTTTCGATTTAAGACACTGCGGTATTTTAAGGTCAGTTAAAAAGTAAAAAAACGCACATAAAAGATACTACCCCGTTTTTATAGGGTTTAAAAATAGGCGTAACTAAGACACATCGTTTTTGACGTAGTGAACACAAAGTTTCCGTATACGCCTTCCGTATGCTTAACTCACAACCTTGGCTCACTACATTCACTCTTCATTGGACCAGTTATTATTAATGTGTTTGTTTTAAGGTTTTAAGCCGTTGGTAATTAGACGTAATAAGTATGCATTAGTTCCTATTTAGTTATTCAATGGGGTAGATTGAGACATTGCTTAAGTTTGCCTCTTAGTGACAAAGCAAGGTCGATAGGCATTTATTTTATTTGTTGTTTAGATCTTTATATTTATGGCACCGATTTTAGGTTAATATTGTGTACTAGCTGTTCCCCGTGGTTTTACCCGCGTTAAATTTTATAAATTATCACAGCTCCTCCTCCGGTTGTGATAGCATGATGATATGTAGCCTATATGTTGACCCGACTTCTTAGTAATATTTATGCAAAATTTGAAGTAAATCCATGAAGTACATTTTTAGTTTAGCCCGGAACTATATCTTTGCCTTCGATATCGAATCTAGATCACGCCCCAAGTATTCTTTAAAAAAAATATTCAATGTACAGTTTTGACTTTACTACGATTTTATTATATTGTGTATATGTTTGAGTGGATCCCTGTTTGCTTTAGATTCACAATTAGACCCGGCTGATGGCCCAGGGATTGGGATTTGTAGATATGAATGTATTATATAGGTAGAAAAAGAAAAGTCCAAAAAGATGGCCTTGGGTTTTTTATCACATCAGCCGAAAGGCTAGACAAAGGCCTCCCCCAAAAATCCCCAAGTACCGGTTCTGCGTGCCTCCAGCGGCTTCCAGCGACCCTCGCAAGGTGATCGGTCGATCTTTATTGGCGAATACTTGAGGAATTTATCTTACAAAAAACGGTACAACTTGTAAAAACACTTTCTTTCCAAAATGGCAAACAAGCGTAAATAATGCGTTAATAATTTAATTAATTGTATTAATATATTTTGTATTGTAGCTGAAATGTCATATTTACACGCCGAGAACTCGGCAGAATGTGATTGATCCATCAATATTCTTGTAACAACTTTTATGTATACTCATATTCAGTAAATAAATGAATTGAATTGAAGCATACGGCATTAAATTTGGTCAGCGGTTGTTTTTATCAGGCCCCAACCTCGTTATACCATTCTGTCTACCGCTTTGTTCTGGAGGGAAGTGGAACTATTCATTTTATAACTCTACCTTCTTTCTTTCTGATTGATTTCGTTGCGGGATCCAAGACAGTTAAAGTAATTCCCCGGGACATGCCTGAGCCTTACCGTTCCCTTACCTGAGGCTTACAAGAGTTCTTCTTCTTCTTCTTTTTATAAATGCCAATTAGTGCCGATGTCGACAATTCTGCCAATGTCAGATTGTGAAATGGGAAAACGTGAAATAATTTAATTCAATTTTAACGACACTACATTGATATCACTAATTGTGTATCTTGTTGGGTGTGTTATAACACTGCAACAGACATAAAAATGATAATACATAATATAAAAAATAATAAATATGAACACGACTAATTGTTAAAATATTAGAAATATGCTACCACAACATTCATAGATAGGGATTACCTACAATTTGATGCGATTGCATCGCATAAAGCCAATAAAACTTTGAAAATTTCTGGGGATGAAAATGTCAATAACAATGGAAAGTTAATTACACTAGTTACAGTAGTGGGTAAGAGGGAGGGACTACTCCCAATTGTTAAGCGGAAAACTTAGTCCATGATGCCTGCAAACATACTTGGTATCACTTACTCGTTGTCGACCCATACTCACACTCAGAACCACATCATTAACTTAATGATGATATTATCTAGAGTGCATTCTGCAGGGTAAAGGTGTGTCTCCAGTTGAGCCGCTCATAGAGCGTTAAAACGATATGCTCTATATCACTTAAATGTTAATACCGTTTAACCATAATCAGGGGTCATGTGTAGGGTTGCTAAAGCGTCGCTGTAGTCTCTTTATGTGAGGCAGTCATACTCCAGAAGGAGATTGCCAAGCAAAAATTCCGAGACTAGTATATTTTTTATACCAAATATAATACAATAAACATTTTGTAAACAATAAATACTTGAAATTGGGCTGTAATTTTTCTGGATTATTATTATCTTTTTATTATTTGTTAATCATAAATACTAAATTTATTTTGGGGTGTAATTTTTCTAGTCTATTATTCTTTTAAGCATTAGCTTCAATTAAAAACAGAAATTCATATCAATTACTGCACTTACAAACAGGTTACGTGGTAAATCTTTATTTTTTAACGTTATGTTAACTGTTAGCCTATGAGACTTTCACTGCTTCACCGGACAATACGTTTGAAAGCATAAGATTCTCAGTTATCTGGATCCCAATTACTCACGTTTGCCTGTATCATTGCTCCAGCTATGAAATAATTTCTTCACAATGACATGCAAATGAAGAATGCTATAAATATCGAGAAAATCCGTCCATCCGTAAAGTCGTTCCGCTATAATAATTTTGCTGGGTTTGTATGAGGACGTATTTTCCCGTTCCGTATGCTAATTGAAGTAATTCAGTAATAGTGTAGGAAGCATTGTTTTGTGACGGAATTTAATGTAAATATCGGCTGTTTATTTAATTGACTGCACGCGTTGTGATGTGGTTAAGTTAATGAACTGATTCTACCACAGCAACCTCGTGTATATAACCTCTGATACTCGCACAGGCCCCATCAACAAGGTTTTACATGAGTACCTAGTGGACGTAAGGTAAGGACGTAATTTGTCTATAATATCCGTGGAAATTGCTGTGTGAACCAAATAACTGATATACTGCATATAGTACTTTTCTTTTAAATTTTGTAAATACAAATTTACACCCAGACTCAGGACATACAGACATGTTCATGCACACAAATATCTGCCCTTGGTGGGAATCGAACCCACCACCTGGGGCGTGAAATGCAAGTATTTACCAACCGCGCCAACCGTAATAATATCGTAGGAAAACTGTTTTTTTTTAAGTCAAGCCAAGTACAGTTTTTGCTGCTTGTCATTCTTGCATCCAATATTCTTATCGAACTATCGTACTCAGACATGCATATGTTATATATTATGTCTAATATGACATATTTTAGAAGGAAGGCTGACGGACCCAGAACGTTTGATGTGAAGCTACAACTATTAATTTAGATACAAATGTGCTGAATGTTTACCACAGAGAATGTCTATGTCAAAATGGAGCAAATATCCAGAGCAAATGCGAATTCAGGCACTGGCGTATACATTCGGTGGAACAATGAAAAAAGATGCGACTTCTTTGATATCTAGGGAGGAGGTCTAAGAGATTCCACCAACAAGTTTGCATACCAGCGTAATGAAGGAAAACGTAGTTGCATTTAAACCAACGAATATAGGGCATCCAACATAATTTTCCAACTTTCTATTACACTAACTAAACTTGTAGATCTGCTTCCGATATACTTGCGACGTGAGACCTTCTACAAGAAACGACATCTTTAATTAAAACCTCCGAGGAAAAGCGGAAGATAGCATACCTATGTAATTATCGAAGAAATCAGTTCAAGATGGGAATTGTAGTAATAAGGTGGCATGGCAAATAATTATTTTGCGTTAGATTTGTTAGTTGTAAATGTGATATGAATCTTTATTCGTAACATTTTTATATTTTAGTTTCCATTTACTTTAATATATTGTTTCTAATTAAAAAGTTAAGAGAGAGCTGAAAACGTTGCATAGACTCATTTTATTTGACACGTAAATATAGTATAGTTTGTATTTTGTAGTTTGTTGTTTGTTTATAGTTTGTAGTTTTATTATACTAGCTGTGCCCCGCGGTTTTCCCCGCGTTAAACTTTATAAATTATAGCCTACGTGTTATTCGGATATATAAGCTGTATTACTACAAAGTTTCATCAAAATCCGTTCGGTAGTTTTAGCGTGAAAGAGTAACAAACATACACACTCAAAAACTTTCCCCTTTATAATATTAGTGTGATTGATTATCTTTGATTTGTAGTCAAACTTTTAAGAGCACTATTTGGAACCCACTTATTAATAGTCGTTTATAAAGGATACAAAGTAAGCAAGTGTAAGTTATAGATATATTGTATTTCAATTTGTAACGTAAGTGAGCTCAATACTAGGGTACGTTATCTATTACTGGACCCGCTTGTAACTAAAATAATGTATATAGGTCCGTACTCCGCAGACAAGCCAGAACACAGCTCAAGTTGTCTAAACAAATAAATCTAAATATAAAGAATATAAAGCAAGAATATATCCAACATTACATTAACTGCCTTAAACGTAAAATCAACGCTTTTGTTTGGCTAAAGTTTATTGTATCTGGGTGGCTAAACTTAGCGAAGTTACATAATATATATGTACACATTTACAACAGGCGTGTTGTAGGTACAGACGCCAACACATCAAGCTACCCTAATCTGTCAATATCCCCAATTGAAAGTGAACCGTATGCTTTTGCGTTAAATTTGAAAATCTATAAAATTTGACACATTGGAGTAGCTAGATGTGCTAGCGTCTGTACTTCTAGATTATGAAAAATAAAACAAATATTTTATAGACAAAGGACCTTACTATGTCGATTTAATAGTATACAATAAATGTATTTCTTGGCTCTTGGTAGTAAAATTGTTAATTTAATCGGAAACCTGTGCGTAAAGGGTAAATAAATATAAAAAATAACACCAAGGCTGTCTGATGAAAGTTTGTTAACAGCTATAAATCGCTGACTAACAAAGTGCCGACATTACAACGTAAAGATAAAAAATACAATTGTTTACAAATAAGGTGTGAGCTATCAAAACACATTTCCACAAATTACGATGTCTTTACAATGACAATTGTTGTCGTACAAAAGCCTTTGGAGCAAGACAAGGCAACGTCCGTTCATAATCCTGAATGGTAATTAAAACTGCCAATTGTTTATCCAATGGTAACGCACCTACTACACCTACCATACCATTGTCCACGACAATCAGCCGTGAAGGTTCAATATCCAACATTTCCATTTAAAATAAGAATTTTAATAAACTAGAATACGTGCTTGCGTGTAACACTTTCGAAAACATTTAGCTGTGACCTCCAAAATCAGTACGTGTATAACGAGGTAGTTGTCGACATAAAAACCGAGTAGCAAAATTAAAAAGTAAAAACAATAGCAAAAACATTACCTTTGTCGTGCTCTGTATTTGCAGAAACGTCGCTATCCCCGCCCGTACGCGGTTCTTCACGCCCCTTATTGTGCCTTTCGAACTCTTTATCGTCGAAGGCATATCCTCATTCTTATAATCCTTGACACCCGCAAAGTACTCAACGTCAGACACTGCACAATCACTCTTAACACCAACACTGACACTTTTCACATCATCAAACTGTTTCTCGTTCAAATGGAAATCGTAAAACTTGTCCGTATCAAAGTAATGACTGCTATAGAACATTTGTTCTTGTTTTATTTTATCCTGTTGTTTTCGTTCCTCGTACGTGCTCTCGCTAATCAGCAGCGTTTTGGAGTTTAAGTTTGCCGGCAATGACTCCGCCGTGTTCTTTGACTCGTTATTAAACTGAGAAACTAGACGGAACGATGTGAGCTGTGCGCTCTCTTTAGAAATATTAACATCGACATTAACATCCTCATTAATATTCTGGTTCGCTTCCTCGTGCGGCTCGGGCTGAGGCTCGCTTTCAGTTTCGACCGTATTTAGTTTCGCTGAACGGTCTCTTATGTCTCGCAGTAGACCCTGCGGTAGAAAGCTACCGTCTTTATTGTTCGCTTTGGCGTACGTCTCGGGTGCGCTGGGTGATTCCGCACTCTGTTTCTTTTCTTTTTTACTATATTCGCTATGACTTTCATCGGCGTGCACGCTTACGTTCAATTCGCTACTATTCAGAGAATCACACGATATATTAGAATCGTTGTCTTCGAAATCTACTTCATTATGACTGCTCCCGTTTCTCGAGCTGATTAGCGTTACAGATACAGCTTTCTTTATTGAACTAGATTTCGATGACTTCTTTTTGGGTAGCGGTGGTGGAGTGCCGTCAAGGTCACTGCAGGTTCCGGAGTCGAGGGTATCACTGGGTGAGCACTGGCCGCTTGACATGACCATATTAGTCATGGAGTTTACGAATGAATTGCAATAGATATAAGGTGGCTTATCTGTTTTCAATAATTCTTCGTTTTCTAGAATTTTCGGCCTGCTTTCATCGACATTTAATCTGACTAAACTATTATTCTTTTTACAAATGTCGTTGATCTTGAAGGTGTCAAAGTCGACATCACTCTTGAGATGCACGCTCGATATTTTGGGTGCTTTCGGTTTGTCTGCGTCTGTATTAATTCTGATAGTGACCACGTGTGGGCCATTAAGAGCGTCCGTACTAGGCGTACTCGCGGGTCGGTCTGACTGGGTCGCCGCTACGAATACCGTTGCAGATGGAGTCTTAGAATTAAGGACGAGAGAGTGCATCGAACTTAGCGAGTCCATCCGGACGTCGGATGCGGCGAACCCGTTTATGTTAGCATCGTCGTTTGTTATCTGGGTGTATGTTGTCGAACCCCTTTGCTTAGCCTTTGGGGGAAGCGGAGGAATGTATTCGACGTTAGGGCGAGATGTTACTTCCTCCATCATTGTGGCTGTTAGCAAATTGGCATAATTAACGGTACTTCTCGATCGCAATGCTGGTCAGGTCCGCTCAGATAGTGATGGATGTATAAGGCATAATGGTTCCGGTGACCGATCGAGTCTGGGTCAATAATCCGATCAACTGGCCTGTTTTTCTTGCGCGTTGTTTATTTACACCTGTAAAGAAAATAAAATAGATTAATTCAATAATAATGATGTGTACTCATTTAAGCATGACGCGTATACATATTAGAGAACGAGGCATAATAATTTAAATTGACTTTCCAGTACTGTATTTTTTGTTTATATATTATTGCTAGTTTTCAACAATACGCATATATGAACATGTGTGTGCTGGATGATATATATAGCTTCTAAAAGTTTAAGTATCAAATATTTTTAGGGATAGTTAATAAGGCACTGCTGATCATAGGAAAATATTCAAAAACAAAACTACAATTTATTGTATCAATGGTTGCGAATAAAACATTTTGAGACTTTTGAATATTGTCACACGTTATATATTAAATCCTCGATATATAGAACGTGAGACTTATATATTTTTATTTTCCATGAACGCACAGGTAATAAATGCAACAGATGAACAAGTTTTCCTTCACAGAAAAGCTAAACTATTATATAAGTAAGCCATTAGTAGTAAGTCTGCCTTAAATTTGGAATTAATGCAAATCGTAGTCATAACATAACAGATCCTATAGAATAACTACTATCCCGGATTATTTTTTGGTTTACTCTAACATCTATTTCTGCGGACGCGGAAGCTAGTATTAATATATATAATTGTTTTAAAGATATTTAATATTTTACAAAGATCCTTATATAATCAAAGATCCCTAAAAGGTACATGAAGTTTGTTTGATTTTTAAAATGTCACACCTCACCTACTAAACTCTCGATGACACGTTTTCAAGGGCACATAAAAGGCAGCTAGTAAAAACAAGTACTGTTTCCGAATGATAAAGCAAGCCAAGCCGCCGTAAAAGC
This sequence comes from Pseudoips prasinana, assembly GCA_951640165.1. Lineage (NCBI taxonomy): Eukaryota > Metazoa > Arthropoda > Insecta > Lepidoptera > Nolidae > Pseudoips > Pseudoips prasinana. Next base: position 10,436,739 of record OX621249.1, on the reverse strand, counting down.
TAGTATTTCACAAAATTTAATGTATTCTCGTTCTTAACTACTACAAGTTTAACGCATATAACTTAACCCTTCAATAGTCACGTAAAACCGCACTAACGCAATTCACAAAGACAATTTTCAATACATCGTGCAACATATTGCATAATATTCTAGTAAATGTGGAGCAATTTAAAAAAAATATGGTACACTTATCTGTAGTTTAGAAACGTTACACGTACCAACACCTTGTATACATTATAAATTCTATGTTCTTATAGATACGGTTGAGATTCGTCTAACAAATTATTCGTAAGTAGTACATAATTTTGATGTTTTTATAACAGGAAATTGTATCGTAATCACAATTTTCTAATATAATGTCTCCCACGTATTGGTTTTTGAATATTTATAATTTCGTAATACTGCCATTTGGCAAATCAGTTTCCCTCTAATGATATGGGAGCGTTGAACTTTAAATAACCGTATTAGATAAATAAATATACTGTAATAGTACAACACAATCTCTTCTCTCCCATCTGAAATCATAATATAAAGCCTCTGTGCTTGTTTTGTTGGCGTTTTCACGCCGGAGGTCGTGGGTTCGATTCCCACCCAGGACAAATATTTGTGTGCATAAACATGTCTGTTTGTCCTGAGTCTGGGTGTAATTATCTATATTAGTATGTCAGTATTTACAAAAGAAAAATGGTATATGTAGTATATCAGTTATCTGGTTTCCATAGTTCCAGCTCTGCTTAGTTAGGGAACAGATGGCCGAGTGTAAAGAAAGTCCCATGATATTATTGTTATAAATATAATCTTGAACTGATACAAATAAGATTTTGTTATTGAATACTCCTATACCTGACCGGGTCTACACCTGATCTAATGATTAAGTTCTTTATGTTAACACCTGTAAACACATAGATATAAAAAGTTTGAATTAATATAAGTTTAAGGTCTTCAATATCAGGTAGGTACAAGTAGAAGCCCAAACTCGATATTCATAGCATTAATCGCTATAGGGTGAAGTAATGTAATGTGAGGTAATGTTTATCCGGTCACTGCAATCAGTTCAGTGGTAAGATCTCTTTTAAATAAGACAATAAGCCCAAACTCGATACCCTTGGCATTATCCGCTTTAGTGTGAAGTAATGTAACGTAAGGGTAATGTTCATCATCAGGCCAATGAAGACAGCCCAGTAGATATAACTCAAAATAAAACAATAAGCTCAGGGTCTATACCTGACCTAATGAATAAATTCGTTATATTAACACCAAAATACTAATGTGGCAATAAAAAGAATAAATTTAATTAAGTTTAAGGTACTCTTTAATATTAGGTCAATGCAGAAGCTCAAAATCGCTACACATAGCTTTATTTGCAATATGGTGAATTAATGTGATAAGGAAGGTTCCTAATGTCTCTGCAATCAGTCCAGTGCAGTGGTAAGATCTCTTTCTAATAAGACAATAAGCCCAAACTCGCTACACATAGAAGTATCCACTATAGGGTGAAGTAATGTGACGTAAGAGTATGTTTATCATCAGGTCAATGCCGTCAGTCCAGTAGTAAGAACTCAAAGTAAAACAATAAGCCCAAATTCGATACACTATGAATTACACGCTAAACAGCGCAGTATTGTGATAAAGGGTTAAGGTCAGCATTAGGTCAATGTACTGAACCTTATGGTATGATCTCCTCAAGACAAAACAATAAGCTCAAACTCGATACACTTAGCATTACCCGCAGTAGGGCGAAGTATTGTGATAAAAGGTTATATTCATCATCAGGTCAATCTACTTAGTCCTATGGTAAGATCTCCTAAAAATAATAAGCCCAGACTCAATACACTTAGCAAACTGACAACAAAATTTGCCAGTGACAAAAAGATTCTTGATCAGGTTGTTTTTTTTTTATGGAAATATGAACAATCTCATCGTATCAAGAAAGAAAGAAAGAAAAGAAAATTTATTGCTAACATTGAAAGACACACTTCACACAAATACATATACGTCTTGTCAATCTCGTCGTATCAAGAAAGAAAGAAAGAAAAGAAAATTTATTGCTAACATTGAAAGACACACTTTACACACAAATACATGTATGTCTTGTCAATATTAAAAAAAAATAGTTAATATTCAAGTGAGTGCATGTGTCTAACAACTGCAATCTTTCTGCTTAGTATCAGTAGAAAGATGTCCACTACTGGACATAAGCTCTTAAAGGTTTCTATAATGTTGCCTGCGAGTTGGTGACCGCAGTTAGGTGGTAGTTAGTACACAGGTGACGCCACTGTAGCACTGCCCGACAACCTGATGTAATAATAATAATAATAATAAAAGGCGGCAATATTGGGAACGGCACGCATTGTGAGGAGGTTCCTTACTCTGTCGCCCTCACCACCGGCCACTCTATTTTTTCATATTTATTTATATATTATTGTTTTATTTTTTGTAGCAATTGTATAAATATAAATATGTTAAAAATAAGAAAAATAAATAAATAACTTGGAATAATAATAATAATATAACTTTTTTTTTCTCTCACACAGAAATTTTTACATTAAAAAAAAAAAAAAATGTATCCCTTAGTCGCCTCTTACCACACCCACGGGATGGTTTAGGCTGGTCCTGTTATTCTTTCTAGGCCAGAAACCACAAGACTATTACCTTAAGTAATGTTCACTAGTTTATAAAAAAAAAAACGGTGTTTTATCTCCCAACTCGATGACCTTGTCCTTCGCCGCAGCTAAACAAAAGTCAGTGCACTTAGTCTCATTATGCATTCTGTAGTCACGCATGCTTTCACGTAAACATATACGGTAAACACCTCGGATCAACAGACAGCCTAACATTTGCATGTACAAGCTTGGAATCAATTATCGGGGACTCTATAAAAGAAAGAAGTATTTAACCGTCTTCGGAAAGGAGGAAGGCCCGAGATTTGGTATTGGTGTTGGTTATAGATAACAAACTCTTAGGAAAATAGTTTCCTGACTCCAAAAGTCACGTAAAAAAAACAAACAACTCAATTTTCTTAATAATAATAATATTAATATCTAGGGACAATGTCACACAGATCATCCTAGCCCCAAACTAAGCAAAGCTTGTACTATGGGTACCAGGCGACGATATACATACTTATATGGATAGATAAATACTTATATACATAGAAAACATCCATGACTCAGAAACAAATATTCATGCTCATCACACAAATATTTGCACTTACCGGGATTCGAACCCAGGACCACCAGCTTCGTAGGCAGGAGCACTACCAACTAGGCTACGGTGACCGTCAAAGTCCGTCTTAAGTCTGGTGAATACGTGAAACCCTTTCAATTATTCACCAGACTATAATAAAAATACATCTCGTAGAAATCGACCCGACGGAATGTCTCCCAGAGAACAGTACGGCAACTGTGTCTCTATGACACTGACAATGACACTGTGATCGCCAACCCGTCTGCCAAATGATGGACACAATTCCATTGTGAAAATCTTTTGGTCTTTATCCAGCAGTGGACGTCATTGGACTGTCATGTTGAGACGTGCGTAAAAGACGTTGGTACACACGCCAGCACATACAGCTACCCCAATCTGTCAAATTTCTTTTAAAGATTTACAACTTTATTACAAAAGCATAAAGTTCACTTTCAACTGGGGAAATTTTACAGATTGGGGGAGCTTGATTGCTGGCGTGTATTAACACTACAACCCTAATGCCAAGAGTATTACGTTAGGTGATGACAGAACAAATATTTTTTACTATGCATAGATGAAACATCAGTCATTACCAAGAAAGCAGTATAAATAAAAAGTGAATAATTAAACAAATCTGTACCCTATGGCTATAACGATAATCTTGTTAAGTTTTACGATAAGCTACGGATTAATTAAATAATTTGAATATCAATATTTTAACTTTCACATCTAACTATCTATTAATAACGAATGTTCACCTATAACAATTTATTAACCAATTGATCTTAGTTACTTATCTCATATTGATTGATGAACCTGTCAATGTGAGAGCAATTGCTATAGTGCCTATCCTCAAAGCCACAGGCAAATATCTGCAGAGAATTAATTCAGAACTAACCTTGCGAAATTTAGTAACTATTCAGATTGTTAACCCGTAATTTTGCCATCCTCAGATAAAGAAATTATTTTGAATAAGTTTTCAACTTCTAAAAAAGTTAGCCTAAATTTTATACAAGGTTAACATAAATAGTAGACGGAACATAAGCAACTTAATTTCCCCAATCAATTGAAGAATAAATTTCTACACCCACTTCAGTTGCACGTAAAATAAGATGAAGTTTTATATCATTGTACTAACTTGTAAAATACACAAAATAAATATCAACCTTCCATACAAAATTGTTAATGAACTGACGCATTATTTGTCTTTTAATATTTGTGTAAATGTTAATTTTTTAATTTATTCTGTTGTATGAGTAGCTGACGATCCGTTAACAGACATCGAGTATCTCACCAAGGTTCTTAGTTGCCAGTTTAACCTTGTTTTTGATATAGCTACGGAACTGAGCGTTACTGCAAATATTGACGCTAAGAATCCAAGGACTTACATAGGATCTGAGCTCTGTGCTAAAGCATAGGAGCCACAGAGAAAGAGGTTCTTAGCGTTGAAAGCACAAACTTTAGTCTTAGACGATTTAAAGTGGACTTAATGTAGTACACCCCAATAGCAAACAGTACATTCAAATTTAGACACATTTTTTTCATAACATTCCTCATAAATGAACCGAGGGATGGGAGCGTGAGTAGAAGGTATCGCCGGTTCTATCATCTACAAAGTAATGAATGTTTCCAATTGATGACTTATAATTAATATCCGGAAAAAGCAGCGCAGGACGACATCATTGATGTAGGACCTGACATTAACCATATCTTTAATGCTTCTGTTGGAAAAAAGTTGGCAACCCATTTCCAATATCCTTCTGAAAGCATACTGACAACCTCGATCGAATAAAATTGCCTACTGTTTATTTTCTGCTGTATACAGACAACTCAATTATCATTAAGACTTTTACAAAGCGGTGCGAGTCATTTGTCAAAGCGAAAAATATATAAGAAAAAAACACTTTCTCCGATAGAAATATCTGTACGAATTGAAATTTTCTAATGATTTTTTACGGTTGGTACGATTCGCTGTGGCATCAATTCGGTAGCTAGATAAAGATTTATGTCTATTGTTGTTTTTGATCTTAGTTTGGTTGGTGACATTATTTTGCTGAAATCACTGAGAAAGAAAGACGTCCTGAGGCGTATTGCAGAATAGGTTTAACTTTTGGAACTATTAAAAAAGTTACGTATCTGGTGCACTTGCTGCGCTTATACGAATTATGATGTATCGACATAATTAAATTTGTATCTGGCGTGTCTACAAATCACATTACAAATCCGAAGTTGGATAAAAAGGGCACAAGAAAAATCCATGAGGAGTTCAACAAAACTGGGGGCAACCGTCTAATTAGCCGGTCATCGTGATCGTGATCGGTGTTCAAATAGAAAGAAGTTAAAAATTACTGAATCATTCGTAGAAACGGCTTCAACGTTGAAAATCGATTTTGGAGTTATGACGTCACATGTGCTCATGGAAGCAGACTGAACGAATGATTCAGTCATTTTTAACCTTCATCTATTTGAACGCCGATGATGATTACAATAACCGGCTACTTAGGTGGTAGCTCCCAAGATCGTATGTCCAAAATACGGGTTGGTAAAAAGTATTATTGGTATTTTTATGCTAAGAAAAATTCTCAGCAAGTCGGCAACGTTGGGTCACAAGCATGTACAGACGCCAGCACATCAAGCTACCCCAATCTGTCAAATTTCCCCAATTGAAAGTGAACCTTAACCTTATGAAATAAAGTTGAAAATCTATAAAACAAATGTGACAGATTGGGGTAGCTGGATGTGGTGCCGTCTGTACCTCTCGGAGCACGTATAGTCATTGCTTCTGCACCTGGCCTCTCGACTTGTCACGTAGCTAGTTCCATCGGGTCATGAGACTGAGGGAATAATGTGCTATACACGTGCAATGTGCACTCGCGTATATAGTTCCAGGTGTAGCGATTGTAGTTGCCTTGCTACATCTCCGGACCGCTCGTATTTCGAGTTCGATCCCCTTACAGAACCACTAGTTATGTGACTGATCTACGGTTGCCGCCATAGCCAAAATTACACTAGGAGGATATTATTACAAGGATTGTCCAAGAAAAAGTTTGGAGTTAAATTTTAATATTTTTGCCTGTCGATAAGTATGGAAACAAACAAATGACCACCATAGCTAATGCAGCTATGGTGGTCATTTGTTTGTTTGTTGACCTCATCATCACCAGCCTGATTTCGCCCACTGCTAGATATAGGCCTACCCTAAAATTTTTTTTACAACATAGCCATTATGAAGTGTTTGCCGTAATCAACACTCTTGGCAAGCGAGTTGGCAACCGAAGTTAGCTGTTAACTAGTACACAGATGGCGCTGCTGGTGTATTCCTTAGTCACCTTTTACGACACTCATGGTATATACTCATGAGGTATAACGTAATCTTGTTATTCTTTTTGGATTGGAACCCACACGGCTAATCTAGTTTTATCAAATTATTGTTTAGAGAAAACTACATTAATTATATCTAATACCGAATCTTTATTACTTTTTAATATTGTATAATCAATCGCGATCTGCTACAGCTTAGTAATTAGTCTGTTAATTAACAATTTTAACAAAGACTAATTAATTTTTTCCGGCCACTTGCACACAGCAGGTATAAACTTTTAGCATTAAGGTATATGACACACTATATAGTCTATCTTATACTAAATTATCCCCCTTCCTACTAATAATATAACTGTAAAAATTGGGAGTTTTGATCTATAGATGTATCATCATCATCATGTCAGCGAAAGTACGTCCACTGCTGGGCAAAAGATTGGGGGGATATGCCATAATCGCCACGCTTGGCAGAGGGGTTGGCAATTGCTGTTTGATGGTCGTAGATCCCAGAAAAACGCTGCTGCAGGTTCTCTGGTAGGTATTCCTCGGACGATTTCTACGCCCCCTACGGGATGAGATGGGTTATTATATTCTATGCCGTCACCACACAGTAATACAGATGTATGGATGTTTGTTACTCATTCACGAAAATATCAAATTCACGGATTTTGTTGAAACTAGTGGTAATATAGCGTATATATACTCGTTTTATAAATGTGAAAGGTTCCAGATCCCAGAAAAACGCTGCTGCAGGTTCTCTGGTAGGTATTCCTCGGACGATTTCTACGCCCCCTACGGGATGAGATGGGTTATTATATTCTATGCCGTCACCACACAGTAATACAGATGTATGGATGTTTGTTACTCATTCACGAAAATATCAAATTCACGGATTTTGTTGAAACTAGTGGTAATATAGCGTATATATACTCGTTTTATAAATGTGAAAGGTTGTGAGTACGGATGTATGGATGGTTGTTATTATTTTACGCTAAAACTACCGAACGGATTTGGATGAAACTTTGTAGTAATATATCCGAATAACATATAGGCTATAATTTATAAAGTTTAACGTGGGTGAAATAGCGGGGCACAGCTATTAATTAATATTATATTCATATACAACGTGTAAGATAATTTGTGGAAGAGACGTAATGAGGGCTATCTACTCATGAATCTGAACAAATTAAAAACAACCAGTTAGTGTAATGTGAAAAATGGTTTTTGAGTCCCCGTAAAAAGGGCATCAGCTGATCGTTATTCTTTTAGGGGAAGTTTATATATTTTTGTGTATTTGGTATTTTATGTTGTACACGTTGATCAGTTCCATAGGCAAATTAAAATCCTTATGTGACTTCACCCAGAGGGACTTCAAGAGGTACAGACGCCAGCACATCAAGCTACCCCAATCTGTCAAATTTCCCCAATTGAAAGTGAAACTTATGCTTATGTGATAAAGTTGAAAATCTATAAAAGAAATTTGACAGATTGGGGTAGCTGGATGTGCTGGCGGCGTCTGCACAAACGTAGTGCACTGAATACCGGTGGCATATTTGTGGGGTGTAAACATTGGGACTGTGGGGCCAGACGGCCAAATTTATCCATGAAGAAATATAAGAAACCTGCACGTCTTTTTAAGGCGACTAGTTTCCGGAATAATGGCATATATTTTGCCTAACAAATAAGTATTTTCATACAGCGTAGAAATGCTGCAGTGCTAGTATTCTGTGAACGTTATCAACAACAAAAAACATTACTTACTTACTTGTCGCATGGGCAGTGGTTACCCTAGTGTCAGAGTTGTTCAAGCCGCCTATTAGGCCTCTGAAATGGCTTAACGATTGTTGCCTAATGGCTACAACTGGGACTGACAGCTTAACGAGCCCTCCGAAGCACGGAGACGCTCAGAAATTAAACCACTTTCGCGTTCACCCATCTATGGAGTGACCGTGAGCCTAGTTGCTTAACCTCGCCAATCATTCACTAACCAGTACAATATACCACCTTAGTATAATATACTATAAACTTGTGTAAAAAATTGACGTGTAGTTTTATTCTAGATGGGTTTGCGCTTGATCACGAATATCACCGGACGTGAAGATGGATTATGCGCATCCCATTCGCACTTAGTCCTCCGTTCGCAAAAGGTCCCATTCGCGGTTAGTCCTATTTGCAGATGGTCCCATTCGCAGTTAGTCCCATTCGCGGTTGGTCCCATTCGCGGTTATCCTATTCGTCATGGTCCCATTCGCAGTTCGTCCCATGCAAGTAGTTTGTGAGGGAGGAGGTAACGCCTGTTCACTCTAGCCTTCAATAAACCCATGTTATATGAGTCTGTTGTATGAGTTTAATACAGCAAAATATTCACGAACTATTATATCACTGAGAATTAGAAGTAACTGCTCACAATTTGTAATAGATCGTTCGGTTCCGGTTGGTAGCAATGGGCGATAAATCACTTAGCACTCAGAGAAACTTGCTATTTTGTTGGCTACTCAAATATTGAGTAAGATGTTACGCTATGAGATAATTGTTGTTTGTTTACTGTCTGTGGATCGTTGATAAATATTATTACGATTATGTCTTGAGATTTATTAATAGCTAGATGATACCGGACTGCAGGTTCACGTGATTTAAGGGCATCGAATAGAGTGTGATCAAAACACATTTATCTTTTTCTGCCAAAATTGACAACAATAATACAAAATGAAACATTAAAAAAGATTAATAAATCAACAGATTGGAACGATGACTGATGACTACAGATTTTTTAAACTGATGAATTATGTTATAATTTGTTAATAGGTAGGTAGTTTTATAGTAAATTATAGCCAAATACTTTAGTGAAAAAAAAAATATCAATATCAAAGTCAAGAACAATTTTTGCAGAACTTTTGATAAATTAACTTTTTATGTTGTAAAACTTTTCTATTGATTACATTTTTAACCGACGCCACAAAAAAGGAGTAGGAGGTTCAAATCACCCGCAGTTTTTTTTATGTTTTTTACTTCATAAGCCAATTAAAAAAAAAACTTTTTTTTATGTGAAAGATAGCGAGAGATAAGTGGTCCCATTTTTTCATTCTGATGATGGGGTTCGTTAACTTTTTAGTGGCTTTTTAGAGTATTTTTAGATCAGTTTGTATGTTAATAACTTTATGAATAAATGTTGCCGATTTTGCTACAAAAATAAAAATGTCTGTCTAAATTAACCAATGCTCTTTGTCTCGATATATTCGTAATTCATCTATACCTAATTTCATCTGAAGGTATTGGGAATTGCCTGTGTATATTTCTGAAGTATGAAATTTACCTTGGAGAGCACGTAAAGCCGTCCTATAACAGGCTGACCTCTTTCCGTTCTTATTGGCTAGCCATCGAATTCGATTATAATAGTGAAGAACTACACACTTGATTACACTAATACGACAAGAGGCAATGGCAAGCCGCTGCAACTCGGCTTATGAGTTGTATGCAGGTTAGCCTAGGCGCCCTCATATTTGGGTTCAATCCCCATACATCTATTTATATGGCCGTCTAATTATTATTGTCCATAGTTTGGGTGTGCTTTGCGTTCATTAATTGTATGTTTATGAAATCCCTGGCGGATTAATAATTTATGTTTCGAATGCGAGCGTTGTTTAAAAATAAAGATGTATGTTCTATTTCAAATGATCGGCTTGTCTTACTAAATATAAATCCTACGCAACTGACACCTAAATACACATATTTGTATGCCAAATATGTATCTGCAATGTCATTGTTTTAGTATATCAAGCACACTTATTGAATAATATGAGTCATAGAGGTTCAAGCCACAGTCGGAAGCTGTTAGTATTACACCGCTTCGTGACTTTAAGCACGAGAAGCTTAAACCGGTCACGTTTAGGGCATAAATGCAAGTATTCAGTGACCTTGACTTAAGTACCTCGACGCATTTGGTCTAGAAACATTAGAATATGTTACTATATATGTTCAGTAATCCATTGAAATATACAGATTAAAACGCTTTATCAGTTATTGGAATCTGATTGGGTACATGTTTCTTTCAGGATTCAAGATCAGTTTGTAGATGTTCGTTTAACTCTGGAAACAATCTACAGATAGGGTTGCTATCCACCCGGTTAATGGCCTGGCTGGGAGCCCGGGCGGGGTTTCATTTGTGGCCCGGGTGCCAAAAAGTGAGTCGCAAGACGGTTACGATTGTTAACATGTCCGGGATCTGGGCCCCAAAATCCGGGGTTTTCACGAGTCTTGCCCTGGCTGTCAAAGGTTATGTCAACCCTATCGGTGGCTCATATTTTATAATACTGCAGGGTAAAATCATCCTCTCTCAATAAGAGGCGATAGACCATTTTTATTTATATGTATATGCTTAGAGAGACTTTGATCACGGCTTATTCAATTACTTTTTTATGAAATTATGAGAAACAATTAAGTCCCACTGCAGCGGAAAGGCCTTCTCTCACAATGTGAGGGCATAGGCCATAATCTACCACGCGGGCCTAGTGCGGGTTGGCAAACTTTACACGGCATCAAGATCATTTTGTTAGCGTTGTTTCCTCGCGATGTTTTCATTAACAGTTTATAGTACGAGATATATGTAAGAGAAATAATCTAATTAAGCACATGCATTTAAAAAGCGAGTGGTCATCGCCCTGGGTTTGAACTCGAGACTACTCTGGGAACTTGATATTAATAAATTAATATATATATATAAATTCGAACACTTCATCATAAACTCGTAGCCGGCTTCAATAAAATTGGAAGAACTTAAACATAATAATTTAAAGTCGGATTAAAATTTCGCTTAAGTTCATATTCGAAGAGCTTATCTATTAGTTTTGTACGTCAGCTTCTTAGATTTATACGTAAATACGTCTTCATGAGTTGGACAAAAATACTCGAACTTCTTAGTTCATGGTTAATTCTATTAATATTTCAAAATCGATATTAATTTACTAACAAATCGATTCTTCGTTCCTAATAACACTTACATAACTTTACAATCGAATGGATAAATATCGGATTATGACGCAAACATCTTATAAATATAGTGAAAGTAATTAATTGCTTCCCGATTTTATAATTAATTAATTAATTGGTAAGCACTACTTCTATCAACTTAGTTATTTATTAATAAATATTATAAAATAATATATGTGGACCAAGTTGTTGGAAAGCTTATCGTGTAATAAATATTGCAATTAATATTAATTATTATTGAATCACTAATATGAATCAAAATTCAACTACGAATCTCGCGCAGGTTTATTAAACTGAATCCTACTGGTTTATAGGCTGGAGCGAAAGTAACTAAGTATACATCATGTAGCAGGTTAAATAGTATCTCCAAAGCAATTCTTACGTATCACTGCAACTCCTTTAAGCCAGGATCGTCAGTCAGTGTCACACAACGAAAAGGCGGCCGGGGAATCGCTGGAGAGGTTTTGGATGCCGTAACGACTTAATTAAGAACAAAATAGCAGGTTAGCAGCGTAGTACGCTGAACAAATAGTACCTCCAAAGCAATTCTTATGCATTACTGCAAGTCCTGTAAACCAGGATTGAAAGTTAGTAGCACACATCGAAATGGCGGCCGGGGAATCGCTGGAGAGGTTTTTGATACCACAACGACTTAAATCAGAACAAAATAGGACGAGTTAGCAAAGCGTAATTCCTCCTATTCCTTCAACAGAAAGTGGGAGGCAGAATGATATAAAGACACCAATTACTAGTATTTATATTGGCTTGGCTTTTAAAATTTCTATTAGCGTCGGCTCCATGTGTAATAGTGTATATTTAACTAAAAGAAAAAAAACAAACAACTTCCACCTGACCTTGAGATCCATAGGAATCATCATAGTAACTAACATAATTAGACTGTGTAACAGATTCTATGAAGTACCTCTAATAATATTGTTGTAGATGTTCTCATGGCAACCAGGACTTGGCTAAACGCGCTCTCGAGGGAAGTCACATAAGCAACCAGATCACCAAACAAACCTTCATTTAAACTCACAGATATTTGTACGCTTGCTCACGGATTCTCGGAGTGAATGCTTGAATTCGGCCCCAAAGAGACAGAGGCAAAAAAATCTTGAGAGGTGTCAAGGGACACCCGGATGGAACGAAGTTATTTCTTATTATTTATTATGTACAAAAAACCTGTATAAATCAAAGCGTAAAACAAACTGTACCTAACTTTAGTTTTAAATCCGTAACAAGTGATGATATTATAAAAGCTTTTAAGAGTATTAAAAGGAAAGGCACAGAAGATTTGTGGGGACTGTCTGTTAAAGCAATTGAATCAATCATACTAAACATTGCTACAATCCTTGCAGCCATCTTCAATTATTATTTATTATGTACCTACAAAAAACCTGTATACACTGAACAAAAATAATCGTCGCGACACCACACTGTTCAATGCGAAATAGAATGAAAACATCTGGCTTGCTTTCTATAAGAGAGAGGGAGAGAGAGAGAGAGAGAAACAGAGAAACATGCGCACGCCGCACAGCTGCAAAAAGTGTCGTGACAACGCGTGATAAGGAACTTACGCTTGAGTTACCTACGTTTTTAGAAGTAAAAACGTAGGTAACTCAGGTAGGTATGTTAATGTTCTGAATCTGAATCGCAATAAGTGGTTGTGGTACGGCCGCAGCCCACGAATTCCACTTGTTGCCTCCACACCGGTCGAAACTCGGCCATCTGTAGTGAAAGTATAAACTGCCATATTTTGTCAACAACCGATGCTTTGTAGTTACGCAACCATCAATTTGATTGTTGGCCTAAGTAGCTGGTCGTTAAGAAAAGTATAGGTTTTGTTAATGATGTTATATGGTTATTTTTTGCTATTATTTATTGTCATTCAGCAAAAAAGAGGGGCATAAGTTTGAATTCCCTTTTAATGTATTTATGATTAGACAGTTTCAATTTAAGACTGCAGATCTGTGTGCTGAAACTTCAAAGCAACTCTTAAGTACGCATCGCTGGAACTCCTCTAAGCCAGGATCGACAGTGAGTGGCACACAATGAAAATGTCCATGAGTAGCGATTCCTACTTTCCATCAAGTGGGCCGCTAGTCCGTCTGCCATAGATGGTAATAAAAAAAACAATGTACACACGGCTACATATCAGGCTATAAATTTCCAGTATAAGCTGATCTAGCGTTGTATAGGATTTTCATAAAATAACAGCTTATATTGGAACTTTATAGCTTGATATGTAGCCGTGTTTACAAGTGTAAATTAATGTCATTATTGAAGTACGTATAAATAACACCTGCATTGGGATAGGTTGAAGTATCGCCTGACTGACAAATTAAACAATTTATCATTCTTGCCATGACTCCACTCAAATTTGTGAAATAAATCAACGAAACGACCATTTAATAGGAATTAGTGTCAAGGGGCGAAGCGTCCGGTGTTTAGGCATTCCTTAGGAAGTAAATTATTATATGGGAATTTCGTAATATTCAATGTTATTGCGATAGATTAACCAGATTGATAGAAATTAGCCTAGCCTGTCGGCTCGCTGATGTTATTAGGTACGTTATGACCTCAGACTATAGCGCTTTTTTTGCCCGCAGAAGTGTCTGCAGGTAAGTCGGACTTGCACCTACTAAACCTAATCTGCCGTGGATTTCTTCTGGAACCGTAAGTATATGCCGGGTATGCTGCTCCGGCGTCCCCCTTTTCCGCCATCTCCCAGATGTTTGGGACACGTACCATGGGAGGGCTCTGGATTGTCCTTCCCTATTGCCGACTCCTGCCAGTTCGATACAGCGACTGCGCCACAAACAAGTCCCTGTCGTCTACTTGCACGTGGCGGTAGAAGAGGACACTTCTCATACTGCCACAGAATATAGCATAAAATCACAGTAATATTATAAAACGAAAGTTTGGGAGTGTGTGAATGTGTATGTCTGTTACTCTTTCACGCAAAAACTACCGGGTAGATTTTGATGAAACTTTGTAGTATTATAGCTTATATATCCAAATAACACATAGGCTATAATTTATAAAGTTTAACGGGGCGCAGCTAGTAATCGATAACGGACAGAAAATAGGCTGACATTACCAACTTTACCGTTCAATGTACAGATTCGAATCGAACTTCTCCCGAGTTATATAACATTAAAAGAATGTCAAGCCTCGTTAGTCGTGCCTTTAATTCAATTTGTACAGTTAAACAAAAAAAATTGCGTCACTAGCGCATGGCGTGGCAATTTTGTAGAGCATTCCAATTATTAAAAATGTTCAGCTCTGTTTGAGAAGTAGAATTACAAATAAATATACTTTTGTTATGATGTTTTCGATATTGCTTTAAGAGGTATGCTGCAATAAAATAAAATAATTGGTGTACTATATGATAAGATAATAATAATAATAAAATCCTGATCCATCCATCTGATCCCAAACAAAGCAGAGCTTGTATTATAGAAACTAGATAACTGATCTACTACATGTAATACTTTAGTGAATACATACTTATATAGATAATTACACCCAGACACAGGAGAAACAGACATGTTCATGCACACAAATATCTGTCGTGGGTGGGAATCGAACCCACGACCTCCGGCGTGAAAAGCAAGAATTTGCCATCCACGCCAACCAGCTCATTGGGGGCCCATTGATGTAGTTGTAATATTCGTTGCAGCCTAATTACGAGCATAGAACAAAAATTGTGTGTGTAATGGAGAAATTTTAAAACTAAGCAGAAGAAAACAGATTCAAATCGTTCCGTCCGCGAAACTTATAAACGAAACATACAGTTAGCGGCTCCTTCGGC
This sequence comes from Pseudoips prasinana, assembly GCA_951640165.1. Classification (NCBI taxonomy): domain Eukaryota; kingdom Metazoa; phylum Arthropoda; class Insecta; order Lepidoptera; family Nolidae; genus Pseudoips; species Pseudoips prasinana. The sequence goes on along the minus strand of OX621249.1, from coordinate 10,421,435 downwards.
AGAGAAACTTTTGTCAGAGACATGTTTCAGAATCATGGTAAGTACACAGTTGATGAAATACAACTAAACAGCTGCGCAAACGAAACTAAGTAAGACACGTTCCATCAAAACCATGGAAACGTTTTCGTAATCCATATTATAATTCTGAAAGCGTGTCTGTTGTTTTTTTTTTGTTATACTTGGAAACTGAACTGAGTCATCGTAGCATGGCGCCTAAGACACTTATCTGTCTAAAGCTTGTGACTATGACCATATACCGTACGTAGCGCTTTGCTTCCTCTTTTATCATACTCTCGGCTAAGCTGTGGAACACTCTTCCGAACGATGTGTTTCCAGACTCATATAACGTGGGTTTATTCAAGGCTAGAATGAACAGGCATCTTATTTGTACGCGCGGTCCACCTTTGACCACATCTCCACTTACCATCAGGTGAGATCGTGGTCAAGCGCAACCACATCTTACATAAAAAAAACCAAAGAAATTACAGAGAAATTCACGAGTCTATGACTGGGATCATGGGGATTGGTTGAACGCTATCTTCGTCGCCATGTAATGTAACGCTGAAGTTATAGGTAGTACAGACGCCTGCGCAACCAGCTACCCCTATCTGTCAAATTTCTTTTATAGATATTCAACTTAATCACAAAACCATAACGTTCATTTTCAACTGGGGAAATTTGACAGATTGGGGTAGCTTGTTGTGCTGGCGTCTGTACCTAAGTACTAAAACAATCATGATAATTAGATTTTAGTCGTTGAGAGAAGGTTGCTTCTACCGAAACTATCTAAATCTCCGCGAATACGGAAAACAATACAAAAATGTAGAAAATCGTTGTTATTTTTTCATCCAAAACGGTGTTAATGAGTTTAAAAGAAATCAACGATATAAAAACATGCTATTCTCTACCGTTATATTTTTCACTATATATTTTTACAAGACGTTTGTATTCCACAGTATTTATTGGTTTATCAGGCACTAGCTGTGCCCCGCTGTTTTACCCGCGTTAAACTTTATAAATTATAGCCTATGTGTTAGTCCAGGGTGACACCTACCTCCTTACCAATTTTTTTATCTCTCCAGCCGTTTAGCCGTGAAGAAGTAACAAACATACACACTCACAAACTTTCGTCTTTATAATATTACTGTGATAGTTATGCTAGTTATCTAAATAGTGCAAAAATGTATTGATTTCGTCTTAAAATCCAGGAAGGAATAAGTTTGTTAGAAAATGAAAGCTAGTAATTTTTTTTTTATATAATTATATCCTGGCACATTATTCACATACGGCCATCGGATCCCAAACTAAGCAGAGCTTGTAATATTGAAACCAGATAACTGCTATACTACATATACTACTTTCTGTTGTAAATACTTACTTATAGAAGTAATTAAACCAAGATTTAAGACAAAAAAAAATGTTCATGCAAATAAATATTTGTCCTGAAGAAAGCATACCTAACCTCGGAACAACAATGTTGTATCTATAGGACTTAATTACATTGTACGGACAGAATCCTTTCCACGTGAGTTCAACTCGCACTTTTCCGGTTTTTTAACCTTACTTATTAGTCATACGCTTAGAAAGTTTACGCTAAGAAATATCCATTGCGATTCACCGATCGACTCTTCTTGTGCCTAATCGTTCGTCGCTATTTCCTACTCTCATATTAAACAATGCATATTCCTAGAAACAGTTTCCACACTTCCTTGTAGGCTTTTATAGAAAACAAGGGTGTGTTGACATTTTTTCTGAATAGACCGTAACTAAATACAAAGAGTAAATCTTAAATAGGGGCAGTGGCATGAGGTACAATGCCAAATGGATTGGCAAATAATCGAATAACAATAATCGACTATGAATCGGATGACTAAATACTCGAACATTCATAATATCCAATGGTACAAAATCTAACATTCCCAACTAGAAAAGTGCGGTCAGAGACAAATTAATCGATGATCGCTAAAGGATACATTCGATTAGACGATTCCATTACCGCTTGCCGCCAAAACAGGAATAAGAACAAAAAAAACCCGGTTTGTGCGAGTCGGCGACACTAAAGATTTTTTGTAAGTTCTTCGATGTTTTTTCTCAACCTTAACAATCGCTGTAAAACTTTGGAACCAAGATATTACGGAACCCTTCCTGTGCGAGTACGACTCGCATTTGTACGGATTTTTCAGTTTATTGATATTTATTGAGATAAAAGTACGCTGAAACCATAAGCCACGTTTGTGAAAGTTATACCTACTCTAAACGGAATTTATGTTTTTGTGCCAGACTACTAACTTTCCATTTGTATTGAATTATTATTGCTATGTTTTGAATAGTTTTGATACACATATGCCTCAAGACTTGTATTGCTTATGTCGTCCAAACGGCGTAACATGCTATAGGTACCTACTTTTTCATATTAACATTATGAAAAGCATGCTTTGCAGTAAATAAATAAATAATATTTTTTATTATAAAATTATCAAGACGACAGGAAGACATTTTTAAATACCTTAAGTTTTTTTAAGGTGCCTATACCTAATCATTGATAGACTCCTATTGAAAATAAAAAAATATCTATTATTTATGCCGAAATTATTATTAACATTCTATGAAGTAACCTCATTCGATAATTACAATGACAGTATATTCAATATAATTATAAAATACATGTTTTATTATTTTTCTAATAGGTAATAATGAAATTTGTAAGGTAAGAGGAAAATAAGTTATTTTCTATAAATATGTATTTTCCCGACACATTTATTACACTGTACCGGTATTCGGCGAACAATTCAATCTCTTCAGGAGATCATCTTCAAGGTGCATGCGATCCGCACGATGGAGACTGCCTGCGGGTCTCACGTCTAAGTCCATCACACAATTAATTATGTGAGTTACCCGTTACAGTTTTCACTATCTAAGCTCTTCAAGTCAGTTTTTATAATAAATTAATAATAATAATGTTTTATTTCTCACCACAATATAAGGTACATTTTACAGGGCATCAAGAACATTACATGAAAATTTAATTTTTCTAATTATATTGTGTTAAAATTAGTTATTAATGTACACCTGTTGTTCTTTATTGTACACTAAATGGATTACATAATGGAATATAATCTATTCTATACATATAATAAAATCGTAGAAAAATCAAAACTGTACATTGAATATTTTTTTAAAGGATACTTAGGGCGCGATCTATAATCAATATCAAATCCAAAAATATAGTGTTTAAAATTTTTGTGTGTTTGTCTGTATGTATGTCCGGGTTAACTCAAAAAGTACTGCATGGATTTACTTCAAATTTTGCATGAATATTACTAAAAGGTTGGGTCAACATATAGGCTACATTATTATCATGCTATCACCTACGTGAGAGGAGCTGTGATAATTTATAAAGTTTAACGCGGGTAAAACCGCGGGCACAGCTAGTTGTAGCATAAAAATGTACAAAGGGTAGGTAGTCTTATCCCTATCTGCGATTACTTATATAGATCCCTAAGATGAACAGGAGTTGTATGAAACATAAAAAGGTTACAAAGACGAGTAACAATTTAGTATAAGAACATAATATGGTTTGCAGAAAAAGTAGATGCTTTGCCACCTACTATTTCTGCCAACCGTATCATTTTCTTATCTACACTGAATAGTTCATAAAGGTGTACTATTACTTAAAGGAACACTATTAAGTAAATATATTATTTTTATATTATTTATTCATCATTCATATGTAATGCATGCCTTATCTACTAAGTTAAATACTGATCATGGCTTAAATATTTAGAATATAACTAGTATATTCTATAGTGTGTTGCAAATAAAAAGGTTCAACGAATTGTTGGGCAGAATATTGCAACGGATTCTATACGTTATACTGATAATCAAAGGTAAAGATAGGTAAAGGCAATAAGAGACAAGTAGTGTACAAGACGACCTCGGTACAATGCTCGATGGCCTCAGAGTCTCTCAACAAGTGGGTCTGAAAATGAACATGAATAAGACGAAAATCATGTCGAACATCCATGTTGCACCCACTCTTGTTAAGGTTGGAGACTCTGCACTCGAAGTTGTAGAGAACTATATTTACCTAGGACAGACCATCCAACTAGGTAGGTCCAACTTCGAGAAGGAGGTCAATCGTAGAATCCAACTCGGCTGGGCAGCGTTCGGGAAGCTACGTAATATCTTCTCGTCCCAAATACCGCAGTGTCTCAAGTCGAAAGTCTTCGACCAGTGTGTGTTGCCAGTGATGACTTACGGAACGGACACGTGGTCGCTCCCTATGGGCCTTATCAGGCGGCTCAAGGTCACCCAAAGAGCAATGGAAAGGGGTATGCTTGGAGTTTCCCTGCGAGATCGAATCAGAAATGATGAGATCCGCAGGCGAACCAAAGTAACCGACATAGCCGTAAGAATTGCCAAGCTGAAGTGGTAGTGGGCAGGGCACATAGCTCGTAGAGCCGACGGCCGCTGGGGCAGAAAGGTTCTCGAGTGGCGACCACGAACCGGAAGACGCAGCGTGGGCAGGCCCCCTACAAGATGGACCGATGATCTTGTGCGGGTCGCGGGAAATCGCTGGATGCGGATAGCGCAAGACAGGCAATTGTGGAGATCTTTAGGGGAGGCCTTTGTCCAGCAGTGGACGTCTTTCGGCTGATATGATGATGAGTGTACAAGGATCGTCTAAAATTAATCGTTCGTCTTTACCTACCCATCTGTAAAAAAGGCGAGAGTTTAGGTACGTACATAATATAATATACACAATTATGATGCCAAATTATTTTAATAAAATATAGGCCAAGCCAAATTCATAGCAATAAAATAACCGATTTAAAGTCTATTGTTAATGTTCAATAACGAAGTGATCGTTTAGAAACTCATTATTTTGAATATCCATTTAGGAATATGAATTTCTATACAATTAATATTAATGACTAAATTACATTGAAAATCCTGCACGGTGCATTACGTGGCATGAATGGTAGATGCGTGTTGTAAAAAGACCTTGGAATTATCACATAAAAATAATATGGCAATATTTTATTCGTTTGCTGAAAAATTGGAAACATGAGTAGCGGGACAGGCAGATGCTGTCCATCCCTAAAAGTGCCTTCCTTTCAGGGACTTTTACATACACAAAATCTTCTGTATTTTTTTATAGAATAACATATAACACATACAAAGGAATAATAAAAATTTCAATATCTCATTTAAATTTAAATTGTTAATTATTTAAATATTAATAAACAATCCACAGTAAATGAAATGTTTTTTTTATTTTTCATGTTTATATAATATTCACACACAATTTAAATTGTTCATGAATAAACGGAATTGAATTGGAATTGAACAGAAACGTTATTTATACTAATAATTTTACACTAACTTAATACATTCACCAATCAACATTATCCAATTTATAAATTATATTTAATGTCATTAATTAATAGAGTATATGTCAGAAATTAAGATATATAAACTAAGTATAAAATTATTTATGAAGCAAGCATAGACACTTGCCGAAGATAGTTTTTTTTTATAGGATGACATAGAACTCCCACAAAGTAAGGAGGAACACTTGCCAGAGAAAGAGAGGAATGGAGAAAGTTCCACCAACAAGAGCAAAGCGTTTAAATTCAATAGCTACACAAAGGATTTAGTGTATTTTTATACCATCAAAACACTATAAATAAGAGCAGTTATTAAATATCAGAAATTGTTAAAATGTTTAAATTTAAGTGCAAGTGCAAATCCAACCTACATATTATTTATGTACCACGGGTTATCCGAGCCTATGTGCCACAATGCATTTGTATCGTGGTGTTTAGACTTCAATATACAAGAAATTCGACGCTTCATGATCTTTACAATCTTATAAAGACCAATTTTGCTGTGTGGTGATCTCATCCACCTTACTGAGATCCAACCCATCTGGCAAGCGTGGCGATTATGGCATATCACCCCAAAATGATTTTTGGGGAGGCTTTTGTCCAGCAGTGGACTTTTTACAGCTGTGATGATTATGATGATGAAAGACCTAATTCTGTAGTTGTTATGGTGGAACAAGTTTGATTTGTGCATGAACCTAAATATATACTTGAGTATAAATCTTGTTTTAAACGGTGACATCATCCTTAAATACCTATTTTAAGAAATCCCCTCTTGCATATTCTTTGTATGGACATCATGTATAATTTTCACGCCACTCATTCCTGTGTCCATTTAATAATTCGAATACGGACTACATAATAAGTATTATGATATTCTAATAGTGTTGGCCTTTGATATTACCGATCCCGACATTTTGAGAACCTCAAAAGTCAAGCTGTCAAGGCCGTTGCGATGCGCACGCGACGCATACATCACTCGTTTAATAAAGGTGCGATCTTTTTTTAAACTACTAATAAGTAACCTTGGGGAAAGGTTGTGCACACTGTGATGCGTTAATGTGTCGATGAAGAAAGATAGCTTTATTGATTGATTTTGTAATGATAGTGGTCAGTGATTTAATAAGTATACAAAATGTGAGCTTTAAACGCAGCATTTGCAAGTTCAGCAATAATAATCTAGGAAACTAATTGCTCAAAAAGTTGGGAAAATTATTTGCATTACTTTTGCAAGCCATTGCCTAATTTTGTAACTGAGAGGAGTATGTGTTTTAACAACTTAATTGTTAATAGAGAAGTTCATATTTAAGTGAATACTAATTGTAGGATATTATTTTCCTCGTAAGTAAAGTGAGGACCAGTGAAACATGATTTCAGGATAAACTAGTTTAGTCCGGCAAAATTAACATAATAGTAATAAAAAAATATATAAATTATTAAACCTGAGAAACCTGTAATGAAAACTTGTTTAGGCTTTTTTAAATTTCTTGAACTCTTTTTCATACGACAGGGCTTTGTCAAAAAATCATAAATAGATTCAGTCCAACTATGCTAAAAGAATCTGCCATTCAATTCAATTTAGCCAATAGTACATATTAGTTTAAAATTATGAAACCTGTTATAGATACTAAAATACATAAAAATAAACAATATATACCTAAGTTTGTTCGATGTGCGATGTATTTTATGAATAAACATTTCTGTGAAGTTCAAGGAGACATTCAGTGATAGAACTTATTTAATTTTAATTATTACCCATATATTCCCTGTGTCGCGGACTACTTTACTTAATCATGTAATCGACGAACCCAAAGTACATCCAAATCAGAACAACTATTTATGGTTCACTCAAATAGTTGTTCTGCGGGGCAGCTTCGCAATTTCGTGCCCCGGGTTCGATGCCCGGGGCACGAATTGGCGAAGTGACTATCTTAACCGCTGCACCACACGTACAGTTAATAGGCTTTTTATTCTTTTCATTTTTTTTTTATTCATGTAGACTTTAAAAAAGCGCTTCTAAATAGTCAGAACATGTTTGTAGTAATATAGTTGATATATATTATTATTTCTAGTAACATAGATATTTAGGTACACATTGTATGAAAACATTTATAAAATTTATTTTATTATAGCAATGATATTTAGCTAGCTCGTATCAAGTTATTGTCAAGAGATTATGTTTAATTATCTAGTTTAAGTCTAATATTTTTACTACATATTGTCAATGGTTCTGTCTATATTAAGGTATTATTATTATGATGGACCTTGTGTTAATAACGACGATCGCGCTTTAATGCTACCACCGGATCCAATGCGCCCCAACTGAGAAGACCCAGCGAAACAAACTCAGTGGGTTCATTTACTACCGGTTTCAACACGACCCAGTTGAGACGGTCCGGCGAAACATACTCAAGCGGGCATGAACACGGGATTTGGTCCAATTAGAGTAATTATTTAGTAGGCAAACACAATATATGCTCGATCGGTTGTCTGAATGCTTATTATTTTAGATTATATTTAGGTATACAAAAGAAAACTTCGAAACAATAACATTATTCATTTTGAGACAGAGTCAATAATTTTAAATTAAGTATATGATAGCAATCATTTACAGATAGTTCACATAACTCAGCAGATCAGTCATGTCTATATGGCTACAAGATCTCCAGCGAGCCATGTGCAGGTAGGTAGTGAGAGCCAGACGTCTTTGCCATCAATGTACTCTTTAGTGGTGTAATAACCCCTAGCCATAAGTACACGTTTAATATGTGTTTTAAAACTTGTGTCAGGCAGATCAGTAATTTGAGTAGGAAGCTTGTTATAAAACCTAATACAATTTCCTAAAAATGATTTATTAGTTTTGCTTACTCTAAAGCCTGGCATGGCTTGTTTGTTTTTATTCCTAGTATTTATATTATGCTGTTCACTTTTCTTTTTATATTTATGAATATTTTTTCTAACAAACATTATATTCTGATATATATATTCCGATGGCACAGTAAGTATATTTATTTCTTTAAACAAATTTCGTAAAGAATCGCGACTGCCTAAACCATAAATGGCTCTGACTGCTCTTTTCTGCGTTTAATAAGTTTCTTATAATATTATGAATAAATATTTAAAAAAATATGTTGAGTAAATTTTAAAAATCTTGCACCCTATTCCATCGTATCTACTACATCTATTAATACTTAGAAACAAACTAACACGGCACACAAATTTACCTGTTCACCACTTTTTGTATCGTTACACACACGAAGAAATTCTGAGAAATGTGTAATGGACACCATTAGTTTGGTCATGTTAGTGACTGTCTAAACAGCCCATAGACACACAGATACGAGTTAAAAGTCATTAAGGGCAACATCTTGAAAAGAAAAACTTAACTCTCTGTTTAACATACTTTACTGTTTACGGTTCTAAATTCAAATAATTCACAATATAAAAGTTCCTATAGATGTCGCAAATTCTGTTTTTCATTCTAAATTTTGGTTTTGTGCGATATTTTTGTTTAGTAATCGTAACTTGATTTTTTTGGTAAATGTTTCACAGCCAACAGATGCCAGCACATCAAGCTACCCCAATCTGTCAAATTCCCAATATATATTTTTATTATTATTATATATATCTTATATATATATTATATATTTTTTATTTTCAATAATTTCAAATTTAGAAAGTGAACCTTATGCTTATGTGATAAAGTTGAAAATCTATAAAAGAAATTTGACAGAGGTAGGTACCTGGATGTGCTGGCATCTGTACGTCAGTTATATTATTATGTTTGTAAAGTACCCCGCGACACAGGAATCAATTTTCATAGTGCTGGCGTTGTCTTTAAAATAAAGACGATTAAAAACCAATTCTCAATTTATTTGTTTATGTTTGTTTAACAGAATTAAAACTATACCCTATTCGTTGGTTTATTTCGTGACTTTTGTTATACGGAGTTGCAGCTTGGTGTGAAAAAACTGAACAAGTTCGAGTTAATCTTAGGCGTAGAGGGTTCCGTATTTCAACTACAAATGAAATCCATGTGCACAAATTTAACTCCCGATATCACTTTTTGTTAACCCAATCCGGGAATTAAATCACGATGCGACGACGACCTTGAGAAAGGACAATTTACTTCAACTCATGGCTTATAATAGCAGTCTCCACATACACAAGTTTTATTAGTTCTATATTATTTTTATTGAACTTATATATGTATGTATATTCTAGAAAACACGCAAAACTCATACAAATACCAGTATTACTGGTTTCAACAAACTTTGTCACTGTTTAAATAAACATTTATTCTGTATTTTTCCGCCCGATCACTTTAGCGACCTTTGCCTACGAGTTTTTTTAGTTTTAAAATGCCAATATTTACGTTTATATACTTTTAAATTTATTTAAAGGACGTACTTTGGAATAAAATTACTATTGACAGTGTAGTAACTTACTTATAGTGGCTTATAATAATAATACTGTCCTGTGACTCGTCAGAATTACATTTCATTTAATGTATTTGCGTTCATGTATTGTGTACAGTCATGTATTGTGTAGGTACATTTATGTATTGACTTTTATTGGTATAAATTTGCGCTCATAGATAGATGCTCTCACCGATCCGTATGTGATCGGCGAGGTTAAGCAACTAGGCTCGCGGTCAGTCCATAAATGGGTAACCGCCTAAATGGTTTATTTATTTCTGAGCATCTCCGTGCTCCGGAGGGCACATTATGCTGTCGGTCCCGATTCAAACCAATTTAATGTAAGTATAATTACTTTTAATATATCTTATTTCTTTATATATATAAGAGGGCGACAAACGAGCAAGTGGGTCATCTGATGGCAAGTGATCACCGCCGCCCATGGGCACTCGCAACACCAAGGAGTCGCGGGTGCGTTGCTGGCCTTGAAAAGAGTCAGCAAACAATTTTTTCTTCTCGCCATTCTCCCCACCCCTATGAGCTCTGGCGACTTTACTCACACTCAGAAACACAACATTAAATTATTAATGTTATTATTAAGGAATATCTTCTGTAAGGTGGAGGTACTTCTCAAGTCGGTCTGCTCTGTGAGCAAATGAACGCTGTTCCTACCTCACCAATTATTTATACTTAATTATTAATAAACACTTGTGCAGTGTTAATAATAATGTGAATAACAATAAATAACATTTGCAGCGAAAGATCTTCAAAGAGCATCTGTCCTCAGGATTTCTATAGAAGAGGCATCAATGGACATCCGTTAAAATTGGAAACTGCACCTACAATAACGGGCAAAACACTGCATTACGTATTCTTGCATTAATTTAAGGTTAATATAATAAACCCAATATTCAGTGTAATCCTTCTCAGCTTAACTCGCCCATTACTGGTTATTTTTTTACCGAAAAAAAAACGGCCAAGATGCACACAGTATAAACTAACAATAAAAAATATATTGGCGTCATTATGTGTGTTGGATACTTTACTAGGTTTTTCACGCCTTAGGTCGTGGGTTCGATTCCCATCCAGGACAGATATACATATGTGTGCATGAACATGTATGCTTAACTGGGTGTAAAATCTATATATTTACAATAAAAGTAGTATATGTAGTAAATCAGTTATCTGGTTTCTATAGTACAAGCTCTGCTTAGTTTGGAATCAGACGGCCATGTGTGAATAAAGTCTCAGGATATTATTAAAATTAGTTTTATACATCAAGACACTTTGAGAAATTAAAGTTCAAAAACTGTATTGCCTATCATTGTTTGGCTTAGAAATGTCTTATAACGTATTCTGATAGTAATTTTCCCTATATATAGAGTAGGACTTTAAACCTGCTTAGTAGCAGTTAGTAGCTCTCGAAAGCCATTGACGGGCCCATGACGTTAGCAGGCAACTCACGCGCTGCTTTCATCAACACTGACCGAGTTATGTGTGTATGTGCATATGAGTGTGTGTGACAAGTCACTAACAGACGCGATGTACATCATAAACAGAGTTATTTGTAAATATATATGTAATAAGTAGTTTCGACTGCAAGCGAGGTGCATAGTTGCTTAGTTTATGATTTATATTTAAAGATAAGGTTGGTTTTGTACCAAAATCGGCAACATTAATGAAAAATATTAAAAATAGAAACGGTGAGGGATAGTTTTGCAAGTCTTTTAATGATTTTAGTAAATTTTTAATTTACAGAATTAGGCTACAATTTCTTAAGAACGAGGTTGTTTTTTGTAAGTCTAATCTAATAAAAAAATCGTGCAAATCTATTGCACAATTTCACTATATACAAACTTAGATATACTTATGCATACTTTTGTGATTACATTTTTGATTAATGGTGCCAATTTCGGTACAAGAAGATAAATGTGTTATGCACACGTTCGACCTATCTAATGGCCCTTAAAAAGTTACATCAATTTACGTTTTACTGATAATAATATATTAATAAGTATTAAATTTACTAACGCAATAAAAAATATAGTAATAATTTAAACTTTTTTTATGTCAACGGAGTTCAACAAAATTAATGTGTGCTCATTTAGCGAGCATCCCCACCGAATTCATAGCGAAACAAGAAAAAAAGTATTATAAAAGACAGTTCAAAAGTAACGTAGAAATTGCGGAACACACATATATGAATTCAGGTATCCAACATGATGTTTTAGTTTAATACTTATTGAGTACAGAATGGGCTCTAAATACCTAAATAATAATGGCCTTTCAACTTGCTACACCTTATCAAGCCCACAAAACCAATTTCAAGTCAACCATAACGATAATTTCGCTTGAAACTTGCGCCACACATCTAAACAATGCCGGGTGGACACACCTTTATGATGCAAAATGCACAAAAGTTTTAGGGAATGAATCAGCAAACGAACTAACAATATTTCCGGTTGCATTTGTTGTAAATGCATTAACCAATTATGAAACATATTTTATGTAATTTTGGAGTTCCCAATGAGTAATGTTCTAATGTAGTTAGAAATGATATAGCAAATTCTTAGTTGTTTCTTTTTGGTTTTCTCTCTGTTTAACCTCCGAAACAAAAAGAAAAGAGGTCTAAATTTCTAGTCTTTGTCTCGGTACATATTATCCCTCATATTATTTGTAAGTGACCCAGATGCTTAAATTCCTTAGCCGTTTATAAGCGGAATGTCATAGGCTTTACTAATGGAACTGAGTAGCTTTTGTAACCTGACTTAAATAGTACTAACTACACTGTTTTTGGTGTCGTATAGAGTCCGGGATAGCATAGCCTTCTCATACGACTAGCTTTATTAAAGTGAATTGAGGGACTAAGCAAAACCACGTCATCGGCAAAATTTATACCATTTAAAATTATCCTGTCGATAGAGCAGTCCACATTCCTTTGGCAAACTTCAATAATTAACTGATTTACCTATGAACAAATTGAAAGAAATAGATGGTTACCTCCTTGTCTCGAACACAGCAGTTCAATTCGTAAGTTCAGATTAAGATTTTAATGTGTAAAATCGAAGCTAGAAGTGATTTTATTCTATTAAAATCCTTTGAACTTTTATGACGAATCCCTATTTTTCAGAAGATGCTAATACCAAAACTAAGGACTCTTTTTTTCACTTAAATGTTACTATCAATTAGCTCTAACCAATCCAAAGTATGGTAACTAAAGAGCTTATTAATGGATGCGGTAGTTATTCCCGCATTAGCTAAAGCTACAATTCCTGCTAAGTTTGGGTAAATATAAACTTAGCCGTAGGCATATTGGGGGCTCCAAAACCTGTGTACCATCTATAATATAAACTAAAAGTTATATTTAAGGAGGTGTTACGAACACGTAGCTTACAATCATAATAAGTGTTTTTGAAACATAGACAATTTTAACTTATTTACAATTATCGATTTGTAAAACATATATGGCGGTATACAAAAAATATTTTTCCCTGAAATAAAAATTTTATATCAAAATTTATTCACAAACAGCTATAAAATCGCGTAATATAAGTACATACAGAAATAAGATAAAAATACATAAAAGGGTAAATGGATACCTTTTGGAATCTGCTAAAACTCAGTGTATCCAAAAATAGATAAAAAATTGGAACGTCAGTTATCCCGCCCGCTGGCATTGAGTTTGTTAATTCATCAGGCTTTGTCAGCTAATCGTACTTTGGTTAGGCTGTGGTTTTGACATTACTGACATTTCTGATAATGACTTGATGTTTCTGACTCAATCTCGCAAGGAAACTCAGTCTAGAGCCCTAACCATTGCTCTTTGGATTGCCTTGTATTCTTTATGAGGCCCAAAATAAGTGACCACATCTTTTTTCCGTAAGTCAACAACTTGTCATAGATTTTCTTACTAACTCATTACAAATCAAAATCGGAAGATACCTATTCGAATTCTTATCTAGTAACGACTCACCATGAACAAATTCGTATCTTCACTAACTTCTTCAATATGTATAATCATTTATCGATCTGTTAACAATCTATGTGAATACCACACCGCTTACCTGTAACAAGAATAAAACCATTATTAACAAAAGAAACATGCATCCCATAAATTTATACCCATCCTTTTTACTTCCTCATGAGTAATGGACCGGAAACACCGCACTAGCCATCTACCTGCGTCCCTGCATAATAATTACCTATAAACGGCTCAACCACCGAGCTTTTGACATCATGTTGGTAACATTGATCAGTAGGTTTATCTGTAGCGTCCGCGTCGCGTCTAATTGAATGTGAATGAAGTTGTCAGTTAATATGTATACAAATGAGAATCATTGGGATTTAAAATGGAATAACATGCCAAGCGGTTATATTTTTTTAATTTCCACAAACATATATCTATGAAAAGACCTTTAAATTGAAATTTTCAAAATTCGAATGACTAATTCATTCGAATTTTTAAAATTCGATAAGATTGTTTTTGATATCCGTGGTATAACTAAGAAACAAAAAAATACATCCGGGCTGTATAAAGATTAAAACGAATCCAGAATTTTTCAAGTTCATTCATAAAGGTGAATACAATGCTGACAACACGATCCCATTAAAGAAATTCAGTTGAATGCAGTAGCTAATAATAAAGGAAACGAACAAAAAATAGGCAGGTTCATGTTTCTATAGAATGGACGACAGTTGGTGTCAGTGTTGCCAAGTCTGTTTTTTTTTAATTTTGAATTTATTCAAAATTACTAAAATAAGGATTTGTTTATTATTTTATTTTAATACTTTAGAAAACTTACAGCTAGATTACAATGGCACAAGTAATAAATGTTGAAGGTCTATTAAGTTTTCTCAAATGTGTAGTATAAATTTGAGAAAACTTGTAATTAGCCTATATAATAAGAAACTAAAATTAGGAAGACAGCTTATATACTCTCAAGTATCGATATAATATTTGTCTACCTACCTTATTCTTATTTTTTATTACTAGTATGTGTAATTAATTTATTCTCTTCACGAAAAGCTTTTGAATGTAGATATCACAAGCATAGGAATCGCACGTCTAATTTATCTGGTGTCCCTTATAAGTGCAGCAGTAAAAGCAGATTAAACCTGTGTGTAAGACAAGTGGCTATGCTCATGTTATCCTCGCTCTATGTATCATTATCTAAACATCACGAGCATGAGGATTCCACCTCTACCTAGTCTGTTGTTCCTCAAAAACTGCAGTAGTAACAAGCAGGTTGTTTTTTTTTTTAATAATTCTGCAATAAAAATGTCCAATCGTTTTGTCTACATTTTTAACTATATTCAAAACGTTTAAATTACATTTTTTATTATAGTACCCGTTAAATGTGTTTGAATGATTATATCCTGCTAGATCTCGCATGATATTTTTCTTGTCAGATTTATTATGTTTATTCCACTCCGTAACAAAGCTGCAATAATGTACGATTTGTCTTGTTTTATTAAAATGCAACAAATAAATGAATATCAATATATCTATATCATCCCCAGCCCGTAAAAATGCATACTCCATAATATAACCCGGTATATGTAGTATTGTGTATATATGTTTAGTGTTGTTGACTGGCAATCTGTCCTGTAATTGGAGTTAATATACAATAGTATATTAACTTGATGCGTGTTTGCCGCCTACTGTTCATAGGACAGATGACAGGGTACTATTTATTTTTCTAAAAACTTTAAATCTACAATCTATTTTATTCTCTTGATATTTATTATATTTATGAATAAAATTAACTTGGCAACACTAGTGGTTGCGTAACAGTTCGATGGTTTTGATGTAATGGGATATGTGGTGCATAAAAGATGGTAGACTTGTTTTTTATAGTGGGTTAAACCTGTTCTACGTAAATGATGAATGGATTTTTTTTTTTACAAAATTGGACAAGAACCTATGGACACACACAAAAGGTAGCAACAAGTTGGACTGCAATAAGCCGAGTTTATTAAACTTGAATTATTTATATATACTTTATGTATGTGCTTCCTCATTAGCGCAGTAGTTTAGAATGTCGCCTCGCCATTTCGTGTCCCACGTTCGATTCTCGCACAAGACAACTGTTTGTATGACCCTGAGTCCGTCAATTATAAGTTTATAAAAATCCTCGCGCCAGACCGATTCAATATACAAGTAAGACGGTCACCCTGGAAAAAAAAGTACATCACGTAAGCTTAGCGTAATCTTTAATAGTATTCACACTGTTCTTGCCTGTAGGGAATATTTTAGATTAGTAATTACCGAGTCAATGCGTAGCCACTGCACATATGGCCACAGCCATATGTCCAGCTAACGTCAGTTCAGAGCCTGTTCAAACTCCAAGTCGGTCTAAAAAGTGTTACTGCGATTCTACTAGCAAGAAATATACGCTATAGCAGCCCGGAGTCAAGGTCAAGGTGATGATGTTTTCGCGCATGCCTTGTACGTAAAGCTGTTGCTATCTGCGCCTAATCTTTTGGGTCAAGTCGGATTGCCATCCTATTGGATTCTGAGAGAATTAAAAATATTGAAACAATGTTCAATATAACATTTAGAAGTATTTCACAAAATGTATCACACTAAATGCCAATGACTTTATAACACGCAGATAAATTGAAACCGATTCATATTTTTTTCGGTTTTGGTTCGCGTGGTTGGCAAATGCTTGCCTTTCACGCTGCACTTCGTGGGTTCGATTCCCATCCAGGACAGATATTTGTGTGCATGAACCTGTCTGTTCGTCCTGAGTCTGGGTGTAATTATGTATTTACAAAATAAAAGTAGTATATGTAATATATCAGTTATCTGGTTTACATAGTACAAGCTCTGCTTAGTTGGGGATCAGATTGCCATGTGTGAATAATGTCCCAGAATATTATTATTATTATAAGACCGAAGACTGACCTCACCGAAACACTGGCGTGAACACCGCTGACTTTAAAAATATAAATTATTAATGAAATATGGAATGAATACAGTTGTATCCATCAATTTATACTTGTATGGGGATGAAACCATTATAACACGTGCTGCAAAGTGAAAGTAGCTTGGGCTTATTATAGATAAATTTAGTGAGTAAATCTATTGGTATGTAAATGTATTTTTGTGTAAGTCTAATTATGTGTACATCTATCTGTGTGAAAATCTATTTGTGTGTTTAAAAAAAAGACATGAATAGTACAAAACACAAATCAATTCATTCAACGACCTACATCTTATCAAGATATCTATTGCATGTTACACTGAAATGAAACGATCCGTCTCATAACACTTGTGCTGATACTTTCACCTCAAAAATCGAGTTTGGGTACGTCGAAACAAGAAATTGATTATACAACTCACTTTAGTGTATAAAAAAACTCACTAATACATCGCAGCATTCCAATTCAATATTAGATAAAAATAATAACAACCGACGAATACACCACGTTCTTTTGTTACATACATCATTAAAATACAATATTTATAACAAAAGATGATCTGAGAATCATTGTTATATTTTGAAATTAATGAAAAAGAGTTTTTGACAAGTTTTGAATTAGGAATTTAATTTTTCAAAATTCGATTCGATGTTCCTTTATTTTCGTTTACGTTGTGTCGTTCTAAATTTGAGTTAATGAAAACTAGGTCACTTTTGAAATAATCTTGACAAAAACATAGGAGCTACTTTGTTAAACTCGACCAATCAACAAAAACATTTGAACTTTAAAGATAAGTAGGTCTGAATTAAAAGAGCCAACAAGTATTTTAAAGAACGATTTTTTCGATTAATCTTAAAACAAGAAGCTCAATCCAACCTTGAAACTGAGCAACTTTTACCATAATATTGAGGTAAATAAGTTCGCAGTAAAAACAGTAAACTAATGACAATTTAGAATAGAATCGGAAATTTAAATATCGGCCTTCAATCCCACTAATCCCATTAAAATTATAAAGGCGAAAGTTTGTGAGTGTGTATGTTTGTTACTCTTTCACGCTAAAACTACCGGACGGATTTCGATGAAACTGTAGTAATATAACTGATATAATTATGCGAATTATTCCGAATAACACATACCTATTATATAATTTATAAAGTATAACGCGGGTAGTTTAAAAAAAATTATAAAGGCGAAAGTTTGTGAGTGTGTATGTTTGTTACTCTTTCACGCTAAAACTACCGGACGGATTTCGATGAAACTGTAGTAATATAACTGATATAATTATGCGAATTATTCCGAATAACACATACCTATTATATAATTTATAAAGTATAACGCGGGTAGTTTAAAAAAAAATATAAAGGTGAAAGTTTGTGAGTGAGTATGTTTGTTACTCTTTCACGCTAAAACTACCGGACGGATTTCGATGAAACTGTAGTAATATAACTGATATAATTATGCGAATTATTCCGAATAACACATACCTATTATATAATTTATAAAGTATAATGCGGGTAGTTTAAAAAAAATTATAAAGGCGAAAGTTTGTGAGTGTGTATGTTTGTTACTCTTTCACGCTAAAACTACCGGACGGATTTCGATGAAACTGTAGTAATATAACTGATATAATTATGCGAATTATTCCGAATAACACATACCTATTATATAATTTATAAAGTATAACGCGGGTAGTTTAAAAAAAAATATAAAGGCGAAAGTTTGTGAGTGTGTATGTTTGTTACTCTTTCACGCTAAAACTACCGGACGGATTTCGATGAAACTGTAGTAATATAACTGATATAATTATGCGAATTATTCCGAATAACACATACCTATTATATAATTTATAAAGTATAACGCGGGTAGTTTAAATAAATTATAAAGGCGAAAGTTTGTGAGTGTGTACGTTTGTTACTCTTTCACGCTAAAACTACCGGACGGATTTCGATGAAACTGTAGTAATATAACTGATATAATTATGCGAATTATTCCGAATAACACATACCTATTATATAATTTATAAAGTATCACGCGGGTAGTTTAAAAAAAATGATAAAGGCGAAAGTTTGTGAGTGTGTATGTTTGTTACTCTTTCACGCTAAAACTACCGGACGGATTTCGATGAAACTGTAGTAATATAACTGATATAATTATGCGAATTATTCCGAATAACACATACCTATTATATAATTTATAAAGTATAACGCGGGTAGTTTAAAAAAAATTATAAAGGCGAAAGTTTGTGAGTGTGTATGTTTGTTACTCTTTCACGCTAAAACTACCGGACGGATTTCGATGAAACTGTAGTAATATAACTGATATAATTATGCGAATTATTCCGAATAACACATACCTATTATATAATTTATAAAGTATAACGCGGGTAGTTTAAAAAAAATTATAAAGGCGAAAGTTTGTGAGTGTGTATGTTTGTTACTCTTTCACGCTAAAACTACCGGACGGATTTCGATGAAACTGTAGTAATATAACTGATATAATTATGCGAATTATTCCGAATAACACATACCTATTATATAATTTATAAAGTATAACGCGGGTAGTTTAAAAAAAATTATAAAGGCGAAAGTTTGTGAGTGTGTATGTTTGTTACTCTTTCACGCTAAAACTACCGGACGGATTTCGATGAAACTGTAGTAATATAACTGATATAATTATGCGAATTATTCCGAATAACACATACCTATTATATAATTTATAAAGTATAACGCGGGTAGTTTAAAAAAATTATAAAGGCGAAAGTTTGTGAGTGTGTATGTTTGTTACTCTTTCACGCTAAAACTACCGGACGGATTTCGATGAAACTGTAGTAATATAACTGATATAATTATGCGAATTATTCCGAATAACACATACCTATTATATAATTTATAAAGTATAACGCGGGTAGTTTAAAAAAAATCAAAGACATTGATTTACAAAAACATTTTTATAGATGAATGTCAATGTGTGTGGTTTATTATATATCGATGATCAATATTTTTCAACTTGGACTGAACTTTAAATTTTGACATTAAATAACATAAGTACTTACTCAATGTTAAAATCATACAAAATATCGTTTTAAAGGGATACTAAATATGAAATTTGACATTCAATTTGGAATTCATTGGAATGAGTGACTGAATTAATATGAAGGACAACTTGTAGGTAATTCTCGCTGACATTTATTCCAAAATTGTACTTACTTCTTTATTCTTTACTGCACACAGAAACATACATGTAAGTTAAATGTTACGAACAAGGCATGTACAGACGCCAGCACCTCAAGCTACCCCAATCCGTCAAATTTCTCCAATTGAAAGTGAACCTTATGCTTAAGTGATTAAGTTGAAAATCTATAAAAGAAAATTGAGAGATTTGGGTAGCTGGATGTGCTGGCGTCTGTACATATGCGAGCTTAATTCAATAATGACTTCTTTATAATAACTACGTGTGCTAAATTCCCGTTTACAGCTGTTTGCATTAAAAATGTATTTTACTAGTTTTGTCTTACAGTTAGATTCATTAACAACATTGTATTAACGCTATACGTAGTATACATTAGTCTGATCTAGATGTTAATATGTAGATTATTATTATCTCAACTAGTTTTACTGATCCGCCGTCACAAATATCACGAATTGCCAAGGCCAGTTAGTCATAATCGTGATTGCCACTTCAAAATATTTTGAATCTAAAAACCTTATGTGGTAAGCGAGCAATCAAATATTTAAGAAAACATAAATTGCTTATAATTTATTTTGAAGATGATTGTGAGAACGTTAAGAAATCTACCATCTGGGAAATAAATGGTATTTAATTTACAACGGACAATGTATATTATAAAACATGTATATAAGCCGCAGTTAGTAGAATATTATGTTGTAGATGTATTTGCTGTATCTAAATACAAGCAAAATAATGATTTGCTCGTCTAAAATTTCAATGAAACGTTCTATTAATGTTTGTTTGATGAAGATTTAAATTGGTTTCACTCTAATTTTGTCCGATGGTATAGTAAGCACAGAGGGGTTCCATGGTCAGTGTTTATAAAGAAGATCATTAGTATTGTTAGTCTATTTTTAAGTAAAACTTGAGAAGCAGATTAAATAATATCTAGGGACAATGTCACACAGATCATCCTAGCTCCAAACTAAGTAAAGCTTGTACTATGGGTACCAGGCGACGATATACATACTTATATAGATAGATAAATACTTAAATACATAGAAAGCATCCATGACTCTGAAACAAATATTCGTGCTCATCACACAAATATTTGCACTTACCGGGATTCGAACCCAGGACCACCAGCTTCGTAGGCAGGAGCACTACCAACTAGGCTACGGTGACCGTCTAACGTTGCGAACAATTATATTTTTTTATTATTCGCAACGTTACACTTAAAGAGGTTTTTCGGTTCAGTGGAACTGAAGCTTTGACGGCCATTCACATATTCTAGAATACAGGAAAACTGCTTGTGCACGGACTCATTTGCTAGGCCAGAAGCCAGCCTGGTGGAATAAAACCTACAGTCTAGTATGAAAAATTAAATAAATAGATATATTGGGACAACTAATTCACTGCCATCTGATCCAAACTAGACAGAGCTTGTACTATGGAAACAAGACGACTCATAAACATACTTCTATATTTCTAAATACATACATGTTATATATAAATTACATCCAGACACAATACAAACAGTAAGACACACTAACAAGCCTACAAATTTTTTCGCAGAAGGACTGTAAGTTTCTTCGCTAATTTAGTTTTATAAATAAAAACCGGCGAAGTGCGAGTCGGACTCGCACATGAAGGGTGCCATAGCAGCAAGTATTTCAGCTGATTAAATGAAAGGTAAATTGCGGTTTACGATTTTTGACGTATTAAAAAAACTACTTATTAGATCTCGTCCAAACCAATTTTCGTTGTTAGTTTTCATGGTAATGTACATCATATATTTTCTTTAGTTTCATCATTCTCTTATTTTAGAAGTTACAGGGGGGAAGCATACTCATTTTACCACTTTGGAAGTGTCTCTCGCGCAAACTATTCAGTTTAGAAAAAAATGATATTAGGAACCTCAATATCATTTTTGAAGACCTATCCATAGATAACCCACATATGTGAGTACGATGAAAAAATAAAATTGAGTTTCAGTTCTATGTATGGGGAACCCCCAAAATTATTGTTCTTTTTTTTTTGTTTATTTCAACTGTATAGCTCTTATAGTTTCGGAAAAAAGGCTGTGACATACGGACGGACAGACAGAAAGACATGACGAATTTATAAGGGTTCCGTTTTTTGCCATTTGGCTACGGAACCCTAAAAACCGCCCAAGTGCGAGTTGGACTCGCGCACTGTTATATCCCAGCTATGTACATAGATGGGCTGACAATCCATCCCTTAAAATGCTATAGTTGCATTTCTAATATTATAAATACAATCAATTTCCACTGCTCGAGTTCAGTTGATTGCAAACAACGGTCCGGGTCGGTCTTCTATATCTTGTACGATTCTTAAATAAAAGTAGTGCTAATTCAATCGGGTTTTTTTTAAAAACCCAATTCGAAGAACCGGGATAACATTTGGTGGCAGCGGTGGGATACGTCTATCCCCGGATATCCCTAATTCACCCGAAAACGTCTCCGAAATTAAAAAATACACAAAATTGTGTATTTCGTGAAAACAGTGTTATTTTTACTAATATCAACGTGCTGTGTGTGAGTGAGTGCTCAGTGCCGTCTGAAGACAGGGTTGATAAACCCACCATTTTACCCCAGACACGGTAACCCGTGTTCTCCATCCCCGAGGTGCCAAGGTCGTGGTCATCGCTACAATGGTGCAACGGATTTGTGTCGTGACAGTGATTATCCTGTAAGTCTAACTTTCAATTTCGCATAAAATTGAACTCGAACTCAGAGATTTATCTCCTAGTACATTATACTGATAAAAGTAAAACTAAAATTACTTTCAACTTTGTCCACACTCAATTATTGCAAGCTTGTTATCTATTGTTTATATTACAGCCAACGATACATTGTTTAACATTAGGCTAAGTTAATGTGGATACGGCTTCATACAATTTAATTATATAATTTTAATACTGATTAATAATGATGGGAAAAGCGGACAATCAAGACACCCAGGAGCACGGAGACTCCAAGGTACAAAAGGACCCAAATGAGGAAAAGCCTGCATCCACTCGTTCAAGTAAAAATGAAAAGGTTGAAATCGGGATATTATTTAAATTCATTAAACCATTCGACGGCTCTCGCGAAAAACTAAATCCCTTTATCTCAAATTGTCAGGCTGCATATGCCTTGGCGGATAAAACCCAAAAGCCTATTCTTTTTAAATTTATCCTTAGCCAGTTAGTAGACAGGGCTGAGACTACATGTAGTATAAAAGAGTTTGATACCCTTGAAAATTTCCTAGATTTTATTAAACAACAGTTCGGCGAAAGGAAACATTATGCTAACCTAATCTCCGAACTATTAGACTGTAAACAAACATTCTATGAAAACGTTACTCAATTTGCTCATAAGGTGGAAACCTGTTTGGCAAAACTTATATCCGAAATAAATCTATGCATCCCTACTAAAAAGAAAGCCGAAATAGTTGGCCGGGTAGCCGCCATGGAAGATCTCGCCCTACATGCTTTCACGTTTGGATTGCAACCGCGTATTTCCCAAATTGTCCGTTGTCGCAACCCAGATACACTGAATTCTGCGATTAACTTTGCGGTTACAGAAGAGAAAATTATAGCGAGCTTTAACAAAAAGTCTCCTCAAACCGGCAATGCCCATGACAAACCCAAATTTATATCTAACCAAAATCGCTTTCCTCAAAATCCTCGCCCGGATGCGAAACGCGTAAGCACAAGTGAGGTAATGTGCCGTTATTGCAAGAACATTGGCCATTCCATCGAGAACTGTCGTAAAAGACAATACAATAATAGTAGAAATCAATCTACTACCTTTGGCCGCCAACCTAACATAAATAACTACACTGCCCCGGGACCATCGACCCAAACGCACACACGACGAGCTTTCGTTGTCAGTCAATCAGAAGATAATGGAATAGATGAAGTGGACAACGAAAACCATTTAAACAATTAATGGGCCCACGGTGGTGTCTCGTGAGACCCAAGCTGAATTCCAATGAATATGCTAATAATGACACCGTTTACAAAATTCATTCTAAATCTGGGGACAACCTAAAAGCCCCGAAATTTCCTAATACTTCAAATCCACTGAATCAAGTTAATCCGCTGAATCAATCCAAAATCATAAAATTTCAACATCTACAAAATCCTCCGAATCTTTCAAAATCTATATACTCTGAAACAATAAAATCTCATAATCTTTTACAATATCCTAATTCTACAAAATCTAATAATCCAATTAATTCGCTGAATCCCCTGAATCCCTCGAAAATGCCTAAAACTCTGCAACATACAAACTCTTCAATTCCTACTCACCCTGAATCACATGTCGTTTCATTTAAAAGACAATCTCGACAAGAACGTTTACAATATCCGAGTTCTATAAAATCGAAATACCCACTGAATTCGCTGAATCCCCTGAATTCCTTGAAAATTATTAAAGCTCTGAAACATTCAAACTCTCCTAATTCTACTCACCCTGAATCACAGCTCGCTCCAATTAAAATACAACCTCAACAAGAACGAAATCCCCAAACTCGCGACGCCGCTCCCTGTTTCCTACAGACTCCTATATCAAAACATGAAGAAAACATTATGATCTTCGAAATACGTAAAAACACAAATAAAAGATATTTACCATATATAACAATTCTAACCCCCGTAGCTGACAGACCACTATCATTTCTAATAGACACCGGTTCTTGTGTCAGTTTACTAAAATTAGACTCAATGTCTAAAATCCCAAAATTAAGTAACACAATAATAACGCTTAAGGGTATCGACCCTGGTGACGATATAACGCCAACCTTAGGTAGCTTCAAAATGCAAATATTTCAAACGATTTCAAAAATATATAGCCACGAGTTTCATGTTGTAGAAGATATCAGCCTAAGTCACGACGGGATACTTGGCAATGATCTTTTAAAGAAATTTGAATGTCAGATTGATTACTGTCAAGGTACTCTCCGTATCGACAATAATTCAATTAATTTAAAATTTTCTGAACCATTATATACAATTCCTCCACGTACCGAAGCCGTGATTGAATGCACAGTCATCAACCCAAACATCCGAGAAGGTATAATACTAGATCAGCATATCTCTAAATCCTTGCTAGTTGCTAATTGTATTGTTAATGTTAAAGAAAATAATCGAGTTAACATAACCATTGTCAATACCTCTGAAGAATCTGCCGTAATTCACCCAAATCTTGACCTTGTTCTAGAACCTTTGGATACAAAATCCTCTATGACCATTCCTGATTCATATTCTTCAAATATTTCAACGCGAACTAGAAAAGTAATTCAACAACTTAGATTTTCCCATCTCAACAAAGAAGAATCTAATGCTCTGTTGGAAATTTGCTCCAACTACTCTGATATTTTCCATCTCCCTGAAGATCAACTGACCTTTACTACAGCTATTGAACACGATATTAGAACTAACACAGATGTCCCAATCCATACAAAATCATACCGATTTCCAGAGTGCCATAAAAAGGAAGTGGAGAATCAAATAAATAAAATG
Organism: Pseudoips prasinana; assembly: GCA_951640165.1. NCBI lineage: Eukaryota > Metazoa > Arthropoda > Insecta > Lepidoptera > Nolidae > Pseudoips > Pseudoips prasinana. The sequence continues at coordinate 10,396,005 of OX621249.1, read as the reverse complement.
CTTGACCAAAATATAGTAATACCTTCAAATTCACCGTGGTCTTCCCCTATTTGGGTGGTACCCAAAAAGGCCGATGCTTCGGGACAACGTAAATGGAGAGTCGTAATAGATTACAGGAAACTGAATGATATAACCATAGGAGAAACATACCCAATTCCACAAATCACAGAAATATTAGATCAGTTAGGTAAAAGCCAATATTTTACTACTTTAGATTTGGCATCTGGTTTTCACCAGATCCCGATATCAAAAGATGACGCTTCAAAGACTGCTTTCTCCATACCTCAAGGCCATTTCCAATTTACTAGGATGCCATTTGGACTCAAAAATGGACCGTCAACATTTCAAAAACTCATGAATACTTGTTTATCCGGCCTCCAAGGATCACGTTGTTTCGTGTATCTTGATGACATTGTAGTCTATTCGCCGGATCTGCCTAGCCATATCCAAAATCTGATATCTGTTTTCGATAGACTCAGAAATTATAATTTGAAATTACAACCAGATAAGTGCGAGTTTCTATGCAAAGAGGTCGCATATTTAGGGCATCTTATAAATAGCGATGGAGTAAGACCAAATCCAGAAAAAATAAAAGCCATGACTCACTTCCCAATACCAAAATGCCCAAAAGACATTAAATCCTTCCTAGGTCTTGTCTCTTACTATAGACGATTCATTCCTAACTTTTCGAAAACCGCGAAACCATTAACCGCTCTTCTTAAAAAGGAAGCCGTATTTAAATGGCAAAACGAGCAACAGTTAGCATTCGAATCCTTAAAACAAAAACTAGTTACAGCACCCGTCCTGGCATATCCAGATTTTTCACAACCTTTCGTCCTCACTTGTGACGCTTCAAATTTTGCTATTTCAGCCATCCTGTCACAAGGAACAATAGGTCAAGATAGGCCTATCGCATACGCTTCCCGAACACTAAACAAAGCAGAGTGTAATTACAGTGTAACTGAAAAGGAATGTCTCGCAATCATTTTCGGCACTAAGACCTTTCGCCCATATCTATATGGGTATCGTTTTAAAATAGTAACTGATCACAAACCCTTGCAGTGGCTATTTAATTGTAAGGATCCGGGTTCCAGACTTATTCGATGGCGCCTAAAACTAGAAGAATTCGACTACGAAATTATGTACAAAAAAGGTAAAATAAACGCCAACGCTGACGCGCTTTCACGTTTCCCAGTAAATCCCATCGAAAACAGTGACAATTCTTCGAACCCCTTACTACTAAGTCCTGAAAGTGAAATTGACAACCCTCTAGAGGACGTTCTAATGGACCTACCTTCTCCAATACCTTTTTCTTTCAATAACGATGACAATATACTAAATCCGAATCTTATCCCAAATCAAATACAAAATTCAATTCCGAATCAAAATTCAATTCCAAATCAAAATTCAATTCCAAATCCCTCACTAAATCAATCTCCAGAACGAATTCCAGAGGAACCACTTACACAGTTACAAGATCTTATAGATTTAGGGCCATTGGACTTGAGCCCCCAAAGCACTGACCTTAATATAGATTTTGAATCCATTGAAATTCCCTCACCTAGTGAACGCAGTATTCAACCGGAACCTACAATAGGTAATAACGATTATTCCAAGTTTCTGAAGTCGGTCACTAATAAGAAAACTATTTCCGAAACCCCAATAAAGGAACACAATGAAAATCTCCTAAAATCCATCTACAATATAATTGTAATTCCGACATCCATAGACCTTGACGAATCAAATCCATATATATCCGATATCCTGCTAAATGTGGAAAATAGGGACGAAATCATTAACTGCGAAAAAGAATTATATCATTTCAAAAAAATAAAATACGAAAATAAAATTGTTTACCTTATGTTTACTAAAGTGCATTTTTTCTCAGAAATATCCTATCCCGGTATATACTATAGCCTACAGCGAATAAGAAACGAAATTCTTAAATCCGAAACACCAACAGATATCGCAATCTCTGATTTTAGACATCCATTTGACCAACATTCGTATACTAAAATTTATAACATGCTAACATATATATTCCAGAACACCCAGATTGGTGTACATGTTTACTTAAATAAGATAGTTTTCCCATCTCTAAGCGAAAGGCCCAAAATACTACGCGATAACCACGATATTCCTATAGCCGGACACTTAGGTTCAAACCGCATGTATAACAGAATTCGCGAACAATTTTACTGGAAAGGAATGAAAAGCGACATAGAAAATTATGTAACAAAATGCAGACTGTGCCAAGAAAATAAAGCTTGGAGGAAAATTAACAAAGCTCCTATGGAAATTACTACCACATCTACAATGCCATTTCAACGAGTCGCTTTGGACATAGTAGGTCCACTACCAGAATCCGGTCCTGCAAAACTCAAATATATTCTTACCCTACAAGACGATCTTACTAAATACTCCGTAGCTTATCCTTTACGTAGTACTACAGCTGAAGAATCGAGTGATTGTTTAATTCATTTTATTTCTCTTTTCGGAATTCCTAAATCCATACTAACTGACCAAGGTTCTAATTTCACTTCGGATTTATTTAAAACTACCTGTCAATTTTTGAAGATTAAACAATTATGGTCTTCACCATATCACCCACAAACTCAAGGGGCACTAGAACGCAGTCATTCGACCCTTAAAGAGTATCTAAAATCATTTACAAACGATAATCAGGATAATTGGCCTACTTATGTCTACACCGCCATACTTACATACAATACCACTGAGCATTCTACCACAAAATTTACTCCATACGAATTAGTATTCGGGCATAAACCTAATATCCCAAACTCCATGTATGATGAAAGCCCAAATACAACATACTCAGACTATATCAAAATGCTACATCATAAATTGAAACATACTCGTGGAAAAGCTGTAGAAAATATTTTGAAATCCAAGGAATCTTCTAAATCCTATTATGACTCTCGCACACGGAGACCGCCACAGTACAAAACTGGCGACTATGTTTACCTCAAAAATCATTTAAGACTAAGAAAAGCATTATCCCCAATCTGGAAGGGACCGTACCGGATCATAAAGGTCCATAATAACAATACAGTTACGCTTCTTATCAACCGAAGACATGTAACACATCATATGGATGAAATTAAACCAGCCGAAACGTCACAATGATACTTCGATCTCAATGACTTGAGAAGCCTTATTTAAGTTTGTTAGATTAAGTTAATAAATAGATATTAAGGAGATTAATGTCTATATTAATTTTCTATTTCAGCGCTTCAGTCAATGCGCAACAGGATTTTATCCAGCCATATCCCTCTAGTTCCGGCATCTACTTCGATAGCATAGGAAAACTTAAGATAATTAAGGGCGATCTGAATATAATTAGCCATGTAGATGTTTCCTATATTAGTTCTCATTTATTGAATCTTAATGAAGTCATTGGGTCATTAAGATTTGCATGTCAGAAATCAAGCAACTCCCAATGTGAAAATATTCTTTCCCCATTTACGATTCGATATAATGATATTAAACGTGAATATGATTCTATATCTCATTTAATTACTAAACGTAATAAACGCTCAGCCTGGTTTGGAGGCATAGGCACTCTATTCAAACATGTTTTCGGCACTCTCGATGAAGAAGATGCATTCAAATACGATTCTGCCATCCAATCCGTTCAAAATAATGAAAAGAAACTCGCGGAATTAATGAAGGAAAATATTTTGATTACTACGTCTTCGCTTGAATCTTATAAAAACACCATCAGTAAACTGAAAACCAATGAAATATCTCTTAACCTAGCCGTAAATTCCTTAATGAATCAAATAAATAATATCTCGGAAATTTCTAACACTTTAATTACTGAAACAAAAGTCCACTCCATACTAACCAACCTCGAAAGTTCGTTGCTAACATTATCGTTCCAGTTAGAAGATTTAATTAACGCTATTATGTTAAGTAGTCAAAACATCCTACATCCGAACATATTGTCCCCGTCTCAACTATACCGAGAACTCGCTGATTACGATAGGCACCTACCTATGAATGCCGAGATCCCGATTGCTATAAGTTTAGACAATATTCATTTAATATTAAGTATATCCAGTGTTGCATGTTATTATTATAATAATAAATTAGTATTTGTTTTACAAATACCCCTTGTCACTCATGACGAGTTTAACCTATACCATAATTTGGCGTTGCCCACCCCCCATGGTGTAGACAACCCTAATGTTTTTAGTTTAATATCGCCATCTAGTTTATACACTGCTATTTCTAAGGATAAACTGAATTTCTGTAATTTAGATAGTTTAGATAAGTGTAAAATGATAAACTCTGAGTTCTATTTATGCGAAATTCCGGTTGTTTTGCTAACAAACAATAACCCTACATGTGAAAGTGAATTGTTGACAAAAACAATGAGTGCTATCCCAATTCAATGCGAAACTAAGACACTCGTTGGTGATCTAGACATTTGGAAGCCACTTAAGAATAACCACTGGATCTTTGTACAATCCAGACCAACTAAAATATCAATCGAGTGTGGCGTCTCGGAACTTAAAGACTTAATAGTGTCCGGCGCGGGTTTATTGCACACCCCTAATCAATGTACCGTATATACAAAAAGTTCGAGACTCATATCTTCTAATGATTATATAAACATAAGTATAAGTACTCCTAGTTTAGATTTTAGTATAATTAATGACTCATGTTGTTTATTAGTTAATAAGATAAAAAATTATGTACCAGTTCCAATTCAGAACATCGATTTAGATGACTTAACCCAGACTAAATCAAATTACAATTTTCTTTCGGAACTCGATAAAATAATCGAAGATAAGCCTATTTTAATGAAATACGGCAATCAATACTTTGTATTTTCTACGATAATATATATAATAATTATCGTCTTTGTAGTTTATAAATGTATTAGATTAATGATGATTAATTATAAGAATTTTAAAATAAAATCTAATGTTAAACCGACCCTTACCGTAGTAACTATTGAAAATGATAATAAATCCGAGCATGAAATACCTGTGGAAGAATAGATTTATAATATCTATCTCTGAATTTCGGCAAATTTACCCCGAATTTCAGTCTTCCGCGGGGGGTTGTTATATCCCAGCTATGTACATAGATGGGCTGACAATCCATCCCTTAAAATGCTATAGTTGCATTTCTAATATTATAAATACAATCAATTTCCACTGCTCGAGTTCAGTTGATTGCAAACAACGGTCCGGGTCGGTCTTCTATATCTTGTACGATTCTTAAATAAAAGTAGTGCTAATTCAATCGGGTTTTTTTTAAAAACCCAATTCGAAGAACCGGGATAACAGCACGAAGAGTTCCGTACCATTATATGTCTATAAAAACGAGCAAAAATTCACGTTTGTTGTATGGGAGCCTCCTTAAATATTTATTTTATTTAGTTTTTTTAGTATTTGTTGTTATAGCGGCAACAGAAAAAATCATCTGTGAAAATTTCAACTGTCTAACTATCACGGTTCATGAGATACAGTCTGGTGACTGACGGACAGACAGACAGGCATGCAGCGATGTCTTAGTAATAGGGTCCCGTTTTACCTTTTGGGCGCAGAACCCTAAAAAGTACACTTTGTTCACATGCTTTCTATACCTCCCTCATACGAGTATACTAGCAAAGTGTTTCCTATATAAATTCTGGCGTATAAAATAATGTGCTTCCATATAACCAATCAAAACATAGATCTTTGATGAATACTGCCAAATTTTTAAGAAAGGCAATAAAGAAGAAAGTTTAATTTACCTCCCATTCAGACATTAAGTAATCATTGAACGAATGGGTTGATAATCATTCGGTCAACGAGGTCATTCACTTGCGGACCGATCGACTGAGCAGTAAACATTTAGTGAGAATATATTACTAGTTTCTTCTGTAGTCTTATGCTTGGTTTTAATAAATATAATATTGTTTTGAAGTTATGGACTATCTGTGTGCCAAGTTCGTTCAGGAATTTTAGTTTGAGACACCATCTTTGGAGCTCCTTTACTTATAGATTATTGCACGAAATGGTAATTTTATATCTTTCTCCCATAATTCAGATGATGTTGACATTTTTTAATGTTTTTGTTATCAATATAGATAGTAATATTTTTATTTTAACTTTAGCTAAAGAATTAATGTCAAAGAGGTATCATATGTTGGTAATTGTGGTAACTCACATAATTAATTTATCTTTGGATTCGGCCATAAGTTTTAATTTCATCAGATCATCTTCAGGGCGAATGCCAATGAAACGTCGTCCCGTCACACACTGAGTTACCCATTACAGTTTTTCACTATGTTTGCTCCTGACGTTTAGTTTTAGGTTACCCGTTACAGTTTTTCACTATGTTTGCTCCTAACGTTTAGTGTTGAGTTGCCCGTTATAGATTTTTCACTATTTTTGCTCCTGATGTTTAGTTTTAAGTTGCCCGTTACAGTTTTCGCTATAAAAGGTGTAACATAAATAGTGTAGTTAACTAGGCTATGAAAATGTACAACGTTTGTACACGTTGTATCAACGTGCAATATTCACAAACAGCAATATTACCTCCCCATAGAAGATTACAACAACAACAACTACAACAGAATTTTAGTTTTTTTTTAGTTTAATGGGTAGATAGGGCTCCTTAAGTTACGCCAATACAACAAAAAATAATTTTGTTATTGAGTCATATTTTAACTACCCATACGATAAGTAAGTAAGTAAAGTGGAAACAGTAGAAACGAGCCTAAATAAAATGTGGGTATGAAATGAATCAACCACAAATATTGCCAATACAACATTATGAAAGTAAGTTTTGAAATCGTTCCGAGACTTCGAAGAATTTCTTGAGTCATTGCAGTCGGTCATAAATGTTTTCAACGATATTAATCTCGAAGTTATTTCCGTTAAAACTTACTGTGCTTGTAAGAACTTTATATACATATTATAATCCATCTTCATTTCATATGGATAATGTTTATCCTACGGCTGTGTGGCGGACGGCATAGAATATCGTCATCCCATCTCATCCCGTGGGGGGCGTAGAAGTCGTCCCGAGGAAATATCTCCCAGAGAACGAGCAGCAGCTTCTCTCTGTGTATTATGACCATCATACTGCGATCGAAAACCCGTCTGCCAAGCGTGATGATTATGGCATATCCCTCCAGGGCCTCTACCGGCTCAGTCACCGAACATCGATTTCTTAAATGGCGTTCAAATAAATAAAGGTTGAAAATTAATTAATCAATCGTTGAATCTGCTTCAACGTTGACGATCGATTCCGGACCATTTATGACCTCACATAAGCTCATGGAAGCCGATTTAACGATTGATTAAGTCATTTTTAACCTTTATTTATTTGAACACCATTTAAGAAATCGATGTTCGGTGACTTAGCCGGTAGAACCCCAGGAGCTCTACCGGCTAAGTCGCCGAACATCGTTTTCGCATAAATCGTTAAATCGGCTTCAACTTTGACAATCGATTCCGGACCATTTATGACGTCACATGTGGTCATGGAAGCCAATTTAAGGATCTATTTAGTCATTTTTAACGCCATTTAAGAAATCGATGTTCGGCGACTTAGCCGGTAGCGCCCCAGATGATGGACACAACTCCATTGTGGAAATCTTTTGGGGAAGTCATTGTCCAGCTGTGGACGTCATTTGGCTGACATGATGAGTGTTGAACTATTGTTTAATTACTACACCCGGAACAAACAGCTGGACGTGCCCATCAAATCATGGAGGCGCTCAGAAATGAATCCACTGTTGCAGTCACCTACATAGGGCGCTGACCACGTACCTATACGCTTAAACTCGTCAACCGTTTTTGGGTCAGTGAGGACAGCTGACTGCGATGGTCTTCTGTAATCATATAATCATCATGCCAGCTGAAATACGTCCACAGACAAAGGCCTCCCCAAAAGATCTCCACAATGGCGATGTATCCATCATTTGAAGGGATGTGCCATAAGCATTACGCTTTGCACACGCACACGAGTTGGCGAACGCAGTATGATGGTAATAACACATAGAGAGACGCTGCTTTCCCTTTTGTAGAATATATTCCCTCGGGACGACTTCGCCCCCTATGGGATGAGATAGGGTTAATGATAAGCCACATATTATTATAATAATAATAGAAAATAAAAGAATAGATAAATAAAGGAATAATAACATTGGAATGTTATGTTCAGTTCTATAGATTCGATAAATACTGAATCACCGTTTTATTTCCTAGTAACTCCTTTTATAGATCAGAATTAGCACCAATCAAAGAAATTGTCTATAGTGACCGCAAAATCAATTTTAACCAAAAACAGCAGCACTTAATAACCGTTATAACAACTGTTTCCTTCCTTCATCAAAATATCGATCATTAACCTTCATCTAAAAATCGTGCCAAAAGTGATTTTATTAATTTCATGGGCAAAAAACCACCTTCCGCGGCTTATAAAGAAATTATGGTGACAAATGACAAAAAAGCGGCCAAGTGCGAGTCGCACTCGCCCATGACGGGTTCTGTAGCAGCAAGTATTTGAGTTGATTGAATGAAAGGTAATTTGCTGTTCACGATTTGGGACGTATCAAAAACAAAACTACTTACTAGATTTCGTTCAAACCAATTTTCGGTGGAGGTTTGCATGGTAATGTACATCATATTTTTTTTTTAGAATTATTTTTCTCTCATCTTAGAAGTTACAGGAGGGGCACAATTTTGACTTCATTGAAAGTGTCTCTAGCGCAAACTATTCAGCTTAGAAAAAAATTACATTAGTAACCTCAATAACATTTTTGAAGACCTATCCCACACGTAAGGGTTAGATGAAAAAAAAATGATTTTCAATTCTAAGTGTGGGAATACCCGACTTTTTTTGGATTTTTAAATTTTTGTGTGAAAATCTAAATGCGGTTTTCAGAATACATTTAATTACCAAGTTTCAACAGTATAGTTCATATAGTTTCGGAAAAAGTGGCTAACACGACGAATCTATAAGGGTTCCGTTGTTTGCAATTTGGCCATGGAACCCTAAAAAGGCGTTTAATATACAACACACGATATAAATGGATGACAGTCACTTTCACTAAAGAATGAATAACAAAAATATATAGTCCGATGGTGCGTAACGCTAGTCTTGTCCAATAAAATGCAAATGAACGGAATCTTTTTTATAATAGTTTTGACAAGAAAACGCTGAGGTGTCAGCTGTTGGAATGTAACTGCTGTTCCAATAGCCAATATATTTATCATCTGTAGCAGGTGTTCTATTTATATGACAATGTATACAACTGTCTACATGTATGTCTGTATTATATTAATAAGGCAACAATGTATTCAATTCAATAGATAAAAATTGTTTGATTCGACATGTCATTATATTCAAAAAAAAAAAGAAGTGTTGATTGAAGTAACACCATAGATATAATCTATACAAATAAATAAAATTGGAGTGTCTGTTTGTAATATTGAAATAACCGGTTTTTACTACATTGATATGAATATATATACGGTACATACACCAAAATGACATTTTTTACAATTTTTGTCTGTCTGTCTGTCTGCTTGTTCCGGCTAATCTCTGAAATGGCTGGACCGATTTTGACGGGACTTTTATTGGCAGGTAGCTGATGTAATAAGGAGTAACTTAGGCTACTTTTATTTCAGAAAAAGTCTTTTATTTTACAAGAAAAATGAAAAAACTAATTAACACGCGGATGAAGTCGCGGGCACAGCTAGTATAAAATAAAGATACAGCATGATATTTCCATAAAAAACATTATGGAAGAAAAAGTAGAGAAGAGTCGGGAGAAACCAAGGATTAATATACATAATATGGTTTCAATATTCACACTCGTATGGATGTTAAAAAACTGACTGAATTTAGCTAAAATACTACAATAATTCAAAAAAACATTTCTACGCACGTTTAAAAATAAAAATTTATTCAAGTCATATATATCGATTATATACTGCATATATATAGTACTGCATTGTGAGGTATTACCGATACGAGCACCTTAACCACCGCGCCACAAGTGCAGTCAAACTACATAATAATATGTATATTTCGTGTCCATTTTGTTTTATCTGTATTAAGGAAGTTATTATTCGAGTGGATTTTGTGTGTGTGATGACGGTCACGCTTTAAATCTTCTACCAGACTCAATTGAATGCCTTACTGAGAAGGTGTGGTCAAACTCGGTAGGTTCCTTAGCATCGATTTAAACGCGGCGTATCTATATATAAAAATCAATGCCACTTTTTGTTGTAATGTTATAACTCAACAACGCCTTCCCGATTTGGCTAATTTTGGTCTTGAATTATTCGTGGAAGTCCAGGGAAGGTTTGTACGTAGAGAAAATTTAAAAAAGTCTTGAAAGAGTGTAAAATCAACATATTATAGGATTTTTTTTTTGTTTGAATAAATTAACTTACTAATATTTTTTTTTATTACTATGGCTTAGGTATACGTAGCGAAGCACGGACCGGGCCGCTAGTCTGATATATATTATTACTTAATAATGTCATAGGTCATAGTTAATGACTAAGTTATTAATGAAATATTATTAGCGTTCATTATCATTATAAAAATATTTAACCAGTTACATACCAATTTGAGTTTCTCCTATAAAATTTGAATCTGTTCCGATTAACTTTCTATTTAAGACCATTGATGTATAATATTATTACTGCTATGTCTATATACGATATTACTGACAGAAATATCTCTGTTTTTTTTTTTAAATTTGTATCTTCATAACAGCTTTAAGGAATCCACTGCTGGACAAAAGCGTCCCCCAAGATGATTCTTGGGGGATATGCCATAACCTTGGCTTGGCAGGCGGGTTGGCGATCGCAGTATGATGTTCATAGTACTCAGATGTTGAAAGAATTATTTTAATACCAACCTAGAACTTATCCGATATAATTATATTGTGAAATGTTATAAGTCAATCTTCAATAATGTCAGCCTAATTACGTCCACTGCTGAACAAAAGCCTGCCTAAATAATGGTGGGATTTGCCATAACCGCCACGTTTGCCAGACGGGTTGGCGATCGCAGTATGATGGTCAAAGTACTCAGAGAGAAGCTGCTGCTCATCCTCTGGTAGTTATTCCCTCGGGTCGACTTCTACAGGAGGAGATGGGGTGATGATATTCTGATATTCGCCGTGGTCACCACACAGCAAAATATGTGTACACAGTTTGGCAATTATTATATCCGTGGATTGCTATAGCTTCTTATCTTATGAAACAAGACCACCTGTACGTCTGTTTGCTTGTTTTACATAATAATCATTGTTAATTATAGCGCCTAAAGTTAATTGCTCAATCAAGATAAAAATTTAATTGGCAGTTAGATACTTGGTTAATTTTGCTACAGAAGGCAAATTCAGTTCACCGTTTGGAACGTTAGTAACATTTTCAGTCCGCAGTGCATGACTCACCATGCAGTTACAATTTAAATTCATCTACCACATGCAATTTAGATCATTCAGATTTGTTATAAACCTTGTCTAGGTATGGCCAAGTCAAGATCTTGCAATGCAAGTCACGATAGATCATTAGATGGCATTGAACTTTTGATGTGTAAAAATATTTCCAATGTATCGCTAATGTTACTACTTCGTTTTTGTTTGTAATATGGCTTTGCTCGGTTTTAAACTTATGATGATAAACATGGAGTCATTTACAACAGACATTAAAATTTATTTAATTTAATGAATATACTTTCTTGAATTTCGAAGACATTTATATTGAATTACCTTACTTATCGCTATGTGGTGACGGCGTAGAATATCATCACCCTATTTCATCCCGTAGGGGGGGGGGGGGGGGGGGGAATCGTCCTGAGGGAATACCTACCAGAGAAAGGGCAGTATCGTTTTTCTGTGAACTATGACCATAATGAGGTTAACATAATTGAAGATAAACTTATATTTTGGAATATTGGTGGAGTTCTAGCTTGACATTAAACATAATTCTTTGCAATCTATCAATCTTGATTTTCTTGACATTATACACCTAAATTACTATTTAATTAACAGTAACATTGTTAATTATATAGTTATCTTATATTTGTGTTAATTAAATAAATAAATATCCGGGAGACAGCGACACCTAACCCTTAACTAAGCAAAGTTTGTAGACGCCAGCACATCAAGCTACCCCAATCTGTCAAATTTCCCCAATTGAAAGTGAACGTTATGCTTATGTGATAATGTTGAAAATCTATAAAAAGAAATTGAGAGATTGGTGTAGCTGGATGTGCTGGCGTCTGTACAGTGGATTCTTAAGAAAGGATAAAAATACCTATGAAGTTTTATAGTTTTATTTATACTTTACTCATGAATGCAACATGAACATGAATTCATGAATACAAATATTTGTCTTGTGCTAGGATCCAACCCGCAACATTTAGATCAGTTGGCAGTTTCACTACGAATTGAGTCACTGCCGTCTTATTGAGAGTAGCTACTATTTTTTGTATGACTTTGAATATTATTTCGTGTACAAAATATTTGCACGCCATTGTATGGCAAGCATGTCTGATTAAATGACTAAGTAACTAACGGTTAACCGACTTCAAAAGAAGAAGGTTAGGTATCTAATCGACTGTATGTTTTTGTATGTCTGTTACACAGTTTATCCGTGGTCTGTGAACCAATTTTATTAATTCTATGTTTGATTGATGCTTTCAGAATGGATCCATATCAATTTTATTTCAAACGAAATTTCCGAAAGATAGTTGAATTAGTTTTATGTTTTTCAACCGACTTCAAAAGGAGGAGTTTGTCATTAAACAGTCATTTCAATATTAATATCGTTAAACTCATTTTTATTGAATTTATTTCTTGATGGTTGGCGTAGTTGGGTCGATTCCCACCTAGGACGGATATTTTTGTGTGTATAAATCTATTTGTACAAGAGTAGTATATGAAATATATCGGTTATCTGGTTTCCATAGTACAAACTCTGCTTAGTATAGGATCAGATTGCCGGTTGTGAAAATGTCCCAGGATATTATTATTATATTTTCATTGCCTTCAAAATTTGTTTTTTCGATAACTATTAATCGATATTCTAACTCAATTTCGATTATATATTTTTACAAACGAGTTCTTTAGTACTAGTGTTAAAAGTTTCCTTGCCTTGATTTACTTTCACGTTTATTTTTATCACGACTGGCGATACAGTGTTGGCCTTGTCTTAAGGACGGGTTTTAATTCTATACTTTTTGACCCTATGTAGATGAAAGTAAACTGGATTCCTGTAAAGGTGCGTCCTGCAAATCTATTTTACAGAATAATTACTAAATTTCAGACACCTTTAAAATTTGTACTATGTATTTAAGTGAGGGTGAGAATAATACCCCCAAACAGTCACAATTACCTTTGAGGAGGGAGACTTTAATAATAAAAGTTTATTATTAAAGTCTCCCTCCGATAAATGTAGAACTGGCTCCAACTTTTCTAATAAAGAACATGACCATTACAAAAGTATTCCCTATCGAGTAAAAAAACGGTTTTCAAAATCTATGCACCTTTATATACATTTTTTTAATTAAAAAAAAAGATGCAGTCGATTGTATGTTTTATAAACCAATAATCATCATCATGTAGCCGAATGACGTCTGCATCTGGACAAAACCTCCCAAAATATTTCCTCAATGGAGTTGGAGTGTATCTACATCTATATTGGAGAAATAGAAATAGAAATAGAAATATTTATTTGTCAATGTAGGTAAATTTTACATATAGGTGTTACATTGGTTATAATAGGTCGCTACATTGTACCCACAGGCATCCAAATTTTAATAACTTATTGTACATAATCTTAATCTAATTTTAACTATATTGACTTACACTAAACAATCCCACACTTACATGCGGAGTGATATGCCATGATCGCCACGCTTAGCAGACGGGTTGGCGATCGCAGTATGATAGTCGGAATACACAGAGAGACACTGGCTGCCCGTTCTCTGGGAGATACTCCCTCGGGTCAACTTCTACCCCAAAGGGGAAAAATTAGGGTGATGATATTATTTGCCGTCAGCCACATAGCAAATTAATAGTTATTATTTAAGACTAAAAAACAAAATGTAGAATCAAGTTAAGTGCCCGCTAAGACATCGTTGAGCTGGACACTACATACACCGCTTCAAGAGGGCTCTAATACTTAATTTCAATACAGTGAGTGGTCACTGCTATTAATGTTGTCTAAAGAAATTGATGACGGTGCATATGTACAGACGCCAGCACATCCAGCTACCCGTAATCTGTCAAATTTCTTTGATTTTCAACTTTATCACATAAGCATAAGGTTCACTTTCAATTGGGGAAATTTGACAGATTGGGGGAGCTTGATGTGCTGGCGTCTGTACCTTAAGTGATCATGTTTTAAAGATGTGCTCTATCGTCACAGCTGTTAACTGTACCATAACCGGGTTTTTGGTTCAAGATTTTTAAACATGTGTGTTATCGAAGATGGAAGGCAATGGATGCATATCTATCTAAGACGAAAATTGTTGCGGAGAAAACTCTATCAAATAGAAACTTGTTACGGAAAAAAATCTGTATTTTTTTAATTATAAATTGTTGGAAAATCTGTATAGAATGAAATGCAACGTAAAATAATTATGTGATTGTGTTTTTATATCTTTCCGGATTTCTCACTCGTTTATGTACCGATTTTTGTAATTTGATTGGCCTGTTGGTGAAGTGGTTAAAGATTCTGACTGCTAAGTCTGACGTCATGGGTTCGAACCCACCCATGACTAATCTTTGTGTGATGAACTCGGTTATTTGGTATTAGTGTGGGTTTATCGGTGCCTAATTTATCTAAAATATATATTTATTTAGAAATATAAAAGTATATTGATCACTTGTCTAGTAATACAGATTCTGCCTTATTTGAGGTCAGGTGGCAGTGTGTTAGTTATCCCAGGATATTTACATATTACATCAATGCTTTTAGAATTGTTTCATTATAATATGTTTAAAAAAATAAGTTGTTTTAATGGTTTTTTGACAGTAATAACTGAACACAATATTAAGTTTGTATTACTATTTCCGCTATAACAAAACTATGTTGAAAATACGTAACGTGAAACTTGCATATATTTTCTCGATGATTGACAGTGGTCCACGATTGTTATTTTGTCCCTTGCGTGGTCACGTCATTAAGCCATCGAAATCGCCCGCGCACCTGCGTAAGCGCACACAACTGCGGGCCACGTTCTACTCACCTCCCAAATGAGTAAACGAAAAACAATATTACATCATGTCATTAATTATTCATCATTAAATTTATGATGTATATTAATGAGATGATATCTTGATATTCTGATATCTTCTTGCCAGATATAGTTTTATTGCTCTTGGAAAGTAATTTATCCATATTCCAATTAAAATTCTTCAAACCTATCTCAATTTTTTACCGTTATTCATCTAACAAATATCCTACGGACGAAACCCATCACTCAACTTTCTATCATTACATCTTCGACGTAATAATCCAAGCCCATTGTTAACAGTAGCTGACCATGAACAGGTCCCGGTTATTCACCTCGGGCAATCTCCAGGAGTTGTCCTGTCTCCAAATTGGTACGACTGTACCGGTTATAACATTAATCATAAATTTTGGTGGTAAATTTAAGTGGACGGCACCATCAATTTGGATGTTCGAAGTCATTTTTAAAGTGATTAGAGGTTTTATGCGAGTTGGACTCGCGTTATAAGGGTTCAGTACCTTTCTTCCATGTAGAAGAGTTATTTGTATAAGATAAAGTCTGCACCACTTAGCCAAGCTTAACTAAGCTTGATAGTAGAGGAATTTTGAACAGTTAAAACCCTAATATTCGTGAAAATTAACAACTAAAAACAAGTCCCGGTTATTTACCTCCAGCAATCTTCAGGAGTTGTCCTGTCTCCAAATTGGTACGACTGTACCGGTTATAACATGAATCATAGGTGGTAAATTTAAGTGGACGGCACCATCAATCTGGATGTTCGAAGTCATTTTTAAAGTGATTAGAGGTTTTATGCGAGTTGGACTCGCGTTATAAGGGTTCAGTACCTTTCTTCCATGTAGAAGAGTTATTTATATAAGATAAAGACTGCACCACTTAGCCAAGCTTAACTAATAATAATAATGTTTATTGGTTCTCGAAAAAGAAAATACAATTATACTTATACTTAAAATACAGTCTAGTTTTTACTTTAAATCAGCTTGTATAAAAGAAAATGTTTGAAAAATGACATGGTAAATATGGAGATTTTCTCTATATATATAGTGAGTGATTGAGACAGAGGACAGTATCTCGAAATCTTCATAAGTAGGTATTGACAGATTGACGGTTAGCTTTTTAACATTATATTATCTGTTATATCCGAAAAACTAAGATTAATAGTAGAGGCTTTTTTCACGATTCAAGCCGTAATATTTACATTACACTAATAATAATAAAGTCCTCCCGGCCAAATTTCGGCCACGGCGGCCAGTTTCAATGGAGATTGGAACTGCGCAAGATATATTATAGCGCACACACTTGCGCATACCCCGTGTTGCTTTTTGCACTTTCTTTTCCATCACTGTCATGATACGATGGAACGACTAGCGATACGACCGGAGAGACAGATACAGGACCGACGGCTTTACGTGCTCTCCGAGGCACGGAAGTGTAATACCGATAACTCTTAGACCTCGGGCTGATACTGAGAACTTTACAGTGGTCCTCCTTGCAATAAGGCTGGTATAGCAACATTTAAAACCATTACCTACTTCGTTCCTTAAGCGTGTACTTGTCGTTTTTTGTGGCAGGAACCCTAAAAACTGGGATTGGTAGCATTACTTTAAAATCTTTAGAGTAGTTACTTTACCGAATGGTATGAAGTAATAATAATATCTGGGGACAATGTCACACAGATCATCCTAGCCCCAAACTAAGCAAAGCTTGTACTATGGGTACCAGGCGACGATATACATACTTATATAGATAGATAAATATCTACTTATATACATAGAAAACATCCATGACTCAGAAACAAATATTCGTGCTCATCACACAAATATTTGCACTTACCGGGAATCGAACCCAGGACCACCAGCTTCGTAGGCAGGAGCACTAACAACTAGGCTACGGTGACCGTCGAGTTTTTAAACAATCTGAATAATTATAACATTTTCTAAGGTTACAACCTTTTCTAAGGTTTATTTATGCCTATATTCAATACCTAATGCTTTCGACCAATGACATCGCAGAACTTTGTAGTACTGAACTTACACCAGTGTTTGAGCACACACTAGCTAGTAGGCTAATAATCATTACAGTCTGGGTGCCATGGCCGAAATTCGACCAGTATGACATTATTATTGAGGATTCATGTAACTCCAATTTGAATTATGACTTCCATACCTTCATTATCTTATCTTATTCAGAAAAATTGTGGACATGCAGCATTTGCGGTCATTCACCCAACGGCGCACAACCTTCGGGATTTAATTCTGCCACCAAATTGGTACCGGTTTACTTAATATTTGTTGCTGTCGTAAAATACGACGATGTGTGACTACAAGTAGCTTCATGTGAGTAACTTCAAGCTATGGGAACACTTTTAAAGAATAGGAGAGTTGTGTAATTTTGTCGTTGTGAGATATTGCTTAACAAATTTGTAACCTGTGTGCGATTAATAAAGTCCATAATAGAGTCTCCAACAATTCGGCCTATTCGGCCAGACTCCGGATAGTAACCTAATATTAGCTGCATACTGAGGCATAGACGTATGACACTGCCAATTTCTACACTCCTGGCTGCTCATCATGTCAACCTAAATACGTCCACTGCTGGACAAAAGCCTCCCCAAAGTATGGGGAGGTATGGGGGGGGGTATGTTATAATCGCCACGCTTGGTGGGTTGGCGATTGCAGTTTGATGGTCATAGTTCACAGAAAAACGCTGCTGCCCGTTCTCTGGTAGGTATTCCTTCGGATGATTTCTACGCCTCTCACGGGATGAGATGGAGTGATGATATTCTATGCCGTTGTCACCACACAGCAGCTCCTGGATGCTAGTGGGTATGTCTCTTACCAGCTCGAATAACAAATAAAATATATAATCAATATTGAAGGAGTGCAACTATGTAATAAATTACCACCAAGTATTAGAAATGTACACTCACTCAATGCATTCAAATTTCGGCTTGGCCAGTATTTAACAGAAAGTAAAACACCCTTGCAGAAATGAATGCGTTGGATGGGTCGTGTTTGTGAAACTGTAAATAGAGGTGAAGTCGAACCTTTTTATATTGTTAACATTAATTTATTGTTCTCAAGTAAGTGACATTTGTGTTTGTTTTATTGAGAATAAAGTTTCTTTAAACATAAACATAATCAGTGATCTATAGCCACGACCTAATTGATTGAACTTCTTCTTCTGCGCGCAATTAAATGGCTAATCTTTTCACCAAAAGGGCATAATTTGTTGGCATATTTTATTTCTTGCATTATTATAATTTCAGCTGTATGCTCATTCACGGTTTAATTTCGGATTTCCGTTTAATATTACGAGAAGTGACTTTGATGACTCTTAATTAAATTGAATTTCAAAAGTAGCCAGCATTTTTTGTGCTCAAAATACTGGTTTGGTCTAGAGATTGCATCATCCACTTAATAAAACTGCTTAACTAATGAATTATTACATGACGATATAGTCTCATCTTTAAATAATTTGTTAATAAGTGTAAGATGTCGATTAACAAATTCTATATTAACAATGTTAACATTTAAATGTCAATCTCTTATATTATATTAACGAGCTGTCACCCGCGACTTCGTCTACGTAAATGCGAAGGTGACTTTGTTTGTTTTTTTGCACACTCGTTGTTGTGGTTGCAGAAAACGATACAATGTAAAGACGCCAGCACCTCCAGCTACTCCAATCTGTCAAATTTCTTTTAAAGATTTTCTACTTTATCACTTAAGCATAAGGTTCACTTTCAATTAGGGAAATTTGACAGATTGGGGTAGCTTGATGTGCTGGCGTCTGTACCTTAAATCTATAAAAGTTTTTATTAAAAAGTTTAATTAAAAAATTAAATAACTTTAACACGACCGAATAATTGCCATGGAGGAGGCTTGTGGCTTCGCCCATGTCTATTATTCGGCCGTCATAAATAAATTTACTGTAGTCTAGCTAAGGGTATACTATGTTACTCCTTATATTATGTGTGTAGCTGACGTCGACGACTAAACATACATACATGTATAGACTCACGCCTGTTTCCCAAAGAGGTAGGCAGAGACAACCGGTTTCCATTTGTCACACTTTGCACACCTCTTTCAACGAATATTGCCATCCTATTTCATCCTGTGGGGTCAATAGAAAGACAGAGCGGATACCTACAAGAGAACTGGAGAACATGAAGCGGCATTTCTCTGTGAACTATGTTCACCACACTGCGATCGCTAAACGTGGCTATTACTACATATCACCCTCAACTTGGGCGAGGTTCTTGTCCAGCTGTGGACGTCGATCGACTGACATGATGACCGTTTATGCATGCAGTAAAAACTGTTATTTAGATATTAAACACGGCTACATATCAAGCTATACATTTCCAGTATAAGCTGATCCAGCGTTGTATAGGATTTGCATACAATGAGAGGTCATCTTATATTGGATATGTATAGCCTGATATGTAGCCGTATGTACAAACAAACACTTCAGTGTCATTTATTTGTTTAGATGTATAGATGTTTAACATTTAAATTGTCGGTTTCTTATATTACTTATAATATTAATAGTTTTTATTGGAACTAGGTTATATTTAGTTATAGTCTTGTTTCAAAATAACTGAGACGTTATGTATAATTGTTACGCGTATACGTCAGTTGTATATTATATATGTACATTATATAACATGATAGTTGCGATTGCTGAGAAATGTGTAAGATTTTTGTGATGCTTGCAATACATGAATATTGTTGTACAATTGACGTTACTGGACTGATTTATTGTATTTATCTTGGTATGTTACTTATCTGTTGTCAAGTTTATAAAAAATAATTTTATGTAAATTAAAAGTATATACTTATTGCTTTTAAATAAAGAAATACATATTTAAATAATTAACTTAACTTATAAGAAGCAGAAAAATATCAGCTAAGTTAACTATAATAACTAACTACTATAACTGCGGAGGAATTCTACAACGCCGTCTCGTCGTAGAATTCCTCCGCGTCATCGGGAGGTAACGTGCCCAGAAGGCTGGCCGCATTGCCACGCTGTATGGCAATGCTGATTCTTTGACCCAAAAAAAGGCCAGCCAGTTTATAAAAATAATTTATTATTTTATGTATCTAGGGACTACTATTAATAATAATAATAATCATTTATTTGTTAAATATAGGTAGATATGAATACAATGGTTGGTCTTAAATTAGCTACATACACTATGTTCTACGATGAGAATGGTATTAGCATCTAAAAATACAAAATTAAAGCCAAATGAGAACACGGGGGATGGCTTTGCTTAGTTTGGGATCAGAGTATCCCAAACTAGGCAGAGCCTCTTATTATGGCGACTAGACAACTATATTGAATGCCCAATAATATTAATAATATCCGAAACTAAGCAGAGCTTGTACTATGGGAACCAGATAACTGATACCTTCTACATATACTACTTTTGCATGTTGTATATGGCAGCCTAAGAAAGTCGTAAACTTCACCGTGTAAGTTGAGGTGTGGCATGGAATCTTCACGTCCTAAGTTACCTAACAAAAGCTTTGGGAAATTACGACAACACTGGGTGCGGCAAAAACGAACAAAAATCAACAATCGCGCAACCACTCACGTGTGACCACTAACCAGTGAAATTCTCTATAAATGCACTATTGTTGTTTTATACGCACAACTATAGGATTTAAATGAAATCATTGGGTTACTCAAACTGGTTAAACAAACCTCGAATGACTTCTACATTTCTCATAATATAATTGATTTTAACAAAATTTTCTATTTATTCAAAAAACTTCATGCACGCAGATGTACACAGGCGGACATTTTCTACCAGTCAACCTTTGGGTGATGCATCAAAACTATAATAGGTACACTATAAATTTGGAAATTCTAACATATAATTATGTATAGACGCCAGCACATCCATCTACCCATCCAGATACCAAATTTTGGTACGATGTATGAGTCGATCACTGGACAGCATTATTCGTGATTGATGATGCTACCATTATATCTACACAACAATCTGGTTTAGACGTAATACTATTATGAAGAACTAACTCGTAATTAAAGCAAGTTGATTTGACCGGATCTAGGACAGGACTTTTGCAACTGTCACGCTGTTTTTATTAGATAAAATAATTAATTAATATCAAATTACAAATTAGATTATGTCGTACCTATGTGAATATTGATTTTCGCTATCTTGAATGTTTAGCACTTTGAGATAGAGCTTCAGTTATTTTTAAGTTTTAAAATAAACAAAGTATGTTTTTAGATTCTTTTAACACGCTTTTATTAGCTTCACTTGTAACTATGTATGTAAGAAAATCTTGGGATCTTAATTTGACCCACTTCCCGGTCTCCGATTAGGATGAAATTATGCACACGCTCTGAGTTCTGATGACAATAAATGACTAGCTAACGTCAATATAATTCCAATATGGCGGCCTCCCCAAGATGGCGGACTAGCTGGTGGAAATGCACCCCATGATATGGGTATCAAATGAAAGGGTTTGCTGTCAGGAATACGGAAAAAAATTATCACGTGACTTAAATTTTGTAATTTTTAGTGCCTGCTAAAAGCATGTTTTTTAGTTTTTGTAACTATAAAATATTTATTTACAGATCATTCAACCAAAAATTTGCTGATTACAAATTTACGGTCTCCGTAGCATACGGACGATTGCAACACAAGGGGCATCAACACAAACCATGTTATTAACACAAGGTCCGTCATAATAATAATACCTTAATATAGACAGAACCATTGACAATGTGTAGTAAAAATATTAGACTTAAACTAGATAATTAAACATAATCTCTTGACAATAACTTGATACGAGCTAGCTAAATATCAATGCTATAATAAAATAAATTTTATAAATGTTTTCATACAATGTTTACCTAAATATCTATGTTACTAGAAATAATAATGTATACAACTATATTACTACAAACATGTTCTGACTATTTACAAGCGGTTTTTTAAAGTCTACGTGAATAAAAACCTTTTTTATTTTTTTTAACCAAAGATAGTTTTGTTACTTCTATTTAGACATTTTATGATACTTTAATAAAAATGATGTTTACACAGATAATATAAGTTTAATAGGTATTGCATAAAATGGGGGGAATTTAGATGATTTCCCATGTCTTACTTAGACAAAATATGCTAAATAATGTAATACTTTCCAAGATACCATCTTCCCTATTTTATGTGGAATAAAGGAATTTAAATATAAAAGTGCAACAGTAAGTGCTCAAGAAAAATTAATTCACAAAAGACAGGTGACTTCGACTGTACCCCGGGGCGATGCTCGCAATCAAGAACAATTTATAAAAGGTATCGAACAATCTCACTCCCCGAGCTCTTGCCTCCGTATAAGGTTTCGTTAGGAATCCGAAAATAAAAGCAAAAAGCCCAAAGTTTCGCTTTACCACGCTTTCAAGCCGGCCGTTGCGGGAATAAGGAATGGACTCCGATGGATACGGCAGGTGATTTCAGATAAATTATTATTCTATGAATAATAATCTGACGGCGTATTATACTAGTAGTGATATATTTAATGTGTGAGTAATTTATAGTTTTATTCTTCAATAACATATACAGTAACAGTGAGGAATTTAATTCTCAACTGGGTCGCGTTGAAACCGGTAGTAGATGAATCCACTGAGTTTGTTTCGCAGGTTCTTCTCAGTTGGGGCGCATTGGATCCGGTGGTAGCATTAAAGCGCGACCGTCGTTATTAACACAAGGTCCGTCATAATAATAATACCTTAATATAGACAGAACCATTGACAATATGTAGTAAAAATATTAGACTTAAACTAGATAATTAAACATAATCTCTTGACAATAACTTGATACGAGCTAGCTAAATATCAATGCTATAATAAAATAAATTTTATATAAATGTTTTCAAACAATGTGTACCTAAATATCTATGTTACTAGAAATAATAATGTATACAACTATATTACTACAAACATATTCTGACTATTTACAAGTGCTTTTTTAAAGTCTACGTGAATAAAAACCTTTTTTATTTTATTTTAATTTTTCCACGTAATCGACAATTTTTATTTAACGTGTGACCATTGATGTGACGTGGATTATATCTGTAATAAATAAAGAGATTTTTAACATGTTACTTGCGGTTAAGTTCACCGGACAATAGCCAGAGTGGGCTCAAGCCGTCTAGTAATTAAAACTACAGACTAAAAGTACCCGCGCCGGAAGGCATCCCTTTTGGGGTTCGAACCTTGGCTCTGGTTATACTGCATTGATAGGTAGTTTCTTTTTGAATAAATTTTACTCATAAAGTGAAGACATTTTATAACAGATTATTATGGGGCTCAAAATGACAGAAAAAAATCAAAGGCCGACAACGAATTACTGGAGGTTTAAAATAATATAAAAGGAATTAAAAAAAGAAGGCAGTACAGAAATTTATTTATTTATAATTTCATTCAAAATAATTAACAAATCGTTGTGATATTGGTGATCGGATCTTTGAGCAAGATCTTAAGTTAAATAAGATCTTGCTCAAAGATCCGATCACCAATATCACAACGTGGTTGAAATTTTACTAAGTATAAAGAAAAAAAAAGAGTGAAAGTAAGTTCAAGGGAAAATAGTTAATATAGCTTTTAAGCACTTCTTTGTAAAGTGAAATTATGAAGCGAAGTTAATGAATTTTACTAACAAAATGAGTCTGATATAAGTTCTTTGTTTGTTTGTATATATGTATCTGTCGCTCTGCCTCGTTGTTCCCAAACGAAGAGACCGATTGCAATGCGCGTATTTTTGTGAAACTAAGTTTAATTGAGACATAATAGAGACATAATAAATACATATCCATACTTTACTGAACCAACCAATGCGGCAACAGTCCAAAGGTTGCTTATACTAGTCGAAGTCAGGTGTTTTGACAGCCACATTACATCAACATAAAACATAGTATTTACCATTCCAAACAAAAGTTAAACTAGAACATTCATTAAATTAGCATATTGCTCATCATTTAGTTTACACAATATCTGGCGGCTTCTGATTTACCACTACTGTGTAACATTTAGATTTTTTAAATTCGCATCTATTTCGCAATTGTGTTTCTATCTCGCTTCACTGAGTTATGATGTAATGAGTCTTGAAGTTCCTCTTCCGCATTTATAGTACCTTTTTGCATATTTGAATACTAAGTTGATACATATTTATGACACACCTATAAATAGTTTATAAATGGATACTATACCTTCACTCTCATATTAATCGATAAGACTAGTTAACGATACAATCAGAGAGAAGATTGCATAGTGAAAAACTGTAAATGGTAACTTTAGTAAATACGTTAATTAACTGGAGTTACTCGTTACAAATTTTCACTAAGCAAAGGTTGGTCAGTGAAAAGTGCTTCTTTGATTGTAACGTTAACTAGCATTATCGATTAATATGAAAGTGAAGGTATATGTATATGCTGGATTCGGTAGACAGTTATCAGCGGAATCGAATATAAAATGATTTCGTGAGTTACCCGTTACAGTATTTCACTATGTAATCAGTTTCTTTTTTAATATGATGCTAACAGTAAGTCTAGGAAGATTTCACGTTGGACAATAAAAGCTAGGGCAGTCTCCAGCCGTCTATTAAATAAGAGTACAGTGAACCTCTTTTACCACTCAGCATTTCTACATGTACATGCATGTCTACCACTCCGAACCCAAGTTGAATATTTTATTGCTGATATATTGTACTCTGCAAAAGTAGCATTCTAATACGACAGGTTGACATTGTTGCTTTATGTAAGAACATAATAAATTCAACAAATGATTTTCAAATCATCTGTTGCAATATATCTTAGTTATTTATTTCATGTTGCTATAAGAGGTTAATTGTTGACATATTGTATGGTTAACATTCTTGACCTTTAATTTAATTTTTATTATTGATTCCTAGTTTCACAATATCTTTGAACTTAACCAATAGATTACCAACATCTTCAAAATAGTAGCGTACATTCTTTTTTAAGAAAAAAATTTCCATTTAGAAAGAGCTAAGACGGATTATCGGAACTATTGAACATACAGTGAGTTAGTATTAGCATTCAAGTCTTTTAAAGAATCTACTTCCTCAGACAGAAATCTTAACCATGTAACAGCAGGAATTGGTACAAAACAAGTTATAGGTAGCAGTAATTTGTGACAAATTATACTAAGTTACCTCTAACAGTTGATTTTCTACATTAGCTCAAATTCACGAGCTATGAACAGACATGCGCAGAGTATTTCTGTAAAACCAGACAACCGTGATGCTCAGCTATTTTGTATAACACAAAACAATACGTGTCTTATAATATTTCTTTACTTGAAAATACTTTAAAGCTAACTGATTTATGTTAGCTTGAAGCTACAGCCCTATCAAGGTTAAGCACAAGCAGTAAGTTAGTCAACTGTCCAATTATCACGTTGGCATCTTCGCCAAAGCATATTTATGCATCGATGGCGTCAGACTCGGAGTTATAGCTTTTCGGAACCAGTTTGTGGTTGGTCACGTTTGCAAGCCTCGGACCTGAGGACAATATCAAGGACAACGGTTGGGACTGAAGACTGATTTAAAGTTTCTCACTTAGCTGAATCGACGATTGGAATATAAAGTCGCTTTACACTTTCTTTGCTTTTCTTTACGAAAAATCTCCCAGATTTTTTTTAGTTTCCATGCTACAGATAATTAATATTTATATAAAATACTTTAATATTTTTATAATTAATTTACTTAAGACAGCACTAGGCCGGCCATTCCGAAACCTTGGGGGGGGGGGGGGGGGGGGCTTGTCTCGTAGATTTAATTAAGCTCTATAAGACCAAGCGGGAAATAAATCCCTATAGCGGGGATATTTATATATCTCTAATATAGTTATCCTGTATAGAATATGAACCCGGAACACGAGGGGCCATCGCAATAACGAGGCTGTTAGCACTGCGTTTATGGAAATATGATATTGGAAACATAGAGGAGTAAAGTTGTTCACTCTAGCCAAGCATCTAGAATTTTACGAAATTAGCGCAAAAATATGAATATTTTGTTTTGGGTTTATCATCGGGATATCTAATAACGATTTGGAAGAACCTAAGAGAAGGCTATACTGATTAAAAATCTTATTTGTTGTTGCTATGGGAAGTTTATTGGTTAATTCTATTACTTTACATGTCATGTCATGAAGACGAACTAAATTAACCTTTAAAGTCTGGTTATTATGATTTATTTTATAGCGTTGACCTCTGACTTCGCTCCTAACACACATAATGTGTTCGATGTAGGTAAATGACTCCTCGTTTTGCATTATCATAAAGTTTTGCCTAGAAATTTATTATGTAGTAGGAATATTTAGTTGCCAATATTAAATAGAATATAAATTTTGAAAACTCCGCACTACGCACATTAAGAGAAGAAATATTGGCCACAAACAACATAATGTATAAAAATGGCCGATTCTATCGACGATTAATTACAAAAGAAAGTTAGTGTAAGTGTTGAAGTAAAGCGGTTATAGCGAGTAGCGCTCACCAGAACGAGTCAGAACATAGCTGGATCTCCACTAAAGAGGTAATTAATAATTTCTGAGCCCCTGCATGCTTTGGGAAGCGGGATGTTGGTAGACCTCTGCTTCGCTTTAAAGACTGCACCAAGCGAGATATGGCCGCTTTGACCACTGTAGCTGGGAAAAGCTCGCTGAAAATAGAGTTGAATGGCGCAAAACGTGTAGTGGAGGGTCGTAAGATCTGTGATGAAGCCTGGTTCGGAGTACTTGCTGATAAGAGACAGAAGCGACATGAAAGCGGCTCGGCACCAACCACCGCAAACTTCTCTTGTCAGGCCTGCGGCAGGCTATGTCGCTCTCGCATCGGTTTGTTTAGCCACCAAAAGAAATGTCTCTCAGACAGTGCGCCGTAAATCGTCTGTAACAGACGCAAAGGCCATATACATGCTTTGGAGGGCATGTTAAGCTCATCAGCTTAACGTGCCCTCCAAATAACTACAACCCGTACCATCGTACGTCGTTAATATTGCTCCTTATTGGTAATATTGCTCCTAAAATTGGAAAAAAATGTATTGAACAATGCAGTGGTACAAGTTCATCATCATCATCATCAGCCTGATATCGTCCACAGCTGGCATAGACCTCTCTCAAAGGATTATATAATGTTGGAATTTGGAAGGGTTTGTCTTAGTCACCGCGCTTGGCGACCGCAGTTAGGTGGTAGCTAATACACAGGTGGCGTTGCTGCCCGACTACCTGGTCTTTCCCTTAGTCGCGTTTTACGACACCTACGGGATGGTATGAGCTGGCCCTGTTCTTCTTTCTAGGCCTGAACTTTGTACAAAACTTACTAGTTATAAGTAATTACTAGCTGGTCCCCGCGGTTTTACCCGCGTTGAACTTTATAAAGTATCACAGTTCCTCCCCCGTAGGTGATAATATATGTAGCCTATATGTTGACCCGACCTCTTAGTAATATTCATGCAAAATTTGAAGTAAATACATGCAGTTCTTTTTGAGTTTAGCCCGGACATACATACAGACAAACGGCCAAAAATGCTAAAAACTATAGTTATGGCTTCGATATCGAATGTAGATCACGCCCCAAGTATCCTTTTTAAAAAATATTCAATGTACAGTTTTGACTTTCCTACGATTTTATTATATGTATAGATTAGACTAAATATGTTGTTCTCCACTCTTGTAATGGAAAGGTTTAGTATTAAAAACTTCTAATCTTGTTTTGCATGTAAATCAAAAATGTTCAGTACTGCTTGTTGGATAGCTAGCGGTTATTGTAATGGACGCTAGGAGCTTCCGTGGCAACTATTATTTTATGTTCTAGTCTCTTGGAAAATCCACAACAGGAGCTCGTCCCAAAGTAATATTAATAAATTTTACATAGGTAGGTAACATACACACAAATTCAACAAATTATCGAGTATAAATCTAAACGTGTTGATGAACTCAGCTTTTGTTTGGGCGCGCGCATCGCAGATAGCTGTATCCGTGAACGTTTTATTTGTCCTAAGCTTTGAATTTTAAACGCGTTTAGTTTGCTTTGCCAATTACAGTAATGCAAACTTGTTTGATGTTATTTTATGGACTAGGTTTTCAATTTTGGAAGTTTGATTGTTTATTTTGACATTAACAATAACATTGTTTGTCAGGTCATCATTTATTTTGTTCGCTTTATTCTTTTAGCTACACGAGTCGCTACTGATTTTGCCCATTTAAATTACGTAAATATACCGTCACGTGTGCAAATAGTCTAGTACCTACCTACATTAAACAACTTAACAGGGAATTCATTCCACAACCTCACTGTTACGTTTTCACAACAGATTCCAGCATGAGGTCCTCCAAAAGAGGAGTGATAAGGTTTTTAAAGAGTGGGCATCGCGCAAGTATTGTGTAAATATGTTGCAGTTAAAACCAGCATCCATAGTTCAGATTGTTTTCAGGTTTCTTGATTATAGGATGCTGTGGCTCCGAAAGGGCGTTAAAATATTCATAACATGTTTTTTAAATGTATAATTTTTACCAGATATATTAATAACCACATTCATAATTTTATGTAAAAATTAATTTAAATGATAGTCTATAGTAATAAAAAAATAAAAAGGTTTTTATTCACGTAGACTTTAAAAAGCGCTTGTAAATAGTCAGAACATGTTTGTAGTAATACAGTTATTATTTCTAGTTACTTAGTACAGATATTTAGGTACACAGAATGTTAAAACATTTATACAATTAATTTAATAGTAGTGATATTTAGCTAGCTTGTATTAAGTTATTGTAAAGGAGATTATGTTTAGGTTTAATTATTGAAAATTTATATTTTACTACACATTGTCTGAATGGTTCAAAAAAGCAAAGTATCTACTTATTTAATATTTGTATGAATGTAATATCAAATAGTTTTCTAATGATGCACCCCACTGCAGAGCAAGGACCTCCTCTCGCAATGAGAGGGTATTGGCCATAGTCCACCTCGCAGTCCTAGTGCGGGCTGAAAGACTGCTATCAAGAACAAAAGCTTTCCTTTAGCGTTTTAGGTACGAGATAAATTAATTTCTAATACGAACATGAATTCAATACGAGTTCTATAACCCCCACTTGATGAGATGGGGTGGCGATATACTAGTACCGTCAGGAACACAGCAACGTTTCCTTCGTTTAAAATAAGGGGACAAAGTTGCCGGTCGTACTTTGCATTTAACGAGTTTGTTCACAGCGTAACGTTGCATTTACCATTTATATCATGACGGTATGAAAATGTACCAGACTAGACATCATTAACCCACATAGAATAGAGTAATGACAACTTTCATGTAATCGGTTTCTTCTAGTGCAAAGTATTAGTCAGCAAAACTATGAGATTTCTCCTCTAGATATCAAATTCATTTGGAGTTATTGAAAGGTTATTATTTATTTATTTATTACCCGCGACTTCGTGCAAAATCTTTTTAGCTGATGTATCCTATCTATAAACCATTATACAACTTCATAGGTCAAGCAGTTTTTGAAATTTAGTGTTTATTTAGTGAGTGAATGGGTGACCTTTCGCTTCTATAATAATATATTAAAATTAATCATTTATATCAGCCCAACAGGGGACCCATTTTGTTAGCAAATATATTGCTAATTGATAAAATGATTAATGCTACTAATATTATAAATGCGAAGGTTTGCGATTATGAATGTATGGATGTTTGTTACTCTTTCCCTCAAAACTACCGCTCGGATTGAGAAGAAACTTTGTAGTAATATAGCTTATGAATTCGAATAACATATAGGCTATAATTTATATAGTTTAACGAAGGTGACACCGTGGGTACAGCTAGTAAATTTGACTGACAGGCAGAGAGCGGCTAAAACGATTATGTTTAAGGGTGGTTCACGTGCCTAAACAGTCTAACTGTTATAGGTTTTTTTATAATCATGTAAACAGAGTTAAGTATGCACTTAGAATTGTCTTTTTGGACGACCACCGTGACTCAGTTGGTAGTGGACCAGCCTTCTGACCTAAAGGCTGCGGGTTAGACGTTTGACGGCACAATCTGCAGATTCTGGCAAGAAACAGAGGAAACTCCAACGCCGCAGGTGCAGTTAATCTATTATCAATAATTTTCACATCGCACGCTAATTAATGAGTTTTATCTTATAATTGTAATTTTTCGTAGGGATTTAAAGATAACTAAATACAGTCCGTGTTACTCGCTGATAAAGAATTTTCCTAGTATGTACTTCTACATTTTATCAATTGTAAACAAACAAAGAAACATACCAAAAATTTAATCTTTTCTCATACAAGTTTAGATTACCTAATAGCAAATGCAATAGCATCACAGAAAATCTAGAATGTAAAGCAATAACTTCGTTTAATATTGTCATTATTTAAGTATTGTATTACAGTTTAATACTAACACAATATTATTACCATTCGCGTGCTGTGCGGAACAAAGTAATATCATATTACAATAAATGTATAGCAATTATGATGTTCATTTTATAATTTCACCTGATATTTTAGATATTAATCCGCCATATTTTCTTTGGTCATGAATATTTGTAAGAAAGATTTTATAGATAGATAGATAACAAAGATAGATAGATAGATAACAAAGATTTTATAGATAGATAGAGATAGGTAGAAGGACTCTTTATTGTACACCAAAGACATAAACTTAGAGTAATTTTTTTACATTAAAGTGAAAATAGTACAAGTGGCGTTATTAATGGGATGAATGCACGTATGACGCGGTGTTGAATGAAGATGGTCGTCACTATATTAGCGCCCTCGTGTTTCGGGTCTGAGTCCCGTATTAGTAGTAGGTATACCCTACTTTATCGTATGACCATTGCTAACTCTAGTCACTACAGTAAGCAATGTACGGTAAGGTCTAGTGTCAGAGTTATTTAAGCCGCCACGTAGGCCTCTAACACGGTTCAACGACTGCTGTCTAACAACTACAACCAAATCCGACGGTAACATGCCCTTCGAAGTACTTAGACGCTTGGTAATCAAACCACTATAGCCATCATCCATCTATAGACTGAACACACGCCTAGGTGCTTAACCTTGCTGATCATGTGTGGATTGGTGAGAGAAATTGGCTATGAATGAGAAGCGTTACAATAAGTAAGTCGGTAATATTATGTTTCTGAAACAATAATCATGAGAAAACAATAGCCAATCATGAGAAAAGCTTTACGGGGGCTATACCCATAAATCTTGTTTAAAACACGGTGCATGCTATTGCCCTCCATAACATTGCATCGTATAGTTTCACTATGTACGTCCGCACGCAGACGGGCGACTTTTTATCATGAATATATAACTGTAAGCTACATTATTGCTGACGCTGGGTTTAAGCTATAGTATTGGATCAACAATAGTCATAAAATTATCGATATATTAGGCAACTATTCTATCGCTGGATCACAAAATATGTTTGTAATTAACAATAAACTAGCAACTTTAATTGCAGCGATCACATTATAATGAACGGTTTTTAAACTTGGTCAACCAAACTTCTGTACACGTTTGAGTTGAATGTAATGTGAATAGAACAACACAGACAAAAATTGTAATTGAACTGGTTTCTCTCTTATGGTCTCTCTCTTATTATCTCTGAAGTGTAGGTATTTTTAATATTCCTGTATATTCAAGTAATGAATTCAAGTACTATTTATACACATGACTGCCGTGTTGGTTTGTCAATTCCAATGTTGGTTGGAGATCACAATTAGAGTTTCTCCATGGTCCATGGAGCTTTCGTTAATTGAACCTGCTACTAAGTTTCATATAATATTACTGAAGTAATAACTAATGTTAGAAAGTACTTGAATTAGTGCTATCTTATATCTGTATTTTGAGATAATACCTTTTGGCAGCTGGTTGGTTCAAATATGAAGTAATTGACGGCTCGGAAATATGTGGAATATAAAAACCATTGAAACTTGATTTTACAAGTGGCTTTCCTTATGAATTAAACTATACTTGCTAAAATGTGCAGCTATGATTGTTTTGATGCCACCTTTGATCCGTATTAAGTAACGATAACTACTCGTGGTCAGCTAATTCTTAAATCTAATCTAATAATCAAATAAGAATGACTTCGATATGACTTTATATTGTAATTGTGTATGTATAAACTATAGTTGTAGACGGGCAACCGGGGCAACATGCAGCGATACATAGGGCCCGTCTACAACTACACGAATAGATGAAAGCAACACGACCGGTGTTAAACTCGCTGCCGTTTCGAGTAGTAAAACATTTTTTCATAAGATTATTTAAATTATTGTCGTTATACTACTTTCCATGCGTGAGAGTTCGTTCTATGTCAGGAGTGCGTGCGTGCAAATTTGAAGTATTGAATTTTTATGCGAATAATGTTGGTTTCAGATTCAGATTAAAGTGCATTTTTAAGAGCTTGTCCATTTATTGAACCATTTATTCAGCACTTGGTATTAACATTTAATTGTCCTCGTCAATGTCACAATGAAGCAAGTCTTATATATTATTATGGGAAACAAACCGATGGTCCAGTCCCTCCGTGCGGCCAGCCTGTCGTATCCTATAATTTTGTGAAATCCTTAAATAAATACAAGGTAATATAGCTACCACATACTTTAAAATTTATTGACGGTCACCGTAGCCTAGTTGGTAGTGCTCCTGCCTACGAAGCTGGTGGTCCTGGGTTCGAATCCCGGTAAGTCCAAATATTTGTGTGATGAGCACGAATATTTGTTTCTGAGTCATGGATGTTTTCTATGTATTTAAGTATTTATCTATCCATATAAGTATGTATATCGTCGCCTGGTACCCATAGTACAAGCTTTGCTTAGTTTGGGGCTAGGATGATCTGTGTGACAATGTCCCTAGATATTATTATTATATTATTACTTTATATACTATACTATAAATTTCTCGTCTATATATAATTGAAACGAAATAGCCTAGCTTTATAGACCGTTGGACTATGCCAACTCGAATGCCAAGTACGGTGACTATGGCAAACCCCTCCAAATGGCAATATTATAAAATCCTTTGGGAGAAGCCTGTGTCCAGCAGTTTCACTGCGATATCAAGCTGATGATGTACCAGTTGTTTGGTTGCCATAGAACGCACAGGCTTGGCCTATTTTGGGATCAGATGGCAGTGTGTTAATTGTCTCATGATAATTTAATTTAAGTAATACTTTGTCTCTATAATACTATAATTATTTATTTAGACTTGCCAACATTTGTTATATTAAAAATAAACTAAATGCAACAAATAATAACAGGCAAATACAATATGTTTAATAATAATAATTACGTAGGACGCGACACTGCAACTATGCTTAAAACTAAATTAAACGTTAAAACTAAGAAATTGAAACATAAATATTAGGGAAAATTAAACATAACAAAGATAACATATAACATTACTGAGATTTGGTTCTATAATGCTTTAAGAGTATCTAATCTAAGAGTGATAATATCTGATATACTGTAATTTCTCCATAAATTTTGAACATATATGAAAAATGTGTATGTCACTATTGGCAAAACATAGCGCACACTGTATAATGTAATAACAATAGATCTTTGTACGCCTATGTTTGACAAATAAATAATTTTGATTTGATTTGTCTCAAATTATATATATATAGGTCTTTACCTATGAAATTGCCGTTCTGCAGTACTGGCCATTTCAAATCAAAATAATTTTTGTTTGGCTAAGAATTCTAATTTCAAATTAATTTTATTTTAAAAACATGGATTCTTTTTTCCAAAAGTAGTCATTTCTTTATTGATTAGTGTTACATTTTCATCGCATTTCAATCTTTTTCGTCATCATGGATACGTTAAAAATTCGAGTAATTATGGAATATGAGTACCGTCGTGGCAGCAACGCGGCACAAGCGGCACGCAACATCAACGACGTTTACGGAGCTAACACTACAAACCAACGCACCACCTGTTATTGGTTTGCTCGCTTCCGTTCTGGAAATTTCGACCTGAAAAATGAACCTCGCGGTCGTCCGAAGACTTTGGTCGACAATGACGAATTAAAGGCGGTTGTGGAAGCTGATGATACACAATCTACGGCTGAATTAGCAGCAGCTTTCGACGTTAGCGTCAAAACAATATTGGTCCATTTGCGTCAAATTGGCAAGGTAAAAAAGCTTGACAAATGGGTGCCCCACGAACTCAATGATCGCCAGCGCGAAGTACGCGTCGAGACGTGCCTTGCACTGCTCAACAGACACACAAATGAGGGAATTTTGAACCGCATTGTTACCTGCGATGAAAAATGGATTCTGTTTGATAACCGCAAGCGCTCAGCAAGTTGGTTGGATCCTGGTTCAGCACCTAAACAATGCCCTAAACGAAAACTTACCCCTAGAAAAGTGATGGTCACTGTTTGGTGGTCTAGCGCCGGTGTGATTCATCACAGCTTCTTACCAAACGGGGTGAGCATTACTGCAGATGTGTACTGTGAAGAACTGAGCACAATGATGGAGAAGCTGGCGCATCTCCAACCAGCATTGGTCAATCGCTCGTCTCCGCTGCTCCTGCACGACAACGCGCGACCTCATACTGCACAGCAGACGGTCTCCAAGTTGCAAGAACTGGGGTTGGAAGCTCTCCGTCATCCGCCCTACTCACCAGACCTTGCGCCTACAGACTACTACTTTTTCCAGAATTTGGATAACTTCTTGGCGGGAAAAAAATTCAATACCCGAGAGGCAGTACAAAATGCCTTTGAAGAATTTGTTGCCTCCCGTCCAGCTGATTTCTTTAAGAAGGGCATCAATAAACTGCCACTGCGATGGCAAAGATGCATTGATTGCATGGGTGATTACTTCGATTAATACAAATAAAAAAATTCATGAAAAAAATTCGTTTAAATTTTTTCATACAAAACGGCAATTTCATAGGTAAAGACCTATTATTTAAATATATATATATAATTTGCCCGTGCCTCGGAGAGCACGTAAAGCCGTCGGTCCTGTGCCTGACCTCTTTCCGGTCGTGTCGCTAAGGCGTCCCATCGGATCATGAGAGTGATGGAATAGAAAGTGCTCCTGTGTTTGCGCACACACTTGAGCACTATAATATGTCCCGCGCAGATGGCCAATCTCTGTTGAGACTGGCCGCCGTGGCCGAATTCGGCTAGGAGGACATTATTATATTTAAATATTTATTTCGTGAGTCAAATTCTAAAAATAATTTTACTGCAGAAATAGCCGTGAATCAAGATGGTTGCGCAGTTTTTTCTTGTTATTATATTAAAAGCAACTTTATTATCAACACTTTAATGAAGTACTTACTTCCTAGCTATTTTATAGACAGTTTTCACTCAATATAACATAATTCCGACGGGTAATCAGTCACAAAACTAGCTGGAAGTATCGACTAAGTACAACCAATCAAAGAAATTGCTCAACTTTCAGCACTTAGGCCACCTGTCGTCACTTTGATGGAAACTGCCGTAACTATGTCTTTCTAATACTGTCACTGCATTGCACATCACATAACCATCTAATAGCATCGCCACATTATCTACGAGAAATTCTTTTCACGGAAATGATGAGCATATTAAAAAAATATTATTATTTGTAAAGGAGATAAGTTGTGCGACTGGCTTTTTTATATCATCCAAAATTTGCAACGCAATTTAGCAATTTCTAGTGTAAGTAGTCTAAGTGTTAATTTAGGGTATAACCTATCGCTATTCCAAATTTCAACCATACCCGTTCAGCCGTTCAGCCGTTTTTGCGTGATTGTGAAACAAACATTTGAATATACTAACAATATGACCATTGTAATATTAGTAGGATTATTAAGACGTAATACATTTGCAAATTAATGTTTTATATTATAAATTAATAATTAATTTGGTACTTAAGTTATTTCATAAAAAATTTACGAGATACTGCCATCATAACTAAGATTATTACAACCCTCTGGAGTTAATAATACTAAGAATTGCTTTTAAGATAGATATGTACACTTTATTGCACAAACTATTCAAAACATTTTACAGAAAAAAACTTAATAGGTATTTAAATAATGTACAGACGCCAGCACATCAAGCTACCCCAATCTGTCAAATTTCCTCAATTGAAATTATGCTTATGTGATAAAGTTGAAAATCTTTAAAATAAATTTGACAGATGGGGGTAGCTGGATGGGCTCGCGTCTGTACAATTGGCGGTCTTATCGCATAATAGCGATTTCTTCCAGACAACCGTAGGATGGACTAGAATAATTGAAAATGACAGAAACAATTAAGAAACAGTGCCAATCATAAAAAGGGGTTCTCAATTCTATTGTATGTTTAAAACCACCGTCTGTCTATTAGCGGGCTATACCTTATGAATGTAATATTGTATATTGATGTAAAATAAAATAAAGTTAAAATACAAAGAGAAAACCAAAGAAATCTTATGGTCCTTGTATGGTGATAAGTTATTGGTTACAGGATTTCTCCGTTGTCTGTGAACCCGTTTTTTCATTCGCTGTTCATTCAAAAGGGAATGTTTTCTACAGAGATATCATATCATCAACATGTCAGTTGAATGACGCCCACTGCTGGTCAAAGGCCTCCTCAAAAGATTTCCACAATGGAGTGTCAATCATTTGGAGGGATATAGTATAACCACCTCGTTTGGCAAACAAGTAAAAAGCTGTAAAACTTGGATCATCGGCGTCAGGTTGCAAGCTTATCGGTTTTCTACAGGCTGTTTCATGGAGAATGCACTCAAGACCTCCATGAACTTATCCTTCCATCTACCTTTTTTCATCAGACTACAAGGCGTCGGGAGGCTCTCCACCGCTATGTGGTTGACATCCCATTATGCCGTACGAAGCGTTTTGCTTCCTCTTTCATCATACGCACGGCTAAGCTGTGGAACAACCTCCCAAACGACGTGTTTCCAGAATCATATAACATGGGTTTATTCAAGGTTAGAGTGAACAGGCATCTTATGGGTACGCGGTTCGCGGTCCACCTTTGACCACATCTTCACTTACAATCAGGTGAGATCGTGGTCAAGCGCAAACCCATTTTGCATAGAAAAAAAACGGGTTTGCGATCGCAGTATGATGGTCAAAGTACACAAAGAAACGCTGCTGCCCGTTCTCTGGGAGATATTCCCTCGTGTCGATTAATGCCCATCACGGGATGGAATGGGGTGGTGATATACTTTGCCGTCAGCTACAGAGCATTCCTATATAATAATAATCTATACTAGTATTATAAAGAGGTAACGTTTGTGAGGTTGTGAGTTTGTGACGTTGTAAGGGGTAATCTCTGGATCTACTGAACCGATTTTCATAATTATTTTACCAATAGAAAGCTACGTTATTGGAACGAAGTAACGTAGAAGAACGAAGAAGAAGGGGGGCTAGACGAAAAAAATCTTACGAAAAGTTGTCACGACACTTTTTGCAGCTGTGCTTGTTGAGTGTATACAGGTTTTTTGTACATAATAAATAATAAGAAATAACTTCGTTCCATCCGGGTGTCCCTTGACACCTCTCAAGTTTTGTGGAGTGTCATAGGATATGATACATCATCATATTTTTTATTAATCCCGAACTTTTAACCCGAAGTATTACGCGGGACATACGGGCAGGGACAAAAAAAAATATAACGCGGAAAGAAGTCCACGGGCACTGCTAATATGACATAAATTTTGTTCAAATACGATTCCAAACATAGAATGTACAAATAGAAGCGCAAGTCGATTGTATATTTTAAAATAAAAGAGATCGATTTTTGCCCGAGAAAATTTTTGTTTACCATAAACATTATGCGAAATACCGATGGAAAATTAATGATCTCTCGTTCACATTTAAGTCCACAAATAACTACGTCTTAACAAACGTCCTAATGACAGACCATGTCTAATTACATACAAGCATGCACGTTAATTAAAAATCAAAATTAACAACCAAGTGTGAAATACGGCAAACATTGGAAAAATAATTATATATTCTTCAGCATACATTTAGCATTGGCATTATGAGCATCAGTATGCCAATACTGTGCTTCTTTCAAATTCTAAATAATAACTGGTTTTATTTTCATAAAAATTTGACATTCCTTGTATCAAGCACAAGGAATGTCTAATTTTTGGGGGCTTCCAAATGCAAATTTAGGTCTGCCGTACAAAAAAAAATAAAAGATGCATTTATGGTTCTATTGGTAGTTTATATTTTTTAAAGAATCATGATCAAGATGTAGACATTGAATTTTTTTGGTTTAAAAGAGGATCGTTAGATCACATTCTCAAATAATCTCAGATCGAGACAGTATTGTTTATCTTTTTAACATAGCGTTTACAGATAGTTAGCCTAGGAGGGTGTCGCTATTTCACTGGTCATAATAGGCCGCACATAGACTCAAGCCATATACACACAAATTAAGTACGCGCGCCGGCGGGCACCTCTTTTGGCGTTTGAATCTCTACTTTATGTGGTTACTGACTTAAAGAGCGTTGGTCGTTTTAGGACACTTTGTGCAACTGTCACTCTACGTTATTACGTGAAGATGCGGGCCACTAGTCCGATTGAAGAGTGGTGGGGGGCATTTTATCGGTACGAGTGCACACAAAGGTTCATGGAGGACGCTAGTAGTCGCGATGCATTCGCCGTCGCACTTTCAGCCGGCGGATTATGTACAGTGTCACAAGAGTTTCCAATAAGCGTCACCTAACTTCAATAAAAAAACTAAACTTAAAATGACGGAAGTATTGTTTATCGTTGAGAATGCATTGAGATATGGCACCTTCTGTCATAATAATAGTAAACAGCATAATCAATATTGGCGGCTTTTGTTTAAGTATCAATTTAAGGTACCTGCATATGTCTACGTTTATTATTATTATTTAATTGATCTTATCTTATGTCTTATAATTAAAAATGTGGACTCAATAAATCGTTTCCTTTCTTTCTTGCAAGCGCAAGCTGAACTTCATTTAATAAAAATTGTAAACTGACAAGCTATTAAAATCAATTAATTAAGTTTTCAGTAGCGTAAAATGTTCTACAGTTCCAATTAATCTTATTTTGAAATGTCTACAATATCATTTACCATTTCTATACTAATAATACGCTCGCAAATGTTTCGTCTCGTGTAATTTGATTTATCAGCTCATCTATTGATTGTTATACTTACATTACAAAAAGTGTAAAGGACAGCTTAAAGTAAACTGATACCGGAAAACACTGTATTTTAATATTGCCTGTAATACATTAGAAGGGATATATATCTGTTTAGTCTGAGTCTGAGTGTAATTATCTATATAAGTAGGTATTTACAAAAGAAAAGTAGTCTATGTGATTTCCATAGTACAGACGCCAGCACATCCAATCTGTCAAATTTATTTAATAGATTTTCAACTTGATCCTAAAAGCATAAGGTTCACTTTCAATTGGGGAAAGGTAAACGGCAGGTCTGTATGGCATTTTTGTACCGCTAGTAAAATTTGGTGTTTCGGGATATTTTATGTTTTAATTGGTAGTTAATGTGATAGAAAAGGCATTTTTAATTTCTTAGATTTTTAAAACTTGGGATATAAAAGTTATAGCCAGTTTTATTTAAAGGTTACGTTTGGTAATCTGTGGGTCAACCCCATGACCGTGGATACATTGCAGTTCGAAAATCACTCTTACTGCCTAAATAATAAAGATACTGTAAATATCAAAGTGTGTCTACTGATGTGGTAATGAAATGCTAGTGTTAACTAGTGTACTAATGAAGATTGTTACATATTATATTTACATAAACATTGTTATGGTGATAAAGTAAAATATGTTGTCGCTCTTTTTGTAGTCTTTACATGGATTTATTCCGAACCTGCTCCGAAAACCCTAACCGGGTCGCAAGTTAGGTTAGGAATATGCAAAAAACTATTATTTGTTGAAATAATGAAAAGTTCTTTATTTCCATTAATTACAAAGTTCATACCCCAGTGTACATTTGTGTGAGGTAGCGAGGGGTTTTATACGAGGTTTTGAGTGGAGGTAAATAAAACAATAGGTTCTTTGTTTTTGTAACTACATTTATTTTATTAGTATTATTATTAATTCATCCTTAGTATTACTTCATCTAAGAACATCTTCATATAAGTACCAAACAATAATTATC
This sequence comes from Pseudoips prasinana, assembly GCA_951640165.1. Lineage (NCBI taxonomy): Eukaryota > Metazoa > Arthropoda > Insecta > Lepidoptera > Nolidae > Pseudoips > Pseudoips prasinana. The sequence goes on along the minus strand of OX621249.1, from coordinate 10,355,568 downwards.
ACAGGCACCAAGCAACATTGGGTTTATTGAGAACTTCACTCTCATCGGATAAATCATGTCTTCCTAGTAGGGGCAAGCGAATGTAGCAATTAACTCATTGCAAACTCGTCATTGTAATTAAACGATAAAGAGTCCTTTCGTGAATCCACTGTCAACAGATATATATTAAAGTACGGAGGATAACTCAACGTAAAAATTGCAAAATAATTTGCTAAATTGATGACATGTATCAAAACAACAGCAATAAATTCTTGACAGATTGTCTTTGCCTGTCAATAAATAATTGCCATGAACAAAAAAAATATTGACGACGAAAATCGTTCCTATTCTAAATCATTAATTATTACGATTTAATGCAACTATTGTGCTTTCATGGGTATAATAAATAAGTCTATAATTATATGATTTATATGCAATGTTGTTCCCATTTAAAAATAATAATTTATTACAATTTCGATATTTATATTATTTTACACATGGCAATTTCTGAAAACGTAACTGCGTTTAGTTTACGATTTTATTACGTTTATTTATTGAAAATAATTGAAATATTATTTTTGATTTTATTAATTAATCCCAAGTCCTAAAAATATTATACATACATGAAAATCAATGCCTTAGTTGTCTTAATAAGTGGTAGAAATTATGTAGCTGAACACCATAAGAAGTATGCGGTACGATTTTTGCCATTCACATTTGACAGATTGTGTTAGCTTGATGTGCTGGCGTCTGTTCAAGCTCTGCTTAGGTCGGGATCAGATGGCCGTGTGTGACTAATGTCCCAAGATATTATTATTATTGGAACCACGTTATGAACTGACAACATTGAATTTGTACCAGAACTCTGCGTTGCCATTGACATGCAAGAAATTAAATGTATGAGTTTCTAGCTCGTTGAGTATTGAATTTCGTAGCAAGTAGTTTTAGAGATTTTTGCCGGTTGTGTGATATTCCCAGTGCCAAAAATACCATTTTAATTGAAATTATGTGCTTAAGTTGAGACATGTAATGTTATAATATTTTCCGCTTCGTCAATTAGGAACATATTAAACCTTTGGTATCAGTTTAGTTATGCTGTCTGTTACACCCTGTATGAATGAAATTAAATCACTGAAGTGTGGAAACTTTATAATTAAAATATCAGCGTTTAGTTCGGAATCGTAAAAACAAGATTTTTGTTACGTAATTATCGAGTTTCTTATATATTAAAGAAGGTCTAATAAGCCGTGCATAAGAGGTATGCATAGTCAAAATGTTTTTAATCAGTTTGGTTTAATAATTTGATGCTGATCACGTAACTTATGTATTATGTAGTATTTTATCATAGAAAGAGAGAATTCATATTACTTGGCCTGCCACACTCGGCGTTTTCGATGTGACGCCCCAACTACATCGGCCCGCGTACTTTACATTGCCAAACAAAAGTGAGGCCGATGTCATATTACTGTCAGAGCAAAAACCATCATAAGGTTTGATATATATTAGTCCGTACGTAAACAGGGAATAGAAAACAAATTAGTCATATTAAAAACATGTTACTTATTCTGTTTTTGCTTTTAATTAACAAGTAAATTAATAAGGTAACGCAGTAACAAGTTTCTTACGTGCTTTTCAATATTTACTGCCTGTCTCTTAATGATACATAATTTAACAATGATTTATAACCAACAAGCGTTTCAATTTAAAATATAATAATTATATAATTAATACGGCCAGTATACAAGTTTCTGATTAAGATCGTTAGGAAGCGGATGTTAAATGGTAAACTGTGACATTTTGAATTAATTTCATCAAACAGAAGGTAATGGCCCCGACTCTTTGCAATACAACAAAACAAATTGTTAAGTTGTTTACTATTATTGCATTTCTTTCTAATCTGCCGTGTATATATTCTAATTGGCTGAAGAATGAAATTGGTCTTAGTAAATGCTACTCTATACTAACGTAATACAGTAACATTTACATTAATTCATACTTGTCAGTCACGGCGTTTTAGTGCTGCGTGGCTGACGGCAAAGAATTTCAACATTCTATCTCAATCTTGGAGGCGTAGAAGTCGTTCCGGGGGAATATGTTCCAGAGAAGTGGGCAGTAGTGTTTCTCTGTGTACTATGTATGACCATATCGAGGCCAGAAGTGAGCCTATTCCTTTCTTAAAGGCCAGTATAAATAATGTCGTCCCGACTGAATTTCGGCCACGGCGGCCAGTCTCAAGCCAATTGCGCAGGACATATTCTAGTGTACAAAGGTGTACGCAAACAGAGGCACTTTCTATTCCATCACTCTTATGATCCGATGGGACGACTAGCGACACGACCGGATAGGTCAGGTACAGGACCGAGGGCTTTAAGAGCGCTCTCCGAAGCCTGGGGGTGTAATACCGCCAACTCCCAGACTTCGAACTGATACCTACTGGAAAATTTATTTTTTTGAATTTGAATCCCTTATTGACAGCATGAGCTTTCGTTTAGTTAGTTTTATAAGTTTTCGTTTTAAAAAGACAACGCGCACATTAGGGAATCTAATCTCTGTATTGCGGGGTACTTTACAAACATATAATAGATGGACACAAATTACATCCAGACTCAGAACAACCATTTATGGGTCACACAAATAGTTGACCGGCGCGGGGCTGTCTGTCTTAGCCGCTGCGCCACACGTGCAGTCAACAGTGTTCTTTGTTACATATATTATCCCTTATTGACAGCATGAGCTTTCGTTTAGTTAGGATGTTATCCCTTAGCACCGGAGCAGCGTTCCCGGGGCTCCTCCCATCAGGCGCCAAGAGAATTCCACGGCAGGTTAGGTTTAGTCGGTGCGAGTCCAACATACCCACCCAGACACTTTTTGTGGGTGGCATGCGAAGGCATTCCCACTGCCTTAAAAAACCGGCCATGTGCGAGTCGGACTCTGAAGGGTTCCGTAGCAGCAAGTATTTCAGCTGATTAAATGAAAGAAAATTGCGGTTTACGATTTATGACGTATTAAAAAAAAACTACTTGCTAGAACTCGTTCAAACCAATTTTCGTTGTTAGTTTGCATAGTAATGTACATCATATTTTTTTTTAGATTTATCATTCTCTTATTTTAGAAGTTACAGGGGGGGGGACCCTCATTTTACCACTTTGGAAGTGTCTCTCGCGCAAACTATTAAGTTTAGAAAAAAATAATATTAGAAACCTCAATATATTTTTTAAAGACCTATCTATAGACATCCCACATGTATGGGTACGATGAAAAAAAAAATTGTTGAGTTTCAGTTCTATGTATGGGTACCCACTAAAATTATTGTTCTTTTACTATTTTTGTGTAAAAATCTTAATGCGGTTCACCGAATACCTCTACTTACCAAGTTTCAACAGTACAGCTCTTATCGTTTCGGAAAAAAGTGGCTGTGACATACGGACGGACAGACAGACATGACGAATCTATAAGGGTTCCGTTTTTTGCCATTTGGCTACGGAATCCTAAAAAAAGAATGCTATCCCTTATATACTCGTAGTACTCGAGCAAGAAGAGGGTTAATAGAAAATTACATAAACCAATTGCGAATTCAAACAAGAAAGTCTGTTATCCAACTGTGAGAAGTGTCAATGGGCAGTAAATGAAATTACATCACAATCACAATAAATATACAAAAGAACTCGTACACAATAGATTGAAAAACTGCTGCTATTTGTTTGCTCTGTGGCCGTTGTCTATGGTGTGGACTTGCTTTGACAGATAGATAGATACATGGACAACTTTACTACATGCGTATGGCAAAGAAACTTACATAGTACCTACTAGAAATTGTTTAAATGGCTTGAGTTTATCGTGAAAATCTCTTCTAAGCAATTACGAATGTATGGACCAGGGGGGCTACCGGCTAAGTTGCCGAACATCGAGATAGTGATTGGCGTTCAAATAAATAAAGGTTAAATAAGACTTAATCAATCGTTAAATCGGCTTGACAACTTGACTACATGCGTATGGCAAAGAAACTTACATAGTACCTACTAGAAATTGTTTAAATGGCTTGAGTTTATCGTGAAAATCTCTTCTAAGCAATTACGAATGTATGGACCAGGCGGGCTACCGGCTAAGTCGCCGAACATCGAGATAGTGAGTGGCGTTCAAATAAATAAAGGTTAAATAAGACTTTATCAATCGTTAAATCGGCTTCCATGAGCACATGTGACATCATAAATGGTCCGGAATTGATTTTGAACTTCGAAGCCGATTTAACGATGAATTAAGTCATTTTTAACTTTTATTTTAACGCCGATCGCTATCCCGATGTTCGGCCATTCTAACACGAATAGATTGTTACAGTAGGCTATCTGCGTATTCACTCGCAGGTAGAAAATTTGACAGTATGCTCTAAATGGTATGGTTGGTAACCGTTATATGAGAGCAGGAATAGAGAGTGCACCTGTGGTTGCGGATACAATTATACGCAGTAATATGACCCAAGCAGATGGCTAGTTCGCTTTGAGACTTGCTAATTATCTTAACTTAATCATTAATATTGTAAATTAAATGTTAGTTGTAAAATTTCCTATACAAACCACAGATCTAAACATCTATATGCATCTAGAAATAATTAAGTGCAGTTAGTTAACTACTAGAATACCAATTAACTAGAATATATTTCCTGCCAGAACATAGTACCATAGTATTTGTAATAATATAACTAGGTATTTATTTAATAAAAATATTTCTAATAATATATCTATATTATTATTTAGCCAGTAAATATAATCTAGTTAATTATAGGTATTTTAGTAAATACTAGAATACCAATTAACTAGAATATATTTACCTCGAGGCCTTTGTGCAGCATGGGACGTTTTTGTTTAGTTAACTGCTAGAATACCAATTAACTAAAATACATTAATATTTATTTTAGTTAATTGGTATTATATGTATTGGTATTATATGGTTCTTGTACACGCTCGATCAATAAGTCAGTTTTATATCATAATGTCAGCCAAATTACGTCCACTGCTGGACAAAATCCTCCCCAAATAATGAGAAATATCGCCTCATTATTTGGGGAGGTTTTTGTTTGAGGCTTTATCGCCACGCTTAGCAGAAGGGTTGACGATCGCAGTTTAATGGACACATTTCACAGAGAAACGCTGCTGCCCGTTCTCTGGTCGATATTCCCTCGGACGATTTCTAAGCCCCCCACGGGATGAGATGGGGTGATGATATTCTTCGCCGTCACCACACAGTGCACAGTTGTATAAATGGTCATTGAAATATAGACTGTAGAAGATACAGACACTGTATATATATTTATATATAATATTTATTAGATTATTATAATATAGGTATTTGTGTATTCTATATATCCTTAGATTTAATTTTTTTTCTCACTGTCCTTATAGTGCACCTACCATGTTTTTCCCTGCATCACCCTAAGGTTGACCGGCAGAGAATGCCTTTGGCATTAAGTCCGCCTCTGTACATTTTTGTGATAAAGTTTAAAAACAAAATAAAAATAATATAAATAAGTATATATAAATTATAACCCAAGACACGTTGTTTACAATAAAAACATGCACGCTTAAAATGTATGCCATTTTAAAATGTCAGACGCCGCGTCTCAAATTCACACCTTTCACAAAATTACTTAACGGAGATGTCACAACCAACGTCCAGTTCACAAAAACTAGAAGTATTAATATTCGGAGTAGAACACAATGTTCGTAAAATGTCGAAGAAATATTTTGACGATGTGCAAAATGACCTTATGTCGTAATACTTATCTGATCAAGTGATACAGGTGTTGGTATTTCTACATTTGGTGGTATTGGACACGCCCCTGCAGTATTTATGGAACATAATATTTTTTTTAATTCGGTGCAAGTCTGTAGTTTTAATACTTGCTTTACAATTAAGTGGTTGACAACAGTTAAACAATAATAATAATGAATATTATCCAGAAAAAATGCATAGCGCCATCTGGTTTAAATTAAGCAAAACTTGTAGTATGGATACTAAATAACGGATAGAAATACTTTTTTTGGATGTTTATTGTAAAATATATAGGTACATACTTTACTCAGAATACCAATAGAAATAAACACGTTAATGAACACAAATGTTTGTTTTGTGCGAGAATAGAACCTGCAACCTTTGGATTAGAAGGCAGATTCACTGTCAAATGAGTTACAGGAGCCGCGGCGGTCTTCATAGAAATAGTACTTAGTTGATTCCAACACAGGATGTATCAAAAATTCCGAGATAGAAAAAAAATATGAAGACATGATTAAAATATTTTGTCAAAATTCGTAATTTTGTTAAATTTGACCATATTTTACTCATTCAATATTTTTCTTTTTCCTTTATGTTGATCATATCGTTTATACTTTAACTTATATGGCATGAAGATACGAACAAATTGAAGTTATCAGCCCCTTAAGGAACATATAGAAATGCCACCCACGGTGTTATGACCTCACATTTTTATTTGGCAGACCTGTGATTTCTCCAAACAGAGATAAAAATATTTAAGATTTAATTTAATTTTTTAGCAGTTTTTTTACAGACTATCTTGCAAAAATATGTTTTTATGCAATCAAAGCACCCCCTGATGCTAAGCAATTACTGTTTTACGAATTCGGCAAAAACCTTTACACTCCTATTTTAAAAGGCGATAGTTATAATATGTCGGGGAAGCGGGGGCGCGGCGGGGGCCTAGTGATTTATATCATCATGACAACCCAAAGAGACTAGTGCTGTAAAGGTCACCGTAGCCTAGTTGGTAGTGCTCCTGCCTACGAAGCTGGTGGTCCTGGGTTCGAATCTGTTACTTCTTCACGTCTAAACGGCTAGAGCGATTTATAAAAATTTGGTATAGAGTAAGCACATATACTGGAGCACATAGGCTATAATTTATAAAGTTTCACGCGAGTAAAACCAAGGGGCACAGCTAGTAGGGAATATACAAACTAATGCAGACGTGTTCTTTAAAAAAAAACACGGTACCGCTAGACCAATGAAGATCTTTCATTCAGCCACTAATATATTATTGGTATCTTAATACGATAAGCCCTTTCCACTCATTTCCCTAACCAGTTGTTAGCTGACATCTATACAACTGTTTACTAGTTGGCTTTCTAGCCTAGTTGCAAGTGTAGGTGCATCTCTAATTATTGGAACAGTGCCAAGTTATGTAGCACAGTAGTCGATGACCTTAAGGATTAATATACCGTCAGCAAAAGCCAACTAATTTACATAATATTTTCTGTACTTATTGCCTGACTTTAGAGGCGGGCGGCAAATTTTAAATAAAACTGGTTACTAATTAAATAATCCGGCCATTGTACGAATTTCTTCCTACTCCGCGAGCAAACTTTAGTATACATAGATATATATAAGCTGGATATTACGTGAATATAATAATATCTAGGGACAATGTCACACAGATCATCCTAGCCCCAAACTAAGGAAAGCTAGTACTGTGGGTACCAGAAGACTATATACATACTTATATAGATAGATAAATACTTAAATACATAGAAAACATCCATGACTCAGAAAAAAATGTTCGTGCTCATCAATAAGCGAGTAACTGCAGTGATTTTAGTCAATAGTGTTTATTATTACAGTAAAAAAAATAATTCTAACGATATTTACTTGTTTTGATGTATAAGAAATATTTAACTGGCTAACCGAAAAAAGACCTTACATGAAGATTTATTTATTTGTGGTTTTTCATGTTTTTTTTGAGCTTTTATTCGTTCTGAAATTCATTCAAATAACTTCGGAGGAAGTCATAAAAAGATTTACTCGGATGCCGTTTGTGTCTTTTCTAAATTAAAAGTCATAAACGGCATGCGACCAGATTTATAAATAATATACATACATACATAGACTCACGCCTGTTTACCAGAGGGGTAGACAGAGGCAACGGATTTCCATTTGTCACGATATTATTATAATACAATATTTATAACTACTTAAGTATCAACCTTTTGGTGTTAACTGTATAACAATTATAGTAATTAGGATTCTATGTATGGGTTACAACTACTTACAATCATTATGTTGTATACAACACTTAGATATTTACATCGGAACAGTCAGCCTTAACCTTTGCCGGGTAATTGAATGGAATAACTAATAATAGGTCTTTACCTATGAAATTGCCGTTTTGTATGAAAAAATTTAAACGAATTTTTTTCATGAATTTTTTTATTTGTATTAATCGAAGTAATCACCCATGCAATCAATGCATCTTTGCCATCGCAGTGGCAGTTTATTGATGCCCTTCTTAAAGAAATCAGCTGGACGGGAGGCAACAAATTCTTCAAAGGCATTTTGTACTGCCTCTCGGGTATTGAATTTTTTTCCCGCCAAGAAGTTATCCAAATTCTGGAAAAAGTAGTAGTCTGTAGGCGCAAGGTCTGGTGAGTAGGGCGGATGACGGAGAGCTTCCAACCCCAGTTCTTGCAACTTGGAGACCGTCTGCTGTGCAGTATGAGGTCGCGCGTTGTCGTGCAGGAGCAGCGGAGACGAGCGATTGACCAATGCTGGTTGGAGATGCGCCAGCTTCTCCATCATTGTGCTCAGTTCTTCACAGTACACATCTGCAGTAATGCTCACCCCGTTTGGTAAGAAGCTGTGATGAATCACACCGGCGCTAGACCACCAAACAGTGACCATCACTTTTCTAGGGGTAAGTTTTCGTTTAGGGCATTGTTTAGGTGCTGAACCAGGATCCAACCAACTTGCTGAGCGCTTGCGGTTATCAAACAGAATCCATTTTTCATCGCAGGTAACAATGCGGTTCAAAATTCCTTCATTTGTGTGTCTGTTGAGCAGTGCAAGGCACGTCTCGACGCGTACTTCGCGCTGGCGATCATTGAGTTCGTGGGGCACCCATTTGTCAAGCTTTTTTACCTTGCCAATTTGACGCAAATGGACCAATATTGTTTTGACGCTAACGTCGAAAGCTGCTGCTAATTCAGCCGTAGATTGTGTATCATCAGCTTCCACAACCGCCTTTAATTCGTCATTGTCGACCAAAGTCTTCGGACGACCGCGAGGTTCATTTTTCAGGTCGAAATTTCCAGAACGGAAGCGAGCAAACCAATAACAGGTGGTGCGTTGGTTTGTAGTGTTAGCTCCGTAAACGTCGTTGATGTTGCGTGCCGCTTGTGCCGCGTTGCTGCCACGACGGTACTCATATTCCATAATTACTCGAATTTTTAACGTATCCATGATGACGAAAAAGATTGAAATGCGATGAAAATGTAACACTAATCAATAAAGAAATGACTACTTTTGGAAAAAAGAATCCATGTTTTTAAAATAAAATTAATTTGAAATTAGAATTCTTAGCCAAACAAAAATTATTTTGATTTGAAATGGCCAGTACTGCAGAACGGCAATTTCATAGGTAAAGACCTAATAATTATTTTACAAATGATTATAACAAAACATTAGAACTTCCACGCAATATTTAATATTACCCTTCCATATGGTGATATTGTCGGCATTTTAATTGCTTTAGAAGTTTATCAACCAACTAATAACTAGTAAAATATTCATCAAATTCATCATATCTGATGGGAATTTAGTGAAATGTCCTTACCATTTATCTATAATCTAAAAAATGTAATGTTATATCCCTTTTTGTATGAGTTAGAATATAATGGAATAAAAAAAGTAACTTTTAACATTAAAATGATATATTTTATGAATAGAATAAAAATGAAGAATTGAGCTACATACAAATATTAATTCAGTTAATAAAACATATACATTATACAACATGTAACTTAATTAACGCACATCCAGAAAATAGTTTGCTCAGAATCGTTTACTGAATCTATTTATATAATTTTTAATATAGGTAATTTTTTATTCCAATATAATTAAAACTAAGGAAATTATTGTCATTTTAACCCTGGACAGTCAAAACAAATTGAAATGGACCGTAATTCAAAGAAATAAGATTTTATAATCGCAGTTTTATTTGTGTTCATACAAATTCCATCATCCAATACAAAATAAAGAAAAATAAACTTTATACCAAGAAACTAATTTAGTAAATAACAATGCATATACATGTTAAATAAAAAAATCAGTGTATGTATTATGATAACAACTTAATATTCTAATTGGGGTGTTTGAGGGTGTGCGTTAATTACGTTACATGTTGTATAACTATGTGTGTTTAAGGCCCAGAAATAATAACAGGACCACCTCATACCGTGGGTGTCGTAAACGGCCACTGGCCACCTGTGTACTAACTACCACCCAACTGCGGGCGCCAACTCGCATACCAAGCGTGGTGACTACGGCAAACCCCTTCAATGATAACTAGAAACCTTTGGACGAGGTATATGTCCAGTAGTGGCCGACATTCTGATGATATAATAAAACATCTTTATCAGAGCATACTATAATTGTATTATCATCATCATAGCCTAGTTCTAGTTCAGCCATCGTAGCCTAGTTGGTAGTGCTCCTGCCTACGAAGCTGGTGGTCCTGGGTTCGAATCCCGGTAAGTGCAAATATTTGTGTGATGAGCACGAATATTTGTTTCTGAGTCATGGATGTTTTCTGTGTATATAAGTATTTATTCATGTATATAAGTATGTACATCGTCGCCTGGTACCCATAGTACAAGCTATGCTTAGTTTGGGGCTAGGATGATCTGTGTGAGAGAATTTATCTGTCCCTAGATATATTATCATTGGAAATCTCACCTTGGATCCCGGTGATTGCGATTGCCGGCGAGTATTACAGTATCTTTTTTTTTTGATAATGCAGGGGGAATACCTACGCATGCCACCCGCAACAAGTGTCTGCGGGTGGGTATGTCGGACTCGCAGCGACTAAACCTAACCTGCCGTGGACTTCTCTTGGCGCCTAACGGGAGGGGCCCCGGGAACGCGGGTATGCTGCTCCGGTGCCCCCCTTTCGCGCCATGTTCTCATGACACGTACCCTGGGAGGGCTCGAGATAGCTCTCCCCTATTGCCGACTCCTGCCAGTCCGGCTCAGCGACTGCGCTACAGACAGTACAGTACCTATTAAATAATTTCATTACCTATCTATTTAAACGGTGATATAAGATTCGCAAACTTTTTAAATACTAATTTAAAAACTTTACGTGGTCGCTCTCTATGGGCCTTATCAGGCGGCTCAAGGTCACCCAAAGAGCAATGGAAAGGGCTATGCTTGGAGTTTCCTGCGATATCGAATCAGAATTGTTGAGATCCGCAGGCGAACCAAAGCAACCGACATGGCCGTAAGAATTGCCAAGCTGAAGTGGCAGTGGGCAGGGCACATAGCTCGTAGAGCCGGCGGCCGCTGGGGCAGAAAGGTTCTCGAGTGGCGACCACGAACCAGAAGACGCAGCGTGGGCAGGCCCCCTACAAGATGGACCGATGATCTTGTGCGGGTTGCTGGAAATCGCTGGATGCGGATAGCGCAAGACCGACAATTGTGGAGATCTTTGGGGTAGGCCTTTGTCCAGCAGTGGACGTTTTTCGGCTGATATGATGATGAATTAACTCTACAACTGGCTTTACAATTTATCAGCTCTACAACTGACCGGTCATACATGTGAAAAAATAAACAATACTCAAATCAACAACATCGTCGTATTGTATTTTAATCTATATCAAACTGAACCAATTTCAATTATTATTCTAATTTCAGTAGTCAACAACGAGAAAATGAGCTGATCATTTTATTATAGTCGTATATGTATATGACTATAAATTAATAATGAATTATGAATGCACAGACACGGCAATAGACATAATTTAATGGTTTAGTGACTTGTTAATAGTTTCACTTTCAAACGCTAAAACTATTATTGTTTACTGACACACGCTTAAATAGAAATAATTACTTAATAATACAAAACACAATCTTTAGATTTCCTTCCAACATTAAATAAGACATTTATTGAGAAACCAGTTTAGTAGATAGATAGATAGATAAACTCTTTATTGTACAATTATTACTGTATATTTGTTAATTATACTAGATATATATCAGACTAGCTGTGCCCCGCGGTTTTACGCGATTTTGTTTTATTTTATAAATTATAGTCTATGTGTCATTCGCATATATAAGCTATATTACTACAAAGTTTCATCAAAATCTGTTCAGTAGTTGTTGCGTAAAAGGGTACCAAATATCCATACTCACAAACTTTCTCATTTATAATACTAGTAGGATATGGGACCCTTCGTAATTCAATAAATATATAATAGTTAAAAATTGTTCCTCAAACGACGGAGAAATCTCGTAAGATATACATATATTATACAAAAAAAGGAATAACATTCAGTTCAACCGAACTCCTTCTGATTCTGTAGTCGGTGAAAAATAATGTTTACAATAATCTGTTATTACGATTTTAATAGTAGTTTAGTAAACAGCCGTTACAGATAACACTAAATACTTAACTGATATTAAAACCCCAAGACAATGCCATCTAAATAACCGCTTACGACAATAACTGTTAGGTTATAAAGAATCATCTAGGCTCTTAAATGTCCAACCGACTATTCTCGTTAATTTTGAAATTGAGCTCTGTAGCTTTATAGGTAAGGTATAATTTTACGTGAGTTGGAATAGTAGATTGGCCGTGCGATTACTAGGGCGACGAAATGGCGAAATTGCGTGATAGCAGCAGTTAGTGAAGTCATAATTTTGAATTTTATTACAATAATAGTATGATAACTTGCTATCGAATACTCCGTAGGACTTAAATTGATTCTTACGATAGTGTGATTTCACATTTTCTTTTGTAAGCATCAAGAATGGTTATGTGTTATTTTTCTTGTTAACGTCATGCGAGAGTGCTTTTGAACCTTTTTTTATTAATTATTACGTACAATTTATGTAAACAAAGATGCCGAAAGAAATATTTACAGCGTTACTTCTATTTATAAATATGGTTATGGAGGAGAGGCTTCTCATGGAATTATGAGAGTAAGGGGTAGAGACTGGAATGGATTTTGCGCACACTTATGTGCACTGGGTACGGAGACTCCATTCTACAGTTAAGCCGATAACACTGTTTTGTGGGACGTATACAAAAACTGTTAAAATTATATTTGTAAAATAAATAAACAATAAATCCTAGGATTTCCTGGGACATTATTCTCACACGGCCATCTGATCAAAAACTAAGCAGAGCTTGTACTATGGAAAACAGATAACTGATTTATTACATATACTACTTTGTTTTGTAAATAAACACTTTACAAATAATTACATCTAGACTCAGGACAAACAAACTTGTTCATGCACACACATATCTATCCTGGGTGGGAACCGAACCCACGACCTGCAGCGTGAATGCCAAGTATCTACCATCCAAATAAATATCTCCGTTGAGATTGGTTGCTGTAACGAAAATTCGAACATTACCACTATTCTTATTATTTGAACTGTGGAATGCACTCGGAGAGCTAAAAGTGACATGGTCACAAACATACATATAATAATATACATAATAATAATGTCGTGATTACGTTCAACAATTATATCGAGCTTTTTAGGGTCTCGTAAAAATCAGAACCATTATTATAATTCCCATAGATCGCTATAAAATATCGTCTTCAATATCAATTTCTCAAATAAAGTAAAATCATGCGTGAATAACAAATTTTTCTTAGATTCGATATAGATTTTAGCATTGTCAATTAATTAAAGGAATTTTTAGAATTCCTAAGCTTAAGTGGCAGTGGGCGTAGCATTAGGTCAGAAAGGTCATCGAATGGCGACCACAAACCCGAAGACGAAGCGTGGGCTGGCCTCCTATAAGAAGCATCGATAATCTTGTAAGGGTCGCTTGAAGTCATTGGATTCGGGGAGCGCAAGACGGGCAGTTGTGGAGACTTTTGATGGAGGACTCTGTTCAACAGTAGCGTACACTGCTAAGAGTCCTCCATCAAAACTCTTCTTTCGGCTTATAATAATAATATGATGATGAAGCGAATCTTATATAATATAATAATTTCCTTTTTATTTCCGAAGCTATTTAATATACTAATTTTTATTCATAAAACTTAAAGAGATTAATTTGCATATTAACATATAACCAAAAATATTTAATACCTACAAATAAACAACTGAATTTAAATCGTCCCCTGCGGGCAAGGTGCCCAGAAAGCTGGCCACATTACCCCGTTGAATAGCGAGGCTAATACGTTGTTTAAGTACGATCCAGCTCTCTGGTCACCTGACGACTTGATTAGACGCCTGGACCGTGCTTCTAGACCCCAGGGACCCATTGTTTCCACCCCAAAGGGAAGAAAGATACATCCTTAACCGATTGAAATATATTGCCTCCGCGGATTCAGCCACAACTCCCGCCGCCCTCGAGCTGATTGGTAGGTAGGTGGGAGGGAGCCAGTGTATCAACACAAGTTGCATCCCACACCAAAGGCTCTTATTATTTCTTAAGTGATATAAGTTTATAGATTGCAAAATATAACAATTTTACTATTTTATTTATTAGTAGTTTAGTAAGTTGAAGGAAGTTGTGAAAATGGAAGCTTACAAAGAAGTCAAGGAGAAGGCTTTTCGATAGAGAAGGCTGGAAACTGCTATACCGACAAGTGCACAACACTTAAGTTAAAGATGGATAGTAAGTTAGTATCATATAGTTAGTCCTGGGTTCGAATCCCGGTAAGTGCAAATATTTGTGTGATGAGCACGAATATTTGTTTCTGAGTCATGGATGTTTTCTATGTATATAAGTATTTATCTATCTATATAAGTATGTATATCGTCGCTTGGTACCCATAGTACAAGCTTTGCTTAGTTTGGGGCTAGGATGATCTGTGTGACATTGTCCCTAGATATTACTATTATATCTATGACAAGAATAAAAGAATAACAATTCATATAACAACCACTAACAGTTACTACCACATTCTACTCAAAATTTATATAATACTATATCTATAATATTAATATAGATATATTCTTTATTAATAATGAGGTAACGTTTGTGAGTTAGTGACGTTGTAAGGGGTAATGTCTGGATCTACTGAACCGATTTTCAAAATTATTTCACCAATAGAAAGAATTAAAAACTCCAAAATTAGTAACGCATCTCTATTTAAACTTGAATAATGTTATCCAAGTTGCGGGACAAACGGGCAGGGACAAAAATATTTATTACGCGGAACGAAGTCCGCGGGCACTGCTAGTTAATTAGCCAGAAGTACCGACCCTTATTAAGTGAAAAAATGTCCTCTGTGAAAGGTGGACTTCAATTAATTGGTACACATATATTTTTCCATCCATTGTCTTTTAATTTATGTTAACGATGCGCACGTTTTATAGGCCTGTAAACTTGGTATTATTGAGTGCCTCACCTGTTGAGGTCATTGCAATACGTATTTAATCACGTTTTGCTCAGTGATGATCTCAGCGTGTTAGGATTTTATTGTTTTGTATGTGAGTACGTAGTATTCTATCTGATCATATAAATTATTTATTTAAAAAAACACGCAATTCGTATGTACCCAAAAGTTCGAAACTATGCTTTAACATATACAACATGTAACTTAATTAACGCACACCTTGAAAATAGTTTGTACAGAATCGAATTATATCATTTTTAGTATAGGTAATTTTTTATTCCATAATAATTTTAACTACGGAAATAATCGTTATTTTAACCCTGTACAATCAAAACAAATTGAAATGGACCGTAAGTCAAAGTAATAATACTTTTAAATCGCAGTTTTACTTGTATTCATACAAATTCCATCATTCAACACAGAATAAAGAAAAATAAACTTTATTTCAAGAAACGGGAAGATGCAACACTACTAAAGTTTTTCTTTGGAACACTCCCTAGCATAAATGACATGACGTATAAAGAAATAGTTGTAGCTTGAATGCTGCAATTCAAACTAAACTTTATTTTTATAGTCATAGAACCGTTTAAGGCTACAATCCATCCGAAAAAATCAAGAGGTGGTGCACCTACCGACGGTATATTTTTACATACATAGTATATAATATATTTGCGATTTATTTCACAGCTACTAATATTAAAAAAAAACTACCAATAAAAGGAAAAGTTAGATGTATTACTAGACTCTAAAATAGCCAGTACTCGTAATATTTGTACATATAGGTATATATAAAAAAGAAGTATACGCTCTTTTTCGCTTGCTCATTCTGGTACTTAAAATAAAAGTATCTAAGCTAGATAACTGGGCTCCTATTGCTCATAAGGTTTGTTTATATAAGTAGATGTACTATTGATCGCATGTTTTGAGGCTCACCCCTATTGGGACGAGCGGGTCAAGCACTACAAACTAAGCAACCTTACAAGGTAGCCTGACGATATTGCATGGGTCGCCGAAAGCCGCGGGATCCGGGTAAAGCAAGACTTGCCATTATGGGGATCCTTGGGAAGGCTTTTCTTAAGCAATGGACGTCCTTCAGCTGATATGATGATAAAGCAACCCACGGTAGAAGACATCAGAGTTCGCATCGCCATTCAGGGAGGTTGTAATTTTGGCCCATTTTCTACAACTTCAATTTAAGTTAATATTATTATGTGGAAACGTGGGCCGCTCGGACCGGAGCTCGTAGGTTGATAAAACGAGTACGTCCAGTCATAAACCTTAGGTCAATGTCTGTAACTTTTATTAAAATAGTTACAGCCGTTTTATAGAACCCGATGGCTTTTATTAAGTATATATACAATAATATATGTATATTATTGCATATATTGCAAGTTTAGTACCAGTACCTGAGACATACAAATTGCTTGCTTTTCGTGATAACTTCTAACAATTTTTATTCGTAGATGATACATAGGAGGGTATTCTCTACCCTCAAATTCCACCATCCCGTAATTGTTACCTAGTTTTAATATTTTTATGTCGTTAGAGTAATTTTAGAGAACCTATTTACTAAATAAAACAAGTTAATCAACAAATATACTTCGATATTTCGATTATATATCATTTATTTTATCCTTTATTTGAGCTCAGAAGTAGTTTCAAACCTTTGAAAAACCATTTTTACAGCAGTATAACACTTGATGTGCTTATGAGCAGAAGCTAGAGAATGACCCTCACAATCAATGAAAAATGTGTGTTTGTCAACTCATATGCATGACACCCTTTATATTGATACTAGCTGTGCCTCGCGGTTTTACCCGCGTTAAATTTTATAAATTATCACAGCTCCTTCCCTGCGGCCTCGTAGGTGATAGCGAGATATGAATATGTAGCCTATATGTTGACCCGACCTCTTAGTAATATTCATGCAAATTTGAAGTAAATCCATGCAGAACTTTTTGTTTAACCGGTTTAACCCGTCCATACATACAGACAAACAGCCAAAATTATAAAATCTATATTTTTGGCTTCAATAGCGGTCGTAGATCACGCCCCAAGTATCTTTTTTTTTAATATTCATTGTACAGTTTTGACTTTCCTACGATTTTATTATATGTATATAGACACAATATATACTACTAATACTACTGTTTTAATAGAACAAAGTAAATTATAAATAGAAAATTTGAGTCTGCTAGTAATTAGTAAGTAATTCAAAATATTACTATTGCAAAATGAGGGTACTACACACAGCAACCATGACAATGAATTCTGCTGTCGTAATCTTTTCAAAAGAGACTTCGCAATTGTCATTAACAAGCGTGTGACTCTCCAACAAAAGTCATCTAAACACAAAAAATGATACAATTAAGCATGATATCTCAAATGTCTTACCAGAAAACGTGAGAAAACATCCGACCTTCTTGTACTGAACAACCTGGCATCAGTAATACAGTACACACCACGAATGTCACTGCACAGGTCACGATAACGGAACACAACGTATGCAAAAAGTGGACGCGAAAAGAAATCAAACGATCGAAAGCGATTGGCCGCTCGGTTAGAACGTTCGAATCCGAAATTCAAATCGACCAATGAAAGGAGCTCGCGCATGCGTATAGCAACGACGAGAGTTGGACGCGGACTGAGGCAGTTTCTCAAATGAGTGGTTGTTGACGAGCCTTCTCCATTCACATAGTCAAGTTAATTGTCAACACGATACACGAGTTTGAAACTTAACACCTTATAGTTATGACACAGTTTGTGTTGTATTAATTTGGCGTTAGAGCTGTTTTAATGTAATAAGAAACACATTGCCACCTCGATCGCCTTCACATGCGCAGGAGTGTACACTTTTTTGCAATGTCTCGCTTTAATTTTCTTCGAACAATTTTTGAATTTTATGAGTTGAATAATATACGACTTACACAAGTTTGAATATTTCGAAATTATTATGTAAATATGTAGGTACCTGCTTATTACAAATATCTTTTTGTAATAATTTATCATTATTATTAGCCAATGAAACTTATTATACACTCCTTTGCAAAACGGTCAGTTTTGATTTTGCTATATTATTGGTAATCATTTAGTTCTAATCGGAGATTTTAATGGTCAAATTATGTTACTGGCATTTAATAAAGAGTCTGAGTATGAAACAATTTTTATTCCAAATTCAAAATCTATATTTTTTAAAAGGGTAATCCTTTTTCTGTTTATGACTTTTTACGTACTATTTGGTTTACGGGTTTGCGGTTAAAAGGTTATCAGGCAACTAGAAAGATTCAATTATTCTACTTAAAATAACGAGAAGCTTATTAAAACAGTTGTTTGTTACATAATCCTACCTAATTGTGACTTAAAATACATATCTATGTGGTGATTGTAATTGTCGGGCCCACCGACCTAGATGCTTATATGTATGCAAGGAATCAGTATTCGTCGTTTGGATTAGCCAGCGTGGAACCTCCGTTTAAACCCCATTAAGTACGTTTGGATCCTCCTAAAAAGGTGAATACAAACAGGACACCACCAAAAGACCGCTGGAATGCATACTAAGATGATTACATGCCAAATCGCTGCAAGTGAGGTCATACGCATTATTATTATTTTTTTCATTTCTTTTTACTGAAATACCTTAATAACCCCTCTTTAATTTCATTATAATGTACTGCCGAATTAAAATGTACATTTTATGGGTAAAATGTACATTTAAATACGGCTTTCTGGTTACATTAACTAAAACACCGATTCCAGGATTAAGTGTTACAAATTATATTCTCAATGATAATAAAAATTCTAGTCATTTATGCTAATGATATACTAAAAATATTAATATTATCCATAGAAAAGTCAATGACTGTAAGAAGCCCGTTTTTTTAAGAGTGGTGTATATATTAGATATTATTGGATTATTTTCATCTTTCGAATTAATACATTATAAGCGTATATGTAATTCAGTTCTGAGAAAAATAATTTTAGGCCAACAACAGAAGTTGAACCTGAATTTCTGGTTAAAACCAACAATGCTTTGCCGTTCCTAATTATAATCAGATTATGATTACGATAATATCATAATCGTTTATATATGAAACATACGCAAATACAATGAGTGGCTCAAAATTAAATTAAATTGTTAAATTACAAAAATGTTCTTCCTTGAAAGAAAAAATGTGTAGTAAGTTCAGCTCGTTGATGTCTTTTCAAGCAACACGCGTGAAGGAATCCAAAATAAAATTGCTGCAGCTTTTTGTAAAATGTACTTTATCACAATAGCATACAGTTTAAATCATGATTTATTACTAGTAAAAAAGATGCCGAAGCTCCTAGTTGCGGGTAGCGCCAGATCTGCAATTATGACGAACTTTGGTGGTGGCATTTGTCCAGGTGTGGACGTTTTACGGCTATTGTGATAATAAAAAGCTATTAAAAAGTGCGTTTTCTTCTTCTTATAGTGTAGATTTTATTTAAATGTAATTTAATTTAAATTTTATCTGCCCAGAATTGACAGCTGACAGCTTTGACTAAAGCTTATACAACTTCTGAACGGAAGAGGGACTCCTGTCCAAGGAGTGACAAACAGATAAATGAGCCATACTTTGGAGTGACACGCCACACTCTTAGTTGTTTTGGATTGTGGGGATTTCATCCCATCGGCACATGTTTTCTTTGAATGTACCAACATGGGTACGTACATAGTCTGTTTAGAATCCTCCATTTTAGCCGTGGCAAATTATATACCGGAGGTAAGTTTTCCTTTGCTATAACTAAAAAGAACTAAAAAGTGTTAAAACTAAGGAAATTAAATTTAGTTTTTTTTTATGGGTTTCATACTCTTAATGCTTTATGTTTATTCTAATGTTTAAACTAGTGACATAGTTATTATACAGGGTGACAAGAAATGAGAATTAAGCTGTTCGCTGAAAGAGTGTTTACCGCTTTACTATGAAGCCTCGCATTGCGGCAAAGGTCAATGTCAGCAAAATACCAGAGTCTATGCCTAGTAAGCATAGGGAGGGATTTATCTAAGGTTATAGAGAGACATGATTCTTTTTCGCCATGCTAGGCTATGCAGTAGTTTTAATTGGGGGAGAACGTAATAATAATAATAATATCCCCCTGGTCAAATTTCGGCTACAGCGTTCAGTCTCAAAGGAGCCACCTGCGCGGAACATATTATAGTACACAAGTGTGTGCAAACACAGGGGTACTTTCTATTTCATCACTCTCATGATCCGTTGGAATGACTAGCGACACAACTGGAAAGAGATATAGAAGACATTATAATTTGGTAGTTAAGCACCGACGGCTTTACGTGCTTTCCGAGGCACGTGAGTATGATACCGCCAACTCCCAAACTCCAACACAGCGGGCTGATATTTGTCGTTACAGAAAAATCACGACCTATATGAGGTAGAATACACTGTTTTGTCGACACTTGACTGGAAAAGTACGTGGATTGATTATGGAGTTGTGATATTGTTATTACGTTAAACCGATTCAAACTTTTAGTTATGGGTGGGCCGTGGATACCAGATGTCCAAACCATCCAATAGACTTAACGACTGTTCTCAACCGGGACCAAGAATAGATTACATTTCCGGTGACAAATAGCATGTTTTAATGTTATGAGCCATCACATGTATAAAAGTTTCCAGGCACCCTGTATAAGTTTTAACAATCTCAATATATTAAAAAATGAAACATAAAGTTGGCATAATATACAAGTACACAAACTATGTAGCATGACATGCCAATTTAGTTTTTGTGTTCTACTTTTATCGACGTTCAGTCTGTTGACTATGAATCGATGCTGTGGCGTAGTCATGAGATTCACTCAGATCATGTGTCAGTCATCAGTGCTTTAGGGTGTTATGGTCCTTCAGCTGCGTAGTTAGTTGCGTATTTCTGTATAGCTAGTAATACACAAGAACACATTCTATGTAACATGATACGTAGTTTTTGTGTGTTTAATATTATGAAATAAAATAAAATAAATGAAAAATAAAAAAGGTTTTGTTCACGTAGACTTTTAAAAAGTGCTTGTAAATGGTCAGAGCATGTTTGTAGTAATATAATTAAGTATACATAATTATTTCTAGTCATGTGACTAGAAATAATTATGTATATATTTCATCCAATCCGTGTACCTAAATATATATGTATATATTTAGGTACACGGATTGGATGAAAACATTTATAAAAGGAGAAGGAAATGACTCCATACATTCCTGGGCCCAGGTGTTAACTGAATCAGACTAGCCTTATTTATGAGAGGATATAATAACAAGACCTCACTAAAATTTTGGTGAAATTTGGCTATCCAGGAATCAAGTTATATGAAGTATAGTAAAAGTGAGGTTAAATTATAACATTTTATTTATTTATACTTTATTGCACACAGAAATACATATTTACTAAAAAGATTAGATATATCATGTACACAGGCGAGCTTAACTCAACTATGAGTTCTCTTCCAGCAAACCTTTGTTAGAGTGAGAGCTTATATGTAATGGGTTACAAACAGTGCACAACAATTTATACTATGAAGTAAGGTAATGAAAATAATACAAAAATAAAAACAAAACAGAATCTACCAGTGGTAAATAAATATATACATAAACTTGCTTACTAATACTACAAACTAAGTTACTTACGTAACTACATACCTAATTATATACATAAATATTAGCTGCCTGCCTGCTTAATAGATTGAAGAAAGTGTTCCTTTATTTTTCTCTTAAATACGTCAAGAGATGTTGTAGCGCGAATTGGATGTGGAAGAGCATTCCACAAACGCACTGCCTGAACGGTAAATGAGCCGTCATACCGGCTTGAGGAGTGAGAAGACATTCGAAGAAGAAGTGAAGTGGTTGTACGACAGATTTTTTCTCGCGGGACTAAATACTCAAAGCGTTCACGGAGATATCTGGGAGCATTGGAGTTATGAAGGATAGAATAGAGGAATGACAGAATATGACAATCTCGACGTCTCCGAATAGGTAGCCAATTCAACTGCGACCGAAACTCTGACACGTGGTCATACTTTCGGAGGCCGTAAATAAATCAGATACATAAGTTCTGTAGACGTTCGAGCTTTTGTAGTTTTTTACAAAATATTTTTGAATGGCTTCGGTTGTGTTATGGTTTTATGCATGGAGAGTGTGACATGACGTAGAATCTGGCACGTTTGGATCCCCCGCGCCCCGGGCAGTCACTACAGTTGAAGAAAACCACAAATAAAACATGGAAAATACGTGCGCACTTAAAACGAAAGACAACGAACGAGTGACAGTCAAAGAGTATGTAAAGGCTGTCAGGCAGAGAAGTGTTGTCCGAAGAAAAATAAAAGGAATACGATCCGCTATGAATCGATTCCACGAAAAACACTTGTCACTCGATTTTCAAACATATTCTGTGATTTTACCGATTTATTCTTACTCGATTGCGAGCAATTCATCATTACTTTATCGATTATTTCTTTTCATAACTTAATTTAAGTTTTCTCGCTTCCTAGATAGAAACATTATACCATATTTTGTGATTTCCTTTAGAAAAATATAACGGATTTTTTAATCCACATTTCAACTAGTTAACTGCTGGGCCCAGAAGTTTCCTTCTCCTTTATTTTATAATAGTAATGATATTTAGCTAGCTTGTGATGTCCTCCCGACCGAATTTCGGCCACGGTGACTAGTCTATCTCTCAATGGAGACTAGCCAATTGCGCAGGACAGTTTATAGTGCACATGTGATGATCATGATCCGATAGGACGACTAGCGACACGACCGGAAAGAGGTCAGGTACAGGACCAACGGCGTTACGTGTTCTCCGAGGCACGGGGGTGTAATACCGTCAACTCCCAGACTACGGGCTGACACTGAGAAATTTCTTTTTACATATAAAAAGGAAAATAAATAAAAAGGGAAATATCCCAAAATCACTTTTTGACCCGACCCGGGATTTGAACCCAGGACCTCATTATCTGCGGTTGAACACGCTACCGCTACACCAACGAGGCAGTCCTAGCTAGCTTGTATTAAGTTATTGTCAAAGAGATTATGTTCAGATATAATTATCGAAATTTATGGTTTTAGCTATATTTTAATACACATGTATGATATACATATTATTATTATGGCAGACCTTGTGTTTGTAACGACGGTCGCGCTTTAATACTACCATCGGATTTATCTGCAATTTTTGGTTGAATGTATTCTCCATCTTCTCATGCTTTTAGCCTATAACTAATGTTCTTAAAGCTTTATGGTGTTATGGTGCTTCAGTTGTCGTATTTCTATATCTATAGCAATATACAACTACACATTATATGTAACATGATACGTCATTCTTTTATGTTGAATATTTGTCCGCAATCTGAGTCGATGCTGCAGCGTAGTGATTATATTCTTCGCCATATTCTCATCCTTGTGGCCGATAGTTAATATTTTGAAGGCTTCAGAGTGTTATGGTGTTTTAGTTGTTTTATATGTAACATGATTCGTAATTTTGTTGTGTTCTACATTTATCGGTAATCAGTCGGTTGACTATGAGTCGATGTTGTGGCGTAGTGGTTATAATACTGAGTGTGCTTCCTGTAAGAGCTTCTACTCATTCTTAGGGTCAATCAATGTTCTTAAAGCTTGCAGATGTTATGATAATTTAGTTATGTCAAAGAGTTCTGTATAATTAGATCTACGTAACATGCCATGCATTTTTTGTGTTCTACATTTCAGTGTTGACTATAAGTTGATGGTGTGGCGTAGTGATTATTGTGCCAAATGTTCTCTCCAGTGAGAGAAATTACTCATCCTTGGAGCCAAGCTGATGTTGTTGAAGCTCTGGGATCTAATGGCGCTTAAGCAATCTTGCATAGTTCCATATGGCAATATACAAGTTCACATCGTATAATACGTATCATTTTTGTATTCTGTATTCAATCGGTCGACTTTCTGTTGATGCTGAGGCGTAATTTTAAACAAAGTTTGGTCTCAGTGAGAGTGTGTACTTATTTTTATATAGCTAGTGTACTTCAATCGAAAAATTATAAAAAAGAAATCATTCTTTAGTATTTTGAAGTATAAGGTCTACTAGTGATTTAAAGTAATAATCGTATATTACCCAGCCCAGTAAAAAATTGCTATGAAATAACAAGAGACAATAGATCATATTTCTTATAGCTAGATTAAATTGTAGACAGTTAACTAAAATGTAGGGTGGAATAGAAGCATTACATATTATATAATTTTTGCATCGAGACCTCTGACTCTAAAAATCTCCTTTTGGATTAACAAAATAGAAGGATACTTTTTAAATTTTAGATTCTCTATACATATTGATTAGCGGACAAATATAGTAATTTATAATTAGTGTTTTTAATTGAATCATTCCTATTACGAAAGAAACCTTGACGACTATATCCTATATAGTAAATCTACATAGTTATTTATCGTATCATTTCTCATTAAATATTCCATAAATGTAATGTGTAAAATGAGTTACATAACAAAACCCAATTAAATATTTTTTAATAAGGTTTTTGAAACATATTTTTCATATATCTCTATTTTTAATTTCTTTTAGGAAGGTTTACAGACTGTTTTGTTATATATGTATATAAATCTTGGGACACTAACTTAAACTTACCTAACACAAGCCATCTACTCCCAAACTTGCAATATATTGATGGGTGACCACAAATGTAGTTAAACTTTATTTTGAACTTGATTTTACTGCGTTTCCGTGCTTCAGAGGGCACGTTGAGCTGTCGGTTCCTGTTATAGTCGTTTGACAGCAATCATTAAGCCATGACAGACGCCTATAGGACGGCTTGAGCAACTTTGACATAAGGGTAACCACTTCCCATACGATAATAATAGAGATGGCCTGATTGCAGAAGAAGGATAATTAGAAATGCCATATAACATATACTAATACTCTTGCAGGTACAGATGCACGCACATCCAGCTACCACAATCTGTCAAATTTCTTTTATAGATTTTCAACTATATCACAATACCATAAGTTTCACTTTCAATTGGGGAAATTTGACAGATTGGGGTAGCTTGATGTGCTGGCGTCTGTACATATTATGTCGTCAACAAAGCAAGGCTGTTAAAATATTAGCAATTAATTTGCACTGACCTAAAAACGTTCTCCATAAAAAGGACGCACCAAACAAATATGGCGTAGGTATGTCCATTCATAAACAAACTAGTAGTTATTTGTTCAATCTTCAAGTACGAAAAAACCTTGATATGGTAAAGGCGCTAACTAACTTTGTAAGGATCAGTAAAATACCAGTAACTTATTCTTATCTAATATCAGGAAAACCTTTCTACTATGAGTAGGTACTGTATACCTTAGAAACTATTAGAATGTGACTATTATAATAATAATAATGTCCTGGGACATTATTCTCATACGTCCATCTGATTCCAAACTAAGCAGAGCTTACTATGAAACCAGATACCTGATATACCATATAGGTATACACTTTACTTAATCGTATATACATTTTTTTTTAATGGGAGTCGGCTATTTTGCTCCAGGCAGTTCCATCCTCTAATATCGGTACGATGTTGGATGACGGCACTTTCCGCATTGCTGCATGTCTCCGATTGGGTGTCCCGAGCGTCGCTCCACATCGTTGCCTTTGTGGCACTAGCGTCGACCGACTCGGACACCATGGCTTATCTTGCAGCAGGAGTGCAGGTAGGATTCCACGCCATTCGAGCATTAACGACATCATCCGTCGGGCTCTTGTCGCCGCCGGCGTCCCAGCTAGGTTAGAACCAAATGGCTTGGCAAGAGACGACGGTAAGAGACCTGATGGTATGACGTTGCTCCCTTGGAAGTTGGGTAGGCCTTTGGTATGGGACGCGACATGCATCGACACCCTTGCACCATCTCACCTTCCAAGGACAATGGCATGCGCCGGCTCTGCTGCTGCATCAGCTGAGGCCACTAAGCGGCTCAAATAAACAAACCTTGAAAGAGATTATATATTTGAGCCGTTTGGAGTGGAGACGCTTGGGCCATGAGGTCCGAGAGCGCGGATATTTTTCCGCGAATTATCCAAACGCTTGGTGGACGCTACATGCGACCAGAAGGCTGGCCAATATTTTGGACAGCGTTTAAGCATTGCCATCCACCGTGGCAATGCGGCCAGCATTCTGTGCACGATGCTCAGAGCCCTTTATTAATTTTAATATGTATATATTTAATTTTAATTTAAATTTAAGTACATATTTTCAGTACTTAGTTTTACGTTTCTTTAGTTGATAATTTAAGTTATTTTAATAATAATTTTCAATCCTTTATATAGATAATTACATTTACACCTAGATTCAGGTCAAACAGATGTTCATGCATACAAATATCTGTCCTGGGTGGGAATCGAACGCTTATTTTATCGAGCAATCTCATTTCTATTCATGATACATGTTGTATAGATAAAGAATAATAATTAGTCGTTATATGCCCTAACATAGCCATGAACTTTTATAGAACTTGTATTAAGTTCAACTACGTGTTTATCGTTTTACATTGACCAAGTTAAACGATTTTGGCTTGTTGACTGACTTGAGAATGATGGTATGTTCGCAATCCGGTTTTGGCTTATGATTACTTAAGAGTTGGTGATAGTCAGTTTTGGTTGCCAGCATGTTTAAAATGCCAAGTCAAATAACAATAAAAAAACAATGCTAATATTATCAGCGGTCATTCGCTCAAAGAGCAACCCTTCTAGGCGACTGGGGAGTACACATCCACCTTACAGAAGACATTTCTTAATAATAACATCAATAACTTAGGTCATGTTGTGTTTCTGCGTGTGAGTAATTTCAGCAAACAAGTGTTGCGGGTCAGCAACACTTGTTTGCTGCCTCTTAAAGGCCGGCAATGCACCCGCGACTCCTCTGGTGTTGCGAGTGTCCATGGGCGGCGGTGATCACTTACCATCAGGTGACCCACTTGATCGCTTGTCGCCCTCTGATATAAAGAAGAGCAGGGGGGCTACCACCTAAATCGCCTACCATCATGATCGTGGTCGGCGTTCAAGTGGATGAAGGTTAAAAATTACTGAATCATTATTCGGCCTATGTCAATTAACAACTGCTTCTTTAGATCATGTTTGACCTAGGTGTTGTTAATTGTTGTTTGTTTTAACTAAGGATATTCGAGGTAAGTATAAATTTATGCTGTGTGGTAACGGCAAAGAATATCATCACCTCAACTCATGCTGGGGGGGGCGGGCGGCGTAGAAATCGACAGAGGCAATACCTACTAGAGAACGGGCATCAGCATTTTTCTGTGAATGTATGACCATCAAACTGCGATCGCAAACCCGTCTGCCAAACGTGGCGATTATGGCATATCCCCCCATTCTATGGGGAGGCTTTTGTCCAGCAGTGGACGTACTTTGGCTGACATGATGATAAATTTAGGAGTCTCGAGAATAGAATATGGATCAGCGATCTGTGCACGCTACAGAAAATCATAAATGGATTGTCCACTTATAAACATTTTAAGGTGCTAACCTGATATGTGAGAATTCGTCACCTATTCACATTCCACAACGGCCGTTGGTACACACGGCTACACATCAAGCTATACATTTCCAATATAAGCTGACCTCTCATTGTATGGAAATCCTACGCGGGATTAGCTTATACTGGAAATGTATAGGTTGATGTGTAGAGGTGTGTACTAGGAACTATGTGTTCCTCCCACTGCCACTTCAGCTTGGCAGCTTGACAAATTACAAAACATGTGGAGGAGGCAATTTTAATACGAGGCTTTTACGCAGCATGCTGGGTAGACGATGCCGTCGTCGCGGTTAAGGGTTCTTAAAAACTTCATAAAACATAGTTCAAAAGTAATTATAACACGTAATACTTACTTGTAACAATTGCCTCTGAAGTTATGATTGTGATCTTCGAGCACTATTATTATCCAATAAATATTTTTATCATGGTAATAAAACCAAACCACTAGCTATCAAGTAATATATATATCGAATCACGACTCCATGAATATCTTTAAAATAAAAATTTTTAAACCCGCACACAACCGAGTAATATATTATGTTACTACACAACATAGGTATGTATATACTACTTTTGTGTTAATTGATGCCTTCTTATTTAATTTTTTGATTAAATATAATTATAATTTGGTTCAATTACTATTTCATAATTTGGTTTAGTTAAGTTTAAATACTATTAGTATATATTTATTATTTATTTAATTATTATTATAACAGTGGGTTTTTAATATATGATGATAATACAAGTATTTAACTTAACTTAATAACAGGAACCTAAATAAACTTATGAATAATACATAACTACCTACATTAGAAAGAAAAACTAAATCTACGAAAAAGTAAATTATATACATAAATAAACTAAAACAACTACAGATGGCGCCGTAGTATTCCTCCGAACTATTAGTTATATTTTTGATTATATGGATAATTACCACTTTAATTTTATTACACTTTGTTTTTAGCCTAGGTTATTATTTCTCTTTGTTAGTGTTGGTTCACCTGTTATTGGCAACTGTATAAGACCATAACTTGGTACCAATCGTTATTTGATGTGTTATATACAGAAGGTATTGGTCACCGTAGCCTAGTTGGTAGTGCTCCTGCCTACGAAGCTGGTGGTCCTGGCTTTGAATCCCGGTAAGTAAGCAAATATTTGTGTGATGAGCACGAATATTTGTTTCTGAGTCATGGATGTTTCCTATGTATTTAAGTATTTATCTATCTAAATAAGTATGTATATCGTCGCCTGGTACCCATAGTACAAGCTTTGCTTAGTTTGGGGCTAGGATGATCTGTGTGACATTGTCCCTAGATATTATTATATTATTATTATTATTATTATTGGTGCACCTTTAAATAAATAATTAAAATACAACAGTCGTAGTAGACATTTGTATCGCAAATCTACATATATTTCTTATCTCAGAAAAGCGTCTAATGTAGCAAGAAATCATAGTAAGAAAAACGTATTTCTAACAATTCTCAAGGGGTACGCCACAGATAATTTTACTAGAGAATTTTTCACAGTATGCGGGGAAGAAGTATGGTATTATACGCCGTCGTCACACGAGGTTAATGGTACAGGTAACAGCAAAAGTAGATGATCAAAGTCGGATATTAAATACTAATTATCATAAATTGCGACAAAATAGTGTGGTGGTGAAGGGTATCTAGTTGAAGGTGTGCGTGAGTGTTAAGTGTAAAAAATATTAACTAGTGAAAACTGCCGCCCAATAGCATCATAAACTCAAAACTCAGGTCCGATTTTGATCATCTACTTATGCTGTTGACTGTACCAAAAACTCGAAAAACATATCTCAAAAGGAACTTTAAAATCGATACGAAACTCGTTCGTCGTCAAGTTCGTACGAGCGCTGGAGGTCGCCCGGCAACATTCCACATCGGTATTATTTTTAGGCGTTCGCTAATATCTGTCGAACATTGTTAAGTTTTAAAAAACGCCTAACAAGTGTGAAGGTTACACTGCCACTTTTTGGGTTTTTGTTTTAGAGACTTTGATGCTTCTAAGATGAGTTTAAGATTCACATAGACTTTAAAACGCACCAGAATATGGTTATAGTATTAGGTAGCAGTGCGAGCTATTTGTGTTGTGCGATTTTTTTAAAGACATTTCTCGCACTTGTGAATCTAATCCCTGTGTCGCGGGGTAGGTACTTTACAAACATATAAGATGGACACAAATCACATCCAGACCCAGAACAACTATTTATGGGTCACACAAATAGTTCAATAGTTCACACAAATAGTCCGGCGCGGGACTCGAACCCGCGACACGAAGCGGCGAGGTAACTGTCTTAGCCGCTGCGCCACACATGTAGTAATTATTTTATATTTTATACTTTGATGCAGCAGAACGACTGAATAAATTCTATTATTCACACTATGGTAAAACACTTAGCACTAAAGACTTGATATTTACGTTGATAATTGAAATGGTAAACGGTTATTTGACAATGGTTTGATGGTGCAAAATGCAATGGTTTAATGGTAGTTGAGCTCGGTCGCTAGTTGATCGCGAACTTATATAAAAAGTCTTATAAAATTATAAATTAAATGCGTACCAATTGTGCATGGAATGCACAAATGTAAAAAGCAGAGATGTTTGGTTGCATAGCTCCAACATATTGCATTGGGTGGACAAGTACAATATAAAATAGAAATGGCGGTAGTTGGTGATTAAGGTAAATTATAATAAATATCCTGGGACATTATTCATATTTTGTTCACAACTGATATACTACAATTTACTACATAATATACTACTTTTATTTTGTAAATACATACTTATATAAATTATAAAACCCAGTCTCAGACTTAGGAGAAACAAACATGTTCATGCATACAAATATCTGTCTGGGGTGGGAATCGAACGGGCGTCTATGTGAAAGGCAAGCATCTACCAACTACGCCGTCCGGCCGGGCCTGACCTCAATAATTTTATAAAAGTATTAATTACATTAAATACATTTAACAACATATTAAGATTTCTGTTACTATGTTACGTAGTTATTTATTTTATTAAATTTTATGGTGATGATTGCGCGAAATGTGTCCTCATCGGTTAGGGGCTACTGATGATATAGACTTAGAGAAGGTGGGTAGGAGGACGGTACTAGCCTTAGAATAAAAATGTATGGAGATATTCGGTTAAATTACCAAAATAAGTAGCCTGTTTTATGATTAGCAGTTTTACAGTGGAACATATTAATTTAACCGAAATCCGAGACAACCTTTTATTTAGAATACCTAAGTGTTTAAATTTTAAATTTTCGTCAATTAAATAATCAAACTATTATGTTTTAAAATTTCATGCAATCAAATTCGAATATAATCGCGTGTCGAAAAGGAAATAAATATCTGTATTAGAACATAACATCACGACCGTTATCTTAACTGTGGTGAACAGTTTATGTTTTGATGGTTTCTGATTTAAAATAGAATCCGTTAAAATGTAACAATTATGTGGAACCGTCAATTACTTTCCTATCATGTAGTACAGACGCCAACACATGTCATCCAGCTACCCCAATCTGTCAAATTTCTTTTATAGATTTTCAGCTTTATCACAAAAGCATAAGGTTGACTTTCAATTGGGGAATTTTGACAGATTGTGTGCTTGATATGCTTTAGGTGGTTGGACGTGGCAGTTTCTGAGAAACACTGCCTAGAAAGTCATCTTTTTCAAAGATTTTTTGGCTTATATTCAATTGTTTTGACTATATCCGAAGCATTTTTGAAACTTGCATTTCACTGACACCCTGGATTAAAACATCACACTAATGTTATGAAGGCGAAAGTTAGTGAGTGTGTATCTTTGTTACTTCTTCACGTATAAACGGCTGGAGCGATTTTAATAATTTTGGTAGGGAGTTAGCAGACCCCCTGGATTAACACATAGGTTTTAATTTAAGTATAAAGATTAGAGCGGGTAAAACCGCGGGGCACAGCTACTTGTATGGTGATCTGTGACGGTGACCTGTAATTCAGGTTCTTTCGAACCTACATCAGGCACCAGTCTCTCACAAAATAGGTTGTTTACTCCTATTTACCAATTTTCCATGGGTGGCACGATGAGCGCGCTTGTTGGTCATCCGACGTACATTAAAATTATCAGTACTTTGATTCTCCGTGCCCAGTTTAGCCAGTAATTATTATAATATTGTTTCTTTCCATCCCTGGACACCGTGGACAGGTTCAAGTATTATTTCTGGATCATGTTTATCGTAAGCAATGTTTTTGTGATGAGATAATAAATAAAAAAATGAATAAAAAAAATGAGTGTGCTATAATTTATAAAGTTTAACGCGGTTAAACCGCGTGGCACAGCTAGTTAATAATAATTAAAAAAAGATTTATTATTTTAAATTATCCGTAAGTATTTTTTTTTGTTTTTTTTTGTCAGCTAACTCCATATTAAATTTTATTAAAAGCGCTCCATCCGTTTAGACGTGAAAAGGTAACAAACTCCCACACTCACAAACTTTCGCCTTTATAATATTAGTGTGATAAGCCGCGTTATCACAATAAGGCTTTAATTATGATGCAGTCTATTACTGTACTAAGGCAGAGAAAGGGCTTTCTTCACAATGGCATATGCCACTGACAAAATAATACAATGTATCTAAGGGAAAAATTAAACTAAACACATTGCTTTAATATATTTATTTGTTCTAATAAATTTGACATGGTTAATTATCACAATAGTGGAAATAATATTACATATTACAACATCGTAAGAATACAAATAATAAATAGTTAGTTATATTTACTAAACATTCATTTATTTTAAAGCTCAAATAAACACAGTTGTGACTAGATACTTAAGTACATAATATATAAATATAACCTTATCTATAAAAAGGATCTACTTGTAAAACATTTTGTCATATTTGTTTTTAGTCCCAGAATGCAACAAACATTTTTGAATATTAATCTCACAAGAGAATTAAAACGCAATTTTACAAAGGGAATTTATGCTGTTTGATTTCATTTTTTTAATGGCAAAACCGCACTAGGGAATGAATCCCTGTGCCGCTAGGTACTTTACAAACATAAAATTGACGGATATAAAGTAAATTTCCCAGACTAAGAACATCTACTTATGACTCACACAAATAGTAATCCTGTGTGGGAATCGAACCCGGTACACGAATTGCCGAAGTGATTGTCTTAACCGCTGCGCTACACGTGCAGTCGATGTTTATGTAAAACATATAAATTTGAGAGTGAGATGGCTGTGCTGAACTTTGAAGGCAAAACAATACTGTAATGCTAAAGGCAAAACATTTCACAAGCTAATCCATGTTTATAAAGTAAGGAAGAAAGTGTTTACCTAATTACCAAACAACACCAAATTATGCGAATATTTTTTTCTATAATAAGACAGCATTAGTACCTTTAGAAGTTTTAGATTAGGCGTTTTTATAAGTAAGGCTTATATTTATTTAAGATTTTCCTAGAAAAAATGTTTTGGTCTGATATACTTATTATTTTGGTAGGCTGTACCTATTATTAAGAGATTCATAACTTCAGGACAGCATTAGATTTCATTAGTTTATTGTAATATTATGATACGTATAAAACAAATTGTGTAAGACACTAATTATGTGCATGTGATCTTGTAACATTATTATGCAATAATTTGTCTGCTTTTCTATGTGATACACAATAAAGTTTAAGTAAACTAAAATAGTGTAAATTAGATGGTCCTAATTAGACCTCTTAGGTATTATGCGGCTAGCCGCAATGCGGCCGGCCGTGCGGCTGACCGTACTCAGATATTTGTACGAGAGAGTAGTTTTTATTCGCAATGTGATGCGGCAGCCGGTCAGCAATATTGATTGCTGACGGCTGACTGCATTCCGGCTAACCGCATAGTGCGTAGGAGACCTTAGCTTAAATAATACTGAATAATGAAGAAGATAGTACAGCTACAGAATATACTTTTATTTTAGTTGTAAATATTTTTCTTTATTTTGACATTAGAGACGTTAAATACTAATTAGGTATGAATAAAATAAATTAGTTCTTAATAATATCATAATATTTTAACTAAATTAGGCTTTGGTATCTTGTGTTATTTTGGTATAAGCTATATTTAATATAATATTTTTACCTTCAGGTTAGGTGTAACATACATCGATATTGGAAGAAATTGACGAAATCTATCCATTAAACTGAATAAATTAATAAACCCCTGGATTATTTTTCACCCTGTTTTGACAATTACCATATAACAATCGTTTCGCAAATCTAATCCCTTAAGTATTCCACACTATACAGGATGTTTTGCAAATGGAACGACATAATCTTTTCTATCGATTTTTCTACTAAATAGATATTTATACAGATAATTAGAATTTCAATTTTGTTAATATTAAACTTTTATTTCAACTATTCTTTAATTACAGTATCAGAAAAATTAATTTCTATAATGATATTATATTTTATAACGGGTCTAAGAGAGAATAATTACCGTTTTATGAAACATATAACAAACTTCAAATTTGCTGTATGACAAAATTATATTAGACAATTCCTGGAGAAACTTCCCCTATTGAATAAAAAAAAAATATAAAAATTCATTCTTCACAAAAAGGGTGAAATCGCTTCGCAAAAAGGGTGAAATCGCGTAACAGACATACATATAAATACATAAGAATCGATATCTTCTTTCTTGTAACGTCGAAAATAACCAAAAATACAAAATAACAACTTTTACCTCCCAAAAATGATGACGCATGTGCAAAACACTTTTATAATTACTTTGATGTTGTACAGACGCCAGCACATCAAGCTACCCCAAACTGTCAAATTTCCCCAATTGAAAGTGAATCTTATGCTTATGTGATAAAGTTGAAAATCTATTAAAGAAATTTGACAGATTGCGGTAGCTGGATGTGCTGGCGTCTGTACATCAAAACTATTAATATATAGGTACTAAACAAATGCATGCATGTACACGGGCTCTTATGTACCTTTGCATGTTTGTTTAATTGTTCTTTTCATTATTACGTTTCAATCAAATACATAAAAAAATAATAGATGCGTTACTGACAGGTAGTGATTGAAATGGGCGACTTCTATTAGGTATTGTTAGTCGTCCTACTAATAAATAATAATCATTTAAAATCTATATTATTATGTCAACTGACAATAGATATTATTCGCCAAGACGTAAAATATATGAGTACTGACAGACTATAAGACGAACCGACGATAAAACCAAAAAAAAAAGAATAAAACAAACTTTTTTG
This sequence comes from Pseudoips prasinana, assembly GCA_951640165.1. Lineage (NCBI taxonomy): Eukaryota > Metazoa > Arthropoda > Insecta > Lepidoptera > Nolidae > Pseudoips > Pseudoips prasinana. Next base: position 10,320,400 of record OX621249.1, on the reverse strand, counting down.
CCAATCTTTTACAACTTTCTATCTTTCTTGGAAGGTTTATTTTTAGTCTTACAGTTTTCACTGCACATTCACCTTTTCTGTTTGTACAAACGCAATGGGTCAAAATTCATGTTAGTAATCAGTTCTCCAAGTCATTTTATGTCAAGTCATTTATATATTTATTCCATGTGTCTTCATAACGTTATCTTAATGGAACATCAAATAAATTAATAATATAATAATAATAATATTTAGGGACAATGTCACACAGATCATCCTAGCCCAAACTAAGTAAAGCTTGTACTATGGGTACCAGGCAACGATATACATACTTATATAGATAGATAAATACTTATTTATATACATAGAAAACATCCATGACTCAGAAACAAATATTCATGCTCATCACACAAATATCTGCACTTACCGGGATTCGAACCCAGGACCACCAGCTTCTACCAGGAGCACTACCTAGTTGGTAGTGCTCCTGCCTACGAATTTGATTTTTTGTATAAAATCAAATCCGAACCCACTGCACAGCGAATAACGCACATGGGGTAAGTTCCACCCGCAATTAAATTTTTCGACTCACTTTAAAGATGTCTGGTATCTAATAGGTATAGGTACATAGGGTATAGAAATGAGACGTAAAACAAAATCAGAAATAAACTTCTGGCTTGCATTTTTCTTCTCCTTTTGTTTCGTTTCACCAATTTATATAATTTAATGTTGAGTAAAATTAATTACTGATATTGCTATTATCTAATATTTATCTGCAAATAAATATCCCCCCCCGGACATCTAACACACTGCCATCTGATCCCAAAGTAGGCAGAGCCGGTACTATGGCAACCAGACAACTGATAACCATATTTATATATTCCGAAATACATGCATACATATTATAATTCTTTGACTAGGTCGTGAGTCCCAAAGTAATAGGATTTAATCATATTTTAGGCCCGGTTCAGCTTATTTTCCAACCGTAGTTATACGATATTATGATGTTTTTTACATCTTCTTCCTGGTCAGGAACCAGGTCTGCATGGGTTCAGCCTTCCCCTTCATGGAGACGTGGCCACGGTAGGTTAGCTCGAAGCGCTCGTCATAGTTGTCTTCCCGCATCAAATAACTGTGGAAGAATGAACAGTTGGTTAATCTAGTTGTTAAAATGCTGCTGGAAGAGACCTTTAGAGTCAGTTGTTTTCACCGATTACGCGAAGGCACCCAGTCAGTTTATAGATAGATAGATAGATTACACATTATTGCACCAAATCGAAACATTACATTGAAACATCATTACCTAACTTATATTATAAGGTAGAAACGGCGGTCTTATCGCTTATATAGCAATTTCTTCTTGACAACCGTCGTTGGATGAACCAAAGCAATGTACGGATGAATTTATATAGATGGATGACTCCAAATGTGATTTAATTTATGAGCACCTCCGTGCTTCCTTAATGGGTTCCTTAATCTGCCGATCCCGGTTAAAGTTAGACAACAGCAGCAGAGCCCTACTGGCTGGTTCAAATCAGTTGACACCAGCGTACTATGTTATAAGACGAAGTAAAATCCACATCCACTGTTGGAAAAAAGCAAAAGCAACGCTCGGAGACTTTGACGGGATATTTCAATGAACATTCATTGAATTTTCAATTGCCTACAAGTCTCTTCAAGTGCTAACACAAAAGAACAGATTTTTATATAAAACTAGCTGCGTACCGCCATATTTTAATGCATTGCAATATACAACATTTTTCGTTTTTCCTTGCGGAGAGAAAACAAATAGTGCTAAATAAACAACGACAAAAAAAAGCCTTACAGTCTTCTGTCTCATTCGCACACTCACTTTCAGTTATTTTTAAATAGTTGCTACTGTTTTTTTTTCATATAAACTTTCTCTTGGCAATAACGAACACATAAAAGAAATATTTATCCAATTTGGAGCAGTCGTTTGGAAATTATCACCGTACATACATTTTGGCGATTCTTTTTTATTCAAATAGATTAAACATATGGGCAAAAATGGCTGCACATCTTGTCAACTATGCTACAAACATCGATCACGTCTCAATAAAAAAATAGGAAACACCATTAAGGCTTCCTACTAAGTAAGACGATTACCGCACTTGAAAGTATTCAATACCGTAAGGGGTATCTACTGATTTCATCGCTATTACATCCCCTACAGTGTTAGCAAACACACCAGGAAAAAGTTTAAAACAAATCCAATAAACGCTGGAACTGCAGTAACTGGCATAGTTAAACGGTTTAAAAAAATATAAAAGTCATTAGTGTCGATAATTTTTGGTGTTTGTGGTGGAAAATTCTTGTGGACGATATGGATTTGTTCATGGAATATTACTTTGAGGAAGTGTTCAGTACTATGGACCGGGATGGCTTGAACGAGAGGTTCAAAAGACGGGATCTGGTTGAGTACTTCAGTACTGTAATCGCCGGTTGTGCACGAGGTTACAATAGTTTTTATTATATTAATGTATGTGTGGCGCAGCGGTTGAGATGTCGCCTCACCACTTCCCCTCTAGATCTCTCTAGATTTCTGCGCAGAACTGCTATTTGAGTGAACCATAAATAGTTGTTCTGAGTCCGTCAATTATATGTTAGTAAAATACCTCGTGACAGAGGGATTAATTTCCCTAGAACAAGCGTTGTGTTCTTTCATATTTTTTTTGTAATTATTGTGTTTTGCGCTCATCTATACTGACGTGAATAGCACTGTTGTTAAACATGTCTATAATATCCATATATCAAGGAGCATTCAGACAAGATTTAAAAATATATATCATAAACTATACATTTTTCGATAATTAAAAGCATTTTAACCAATTTTTACCTACTTGAAGTAATTACTTTGACAATATTTTAAATAAGATAGCTGAATAACTTGATCATTACTAAATAAAATAAATGTTGTTTCTAAATTATTTCACAAACTTATTATATACGATATTTCCAAAAAAAACTTGTGTGTACTTATGTACACGCGTTAGAAGTAACGCGTGTATTCTAACTTCTTAATATACAACTTGAACATAATTATCAATTTTCATACCACCTAGAACTAAAGTCATGCTGTTATTTTTACGATGCGCGCGCATCGTAAAAATTCACTCTCATACATTTTCATACCACCTAGAACTAACTTCATGCTGTTATTTTTACGATTTGCGCGCGCATCGTAAAAATTCACTCTCATACCACCTAGAACTAACTTCATGCTGTTAAATTTTTTGGTGTCGGTGTGCGCGCGCATCGTAAAAATTCACTCTCATAATTTTTCTCCATCGCGCCAAAAGAAGTATAACTTCAAAAACATTAGCAGATTGTAACAAAATTCGTGCGCCAATTGTTAGCCTATCAGTAAATATTAAACGGTAAACTCTGATAACCCGGAGGTAGACGCATAAAACCAATTGGATTTATTTATTTAATCTCGTGGTTATTCACTCTAGTGTCAGAGTGGTTCAAGCCATCCCGTAGGGCTGTAAAATGGCTTCGGGAGACTGTTGACTAATGACTACAATCGGGAACGTCAGTTTAATGTGCCTTCGAAGCACAGGAACGCATTATTAACTTACCTTTTTTACAAATGGTATACCTACACGGTATACCATTAAATACATTAGTGGGTTCGATTCCCACCCAGGACTGATATTTGTGTGCATGAACTCTATTTGTCCCGTTTTTGGTTGTAATTATCTACATAAGTGTGTATTTACAAAAGAAAAGTAGTAGGTATATCTAGTATAGTACAAGCTCTGCTTAGTTTGGGATCAGATGGCCGTATGTGAATAATGTCCTAGAATATAATACTATTCATTTTGTGAATTTTTGTATAAAATTTTATTATTTTTTAAAATTAAAGGTACTTATTTTAAATATTCTGGTATTGGTAATGTTCCCAGAATACTGGCAGCATTACCACGCTGTATGGCAATACTTATTTGTTGGGAAAAATATATGCCAGCATTCCGTGAACGTGTTGCCTCAACAAGTCGTGCAGATATTTCTTTATACATAATTTTGCCTGACTACACTACAAAAGGCACAAATATGTAACCGCTATCAAGTGTACACACGGCTATACATTTCCAATATAAGCTGACCTCTCATTGTATGGAAATCCTATACAATGCGGGATCAGCTTATACATTAATAATAATAATTAAATCATTTTATTTTTCTCTCACAATAATAGGTCTAAGACCAGTAGGTCTTACAATTAGATGACCTTAAAAAAATTTCACCTATGTGAGAGACTGGTGCCTGATGTAGGTTTTCGTTTGGAAACCTACATCAGGCATGTGTTACGGGTCACCAGTGCCCCCACCCTCGGTTAAAAATAAATAGGTACAACTTTAATTTTACCAGACATTAAAGTGAAAAAATTTAATAATAATAAAAGTTAAAAAAAAAAGAAATTTTGATGTGAAATTTAAATAGAAGAATATGTGAATGTTGTGTATAATGTGTGAAGATTGTAGATGAATGGATGATTATATACAGGAATAGTATAGCTTGATATGTTGCTTTTTGTTTAAATCGAAAGAAGCTATTGTTTTTGAAATGTTATATTATTCATATTTTTACAGGTCAAGACCATTCGGACAACACGTCATGTAAGAACTTTGTAGTATCAGCGCTAAGGTACCATAACAACTGCAAGTCGCGTAATGGCAATGTATGCTTAATGGGAAAATACCATAACCTATTGTACATTGCCATGAAACTAGCGTTCGACTGGAGTCTACAAGATAATGGAGTCGTGGCAGCATTGCTAGATGAGCTGTATGCTTGTGAAGGAACTTTTGAAAGGATATTTTTAGGTAAGATGTGCTTATAAAATTGACGCACCATATAATTACAATGTATACAATCAGCGGTCTTATCACTAACATCTATTCAACACAACGAAGGAATGGACAATAATAATATCTAGGGACAATGTCACACAGATCATCCTAGCCCCAAACTAAGCAAAGCTTGTACTATTGGTACATACTAACTACTAACTACTTAAATACATAGAAAACATCGATGACTCAGAAACAAATATTCGTGCTCATCACACAAATATTTGCACTTACCGGGATTCGAACCCAGGACCATCAGCTTCGTAGGCAGGATCACTACCAACTAGGCTATGGTGACAAGGATATAGATTAATTAGGAAGGTAGTTGTCGGTATACTTAAACCTTGTTAACAGAACCCATTGGTACTCAGTACAAGAGCCTAGTGTTACTATATAATAAATTACTAATAATACACAATTAATAAACATATAATGATACTTATGTATATTTTCAATGCATGCGAATGTTATGATGATAGGTAGTAAACCTTTAAACTTTGCAGGAACTTATGTAAACTGCTTGACGCATTGTTATTAGCAGCGCATTCCAAAAACGCTGTATAAAGTATTTATATTATTTTAATTCCGAATGTTGCTCTATAGAGGGTTTATCTTAGAAATTATAATTTAGAACGCATTTTACTTGTAGCCTCATTGTTAACCCACCCACAAATTGAAAGCCATGCATTATAACAATATATGTCGTTTTGAACGTTGCTACAAATTAAAGCCAAAGGTCGGCATAGTGACATTTACATAGAACTATTGAAATTCGCATAACACACACACACACACACATTATAATATTATTGCGACTGTACTCACGTAATACAATCAGATACAACACGCATGGGATAAGTGACGTACCTATGTGATAATATAACCAGTACCGCTGCAATAAAACCCCCGACTCCAACTATAATTACTTCATTTTGGAAAAGAGCTGATACTCTTATACACACATACGAGTACATACATCGACGTTCAACTTTTAAATATTATTTATTAACTAAGGTTAATTTAACAGTACTTAGAAATTGACGGTCACAAGAGCCTAGTTGGTGGTGATCCTGCCTACAAAGCTGATGGTCCTGGGTTCGAATCCCGGTAAGTGAAAATATTTGTGTGATGAGCACGAATATTTGTTTCTGAGTCATGGATGTTTTCTATGTATATAAGTATTTATCTATCTATATAAGTATGTATATCGTCGCCTGGTACCCATAGTACAAGCTTTGCTTAGTTTGGGGCTAGGATGATCTGTGTGACATTGTCCCTAGATATTATTATTAGTATAAATTAGCCACTTATCTCAATAATCAACGTTGTGTTGCCTACCTTAACTTTTAAATTATTTAAAGTGTGTATTTTCTTTCTAGGAGCTATTTTTGGTACATCAGCGCCATATTTCTTAGCTGGCTGGAAATCAGACTTCATGGACAAAGAAGAAAACGTTCACGCTTTAGTTTTCTTCCTAGACCACGCAACCAACGCCAACTTGGAATATCAAGACAACGGTACAACTTATCGGTTTATAGACGTCCCTTTAGAAAGTTGCGGTCGAGCTTCACCTGTAAGGGTCGTTATACAAATGGGTGCAGCAGAAATGCTTATGATATTGCTAAGATTCGGAGCACAAGTGACTGTTGCTGACAAAGTTTCCACCAACCCCTTAGAGACTATTCTAGATAAACTGAACGAATACAATAGAAAGTATCCCTACGAGCTAGTAACTTGTCTGAAACTAGCATTGAGGGCTGTACCAAGTGTAAATTTGACGTTTGACAAAAATGTTTTCAAGCATTTGGAATTACCTGAAGATTATAACTACCAAAGAAAATTGATGTTAGAAAAGTACGGAGATCTCCTACTGGATCATTTAGTGCCATCTTCAAGGTGCGGTTTGATACCAGTGGAGTTAAAGCACTTGTGTAGATGTACGGTAAGACAGATATTATGGCAAAACTTTGAGTTGCCGCTCGGAATACAGAAATTACCTGTTCCTTTGTCCTTGAAAAGGTATCTGGATTTGTGTGAAGATTAAAGTTTTAAAACTTTGTTGTTTGTTTTATTAATTTAGTAGTTGCGATGTTATTTTAACCTAATTAGTTTTTAAGCAACTGTGCTTAAATGTAGAATACATTTAACAACAACAGTTGCAAAGCCAATTAGGTTGATACATTTATGAAAACTGAAACCGGTTGAATGGATGTAAGTAGGAAAATAAACGGAATATTAAAATTTCACTTCAATTACCAAATAATTCACTCTTTACAACTTGTTTAAACAAGTATTCATGCAAGAATTTTGTTTGTACTGAAAGCGTGATTAAGCATTAGAGCATACATTGTAATGTTATTACAGAATAGTGTTACTGGGTAAGGGTTTGGTAAGATGATGAAATGAAATAAATATCAAAGAATCAAGCCAATGTTTGTAAGCACAAACCGTTTTATCGTTGTGTTTAAGTATAAAACAAAATAACCAATACTACCAACAATAGGTTGGTGGTGCCCACTGCATGAGTGGTTCCAAAGATTCTCCTGAGGTAGACAGAACTGAGGAGGCAGTAGCTACCCATTTGTAAACACCTACACCAGTAACAAATCTCAAGCAACACACATTCCAGACATAATATATAAACGTTACGTCACATTGCGTTGATAGTGCTGGTTAAACCAGTGATCTCGCAGCAGTTCGCGAGGGCAGTAAAGATTTTAAAGAACCTACTGGAAATTTGTATACAATACCAATATTATTAAGCCAGCTCAAATATATAGATAATATATTATATTAAAAACAAAACTACCCGTGCTTATCCTTGCTTATGCTGATTATGTCAATTACACCAGTGACTTCAATATAATATATCAATATATTAAATATTAATTACCCATAAGTATCCTCGCTCACGTTGATAGTGCCCGGTACGCCAGTGGTCTCGCAGCGACTAGTGAGGTTGACAGTGTTGCCGAAGAGGCAGTAGCGAGGCATGCGGTGACCGATCACACCAGTTACTACTTCACCAGTGTGAATACCAATTGTTATACCCTGGAAGAAAACGTTTTCAATTAAAAGAACTGGCTTGATAGATAAAAGGTTAGAAACCTAATAGTAAATTTTCCATGGATTCCAAGGAAAGGTACGCCAGTAAAGAGGATTTATGGGGACCCCTTAACAATGCATTTGTGTTTTTTTATTATTATTATTATTAACCATTTATATCATTATAAAATATTAAATACCTAATCAGGTTTGTCTGTACACCAGTGTTCGTGATTAGGTACTCATTAACAGTCTATAATACATCCAACTAACTCGCAACATAAAACAAGTTCTACTACTCGTAAACATCTCGAGCTCACAACAATGTACCTGCCGCAGCGCAGCTATACGAGTAGAATAAATACTCAAGCGATAACAGTATGCGGTACCACTCATTCCGTCATTGTTCCGCTGCAGTCTTTAAGTGATATTTCTGTCTTCCTGGTTTTTAATTAGATTACTAGATACAGTGTCAGCATCATTCACATTTATCGATACCTACTTCAAGAAATGATCTGGATATATCTGTACTATTTGCCTGCCAATGGTTATATGACAAATATTTAGGTTACTTTCATAAGAAAAATTATGGACGGGAAAGTTTGGGGAAGAATGACTCAAAGTTGAATAAAACTGGGAAATCAGAGTAGACTTACATGGAACAAATCAAAGAAAAGCTTCAAGTACGATTCTATCAAGAATCTATAACGCTTGCCAGATATAGGCACGAAAAAAGGAATCTAAGCACTGAAATTAGATACCTACATTATTAGTACAATAATTTCTTGCTAAATTATTACTAAAATTTTAAGAATATTTCATTTCTGGAACTTAAATGGAAACTGGTACTGGTGGTATAAATATACTGATTACTATTATGATTCCATTACCATTTACAGACGTCAGCACATCCAGATATCCCAAACTGTCAAATCTCTTTATAAGATTTTGAACTTCAACTTCACATAAGCATAAGGTTCACTTTCAATTTGGGGAAATTTTACAGGTTAGAGTAGTTTGATGTGCTGGCGTCTGTACAAAACACGCTGTTGCTGTGTGGTGACGGCGGCGAATATCAGAATTATCATCATCCCGTAGAGGGCGTAGAATTGACCCTAGGGAATATCTACCTGAAGAAGGACAGCAGCGTCTCTCTGTGTACTATGACCATCATACTGCGATCGCCAACCAGTCTACCAAGCGTAGCGATTCTTGGGCGAGGCAGTGAACTTTTTACAGCTATTATGAGTGAGTACAAATCAGAGATGAATACTTACAACTGGTTCTCCATCCACAGTGACTGTTTGGGACAGATCCATCATGTCGAGCGCGAGAAGGGAGATGTGTTTAGCGTGAGCCACTTCATATTCAGGCAGCCCAGATACTGCCATGTATTTGTCTCCAACTGTCTCAACCTGGAAATGTTTATGCACCGTCTATATAGAAGCACTTGTCGTGTTTATATGGCCGACAGTTATGACGACCTGCTATTTTGTTATCTATACATATAATAAAATCGTAGGAAAGTCAAAACTGAAACATTGAATTTTTTTTTTTAGGATACTTGATCTGCAATCGATATCGAAGCAAAAAATACAGTTTTTAGAATTTTCGTCTGTTTGTCTGTATGTATGTCCGGGCTAAACTCGAAAAGGACAGCATGGATTTACTTCAAATTTTGCATGAATATTACTAAGAGGTGGGGTCAACATATAGGCTACATATTATCACGCTATCACCTACGGGGGAGGAGCGTGTGATAATTTATCTAGGTTTAACGCTGGTAAAACCGCGGGGCACAGCTAGTGAATTTATAAGGAACTTGGTTACGTTCAAGCAGGGACATTTAACTCTCAGCCTCTTCAAGGTTAAAATATTTTTAACGTTCTCTCAATATAACCTAAATACGGAAGAATCGTTCTTATCAAAGAAGATTCTAAATTCTAGCTAACTACTAGAAATGGTGCGTCATTGTCTCTGATTATTCTTATTTGTGAAAAAAGTTGCTATTCGAATTGAATATGTAGCAGTGGTCATAAGGTGATGACATTAGCTCACCAGAGAGCCTCTTTAATAAACAAATTTTGACTTAGTTTGTAGTGAGCCCGATTAAAGAGCCAAAGATTGCGGGTTTGATCCCCGCACAAGACAAATATTTGTGTTCATAAACACGTCTATTTGTTTGGTCTGGGTGTTTGTTTGGTTTGGTCTAGTTACAAAAAAGTATATAAATATGTATTTCTCTCCGCGATATCCGTAGTACAAGCTTTGCATAGTTTGGGCTAGATGGCGCTGGGTACGGCATATTTACTTATAAAATAATATCCTGGGGCATTATGATTACACGGCCAGGGTCACATGGCCGTGTAACAAGCAGAGCTTGTACTCTGGAAACCAGATAACTGATATACTACTACAATCGAGACGTACAAAACAACCTGCCTTCCGAAGCACGGAGACGCTCAGGAATTAAACCACTTTGGCAGTCACCCATCTATGGACTGACCGCTAGCGTAGTTGCTTGACCTTGCCGATTACTTACGGACCGGTGAGAGCATCTGACTATAAGTGTCTCAAATTAACAACACTGGTTTTTTCTAGGCCTCACAATTAAGACATACATTATGTGTTATTATTACCTTGTAAACATTGGGGTTCCGTTTCGGATCAGTCAAGACATCAAAAGCAGTATAAATATCGTTCAGCATCCTGACAATCTTCATGGCTCCCTTATGATCAGTATTTCTGGCGCAGTAGCTAGCGAACCCAACGATGCCACTGAAGAGGAGGGTGACGGTATCATAACGACGGGCGGGCACGGGGCGGCAGTGACGCAGTTCTGTGGCCACACTTATCGGAAGAACAGAGTAGAGTAATCTGCAAGGTACAACAAATAAAGATACAAAACGCCTTGGCACCATAGATCACCAGAAACTAACATTAAACATAAATAAGTAATAATAATCCAGTCTCAACAGAGATTAGCCATCTGCGCGGGACATATTATAGTGCTCAAGTATGTGCGCAAACTCAGGAGCACTTTCTATTCCATCACTGGGAGTGGTCTGGATGATTTCTGAATATTGTGTGTATATAAAAAATACCGGCCAAGTGAAAGTCGGGCTCGCACTTCGACCAATTGACCCCAGTTTATAGAAGAGTAGCTGAATAGAAGGCACTAAGCTGTTAGTGTGCTGTGTGGTGACGGCAGTGAATATCAGGATTTCACCGCCCATCTGATCCCGTGCGGGCGTAAAAGTCGCCCGAGGAATATCTACCAGAGGACGGGCAGCAACCCAGCGCCAACCCGTGTGCTAAGCGTGGCGATTTTTTTTTTAATAGTAATATCTAGGGAAAATGTCACACAGATCATCCTAGCCTCAAACTAAGCAAAGTTTGTACTACGGGTACCAGGCGACGATATACATACTCATATAGATAGATAAATACTTATATACATAAGAAACATCCATGACTCAGAAACAAATATTCGTGCTCATCGTACAAATATTTGCACTTACCGGGATTCGAATCCAGGACCACTAGCTTCGTAGGCAGGAGCACTACCAACTAGGCTACGGTGACCGTCAAAATTTACCGAAACGGTGACCGATTATCGCATATACCCTCAAGATTATTCTTGGGGGAGGCTTTTGACTTTTGACCAGCAGTGGACTTTTACAAAATAAATAATTAATCAGTTGGTCTCGCTCGAGATTTCCTTTCTCAGTAAGTCTTGAGACCAACTGCTTTATCATAACAGCTTTCCACAAGAGTAATTCCATCACAAAAACACCTAAGTATTTACACTGTGTCTGTAAACATTTCATCACTAACCTGTCCGTCTTCTGTTTTTCAGAATCCAGTTCCCTGAAGGTTTGCTGCAGCTTATCAGTCAAGACTTCCAGATTCTGCGTTAACTTGTAGTCAGCTTCGAATTGTTCTGACATGAGGACCAGATCACGAGTCGCGTCGTGTAGGGGGATGTCGGAGATACAGAGTCCGCGGCTGTTGAGAATAAATTAAATAAAGAATTAAGGTAACGGCCATTTTACAAAGACGTCATAAAGTTCGGTTTATTATGTGTTCTTTTGAAGTGAAAACTTATTTAGCGGCGTTGAGCACTTTTTAAGATGGGAAAAAAATGTTGACCTGATCGAGTATTCGTAAGACGGTTTTTTTAATTCATCTTGGCCGTTTGTACAATCACATATTCGCAGCATTTTTTTCTTAACTATGTAAAGTTTTTATAGCCCACTGACTAACCTAATATATATCAGTTCTATTTTTTAATACCCACCATAGGGAGGGAAGCAATTAATAAGAATAATTACCGCGTAAAGGTGGAAAATAGCATCTTCCACTCGCTACTCGGATCAAATAGACACTACTTTCCGACTATGAGAAATGAAAAAAGTTTTCCCGTTTATCGGCAGTCCTCAAAGACTGCCCCGCGCGTTATAAACAGTTTAAACTTCATCTATATGTAAAAAAAAGAATGTTTGTCTGTATGTCCTTTATAGAATCGTAACTTATGCATTTGATCATGTGATGATTATGCTGCATCACTTTGCTGAAGATCATGTGATGATTTTCAGCAAAGTGTTGTGCATGAGCTCACGAACGTTTCTGGGTTGGTACGACCAATGTTCAACAGATGGCGCCACACTATTCCACACGATCGAAGTCGGGGGCATCGCTAGTCTTCTCACAAGTATACCATTCACTTGTATGGAAAGAAATTATAATTTTGCTATAAAGCTTACGCACTAGGTTTTAGTTTTGAAAAGACAAACCCCGCACTAGGAATATCAATCCCTGTGTCTTGGGTTACATTAACACCTATCTGTCTGTCATTTATATGTTTATAAAATACCTCGCGACACAGAGATTCATTTTGTTAGTTGCGGCGAGGATCTTAAATAAAAAAATAAAATTACCGTGTCAAATCGTCCAAGTTAGTCACGCTAGGGTAGCATTGGAAAACGATGACATCAGTTTCAGGAATGTACAGCATCTGCCCCTGTTGAATGTAAAAAATAGTCAGATATTGAAGTTCGATCCAGTGTGAAAAAAGTATAGTTTTAGTAATAATTGCGTTCTATCTTCTCAGGTTAGTATTGACAGACATAAAACTCCTGTAACTAAAAAGCTAACCACTCGGCTTAGATGTTCTCATAATAACAGGTATAAAGTGCTTTAAGAGAAACAAAGAGTAGTTAACCATTCCCAAAAGTATGTGTAAAGCTTGAAATTAACCCGCGATCTCTCGGTCGCTCTCTGATCGCTATTACATAAAACAAAGGTCTTAACATCTACCACAGTTTAATTTGGCGAGAATAGATTTGCTATAGTGCGGTGTCACTTGCAGTTCGACAGTGTATGTGTTAATTCATGGTATAAGCTATCTCCTTTTATAGCTATGGCTAGATGCTCTCAACCATTTGGCGTTCATTCCCACTCACATTTACATTATTAGAATTAATGCTTCTGTGTACTATAGGACGTAGAAATCTAATCTAATATGTATAAACTTGCTAATTGTACTCAAATTTTGTCAGTAGTGTTGTGTTTATTTGTTTCTCCCAAATGGTGATTCAATTATATTGTACCTTCAAACGCAGTGAAGCAATATCCTCATGGGGGTCGGTGACCGTCATCTCCTCAGACTTAGTTTTCAACACGTATACAGTGTTGATGTGGGCCAAAACGTTAGCAAATGTCATCTCAAGGTGAGGCCGGACCTGAAATTTTATCGAATCGAAATTGTATTCATAAAACATCAAAAGTTTTAAAGAATTTTGTACAACTGACCAATTGAATGTTTTTCTAAGAAGTTAGAAGAGGAAGTGAATAAAGGGGAAGACAGGAAGATGAAAAAACATAGTTTGGACGGAAAAATAAATAAGACTGCATTAAGACCCAATAGCTGTTACAACCAGCGCGAGCAACCCACCATCTTCGAATCTTTACCAAGCAAATTCAAACCAAATCCAAAGCTGATGCATCTTATTCAATTCACTTTAGAAGTGCAGGTGAAAAATGATGTAATGGAAAAATTATCATCATCACATCAGTAAAAATACGCTCCAGCAGTGGGCGTTGTCAAAGTCCAGACAGGTTCTCGAGTGGCAACCACGAACCGGAAGACACAGCGTGAGTAGGCCGCCACAAGATGGACCGATGATCTTATGAGGATCGGTGAAAGCCGGAGAATGCGGATAGCGTACCGGCCATTGTGGAAATCTATACGGGAGGCCTTTGTCCAGCAGCGGATGTCTTACGGCTTATGTGATGCTGACGATGCCACATGCTATGTTTTATGGTTTTTTTTTCAATATGGTCATAAGTCTAAATATATGTTCACTGATGTATTAGACATAAAAAAAATCACAGATGTTGCATCCAGATTGTTTGACTAGAAGTTTAAGACATCGTGGAATCCCATGCGGCCAACTAGTACCTGCTCCAATTCACTTTTGCGCATCAAGTGGTAATAACATCTACTGCTACTACTCAACTAGGACGGTCACCGTAGCCTAGTTGGTAGTGCTCCTGCCTACGAAGCTGGTGGTCCTGGGTTCGAATCCCGGTAAGTGCAAATATTTGTGTGATGAGCACGAATATTTGTTTCTGAGTCATGAATGTATGTCTATGGGTCCGGGTGTAGTTTATGTATTTAAGTATTTATCTATCTATATAAGTATGCATATCGTCGCCTGGTACCCATAGTACAAGCTTTGCTTAGTTTGGGGCTAGGATGATCTGTGTGACATTGCCCCTAGATATTATTATAACATCATCATATCATCCGAAAGACGCCCACTGCTGGACAAAGGCCTCCCCCAAAGTTCTTTACCATTGGTGGTCTTGCACTATCCGTATCCAACGATTTTCAGCGACCCTCCAGCCCCAGTAAAATAACATTGATAAGACTTACCGTGTCTAAGACATCAGTGATCTTGCATCCAGGACGAGTGACTCGGGGCATCAGACGGGAGACCGTGCGACCAGCTTGTACTATGTTCAGCTCACGGTCGAACATCAAGTGGAATGGAAATACCCGGCAAAATGTGGCTGGGCTCACTTTAGGCTCTGAAAGTTTCATTTCACAGTTAAGTAACAATAAGACGAGTGTTATTACGAAGTTTTGTGCTTTGAACTCTTCCTCTATCTCTGGTAAAATGGAAAAAATAAATCGCACATGATCGTTGTACCTATGTGAAAAATCTCAAACATTTATTGCTCGACGTTATCCTTCGAGTAATATGATTGAAGTTATAAGTAATCATATTATATGTTACGCCAATGTACGTTTCATCACTATTATATCAGTCAAAAGACGTCCACTGCTGGACAAATGCTTCCCCCAAAGATTTCCAAGACTGCCTTGCGTTACGTTTACTTGGTTTGCTATTAATGTGTTAGGTTTTACTCCAAAATCTATTTAGCGCTACAGTACTATAACATTGGGATTCAAATCCCAATCTAATCTCAGTTTGGGCTACTTTTTCAGACTAGATGGTAGTGTTACAAACCAGTTTAGAACCGTCCTGAATGAGATCATATATGATATCTATGACTGAAATTCAACTTAGAGGTCATTATTATAGCACATTTTGCTTTAAAGATTTATCAAAGTGTTGGTATTACCAAGTGACAGTGTTTCAATTTCAGTCATCTCCGGAGCACTGACTCGTCCTGAGGTGGAAGTCTCGGTGATCAAGAACTGGACATGGTCACATTCTTCTTTAGTCTTCAGAATTTCCACCTTGACTTCAGTGTCATGCAACTTGCTGGCGACCGTCTGCAATTATACACATAACTGAGAATTTGTTCATTTCAGCTGGAATAGAATCATCATCATATCAGCCGAAAGACGTCCACTGCTGGACAGAGGCCTCCAAAATAGCGAATAGTGCGAGACCGGAATAGAAAATGCAATAGAAATTGTGATACCACTAACAACAAGAGGAATATTAGTATACTACATTTTACTTCTATAACATTGTTGCACTCAAGACCTTTGATGGCCGTGTCAAGTTGTTACTTATTCAACTGATATCTGGTCCGTCGTTTTAGTTCGCCATTCTATCAGACGAAAAGGAAAAGTGAGTGAACTTGTGTTTTTATAAGCCTCGTGTCAAGAAAACGTATAAAGTATTACATAATATTATACTCCAGCCAGTATAAATACATAACAGTAGAGAACTCAAAGAGCAAAGGAGAGGGCTGAGCTGTGCTCCGAGTTTCCTGGAGATCGACTAGAAATATTAAAATCACAGACGAACCAAAGTAAACGACATAGCCCGAAGAATTGCCAAGGCAAAGTGGCTGTGAGCAGGGCACATAACACGTAGAACCAACGATCGCTGGGGCAGAAAGATTTTCAAGTGGCGACTACTAACCGGAAGACGCAACGTGGTCAGGCCCCCTACAAGATGGACCGCTGATCTTGTGCGGTTTGGTGGATATGATAATGATTATGACGACAGTATACTGTGGCATAATGCCACCGGACTATGCGAATAGTGTGCCTCTAGTAGGAGCTAGTATAATCCAAATTCACACAAAACTTTTCGCTTGCTATCAAAACTTCATAAGAATAATCGAAAAAAAAAATACAATAAGCGTAAAAATAAAATATATAACGAGTATTAACTTAGTACGTCTAGACGTTCAGCTTCAACTTACCTTAACAATACCAATAACGATATGCTCCAAGCCCGGTCTATCAGA
Organism: Pseudoips prasinana; assembly: GCA_951640165.1. Taxonomy (NCBI): domain Eukaryota; kingdom Metazoa; phylum Arthropoda; class Insecta; order Lepidoptera; family Nolidae; genus Pseudoips; species Pseudoips prasinana. The sequence goes on along the minus strand of OX621249.1, from coordinate 10,303,760 downwards.
GTAGTAGTGGAGCACCAAAGCGCCATCTTCAGGTCGTTCAGTGCAACGGAATGATGGAGAACGCATGCCCGGGTACAATGTTCCAAGATGGTCGTGTAGGCCGTCCAGGTTCTGTAAAAATATAGCTAGACCATAAGTGAACAGAAACACATTGATATATTAGCGTTATATAAGGTATTTATTTATACTCCTCGCCTCCCTGGTGCGCAGAGTCCAGGCCAGCTCTAACACTGTCCTGATGATGATCTCAGATCGATTGGATAGCCCCTACATCCAACACTGCTCTCAGAGGCAAAATTTCTTGGCGGGGATGAAATGGGGATGTTATGTCTCTTTCACACAAAATGGCTGCTAGTATTTTTGTATTGAGGTTATATGGCTCATATGACGTAATTATGTCAATATCGTGCGTTTTTAGTAATAGTTTTAAATTATTATATCTCCGTTAGTTTTAAGCTTATGTAACGTTTTAAATTTGTATTATATTTTGTGGTTAGGCCTTCTTTAAAGTCAGTATTAATATTGACAAAAAACATGTAAGTTCACAACCATATTCGACATAGATATCACGTATTTTGAAATCAATATTAAGTTAAATACACATTAACGACGAAAGGTCCTGGGACAGTCATATAAGATAGATAGTCAACATATATTTTTTTTTAACGGGACTAGTCCCTCCCTCTTCTGCACCACTGCAACTCCTGTACCTAAGCTAGGATCAACAGTGGCACACAATGAAATGACACTGAGCGGTGAAGCTCAGGCATGTCCCGGGGAATGGCTTTAACTGTCTTGGATCCCGCAAAGAATTTAATCAGAAAGAGAAAAAAGGAGGAGTTAGAAAATGAATAGTTCCACTTCCCTCCAGAGCAAAGCGGGAGATAGAAAGATGTAAAGAGGCTATAGCCTCATGAAATGAGAGATTTTCAACTAGAGAAGCCAGCTGCAAAAGCACCGAGGATCAATTTAGGTGTTGTTTTAGTCAACATATAGGTGTTGGTCTAAGTGCGGAATCGAAATTATTTTAAATTCATTTAAATTTAACTAACCTGCAGAAAATCCCGAGGCGTAGCGCCCAGCACTTGTAGAATCTTGTCATATCCAGAATCTTGACAGAACTCGAAGAATGTCTTCCCAAATAGTTCCAATATTGCATCAGCAGGGATTTCTAGGACAGAATTGAAAGGCAAGTTACATGATGTACTAAAAAACTCATATTTTGCAACTTTTTAGTAAATACCCTTGAAGTTGCCTTACTATTTTTTCAGTGCCCTCGTATTTTGGGTTTGGTTTATTTTAATTTTAATTTAACTATTTCTGTTACCCACATATTGGACTGACCTCTTGGTCTATTGGTTATTGACCTTGTCCGCTAAGCCAAAGATCGTGGATCACCTAGAACAAATCTTTGTGTGATGTACACGATTATTTTTTCTGTGTCCGGGTGTAGTCTATCTATATAATGTTTATGTATTTAATATATAAGCACGTGTACCAGTTGTCTGGTTACCATACAATAGGCTCTGCCTAGTTTAGGATCAGAGAGCAGCGTTCTACTTGTCCCTATATATTCATTAGTATTATTATTATATAGCGAAGGGATTGCTCTTTATGTCCGTGGGTTGCATGTTGATAAAGCCTCCTTAGAAGAGTATTATGGTCCTAACTTGACTGTGGTGTTCTAATTGAAAGAGAAAATACTTAGATGAAATTATATCAGATCCATTCTGATCTGATATAATTTTATCTAAGTAATAATAATAGTATAATAATAATATTTCTTAGAGTGAAACAAACAAATCTGCGGAAGATAATTTCAAAATATGGTCGCAGGTAAAATATTTGCAGGTATGGAAAATATTTTCGGTGCGGCTTTTGCTTTTATCATGGAAAATGTTTAAGTAAATATCATAGTTTAGTTAAATATACTTACGCAGCACTTCAACTGCAGCCGTGATCAGGTGGTAAGTTATCTCGTCTTCGTATATCTGTCTCACGAGGAAGCTGCCTTCCATCGCTACATCTGCCTTTTTCCTGTAGGTAATATTTTTATTAGTATTGTTCTTACTAATAAAAATTTGAGTGTCAGCAATTAACCTTCTTTTCAGTTCTGTTCACTTCACTCAGAAGACCTCTGATGAGGTCTATACGCAATCGGATGAGCGGGCCATTTCAATGTCGCTCAACTGAGAAGATCTGGCGGAACAAATTCAGTGGGATCTCTACCACCGGTTTAACACAGCGTAGTCGTTACGGTCCGACGAAACATGTTCAAGAGGGCCTTTACGCGGATTTTGAAGTATGCGGAATATATAAACTTTGCCGACGCTTAGTCAGACATTTGTTTAATTTGAATACAGCTTAATTTCAATTATTTAAATAAAAAAATCTAAGGCAGTGTCAAAAGGGCGAAACTTACTTGATTGTCTCCCATGTTTCTTCATCAAATGTTTTAGTTACAAGCAGTTCAAGAGCATAATTCACGAAGCCGTACTGAAAATAAGAGAACGTTGCACGTATTATTATTGGCGTAAAGTATTTTTCCTCCCACGCATCTCGAAAAGAATATTTTTGCTCTTCGATATCCGAGTACAAAGAAGATAAAATTAATTTGAATTTAGAACATCGCGTGCACTAAGTTTGTCAATTGAAAAATAATTAAACCTATTTACTTTTTTAAAACTCAGGCACGGAAACTCCTTGGTGTAATTTATTCATCCCCCATCTCGGAAAGAGTATTTTTGCTAATCGTTATCTGAGTGGAACAATAGTTTTTATCCGCTAGAGGATTAAGAAAATTTGAATTTAGAACATCGTGTGCACTGAGTTTGTGAATGCAAAACATCATTAAAACTATGTATTTACTTATACGTTTTTTTAAGACTCGGAACGTCTTTGGTGTACTTTTTTTAATTTGCTTAACCTAACAAGAACTTAACTCTCTCTTTTAAGTAACTGTGGCAACGTTACTGTAATTTTTTCTGAATTATACCTAAGTATTATTTGTAATAGTTTGAAGATCATTATGTACTACTTACCTATCATAATGTAGTAATAGTTAATACCAAAAAACGAAATAAAAGTATCTTGTGATTGAAAATTACTCTCGGACTGTGTCTCGAACCTTTATTGGAATAACGTAAATTTTTAATTTTAAGGTTTGTTTGGTGACCGTGCATTACTTACATTATATAATTCAATTATGAACAAGATATAACGCCCGTGCATTTAATCTTATTCACGAGCCCACGCTTACGGTTTATGATTGTACAGGTAACAGCAATTATACCCAAAATACCCGGACATTCAAACGTATTAACTCGGACATGGGTTGTCTTATGTTTCTTATTAAGTACCCTGCTAATAGATGGGTTATGATATACTATGGCAGGTATTCCCTCGGGTTCACTACTAAGACCCATACTTAAGAAGTTGAGGTAATTTTTTTTTATTTAATAGGATAGCAAACGAGGAAGTGGTTCACCTGATGGTAAGTGATCACCGCCGCCCATGGACACTCGCAACACCTGAGGAGCCGCAAGTGGGTTGCCGGCCTTTAAGAAAAGAATAGGATCGCTTCTTGAAGGTTGCCATGTCATACCGGATCGGAAATACCTCCGCAGCTAATTGATTCCACAGAGCGGTAGTGCGCGGCAAAAAGTTTCTTGTGAAACGCACAGTGAAAGATGGCCATTCATCCAGGTGATAAGGATGAAATTTCCACTTTTGGCGAGAGGGTTTGTGGCGGAATGTGGCGTCAGGTATAAGCTCGAACTATTCCTCTGAACACTCCCCGTGATAAATGCGGTAGAGGACACATAGAGACGCCACGTCTCTCCGCAGGGTAAGAGTCAACGACCATTCCCTGCACGACGTTGTAAACGATCAAAAGGAAGAAGTTGATACTGTGGTGCCCCGGCCCAGAGGTGGCAGCAATATTCCATATGCGGCCATACTTGCGCTTTATATAATTGGAGGCGATGGGCCCGTGTAAAGTACCGCCTAGCTCTGCGAAGGACATCCAGCTTTTTGGAGGCCAATTTGACCTTGTCTTCCAGATGACCGCGAAATTTGACGTCACTCTCGATGTCGACGCCGAGAATCCCTACATTCGGCTTGATATCAAGGGGAGTGCCCAGAAATTGAGGAGGTATGGCAATGGGAGCTTTTTTGGCAGTAAACGCGCAAGCTTGTGTCTTTAGGGGGTTGAATTGAACTAGGTTGATATGCCCCCAGTTTGTGACTTGGTCAAGTGTTGTCTCAATTTTAGACACAAGATTGCTCCGACTCTCAATGATATTCTATGCCGTCAGCCAGACAATAATTTGTTTTAATCCTTTTATAATCGTTGTTATACTTGTTGGTCGTTGAAAGCAGAAAGTTTCTCCTGTGGCATCCATGAATCGGAAAACGCAGCGTAGTCCCTACATGATGGACATCATCGGTCCATCCATAAAGGTTGTTGGAAGCCGCTGGATGCGTTTGTCCAACAGTGGTCTTTTGGCTGATGATGATGATAATAGTTGTATTGTTAGCTGCTAATCGTAGATAAATTATGACACTTACCATGTTGCCGCTTTAATTCTGTAACAATAAAAAATATCATATATTATTTACATTTTTTGAGAAAAAAAGAACTATTGTGCTGTGACATATCGAATAAAAGGGCTTGTCATGATGGTCTGAAATGTATAGTTCTTAGTTTTGTAACAAATACTTTCAGAACTGCCTGTTTGCGTGGTTAGCAAATGCTTGCTTTTCACGCCGGAGGTCGTGGGTTCGATTCCCACCCAGGACAAATATTTGCGTGCATGAACATGTCTGTTTTCCTGAGTCTGGGTGTAATTATCTATATAAGTTTGTATTTACAAAAGAAAAGTAGTATATGTAGTATTAGTATACCACAGGATTCCAGAATACGAGATAAACTCAGTTTGGAAACCCGTGCGCAATTTGTTTAATTTGTCACTGTACAACTTTATTTATTTATTTAAACCGCAGTGTAATTTATATTCGTTAATGTTGTGTTGCACTCTTATTATATTGCATAGATTTCACTATATACCTAGTATTAGTATTAATATTGTATTGTATATTGTATTCATATGTTGTACTTGGTTTTAAGAAATAAACTATTACTATTATTAAATGAAAAAAAAAATTATGTGGTTTCCATGGTACAAGCTCTGCTTAGTTTGGGATCAGATAGCCGTGTGTAAATAATGTTCCAGTATATTATTATTATTTATGAAAATAGATAAAACGCTAGCATGCCACGTCCTGTTTCCGAAATTACTGAACATACAGTTTCTAAATATAGTTTTATAAGAAGTATATGGTCTTAAATTAGAATGTTAAATCTCTCAATATTTATTTATTTATTTATCACTTAATGCACATTAAATTGTACAAAGGCGGACTTAATGCCCTAGGCATTTTCTGCCAGTCAACCTTAGGGTGGTGCAGAGAGAGCATGGTAGGTGCACAGATCATAAAGTAACGATTAATGGTGAAAAAAAACAGGATTATACAATACTATAAAATACTATACAATGCAATACATACTATATTAATATTCCCCGGATGTAACACAAATTTATCTAGAAACTGGATGTAACTCGCTCCAAATTTATCTAGCAACTGCCCGGTTCCAAAGTTTCTAAAATACGTGATTTTTATTTTAAATCTAAAACTGTTGAATTAAAATTTAACGTAGGAATGGTACTGTTTCGATGAGGTATCAATAAAATTGGTTCGAATAGATTCATCGGTTGTGGTCATTAGATAACAGTCGTTCATTTGGGACATGGCGCCAAAGGGGGGTACCGGAGCAGCATACCCGCGTTCCCGGGACTCCCCCATCAGGCACCAAGAGAAGTCCACGGCAGGTAGGTTTAGTCGGTGCAAGTCCGACATACCCACCCGCAGACACTTTTTGCGGGTGGCATGCAAAGGCATTCCCCTGCCTTACCAAAAAAAAAAAAGAGAACAGTCGTTAAACCATGTCAGAGACCAAATAGACTGTTGCACAACTCTGACACTAGCCTTGCGATCATGGCCGTTGCATTCACAGGTCAAGTTATCGGCGAGGTAATGCACCTAGGCACGCAGTCAGTCCATAGATGGGCAAGCAATAATTACTTTAAGTGGACCAAATCCCGTGTTCATGACCGCTTGAGTATGTTTCGCCGGACCGTCTCAACTGGGTCGTGTTGAAACCGGTAGTAGATGAACCCACTGAGTTTGTTTCGCTGGGTCTTCTCAGTTGGGGCGCATTGGATCCGGTGGTAGCATTAAAGCGCGACCGTCGTTATTAACACAAGGTCCGTCATAATAATAATACCTTAATATAGACAGAACCATTGACAATATGTAGTAAAAATATTAGACTTATACTAGATAATTAAACATAATTTCTTGACAATAACTTGATACGAGCTAGCTAAATATCATTGCTATAATAAAATAAATTTTATAAATGTTTTCATACAATATGTACCTAAATATCTATGTTACTAGAAATAATAATGTATACAACTATATTCATCATTACAGCTAAATAAGTCCACTGCTGGACAAGCCTCCCTCAAGAATCGTCTTGGGGGGATATGCCATAATCGCCACGCTTGGCAGGCGGGTTGGCGATCGCAGTAAGATGGTCATAGTACTCAGAAGGAAGCTGCTGCCCATCCTCTGGTAGATATTCCCTCGGGTCGACTTCTACGCCCCCCACGGGATGAGGTGGGGTGATGATATTCTGATTCCGATATTTGTCGCCGTCATCACACAGCAGACAACACAACTATATTACTACAAACATTTTCTGACTATTTACAAGCGCTTTTTTAAAGTCTACGTGAATAAAAACCTTTTTTATTTATTATTATTTTATTTATTTAGTGGTTTAATTTCTGAGCGTCTCCGTGCTTCAGAGGGTACGTTAAGCTGTGGGTTGGCCTAGTTACTGTCATTATATAATAGTCAATAAGCTATGTCAATGGCCTACTGGGCGGCTTGAACAACTCTGACACCAAGGTAACCGCTGCCCACACGATAAAGAAGATTTATTTATTTATTTTTTTATTTATTTACTCATTAACAATTTGAATTGTGTTTGAATCCGTATAGAATACATATCAATTAAATTATACAATAGAAAAAAGAATAAATTGAAATAATAACAAAACAACAAAATAAAATAATACGATACAATAGTCCACACATTAAATTTAAATAAAATAAAAACAACCTACAAAACATTAATTTGTCACGTCATTACAAATAACATTAACATGGAGACTAGGGTAACCATACAATGTAATACCATAAATACGTAAGTCTCACTAATATTATAAACTAGCTGTACCCCGCGGTTTTACCCGCGTTAAACTTTATAAATAACGTGCCTTTATAAACATCCATACTCAGAAACTTTCGCGTTTATATTATTAGTAGGTTGCCAAATTTTGTGAATATGGATGTATGAATGTTTGTCACTCTTCCACGCAAAAACTACGGAACGGATTTTGATGTAACTTTGTAGTAATATAGCGTTTATATCCGAATAACACGTAGGTTATAATTGATAATTATAAAATCGTAGGAAAGTCAAAACTGTACATTGAATATTTTTGTAAAGGATACTTGGGGCGCGATCTACAATCGACATCGAAGCCAAAAATATAGTTTTTAGAATTTTTGTCTGTGTGTCTGTTTGTCTGTATGTATGTCCGGGCTAAACTCAAAAAGTACTGAATGGATTTACTTCAAATTTTGCATGAATATTACGAAGAGGTCGGGTCACATATAGGCTACATATTATCACGTTATCACCTACGGGGGAGGACTATGATAATTTATATAATTTAACGCGGATAAAACCGCAGGGCACAGCTAGTAAATGTTAAAGTTTAACGCGGGTGAAACCGCGGGGCACTGCTCGCAAGTTATAAAATAATACCACAATTCCTCACCATTTAAGTGAAAGCTATTAAGTTTACTAATAAAATGTAATAAAAAGTTATGAGAAAATATTAAAGACCTAGTTTTAGTAATAAAACCGCTGAACGCATATTAATGTATTATTCATACAGCAGAAAATTCATTTTCTTTGCGCAATTACTTTGAAGAGAAAAGGAGGTTTATATTGTTTCTTACTATATACCCTGAGGAAATAGGATTTTTTAATTCATTTACCGGAAGTGCATGAGATTTTATATTTTGCCAAAGATAAAGTTGGTTAATTGAAATGAAATGAAGTGAAATTTAATCAGCACTTGGGTATTAACATACACTCGTACTTGTCAAGCTCACAATGCAGTAAAAAACATGGTGGATAGTATAACAGTTTAAAAAAAAAATTAATTCGTTCGTCCGTGCGGTTTGTTTTATCGCATATATTTTCTGAAATTAATTTCTGTTACTGCTACGATCGATCCACAAACAATAATACTAGCCGAAAACTGTGTAGAGAGAAAAAGAAAACTTATTGTGTAAGAAAGACATGAGAATGGCTTCGTTCTCATCCCTATTCCGTGCAGTTTGCTGGGTGAGAAGTGGCACCGGTGTCACCGGCGTCTGTCTGGCCTGGGGCTCTACCGGCTAACGCCCAAAATTAATAAACGATCCTAATCCATTTTATGCTATCTACGATAGCAATTTCGATCCATTTGTCAAAAACAACAACCAACTGCTTGTTTGTTTTTGTTCCGATCGGCGACGACGGCGCCGGCGTTCGTTTTGCTTGTCAAATTTTGATACGTTCCCTTCCACCAAAACATAATGTTTGACCAATTAAGTTTCATTTTATTATTATATACCCTAGTCGTATAGTAAAAACATTTTAACCTAGCTATAAATAAGTCACTATTGATGACTTATCGAAAGAAAATTTATTTATAAAAATATAAAATTTTTACAATTAAATTATCTTCTTAAATTAAATGGTATAATTGTGTCCTGAGTTACCGAGTTCTGCATAAAACGGAACGCTGCAGAGGGAAAGGATCGCACCCCAATCTCTGGGCAAAAAATGGATGGATGGATATGTTTTGTTATTGGCACGCAGGTAAAGATCAAGATAACGATAGAGCCAATCTAAAGATACGACTGACTGCCAGATTGCGGATCGTTTATTAATTTCGGGTGTAAGTCACCGAACATCGATTTCTTAAATGGCGTTCAAATAAACAAAGGTTAAAAATGACTCAATCAATCGTTAAATCGGCTTCATCGTTGACAATCGATTCTGGACCATTTATGACGTCACATGTGCTCATGGAAGATGATTTAACGATTGATTAAGTCATTTTTAACCTTTATTTATTTGTACTCCTTTTAAGAAATTGATGTTCGGCGACTTAGCCGGTAGAGTCCCTGATCAGTTATCGACCACTGAGAATTGAAGATTAATACAGTACATCCTAATATTGCTATTAAAAATGGGGGTTGGTGGTAGAAGGGTCAAAATTAAGAGTTAGTTGTATTTCTTAATACCAAATTATTGAAAAAAAAATTCCTAAAAGTTAGACAATATTAGGGTGGGATACCCTTATCACTTAGCGGTATAAAAATTGTTTTCGACCTATTCTAAGACTTACCGAATATAAAAAAAATTATAGAAATCGGTCACGCCGTTTCGCTGACGTTTGGGAAACAACAAACACTGAAATATAAAAGATTTCTATTTCAATTCACGTAGACTTGAAAATGTTTGAGATATGATAAGTATACATACTAATTTCTTATATTTTTTACATATCTATATAGATAAACCTTTTAACTATTCCTATAGTCCTGATATTCCGTATCTATCTTACTCTCATGTAGGTAACTTTTCTGAAGTTTCACACAACTCTTTATTGAGAAAAACTGAAATACAAGAAATAAATAACAATAATGTCCTCCTAGCCGAAATTCGGCCACGGCCGTCAGTCTCAATAGAGATTAGCCAACTGCGCGGGAAATATTATAGTGCACAAGTGTGTGCGCAAACACAGGAGCTCTTTCTATTCCATCACTCTCCTGATCCGATGGGATCCCTAGGGACACCACCGAAAAGAGGTCAGGTACAGGACCGACAGCTTAACGTGCTCTCCGAGGCACGGGGGTGTGATACCGCCAACTCCCAGACTTAGGGCTGGTGCTGAGAAATTTTCCTTTTTACAGCGAAGTCCCAAAATCACTTTTGGCTCGAACCGGGATTTGAACCCAGTACCTGGTTCTCTGCGGGTGAACACGCTACCGCTAGACCAACGAGGCAGCCAAATACAAGAAACAAGGATGCGTGACGTCACATAATTAATGTGTTTATCTATAATAAATATGTATGTATTTAGAAATATATAAGTATGTTAAACAGTGGTCTGGTTGTCATAGTACAGGGCTAGTTTGGAATCAAATTTCCGTATAAAAAATCAATATAAAAATGTTTTCTAGGTGGCCTAGAATCTGTTGTCATATTCTCAGGAAATGATATGAAACCTGAACCGTGAAGTTTATAATAAAAACCTAAAACTTATTTATTTATTTTTGTAATATATATCTGGTATTTAAAATAGTTCGACATATCGGTACCTAATATTATTATTTTTTCGAACGTAAAATTATTTCGAAATTCAACCTTCTCTGCTTAGCATTATTCAAGTGTAAAAATGTGGGTGACACTTATTGATATAATACATATACTTAATAACATCAAGTTTTCATTCAAACCAAATGCCTTGTTTAAAGTTTTTGTCGCCTGGTCAATATAAAAGGTGTAGGTAACATATGAAGTGGACATAAGTTCAGGAGCTTTAACTTAACAACAAGAATATACTAACACCATAAAAAATAATCAGCTAACGCTTTTTGTATGGGGTGGCAAAAATAAAAATACACTTTTCACTAACTGGTTATAATATTTAATTAAATCAGATTCATTTGTAGATAGCGCCCCTTAAGTTACCTCCTTTCTTTATTTGACACCTCGTATAAAAAACCTCTACAAAATGCTAGAAGGGCATTGAGTTGTAGAAGCTAGATATTACGAATACGAAGTAGGTTTAGATGTATGATCTCATGATTATTTTTGGTTATGCCCATAAACTTGGCATCAGTTTTACTGTACGTGTAATACTGTTACTTATCAACTATTCCCTTCTAGATGGCAGCACTACGTGGACTAGATTACACAATTTCACTACTATGGTATTGCCCACCAGGGGGCGCTGCATGTCTATGAAGGACAATCATCATTTATGAATTTGTATACAATGTATAATAATAATGCGCGATAAAATAGAGATTTTATGGAAAATAAACACTTGTCTAATTTCTCTGATACCGATACCATCAAATTATATTCAGAAAAGGTTCTTTGAATAATAATTAGTACGAAACAAGTGCTATCAAGCGCATAATAATATGTTTAATAATAATATAATGGATTTGGATTCAATAGAATAAAAGGTAAGCATCTGATTCATTAAAAAAATTCATTCCTATTTTCTGAAGTGCAAACGTATTGAAAGTAGAAACAAATGTAACTAGGATAGAAGAGACTTTTTACTTTAATTATTATCTGTACAACTATCAAAACTCACCTGCAACAAATTTTCACTTTCCAAAAAACAGTTTTTACAAATTTGAACGCGGTGAAGCCATATAACGAGATACGTAGTATTTATTTTGAATTGTGCGACGTAACTCCTCCTACACAACCTTCTGCGCCGCGAAACAGGCGCTAACTGACGTACTTATTCATTAGTCGGACGTGTGAAACGCATTCACAGAAACATAAAACTGTAATAAGTCCCATTAAAAAAGAACGCAAACATTTAAAAAATAATATTGATTCTCTTTAGGCTTTAAATTCTCTGATAAGTTTAGTTGAATAAGCTAAATTAGGAAATTTGTAACAGTTAAGTATTGCCATCCAGCGGCACTTTCTAGAACTATTAGTTTTGTACTATTCACTGATAGGTGTCAGAAATAGTATGAAACAATTAGAATACCAGATCATTACTTTCCCTTTGCAAACCTTGAGAGCTGAAATATAAACCTCTGAAGAACGTAATATTAATGTATTATTTCTCAAAAGGTTGAGGCATAAGGAGGCATGTGCAACTTTTATAATGAGAAAGAGACGAAGTTGAAAGTAACTAGGAATTTGAAGTTCAGAGCTATTAAATAAAAATATTAGGTATTGATTCACCAAAATTTTAGAATGATAAGTTTTGCTATATCCCTAAAATCAAGTTCACAGTTTATGGCTCACGAAAGGTTTTAGATACAATAATTTATCTAATAGGTTTTAGAAACAATAGTTAATTCCGCTAATTGGCAATTTAATTAAGTCGCTATGCAAAATGAGACGCCCTCCCGCCCGCAAATAATATGCACATGCAAGAAGGACAATATAAACATGCAAATTAGATGTGCCGGTATGATACCCAACACATCAAGGGATGCTCTCTCGTTAATGGATTTTAGCGAGCAATTAAATCACTTTTAGTAGAAAGAGCTTATTATGATATTTCAGAATATTTGGCGGATAAGTTCTAGCTTGATATTAAACATACATAATTTTTATATATAAGTTTTATGTTGACATTATAATCCAATCCACATAAATAATTCTTAATATTAAATTACTATTAAGTTCTTTTTGATGACATTATTATGTTTTTATTCTGTTTCTTGTTTTGTATGACTTAGATTTTTTTTATATAACCTCATGTATTAAATTTTTGCACGCCATTGTATGGCAAGTATGTCTGATCAGTACAATAACTATGTAACATCTTGCATGCAATTGACTTATTTGTATGTATACACATGTTTATGCAAATAAATTACTTACTTACTTACTCGTATAGTCCAGTGCCCCACGAGTTATGTATGCGAATGTAATTTGCATATTTAATTGTCCTTTTTGCATGTGCATATTTTTTGCAAGCGGGAAAGCGGTGCACACTGCATCCCGACTTGATTAAACTGACATTTAGCCTGCAGCGGCTAAGACAGTCGCCTCGCCGCTTCGTGTCCCGGATTCGATTCCCGCTCAGGACAACTATTTGTGTGACCCATAAATACTAGTTCTGAGTCTGGATGTAATTTGTCCGTGTGTCCATCTATTATATGTTTGTAAAGTACCCCGCGACACAGGGACTAGATTCACTTGTGTGGGCGTCGCCGCGTCGTCTATTTTTTTTTTTTTTATAATAATAATAATCATTTTATTTCCAAAATATTGAAGTACACTTACAGACCAAAATACATTGTAATGTTATTAGCTTACATTGTAGGATACAACACAGTAGGTATGTAAGTATATAATTGACACTCTGGTATCCAAAGTAAGATTTAACTTGTGTTATGGATACCAGGTCTCACAGAATCACCGACAGAAAAATTCAACTACTTAAAGGTTTTAGGTTAAATATTGTTACTAATGTTAGTTGGGTCGTTTTAATATAATGATAAGTACGTCCATGATAAGTACAAGGCGGGATTCATTATTCCATAAGTTTTGTTAAATGCCTGAAATGTTGATTTATTGTTCGTATTATCTCAAGAGGTTTTAGATAGAAATATGTTAATAATGTTGGTAGCTCTTTTAAATAAATCATTTCTGAATTGAAAACAAATATAATTAAATAGACGGGCTTGTTGGCGCAGTTGGTACATGCTTGCATTTTACGCAGCAGTTCGTTGGTTCCATTCCCGTACAGGACAGATATTGAGCACGTAAAGCCGTCGGTCATGTACCTGACCTCTTTCCGGTCACGTCGCTAGGCGTACCTTCGGATCATGAGAGTGTTGGAATAGAAAGTGCTCCTGTGTCTAATCTCTGTTGAGACTGGCCGCCGTGGCCGTAATTCGGCTAGGAGGATCATAATCACAGGACATATATTTGTGTGCATGAATATAGATGGATACTTGGGGCGTGATCTACAATCGATATCGAAGCCAAAAATATAGTTTTTTGAATTTTTGTCTGTTTGTCTATAGCCCGGACGGGCTAAACTCAAAGTACTGTATGGATTTACTTCAAATTTTGCATGGATATTAGAGGAGCTGTGATAATTTATAAAGTTTAACGCGGGTAAACCGCGGGGCATAGCTAGTCAAGATATAAAATCTTTTATTTTAAATTTTGATGTAAATTTTGCATGGATATTAGAGGAGCTGTGATAATTTATAAAGTTTAACGCGGGTAAACCGCGGGGCATTTTGCATGGATATTAGAGGAGCTGTGATAATTTATAAAGTTTAACGCGGGTAAACCGCGGGGCATAGCTAGTCAAGATATAAAATCTTTTATTTTAAATTTTGATGTATTATTTTAATGGGCTCATGGTGTCGGACTATCTATTTACTACTGAGTTAATCTGGACTTTAAGAGAAAAGTCTATGCATGCCGTTTGAGGATGGCATCGTTAGTCAAGGTAAATATTATGTAAATGGGCTCATGATGTAGCACTAAGTATCTATTTACGTCAATACCGCTGAGTTAATCTGGACTTTAAGAGAAAAGTCTATGCATGCCATTTGAGGATGAAATCGTTAGACATGGCAGATGTTTTATGTAAATGGGCTCATGATGTTGGACTTCGTTACTGCTGAGTTAATCTGGACTTTAAGAGAAAAGTCTACGCCCGCCGTTTGAGGGTGGCATCGTTAGACAAGGCATATTATGTAAATGGGCTCAGGGTGTGCGACTATCTATTTACTTCGTTACTACTGAGTTAATCTGGACTTAAGACAAATTCTATGCACGCCGTTTTAAGATAGCATCGTTAGAAAAGGCAGATATATTATGTAAATGGGCTCATGATGTGGGACTATCTATTTACTTCAATACCGCTGACCTAATCTGGACTTGGAAAAGTCTATGCAATCCGTTTGAGGACGGCATCGTTAGACAAGGCAGCATCAAATAATATTTCATACAACAAACAATATTTTAGCTTTAGAAATGCAATAATTTTCAATAGTTAACTATACATATAATAAAATCGTAGGAAAGTCAAAACTGTACATTGAATAATTTTTTAAAAGGATACTTGGGGCGTGATCTACTATCGATATCAAAGCCAAAAAAATATTTTTTTGAATTTTTATCTGTGTGTATGTCCGGGCTAAACTCAAAAAGTACTGCATGGATTTACTTCAAATTTTGCATGAATATTACTAAGAGGTCGGGTCAACATATAGGCTATATATTATCACGCTATCACCTACGGGGGAGGAGCTATGATAATTTATAAAATTAAACGCGGGTAAAACCACGGGGCACAGCTAGTTTTTACTAAACTACAAAGTGAGGGCAGGGAGTGGCTTCTGTCCATTCCATATTACTTCATGTAATTCTATTACCTGAATAGAATTACATTGTCTAGTCATATACCTAGACGAAGTAACGACATATCACACACCATAACAAAATGAATTAATTACCAAATAGGGCAATATTCCATTTGTGTAATTAGCAAAGACCACTCCCTATCATGACAGCTATGAGCCAAATCACTGGGTAAGGCTCGCATGTTTTGGCTCCTCATAGCATTAGGCATCTACTTCTAATGATTAGTTTATGGAATTAAAGGTAATTGGCGGTAGTTTGCAAAGTTGTGTAGGTATGTAATATTGTATTACGTGATGGCTTCATATAATTTAGTAGTCTAATAACGTCACATACTTTAGCCGTCATATACTTTTTAGGGTTCCGTAGCCAAATGGCAAAAAACGGAACCCTTATAGATTCGTCATGTCTATCTGTTGGTCCGTATGTCAAAGCCACTTTTTTCCGAAACTATAAGAGTTTTACTGTTGAAACTTGGTAAGTTCTGTGAAACGCGATAAGATATTCACACAAAAGTAGAAAAAGAACAAAAATTTTGGGGGTTCCCCATACATAGAACTGAAACTCGTAAAGGTACAAGGAAAAAAATATTTTTCCTTGTACCCTTTCATGTGGGGTATCTTTAGATAGGTCTTCAAAAATTATATTGAGGTTTCAAATATAATTCTTTTCTAAACTAAATAGTTTGCGCAAGAGACGCTTCCAAAATAGTAAAATGAGTGTCGGAGGGGACACTCATTTTAACCTGCCCTACCCTCCTGTAACTTCTAAAATAAGAGAATGATAAAACTAAAAAAAATATATGATGTACATTACCATGAAAACTAACGTTTTTTTACGTTTGTTAACCGCTATTTACGTTTCATTTAATCAACTGAAACAGTTGCTACGAAACCCTTCATGGCTGAGTCCGACTCGCACTTGGCCGGTTTTTATTTAAACACAACGCCCGCATTAGGGAATATAATCCCTGTGTCGCGGGGTACTTTACAAACATATAATTTACGGACACAAATACTTTAGTAGGTACTATAGTAGTTAGATCATCATTACAGCTAAATAAGTCCACTGCTGGACAAGCCTCCCTCAAGAATCGTCTTGGGGGGATATGCCATAATCGCCACGCTTGGCAGGCGGGTTGGCGATCGCAGTAAGATGGTCATAGTAATCAAGAGGAAGCTGCTGCCCATCCTCTGGTAGATATTCCCTCGGGTAGACTTCTACGCCCCCCACGGGATGAGATGGGGTGATGATATTCTGATTCCGATATTTGTCGCCGTCGTAGTAGTTAGATAGTATAAGAATAATAATAATAACCACCGGCGGCCTAGGGCGTCAAACGTCGCCGCTGGAAGACCTCTATTTTTTACATATTTATTTATATATATTGTTTTCTTTTTTGTTTCAATTTTATAGATATATATATATGTTAAAAATAAGAACTTTAAATAAATTATTTGGAATAATAATAATATCTTGGGACATTATTTACTCACAGCCATTTGATCCCAAACTAAGCAGAGCTTCCACTATGAGACTGATATATACATATACTACTTTTCTTTTGTAAATACATTCTTATATAGATAATTACACCCAGACTCAGCACAAACAGACATATTCATGCACACAAATATCTGTCCCGGGTGGGAATCGAACCCACGACCTCCGGCGTGAAAAATAAACGTTTGCCAATCACGCAACAGGCCCTCAATCTTATAAGAGATTTGATGGTGTATTTTAGCGATATGAATGCATACTAAGGATCATCTTATTTCTTCTTTAATACAGTTCTAACAGTTGGTTGGTTGTATAATAAAACACCTTATTACTCTTCTATGTTCTGTATTTTCACCAAATAACACTGCACACACATACAGCTAAGGGTAATATTGAAACAGTAATAACTTTGATCCGCCCAACAACGACTTATTCAGCATGCAACCTCGACGAGCGCCAACGGAAAAGTGCCTCAAGACCTGTGTCTCGTTCTCGGTTATGATGTTCTGTCAAACGTCAAAATTGATACTTGACAGCCCACTTCGGTGTTTCAAGCACAATTAATCGATTGTCGCTATAATCGGCTACAAATAAATCAAATAACAAAAGCAAATTACAAGATAATTGTCAAATAATAAGTATAATAATAACTAAACCTAACAGTTGCTATAATACAGGCTGTGCCTAGTTTGGGACCAGATGGTAGCGTGATAGGTATCCCACGCCTAAGGGCGCCCCATACTATTGCTCTACATTAGTACGCGAGCTGATCCTCCGACACTAAATCTTTTTACGGCTTACTGTTAGGTTCAGCCAATTATAAATCTTAAATTGATCTTTATAATATTTTGAATAACTAATTTTACTCTTGACTAGGGAACAGCGTTCATTCGCTCAAAGAGCAGCCCGACTGGGGTAGTACCTCCACCGTACGGAAGACATTCCTTAAAATATCTGGGGGACATAATATCTGGGGACAATGTCACACAGATCATCCTAGCCCCAAACTAAGCAAAACTTGTACTATGGGTACCAGACGACGATATACATACTTATATAGATAGATAAATACTTATATACATAGAAAACATCCATGACTCAGAAACAAATATTCGTGCTCATGACACAAATATTTGCACTTACCGAGATTCGAACCCAGGACCACTAGCTTTGTAGGCAGGAGCACTACCAACTAGGCTACGGTGACCGTCATTAATAATTTAATAACATTAATAATTTTAATGTTGTGTTTCTGCGTGTGAGTAAGATCGCCAGAGCTCATTGGGGTGGGAGGAAGGGTCAGCAACACTTTTAAAGTTTGCTGACTCTTAAAGGCCGGCAATGCAACCGCAACTCCTCTGTTGTTGCGAGTGTCCATGGGCGGCGGTGATCACTTACCATCAGGTCAGGCACTTGCTCATTTGTCGCTTTCTGATATAAAAATAAAAATTATATAAAAAAGAATCCACTGGTGGCTTTAAACAATAGATGTTTTTTTAAGGTCGAAAGTGGGTTCAGTAAGACGAAAAAATACAGAAAATGAATTATGTGGTCATGCGGAACTAGGGTGGGCCCAACTGACCCAAGAATTACCCATCCCATCCCCAATGAGCTCGGAGACCCTTATACAAATACGGACCATATTACAAAATTGCCTCCAAAATGGCTTATAGTATAAGTTGTAAACTCATCTTCCAGTTTAGGCTTCCCATTTATATTCACTGCAGACGTAATTATTATATAACTATAACCATCCAATTTAATAGCAGCTAATTGCCTCCATTTACGATGACACACGTGCGACATGACGTGAATTCGAACAATTATATTTTGGGAGCTAATAATAATATTATTCAATAATAGTAACCACCTGCACGTATGGCACAGCGTTAAAGACAATCGCCTCGCCACTCCGTGTCCCGGGTTTCAAAAATAGTTGCCCTGAGTCTGCATGTACTTTTTGTCAGTTAATTAGATGTTGTCGGAGAACCCAGCGACACCGGGATTAAATTCTAGTCGTTCTTGTTGCCTTTCAAAAATAAAAGATAATTCAAGTACCTATCTATTCGTTATATAGGTGCACAAAAAGGATGGTTTATATGTTAAGTCAGTAGCGTTCAATCGCAGGTCTTGGGATAAGTCCCGAGACGGCTATGACGAGCGGAATGCTATTCGGATACTTGGTCCAAAAAATTAAGCCACAGATCCTCTTCTAGTTGCAGTCTGAAGTGCGTTTTTGGTTTATGTTAACTTACTTAATGCCCCGATGTGCACAACCGATTCGTTCGTAACATTTCACAATTTTGTCATCGAATTCTTCTGTAGCTTCAGCTTCTAGCTTAAAACTAGAACATTATACATTTTGTTATCCTGCGGTGATCGAACCAACACATTCCCTGTGACTCCGGGTTAGGCGCTCTGCCGGCGCTCAGCTACGAACGAGACACGCCGGCTGATTAAATTGGTAGGTTGCCTTGCTAACACCCTTAGGGAGAATGTAGGGGTCATCCATAGACTTGTTTATAGAGACTTGGCCGACTGATATTCGTATGTTCTCAGTACCGTGTCATGATATCATAATATGTTGTGTGTTAATGCTTGCGGAGGCGTTTTGGATCGGGTCGTTTCCTTCCCTCTAAAATGGCGAGGAGGCGATGGCTGGCACACGTCATATGCATGAATGGTTGCTGCTTGCGGTAACTGGTAGAACTGCTGTTGGAGTACTTATTATTATTTTTCTTACAGTCGTTGCCTCTGGTCGACATTGTGTGACTTGTTAATTTTGTAAATGTACGTGGATGCACCCGCCGTTTATTCGTCTAGCATGAGGTTATTCTAATTGCTGAGTGAAATTAAATGTTATTGTTTATTACCTCACAATTATTTTGATTCTCTATTGTAAACGGTACTGTGCGTGCATAAGCCTACATAACAGCCAATCACAATGTAAGCAAAATACAAGATACAAAAAAAAAATCGAAAACAAACAGCCTAAGAAGACCAAAAAAGCAAACCCGGAGTTTCTTTGTGGCTTTCTTCTTCGGGTCGTCCACCTAGGTACCTAGAGAAAGCCGCAGGTTAGCTAGGATAGGTTCCTCAGCTGCGAGAATCGCTTTAGCCCCTTAACGCTTGATCGGTGAACACGTGCAAGAGGTCACACCCTCATTTTGAAAATCGTATTGTTGCTTCAGAGGCCCCTGAGCTGTAGCCCGAACCCCAAAAGGGTGCCCTCAGGTATTAGTCGCTTAAATTAAGCTACTGGTTAAAAGCCTTCTGCACTAGCCAATTGCTCGTTGCCTACAATGATTTAATTTAAATATAGTAGAACTAAATTTCAAAATAATAGATTAGTAACTTATTATTTATTTAAGGATTTAAGAAAATATATGTGATAAAACAGACACGGACGGACTAATTATTTCTTTGTTACTTTTATACTATAATTATGCGCCTATGTTTATGTAATGCATTGTGAGCTTGACAAGTACCTATGTTTCTTAATAACCAAGTGCTGAATAAATTTCATCATTTTATTTCATTATGAATAACAATTTAAACATATTATAAATTATAAAATTTCAGTTTTGCAAAAAATGCAAAGCGTAAATCTGAACTAAAAACTAGCAGATCATAAATTTTATCAACTTGTGTGGTGATGACCAAACCAGCACCTACTGGTACGTCTACCTATCCCGGGTAGGCGTTCTACCCTTAAGCTACGAACGATATACTTCGGCATATAGGTAGCATCCATTTACTTAAATATTGAAACTTTTTTTTGATTATCACCATCAGGCTAAAAACATGAATTTTGGATAAAGCACCTTCAGCCGTAGCACATTCAGCTACGCCGAATGTCAAAGAGATCGGGCGCAGAACAAACGGCTCTACGTGTCTCCGAAGAACAAGCTTTTGGCAAAAAACTCCTATAAATGGTATTAAAGACAACGCCCGCACTAGGGAATCTAATCACTGTGTCGCGGTGTACTTTGCAAACAGACAATAGATAGGCCCAAATTACATCCAGACTAAAAACAACTATTTATGGGTCACACAAATAGGGGCGGGAATCGAAACCGGGACACGAAGCGGAAAGGCGACTGTCTTAGCCGCTGCGCCACACGTGCATTTGACCCTGGGTGTAAACCTAGTAGTAACCAAGATAAGCATAAAGCAAGACCGGCAATGGTGGAGATTTTTAGGGGAGATATGTCTAGCAGAGTAAGCATTATGATAATAATAATTCATTTATTCGTTGTCGAAGATGATGGTGAACCTAGTTCCATAAATTCAGGTTTTGAACTTGTTACTCAAAGACTTAGAATTTGCATGTCATATGGAAGACTGCCTACTCAATATTACATGTAAGGTAAGCCTATATTTTATTTCCTTGCCTTTACCCATTTCTATTAGAGTTAGCTCCCAGTCAACCTGTTACTGCCATGTCACCTCTAAATCCAGGGAACTATTATAGAACCAAGTCTTCCATACCAGGTATTTAATTATGTTGGGTTTTTGACTATAAAACGACTATCATAGATACTCTAATGATACACCGGAACCGACGGCTTAACGTACGAGGCACTTAAGTTAATCCTTGACCCAACCATACCACAAAGTAAGCCTTCTTATTTGCAGAACCCGTGACTTCTTGGGTACACCGCTTGAACACGCAAGTCGTCAGATTAGGGATAATATTATGACTCTAAAATCAAACTCAAAGTTCGATCGTGCCAAAATAAAGCAGGCAGGATTAAATAGTTTTTATTGACCTAGACCTTGAAAAATCACTTATAAATAGTCTGAACATGTTTATTTATTTATTGAAGTTATACTTCTTTTGGCGCGATGGAGAAAAATGATGAGAGTGAATTTTTACGATGCGCGCGCACACCGACACCAAAAAATTTAACAGCATGAAGTTAGTTCTAGGTGGTATGAGAGTGAATTTTTACGATGCGCGCGCACACCGACA
Organism: Pseudoips prasinana; assembly: GCA_951640165.1. Taxonomy (NCBI): domain Eukaryota; kingdom Metazoa; phylum Arthropoda; class Insecta; order Lepidoptera; family Nolidae; genus Pseudoips; species Pseudoips prasinana. Next base: position 10,281,933 of record OX621249.1, on the reverse strand, counting down.
CCAAAAAATTTAACAGCATGAAGTTAGTTCTAGGTGGTATGAGAGTGAATTTTTACGATGCGCGCGCATCGTAAAAATAACAGCATGACGTTAGTTCTAGGTGGTATGAAAATTGATAACTATGTTCAAGTTGTATATTAAGAAGTATAATTTTTTTGGAAAACAAACAGTTGTAAACATGAGCTTATAAACTAAAGTAATAACACAGTGTAATGTTAGGAGTGCAACCCACGACGATTTCACAGATTACTAAAACACAAATAATAATAATATGTAGAGTCCTGTGAAGTCTAATGCTAAGAGGTTATATATACATTACAATATAGGCTTATAGCTAGGTAAAACGTAACTATACAAAGAACAACGAATATAAAATATCAAACAATAAAGTAATAACAACCTACTTTTATGTCTTCAGCTAAATCCCAAAGAACATTGGAAAAAAAAACGAGACAGAACAGTAAAAAAAAAATACAGATACTTAATATAAACATAAATACTATAAACAATCAATATCTGTTAAGAGTACTTTTTCCATGATAGAGGCTTTTAAAAATTTCTTTTTTGAAGATGTGTTCCGACAAGGCAAATATATCCACTTTTTCAAAATTTTTATTATAATTTTTTAATATTCAGTGAAGGGGTGCTCGTTCCCCAGCATTGGTTCGACACTTTGAGGTGGCAAATAGAGAATACTCTCTAACTACTCTACGGATCACTGTTCTTGGCACAATGTAGGATATTTTATTGACCACTTCGATGCAATCGTACCGATGGTGTATAAGACCGTGTAAAAAAAACGTAGCCTGCAGTAATAAGCGTCTTGATTCTAGAGATATCATATTAAATTTTAATAATGTTTCTTTATAGGGTTGTATGACCAGACGGCACTTATTTGACATCCTTTTAAGATATCGCTTTTGTATATTCTCTATAGCAGTGCTATATTTATCGTAATAGGGGCTCCAAATGACACAAGCTTACTCAGCTTGCGGACGAACTAGCGCGTAAAAAAGATTTAAATAAGTTTTAAAACGCCTGAAATCAGTTGAAGCTCGTATAATAAAATTAAACATTTTAAAGGCTTTTGCGATAATAGTGTCAATGTGTAAGTTCAAATGCAGTTTATCATCAAGTATAACACCGAGATCACGTACATTTACTGAAATTACGACACTATGGCGTAAGGGAAGTTGCGCTTGACGTTTTATCCTCTTACCTTAATCAGAGAGTTCAGTGTGTCGACGTAGGTGGAGTTAAGTCAAATGATCTACCTGTCACTTTAGGCGTGCCACAAGGGTCCATTCTTGGTCCCTTTTTGTTTTTAGTGTATATTAATGATTTACCACATTATTTAAAAAAACTTCTGTGATGTAGTACTTTTTGCGGATGACACTTCTCTTATCTTTAAAGTAACCTTGATGAAATAAATAGTGCCTCTCACACTGATTACCGAATGGTTTACGGTTAATAACTTAGTTCTCAATGCCACAAAAACGAAGTGCGTTAAATTCACAACACCTAATGTGAGTAATGTTGGTCCAGATCTGGTAATGAACAATGAAGTGTTGGAATCTGTTCAATCTACTACATTTCTGGGCATAACTTTAGACAGAAAACTTCAATGAGGTACTCACATATCCGGCTTGGCTGGAAAATTAAGCTCTGCTGCTTATGCTGTTAGAAAAGTTAGACAACTTACTAACATAGATACTGCGCGCCTGGTTTATTTTAGCTACTTCCACAGTATTATGTCTTACGGTATACCTACTACTGTGGGGTAAGGCGGCTGACATCCACAGTATCTTTATTCTACAAAAACGTGCAGTACGAGCTATTTATCAGCTAGGTGCGAGATTCTCCTTAAAAGAGTTTTTCAAGGAGATAAATATATTAACGGTATCTTCGCAATATATTTATGCTAATATAATTTATGTGCGGCAAAATTTGAATTTGTTTCAAAAGAGAAGTGACACACACAATAAACACTAGAAATAAACATAAATTGTGTGCAGAATCTCATCGTTTACAAAAGGTTCATTGTTCTTTTGTCGGACTGAGTATCCGAATTTATAACAAAATATCAACAAATCTTCAGGAACTGTCCTATGCTAAATTTAAATCAAAGGTCAAGAATATTTTAATGAAAAAGGCCTATTACACTCTAAATGATTATTTAAACGACAAAAACGCTTGGTCGCTTGGTTAAACAAGAGCAACATCTTAGTGTTACGTTAAGGATTTACATTTATATTTTTCTTAATCGACTATAGAAATAATGCTGTAATAATTTAACTTTATATATTATTAAACCTATTATTAAAACAAATGTATATTGTCTTGAACATGTCAAACGCTGTTCGGCCAAAGGCTGTTAACGACTTCAATATGAACTCCCCTTTGTAAGCTCGTCATGCTCCGATTGTCTGTTAATGTTTGCGGTGGCGTTGTGGGTCGGGTCGTTTCCTTCCCTCTAATATGGCGAAGGAGGCGATGGCTGGCCCACACGTCATACTCGTGAACGGGTGCTGCTTGCGGTAACTGGTCGAACTGCTGTTGGGGTACTCATATTTTTTTTTTCTTATCGCCCTGGTAGATTTCGTGTGACTTGTTAATTTTGTAAATGTACGCGGATGCACCCACCGTTTTTTCGTCTAGCAAGAGGATATTCTAAGTGCTTGAGTGAAATTGAATGCTATTGCTTATTTATTTTATTATGATTCACTGGATGACAACGGTTCTGTGCGTGCATTAGCCTACATAACAACCAATCACAATGTAAGTAAACTACATGACATTAAAAAAAATCGTAAACTGAAAGCAAAAGAAGACGAAAAAAGCAGGCCCGGAGTTTCTTTGTGGCTGTTTCCGGGTCGTCCACCTAGGTAGCTAGAGAAAGCCGCAGGCTAGCTAGGGTAGGTTCCTCAATGGCGAGGATCGCTCTGGCCCATTAACGCGTGATCGGTGATCCCGTGCATGTGATCACACCCTCATTTAGAATTTCGTCTTTTGTCTTCAATTCTTTCATTTTAATATAGTAGAACTAAATTTCAAAATAATAGATTAGTAACTTGTTATTTATTTAAGGATTTCAGAAAATATATGCGATTAAACAAACCGCACGGACGGACTCATTATTTTTTTTTTGTAAATTTTATACTATCCACTATGTTTATGTACTGCAATGTGACCTTGACAAGTACATGTGTATGTTAATACCCAAGTGCTGAATAAATTTCATTTCATTTCATTGGTGTCATAAGATAGGGTTACTTTACACAAAATATACGACTTTCGGATTACCTTTTTCTTCTTTGTAAAATGTATACATTTACATTTAGGTAAACTAAGTTTTAATTTATTTTTATCACAGTAATTAGTGAGTCTGTCGAGGTCTTCTTGTAAGTGATTACAGTCATTAAGGGATGTGATCGTTTTAAATACTTTAAGGTCTTCGGCATACAACAGAAAATCACTATGGTGAAAACATTGATTTATGTCGTTTATATAAATTATAAACAATAGTGGACCCAATATTGAACCCTGGGGTACACCTGACGTTACCAGATATGACTCTGACTGACGCCCGCTGATTATTATAGTTTGGGTACGGTTAGTAATGTACGAATGAAACCAGCGTAATAGATTTCTTCTGATCCCGTTAAATGCAATTTTATTTAACAATATTTCATGGTCAACCCTATCGAACGCTTTTTTAAAATCCGTATATACTGCATCTGTTTGGGAACCCTTGTCCATATTTTCAAATAAGACATTTGTAAAAACCATTAAATTAGTAATAGTTGATTTTCTTTTTACGAAGCCGTGCTGTTGAGGTATAATGTTAATGTGAATGAAAGGGTACAGTTGAAGGTGGATTAGCCTTTCGTAAAGTTTTGCTAGGCAAGATAGTATTGAGATAGGCCGATAATTCTCTGTATCATGTTTTGAACTGCCTTTGTGAATTGACATAATGTGTGCCTTTTTCCATATATCAGGGAATAAACCTTCATCAATGCACTTATTAAATATTAAAGACAAGGGTTCACAAACAGAATTAGCTGTATATTTAAGAAAGTGAGGAGGAATGCCATCCGGGCCTGCACTTTTGGTGTTATCCAAATGTTTTAGCTGTTTTTTTATTGTAGTTATATTAAAATGTACTATTTAAAGTACTGAAATTGTTTTTAGAGTTATCGCTAAAATTGTACCAGTCAGAGGTAATATTTGAAGGTTCAAAAACTGATTGAAATAATGACGAAAACATATTACATATTACAATATAATATACAATATAATAAATATTATGTTTGTAGTAATAAATTTAAGTATACATAATTATTTCTAGGTACTTATAGATATATATAATAGGTACACGAAACATTTAGAAATAATATTTAATTTTAATAGTTTTGATTAAATTATTTCGTTATTATATCAAGTTATTGTGAAAGAGATTATTTATAGGTTTAATAATCGCGATTTATAGTTTTAGATATATTCTGATACGTTTTGTCTGAACGGTTCTGGCTATATTAAGGTAAGAATTCAATATTATTAGAATGGCGGACCTTGTGTTTATAACAAATTAGCAAAGGATGTCCCTAATATGTTAGTAAACCACTAATTTGTTATTTGGTATTGAATAATTATATCATATAAAGAAAAATATATACCTTAATTTTATTCATTTTATCTATATCAATAAAAACAAGAAAAGGTTAATTGCTATCTTCAATCTACTTGTTATATTTTTTATTCACACAACATGATGGTTTTATGAACTTAATTTCCAGCTTTGTCTTATTTTAATTTAGTTTTTACGTTTGTATTATATTATTCGTTTGAGCATTAAGTTTCATATCTTCATTAGCCTTTTGCAGCTGAAAGTTCCTTTGTAAAATGTTCGTGAAATAATAATAAATAATTAAAAATAAAATACACTTTATTGTACAGACGCCAGCACATCAGGCTACCCCAATCTGTCAAATTTCCCTAATTGAAAGTGAACCTTATGCTTATGTGATAAAGTTCAAAATTTATAAAAGAAATTTGACTAATGGGATAGTTAGATGTGCTGGCGTCGGTACACAAAAGATTAAGGACGTTTAAATAATGTATCTTAACGTAATCGTTTAGTTTTTAGGCTGCACGTGTGCGGCACAGCGGTTATGACCATTGAGATATAACGTACGATAGTCGCCTCGCTACTTCGTCTTGCAGGTTCGATTCACGCACACAAATTATTTCTGTACTCCTTAAGTAGTTATTGAGTTTAAATCTACAGACGCCAGCACATCAGGCTACCCCAATCTGTCAAAGGAGACCATTTCTTTTTCTATGGCGGATGGGCCCACCAAAAATTTTCGCGTTTATAAATGAAACCTATGTCAATTTGTTCCTTATGATCTCTAGATTAATGGGGTAGTATTAGTTTTAGGATGTCTAACCGGAATCCTGAGAAATATGACAATTTAAACATGAAATCCACATAGTAGTAAGTTGACGCAGAACTACAGCTGTCTCGGACAGTAATTGTCTTTGCACAATGCGTTGAAACTGTTCAGCACAACTGACACAACGGTTCTGTTCGCTAAGAGTTAAACGCATTAAAGCCATTTTCGACAAATATTTCAAAGAAATACTAGAAACTAAGAAAAATACAATCACACAATTCGAAAGAAAATGTAAGTGACGTGACATTAAGTCTTTAGGGTTACCAATGATCATTATATAATTCCTCGATTGTCCCATTCACAACCGTATACCATATCTGTGACAAAAGTATATAAATGGACTAGAAATATTATGTCGTGAGTTTAACATTTTATACCCATCTCAAGAAAAGTTTCTCAACGCCGCTAAAGATTATTTCACTTCAAGTAAACAAATAACCATATATCCATTGTTGAGAGAACTATTATTCTTCCCATCCGTTATATATACATTTACATATGTATGAAATCGCAACAATTTAACTGTTATGGAGCTAAATAGTTCACGTGTCAGAAGACTACAAATCAATTCTAATTTCCTGAAAATTAAGGAATTCCCTAAAAGCTGGCAATCCTCGTGTATCGCATATCATGCTACCCCAATCTGTCAAATTCCCCCAATTGAAAATGAACCTTATGCTTTTGTGATAAAGTTGAAAATCTATAAAAGTAATTTGACAGATTAGGGTAGCTGTAGGTGCTGGCATCTGTACATTGTGTCCGTCAATTAAATGTTTATTAAGTACCCCGTGATATAGGGATTCAATTCCTATGGCGAGCGTTAAATTTAGAAAAAAATTGAAAGACCGCATCGAAACAAAGCGCGGTCTTAACGTCTGAAGCTTACAGATAACCTTTCGATGGATTGGAGAAAAAATTAAGTAAGAAATGTCCCCCAATTCTTTGAGAGGGCCCAAGTCTTTCAATTATTTGCCCAGCAGTGGACGTAATTTGGCGGAAATGATGATAGTTTCACTGCGGGGGAATTTCTTCCTTCCTGAATGATGTTAATGCTTCATCGACCTGGTATTGAGTAAAGTCATCAATCAGAACTTACCAAGGAGGGTGGTTTTGTTAACAACGTGAAATATTGTGTGTGTTCTAGTACAGACGCCAGCACATCAAGCTATCCCAATCTGTCAAATTTCTTTTATAAATTTTCAACTTTATCACCAAAGCATGAGGTTCATTTTCAATTGGGGGAATTTGACAGATTGGGGTAGCATGATATGCTGGCCTCGGTACATTAGGCTAAAGTTACCGCTTACCAGTAGAAAAGTCGTATGCTTTTCACCATTTTGTAATACTTAATAACACATATATTTTATATTAGTATGTATATTTTTACAGCTAAACATTATAACTGCGAACTTTCTACTTCCCGTCTTCGTAGAAAAGTTATATTATTAAACACTTTTTAAATGCTGAAAAAGTAACGATTTTACATTTGACGCAACGTAAATGAAACTTTAACATTAATAGAGTCTTTATTTTATAGGTACTAAGATCGCTTTTTGCAGTGCAAGTGGATCCACTGATATAGAGTCGCTTTTACTACTCTGCTGCTTAAAATGTTATAAGGCCGTAAACAGAAGGTAGCGTGACAGCAAAGCCTCTATAACGTGGTTAATTGCATACGATAAGTGGCTTTTTTAATTGTTTCCTTTGCGGTGTTGTGGTGTGGAAAACTTAGCACTTACTTAGTTTATGAAGGGCGAAGACTTAACTTTGATAGACTTTAAAGGTATTAATAATATTATCTGCAGGTATGGCGCAGTGTTTAAAGTATTAGAAGGCAAGGCCTCGCCACTATCATCATCATCATCATCTTGTCCCACTAATGGTCACCGTAGCCTAGTTGGTAGTGCTCCTGCCTACGAAGCTGGTGGTCCTGGGTTCGAATCCCAGTAAGTGCAAATATTTGTGTGATGAGCACGAATATTTGTTTCTGAGTCATGGATGTTTTCTATGTATTTAAGTATTTATCTATCTATATAGGTATGTATATCGTCGCCTGGTACCCATAGTACAAGCTTTGCTTAGTTTGGGACTAGGATGATCTGTGTGACATTGTCCCTACATATTAATGCGCTAGTGGGTATGGTTTCCGCACTTAGTCCCGATGTGGATCATTCTACGTGAGCCATGGTGGCCTTCCCTCCATCCAGCCCACCTCCTTCCAGAAGCATATTAGGTCTCGCAAACTTCTCAGGGCCTCCGTAAGAGTTCTTGGTGAACCCAAGGTTTCTCTCCGGATTTTCACTATGCACTCGAGGAGCACATACGCGACCTTTTCGTCAGCATCCATGCACGCTCTGCACAGAGGGATGTCAGTTATGCCAATAGTGTGAAAGTGTTTGTTGAGTGAGCAGTGTCCAGTGATGGTCCCCACCACAACGCGCAGGCTTTTTCTGCTAATCCGTAGTAGACGCCTCGCCAGGCATGGCATTGTTTCTTAGGATTGTCTACAACCTGATGCTCAGGACCACCAGTTCTCGGACTGTGTATGTGTGTGATTTTGTAACCATCTACGTATTTGAGTGAAAGGTATGGGCACAGTTGGTTCAGGGCCAATGGCTGCTGTATTCGAGCCCCTCCTGGCTAGCTCTTCAGCTGCATCTTTGCCTAGTGACTATCTCAATGTCTTTATGTTCCTTATTTGATCCCCACACTGAAAATCGAAGTATATGGCTCATAAATAGTTTTTAAAAATCCCACGCTTTACATGAATTTTTTTCCCTCATGCGGTCGCTGTATTTACAAAAAACTTGAGAGGTGTCAAGGGACATCCGGATGGAACGAAGTTATTTCTGATTATGTACAAAAAACCTATGTACACTCAACAAAAATAATCGTCGCGACACCACACTGTTCGATGCGAAATAGAAATGAAAATATCTGGCTTGCTTTTTATAAGAGAGAGAGAGAGAGAGAGAGAGAGAGACAGACAGAGAAACATGCGCACGCCGCACAGCTGCAAAAAGTGTCGTGACAACTTTTCGTAAGATTTTTTTCCGTCTAGCCCCCTTTCACAACGCGCGATAAGGAACTTCGTTCCAATATATTCCATTTATTAGCATTCCATTTTAACCTGTTTTTATAGAAAGGGCATAATTAGTTCTGTCAATATAGTTTTGCCGGTTCTGCAATTTAGTTTTGTAGGGAATATAAGCAAGACTTTTGGAACCTGTTGGTCAATGACCTTTGGGCGAGCGACTTACGTATTTTTGGCAGGTCTATCCACGCCCCGTACTAATACGACCCATGGATTGTAATGACATATGTATAAATTAGTTCAGTTCTGTAAAACATGGGATCATCATGCAATGCTGCTGCCCGAACTTCGACTGTTGCAATAAATATCAACGAAGACTATTTTGGGGACTAATCCCATTTTTAGGACTTACTACTAGATCAACTACTTAGCCACCTCATGGCCAATGTCCGTTATAGGATTTACAATATCCTGTAGAGGACTTCATTTGGAGACTGGTTTTCCACGAAAATATAGAAACTAGTACTAAATAATTACAAAAGTGCTTCGAATTGAGTTGTTCTGAGTTAACACCCCTTAAATAAAATTAATTAATCTTTAGTAAATTGTATTTAAATAAAGGATTCCTACTGAGTTTTCTGGTAGTATTTCTCAATAGATGGCACCACATACACTGCATGGGAGCAATTATAGTATCGGGAAGACTACGTAGAAATGTATATTACGTTCAATACCTGTTACGTAGAACGGGCGGCCCAGAACGTGGCCACACTAATTGCCCTGCTTGTGGCATTTCTAAGATCCTGCCATGAACATGTGGCAGGGCAAGCTGGGCAAGCTCTTAGATGGGCCATGGATTGGACCGATAATCCGCAAATACAGTCCATTTTGGGGCTGCTCGACAGTCCCCACCTAGACATGTTTTCTTTGCTTCGGCCCACCTGAGTCCGGAGTCTGTTTAGGGACTTCCAGATCGGTCACGGTAATTGGATGTCCAGGCGGGAGGCTTTCGGAAGGCATGACAAACTGATTCAGCAATGATTTTTGTACACGCCAGATGCTGCATCTCGCTGTTGAGGGATCGGTCGTTAGTGGCGTGGTGCATTTGGCAAAGCTATTTCGGCTTTTAAGGCTTTGCAACGGTGACCATGGATGGACATCATCACAGTATATGCAACACAACGGCGTTAAACTCACAGTAAACGAGTACGGTTAACACAAGTATGTCCCATAGTAAAAGCAGTTCTACGTGAATGTCAGTAACAAGAGACATTTTACTGCGCGCTTTTAGAAGGCAGTGTAACGCCCGTGGGACGCGCGCCCATTATTTCGATAGTGCTGCAGTGTCGATCGAGGCTATTCAAAATGACGCGCAGGGAAAGCTTGCAACCTCTAGGGGCAACTGTAAATGTAAGTATGATTAATTTATAATGTTCTATATAAGCCTTTAAGGCAGATAATGAAAGGTTACAACGATAATTTCACTGATATTGATATATTTGCTTTGTCTATATTTCAGTTTAAAAAACAGTTAATGAATAAGTTTGTCTTATTTAAATATTATTACCGTATAAATATTATTATCACTGTATAATACCTAACAAACACCTACTGTATGCTACCTAGACTAACTTAATTTTGTTGTTTACCCATAGTTGCTTGTTACCAGTTATATTGTTTCATATGATCTATTATAGATAATGATGCTGGTTGTGCGATTAACTAAGTCTTTTCTAAGAAATACTGTATTAGTATTAAGCTAATTACGCAATTGTTTGTTGTCTCAAATAAAATAAGAATAAATAATAATAATAAAGAAAACCGTTGGCTCGAACCGGATCAAAGAATTTCTAGAATCTCACATGCGATTTGTATATATTGAGAGCCAGTTCAACCGTACATTCATTCTCTTCTGGAAGCTCACGAAAGAAATAATACTACGAAGAAAGAAGAAACCGTAAAAATAAGAAATATTTAAGAAAATATATTAAGAATTACTGCGAAGTGAGCCCTAGAAATCGCTACAACAGAAGTCAATGTCTTCAGAGTGACTACACTCTCGGAAACGTCATTATAAACTCTCGCCTCGAGACACGCTAGCCGTAAGCTTGCGTGGCGTCGCCTAGCCGTTGCCTAGCTGTAGCCGAGGCGTTACCTAGCCGTAGCGTAGTATAAATATGGATAGTATGAAAACTATGCCCAGTAGATGAAATAACTACCTATGTTCGATGCTCTATTGTAGCTTTAGCTTCCTAGACTTCGGGCTGATACTTATCCAAAATCACTTTTTGGTACGACCAGGATTTGTACCCAGGATCTTATCTGCAGTTAAACATACTACAGCCAGACCAATAAAGCAGTCAAATACTAAGTAAAAAAGGGATGGAATACTTGCGAGTTGGACTTCACCGTTTTTAGGGTTCCGTAGCCAAATGGCAAAAAACGGAACCCTTATAGATTCGTCATGTCTGTCTGTCTGTCCGTCCGTATGTCACAGCCACTTTTTTCTGGAACTATAAGAGCTTTACTGTTAAAACTTGGTTCGTAGATGTATTTTGTGAACCGCATTAAGATTACAAAAATAGAAAAATAACAATAATTTTGGGGGTTCCCCATACATAGAACTGAAACACAAATTTTTTTTTTTCATCATACCCATACATGTGGGGTATCTATGGATAGATTTTCAAAAATGATATTGAGGTTTTTAATATCATTCTTTTCTAAAGTTTGCGCGAGAGACTCTTCCAAAGTGGTAAATTGAGTGTCCCCCCCCTGTAACTTCTAAAATAAGAGCATGATAAAACTAAACAAAATATATCGACGCCCCCGGGCAATAACCAGGTAATCGAAAATTTCAAATTTTACAGGAGAAAAGATTTACTCATTTTATCGAATATCTTTTCAAGGAGTGGGACTATCGGAATCATTGATGTATTAAACGAAAGCTAATTTTTTGTGAAATATGACTGCGTCAGTATAATGAAATTCCTTTTATTCAAAACCAAGTAATTTACTAAAACAAATATTACCTAAAATTCTATGCATTACATATTGCAGTAAAGCTACTTACGGGATTATTGCTGTAAATTTATCAAACAAAATATTACGTAACATTATATTATGGACGAATACAGCGTTATTTTTATCTGAGGGGTGATACATAACGTGTTATTACCGAGTTATTGTGGTACTATCAATTAATATTAAAAATAGTATTGATTGATAACATTATTATTACAAGGAAATTTTGAATAACAGTGTTAATGTCACCACTCAATATCGACTATTTTTTGTATTTAAATGTAATATTAGAAGGTATTAAACGGAATAAACGCAATAATTAGCTTATTTAAGTTATATATTAATAAACCATTGAATGAAATTTGACGCTTCAATTTTACATGAACTTTGATTAATAATAAAAGTCCAAGAAATCAACTTTGACTTAAATTTTATTATTTTTTTGACATGGATTGATAGAAAGAATGGTAAATTCGAGGAATAGCTTCACTTTTACATAGACTTAAAAAGTATGTTTGCAAAGCTTTGCTTATTAGTATTGGTTGTGGAGTTGCAACGTGCATACCACATGCACGTTGCAACTCCACAATATTCAAGCAAACAACTGCACCTGGAGTACTCGTACGCTTACGTCCTCGTCGTTTAGCTGAGGCAGAATAAGTGCGGTTTATGTCGAGATCTGAATAAGAATTTTCATAATTATATTTGAAAAACAACTTATCTGCTTGTTAATCGACCGCGCTTACTTCCATGACGTCAGACCAGCGGATCACATTTCGGACTGCTGCAATTCTGTGATACGATATTTTCGGCAGATATCTTTGAATCTTGAATAATGCAAAAAATTTGGTCAGGGTATACAACACTTTATTTTTAGGTTTTTTTTATATGGGTGCATGTATGGAATCTCTCTCGTTTTGACAATGTCCAGTTTCAAAAACGATGGAATATGCTATTACCTAAAAGTTTGGCAACATATATATTAGGTCTTTACCTATGAAATTGCCGTTCTGCAGTACTGGCCATTTCAAATCAAAATAATTTTTGTTTGGCTAAGAATTCTAATTTCAAATTAATTTTATTTTAAAAACATGGATTCTTTTTTCCAAAAGTAGTCATTTCTTTATTGATTAGTGTTACATTTTCATCGCATTTCAATCTTTTTCGTCATCATGGATACGTTAAAAATTCGAGTAATTATGGAATATGAGTACCGTCGTGGCAGCAACGCGGCACAAGCGGCACGCAACATCAACGACGTTTACGGAGGTAACACTACAAACCAACGCACCACCTGTTATTGGTTTGCTCGCTTCCGTTCTGGAAATTTCGACCTGAAAAATGAACCTCGCGGTCGTCCGAAGACTTTGGTCGACAATGACGAATTAAAGGCGGTTGTGGAAGCTGATGATACACAATCTACGGCTGAATTAGCAGCAGCTTTCGACGTTAGCGTCAAAACAATATTGGTCCATTTGCGTCAAATTGGCAAGGTAAAAAAGCTTGACAAATGGGTGCCCCACGAACTCAATGATCGCCAGCGCGAAGTACGCGTCGAGACGTGCCTTGCACTGCTCAACAGACACACAAATGAAGGAATTTTGAACCGCATTGTTACCTGCGATGAAAAATGGATTCTGTTTGATAACCGCAAGCGCTCAGCAAGTTGGTTGGATCCTGGTTCAGCACCTAAACAATGCCCTAAACGAAAACTTACCCCTAGAAAAGTGATGGTCACTGTTTGGTGGTCTAGCGCCGGTGTGATTCATCACAGCTTCTTACCAAACGGGGTGAGCATTACTGCAGATGTGTACTGTGAAGAACTGAGCACAATGATGGAGAAGCTGGCGCATCTCCAACCAGCATTGGTCAATCGCTCGTCTCCGCTGCTCCTGCACGACAACGCGCGACCTCATACTGCACAGCAGACGGTCTCCAAGTTGCAAGAACTGGGGTTGGAAGCTCTCCGTCATCCGCCCTACTCACCAGACCTTGCGCCTACAGACTACTACTTTTTCCAGAATTTGGATAACTTCTTGGCGGGAAAAAAATTCAATACCCGAGAGGCAGTACAAAATGCCTTTGAAGAATTTGTTGCCTCCCGTCCAGCTGATTTCTTTAAGAAGGGCATCAATAAACTGCCACTGCGATGGCAAAGATGCATTGATTGCATGGGTGATTACTTCGATTAATACAAATAAAAAATTCATGAAAAAAATTCGTTTAAATTTTTTCATACAAAACGGCAATTTCATAGGTAAAGACCTATTAGTTATATAAAGAGAAAAAATTTCACGGTTTTTGTCCTGTCCATAACATTTCTCACGTTCAGTTAAAAAAAAACATTAACAAAGCACTTCTTGTTTCCGAACTGCCTCTTTTAGCGATTTGGTAATGCCATACATACCAATATCTATAAATTAATATATAATATAAATTCTTGACTATTAGCAATAGCTCTTTTTACTTGAGCTTGTTTGGTATTCCTTTTCAATACTTCGGTAAGATAAATATGAGGTTGTTTGTATATTTTTGATGAAGACGCCACGAAAACACTACTGGTTAAATATAATGATCGATTTGAAGTTGTTGATGGAGTTCTTATCATTTCTGTATTTGTTATAATTTTATTAGGTCCAGAGTCTCCACATAGACTTGAAACACCACTTAATGGACTCTTTAATATTTTCTTCCCTGAACTTGGAACATATTCTGAGTCATCTGGCGAAAAATCTTCAACGGATTCCTGATCAGCATCAACATATTTATTTTTCATTCCACCTGTAATCAACAAAATAACCTTAGTTGCTTTTTAATTAATTGGTGGAATAGATGATAAAATAAATTAGGAGCACCACATAAAATACGTCTCAAACAAATGTGTGTGGGAATCGAACCCGCCACTATTACGTCTTAATCGGCGTATTGTGTTTAACTGGTCGTCAAATCGTCAACCAATTAACACAAAAAAAATTATAACTTATTATGCATAAACCTTCTTCTTAAACAATTAATTATTGGTAAAAACTACATTAAAATCCGCTGCGTAGTTAAAAGATCTAAGCATACGTACCTAGATACATACAAAGACACAAGGCGAGAAGCCGAACTTTTAAAAATCAAAACCCAACACTTAGCTAGCACGCCCGTCGAAGTTACAATAAGTAGAACTTGATTTAGTTAAGTACTAAATTACTAGGTGTTATAAAAAATCTATAAAGCTTTTGATAATGACTGGACGTCAGACATTGCACTTCGGAGTTATTTCTGGACATTCTACGTCTATCGGCGCCTATAATATGATAAATACAACGGTTACAAAATACGAAATCATAAAGAACTTCCTTGATTAGTACTAATTTAGAGTGGTTATATATTATAGGTACTTACTTCTAAATGCGTCGTCAACCAACCAACGCCAACATTTGAATATTCTATTTCTTTTAGAATTGATTATCACTTTTAACTCACAAAATAAGCTATCCGTATCACTTAAACTTAAATAATACCAGTCTCAAAAGTTAGAAAACATTAAGTAATTTTCGAACGCGAGTTCAGTTTGCAACTGTTTACGTAAACATATCCTCTGCACCAGGACAATGTACAATTACACGTGTTGGGAGCATAGCATATATCTGTTATTGTTTAAGAGCTACTAAAAGAAAGAAACAAATATGTATTGGTAACTATCGCGTGGCTAGACAAAAACAGTCATATCCAATACAGAGCTAGGTGTATTGAAATTAGAAATAAATTTACCGAATTAAAATGTTACGGACATAAATGGGCTAAAATAACATTGTAAGTGTATATTACGGAATATGGATATTGAAAATAGTTCACCAGAATACCTGCGCCGACGTTTACCAAAAAAATCATGAGAATTTCTTACGGCAATAACCCGGTAAATGCATATTACAAAAATAAAATAAATATATTTTTTTGGTAAAGACTTATAACAGTTTTATTGCTGAAATTATTTTGTTTTTTAAGTCCCAACAATAAAATGTTTATCATGATATCTTTGTAAATATTGTTAGGAAAAATCTGAAAAAAATTGACAAGGTGTATTCTAGTCCACAGATGCCGAATTTGACATAAAAGCATAAACCCCATAATAGGACATTACCGGGTTATTGCCCGGGGGCGTCGATATGTACATTACCATGAAAACTAACAACTAAAATTGGTTTGAACGAGATCTAGTAAGTATTTTTTTTAATACGTCATAAATTGTAAACCGCAATTTGCCTTTCATTATCAATCAAATACTTGCTGCTACGGAACCCTTCATGGGCGAGTCCGACTCGCACTTGGCCGGTTTTTTATTACAGGTATCCAAAAATCTATTGTTGAGGCAAGTCTGACATCGCGTGTTGCGTCCGATAACGTCTCGCCTCTGCTAACTAATGTACATACTACTGTTTATCGTTTGCCATTAAAATAGATCACGAACAGTCTCTGGTGTTAACTTGACTTTTTATTGTAGCCTTTTGACTGAATTTAGCATGCAAAGGGAATGAAGCAATCTGCATTCTTTTTAATGTGGTTACGCTGTCCAGTCTAGACGGGCACTTATTCATTATGTAGGTAACACAATTTCTAAACAGAGCCTTCTATTCTTAAAACATTTTGTGAAGACTAGTTAATATTACTTTTGACATATTTTCCCCGCGTATCACATGCAAGGGCTTCCTAATCATTTGTGCCTAACGCTTTAAGGCTGGATGCTGAAAATCAGTGTTACAGTCTACAAAGGCTGTAATGATATGCTGACCTGCAGTCTTTTAGACACATATTGGATTATGTTTGTACTTTTATTTAGATATTGTATTATATCTTTTATGTACTTACCTATACCTGTTATCGTTGTTTTTGTTTATTTCTTTGTTTAAAGTATA
Source organism: Pseudoips prasinana (assembly GCA_951640165.1). Taxonomy (NCBI): domain Eukaryota; kingdom Metazoa; phylum Arthropoda; class Insecta; order Lepidoptera; family Nolidae; genus Pseudoips; species Pseudoips prasinana. Next base: position 10,265,518 of record OX621249.1, on the reverse strand, counting down.
TATGTATGTTTATTTATTTAAGTTTTTATGTTGTGTCTAATAAATCTGTTTTCTTTCTTTTCTAATTATAGTATTGTTTAGTTTATTTGTTTGTAATAGTGTTGTTTCTGGCCTAGAAAGAATAAAAACCAGCCAAGTGCGAGTTGGACTCGCACATGACGGGTTCCGTAGCAGCAAGTATTTCAGTTGATTAAATGAAAGCAAATTGCCGTTTAAAACGTATTAAAAAAAACTACTTGCTAGATCTCGTTCAAACCAATTTTCGTTGTTATTTTCTATGGTAATGTATATCATATATTTTTTTAGTTTTATCATTCTGTTATTTTAGAAGTTACAGGGGGGGGGACACTCATTTTACCACTTTGGAAGTGTCTCTCGCGCAAACTATTTATAGTTTAGACAGAAATGATATTAGGAACCTCAATATGATTTTTAAAGACCTATCCATAGGCACCACACATGTATGGGATAAAAAGTTTTTTTTTTGTGTTTCAGTTCTATGTATGGCGACCCCCCAAAATTATTGTTCGTTTTCTATTTTTGTGCGGTTCACAGAATACACCTACTTACCAAGTTTCAGCAGTACAGCTCTTATAGTTTCGGAAAAAAGTGGCTGTGACCTACGGACGGACAGACAGACAGACATGACGAATCTATAAGGGTTCCGTTTTTTGCCATTTGCCTACGGAACCCTAATAACAGGGCCACCACAAACCATCCCGTGGGTGTCGTAAAAGGCGACTAAGGGATACATCATGTAGTCGGGCAGCAGCATCATCTGTGTACTAGCTATCACCCAACTCGCATGCTAAGCGTGTTGACAAAGGCAAACCCTGGGGGGGTTTGCCTTTATATGCCTTAATGGCACATAATAAAAATATTTGGGAGAGGCCTTTGTCCAGCTGTGTATAATAATAGGTTGATGAAGAAGATAGTTTTCTATACTAATATTACAAATATATATTTCTTTGTTTGTAATAGGTTATCTAGAAAACTACTAGACTGATTTGCAAGTAACATTATAATCTGTCAATTTTCATTTATCACGCAAGCATAAGGTTCACTTTCAATTGGGGAAATTTGACAGATTGGGGTAGCTTGATGTGCTGGCGTCTGTACCTAACCCAAGAGTGATTATTTAGCGTGCGCTGCGAAAGCTAATTATCTTTCTAATATAATATATGTGAAAGTTTGTGAGAATGAATGTAATTTATAGATCTTTGTAACTCTTTCACGCAAAAACTACCGACCGGATTTTGATGAAACTTTATAGAAATATAGCTTATATATCCGAATACAAATAGGCGTTAAGTTTAGCGCGGGTAAAATCCAGTAATACATAAAATAATGTTCAACATGTTTATGGTAATTATCATTATCCACAAAATAATCGGTCAGGTTATATACAACATGTAACATAATTAACGCACACCCTGAAAATATTTTGTTCAGAATCGTTAACTGAATCGATTCATATCATTTTTAATATAGGTAATTTTTTATTCCAAAATAATGAAAACTATGGAAATTATTGTCATATTAACCCTGTACAGTCAACACAAATTAAAATGGACCGTAAGTCAATGTAATAAGACTTTTAAAATCGCATTTTATTTGTATTCATACAAATTCCATCATTCAATACAAAATAAAGAAAAATAAACTTTACTCCAAGAAACTAATTTTGTAAATAACAATGTATCATGTTAAATTAAAAATTCAGTGTATGTATTATGATTACAACATAATATTCTAATTGGGGTGTTTGAGGGTGTGCGTTAATTACGTTACATGTTGTATATGTCTAACTACCTACATGTTTCCGTTAAAATCCAATAACAAGATTTTGTTCAAAATACTTATTTATCTTTTGATCTATTGACCCATGCATACCCGAGGGTCGCTAGTTTCATAATGTACCTATAGAACTGAGTGCTCGGTCCAGCGTTCACATACCGGGCCGGGCCCATATGTGATATTGATTTTTTTTTTTGGCAAAAAATAGTAATTAGTAGCAACCGCAATCCTGTCAATTGCGATTCTCTCATAGCCAGTCTATGGACGCTCTTGATACCAAAGAAATGTATGGATCACCTGATGTAAAGGGGTCACCGTAGCCTATGGAAGCTCTCAACACCAAACAAATATACGACCTCCTTATGTTAAGCGGTCACCATAGTCTATGGATATTCTCGACACCAAACAAGTATACGGACCACCTGATATTAATGGTCACCGTAGCCTATGGACGCTCTGGACACCAAACAAGTATACGTACCACCTGATGCTAAGCGGTCACCGTAGCCTATGGATGCTCTCGGCACTAAACAAATATACGACTTCCTTATGTTAAGCGGTCACCATAGCCTATGGAATCTCTCGACAACAAACAAGTATACGGATCACCTTATGTTAAGCGGTCACCGCATCCTATGGACGCTCTCTCGACACTACAATATTATACGGACCTCCTGATGTTAAGCGGTCACCGTAGCCTATGGACGCTCTCGACACCATAAAAGTATACGGACCACCTGATGTTAAGTGGTCACCGTAGCCTATGAATGCTCCCGGCACCAAACAAATATACAACCACCTTATGTTAAACGGTCACCGTAGCCTTTGTCGCTCGGCACACCAAACAAGTATACGGATGTTAAACGGTCACCGTTGCAAGTGGTCTAAAGCACATTCGGTTTTTTACACAACAATTGTTCGATACGGAAATCAAACCTGCGATACACTGGGTGCAAATGTCCGTCCGGTTTATACCCACTAGGCCATAATAACACTCCCCAATAAATATTAAATTGGTTCCTATCCTTTTACTAATACTTTCAGTATTAGTTTGATTGATGATGCTACGAATAACTTCGCTGTAATACGTGTATCTACTTCAATATTGATATTGATTATGGCTTTCCCTTTGAATACGTACAGACGCCAGCACATCAAGCTACCCCAATCTGTCAAATTTCCCCAATTGAAAGTTAACCTTATGCTTTTGTGATAAAGTTGAAAATCTATCAAATAAATTGGCAGATTGGGGTAGCTGGATGTGCTGGCGTCTGTACCTATCGCGACAGTAAGCTTAGGCTTTTAGTGTTCAAAAGAAAAATATGTGACAAAAAGGCAATCAGTTAAAAGCATTATAGACTGTCTCGCTCTTACGCATTATAATAAAAAAAAAAGGTTTTTATTCACGTAGACTTTAAAAAAGCGCTTGCAAATAGTCAGAACATGTTTGTAGTATTATAGTTGTATACATTATAATTTCTTGTAACACAGATATTTAGGTACACATTGTATTGATTGTATTAAAACATTTATAAAATTTATTTTATTACAGCAATGATATTTAGCTAGCTCGTATCAAGTTATTGTCAAGAGATTATGTTTAAGTTTAATTATCTAGTTTAAGTCTAATATTTTTAATACATATTGTCAATGGTTCTGCCTATATTAAGGTGTTATTATTATGACGGACCTTGTGTTAATAACCATTAGTACCCTTATAATAAGACTTTTTACTTACTTATCCTTTTGACAGTAGTTACCCTAGTGACAGAGTTGTTGAAGCCGCCCTGTAAGCCCGTGACATAGCTTAACGACTGTTGTCTATTAAGTACAACCGGGACCGGCAGCTTAACGTGACCTCCAAAGCTCGGAGACGCTCAGAAATTAGCGAGCCTAGTTACTTAACCTTGACGATCACTTACGGACCGGTAATAGAGTCTAGCTATGAGCCTTATAGTTTGCTGCTTCTGGGTACGTTAATCACAAGTAGTTAACCCAACATTATAATTAATCTCGGCTGTTGAGTGATGCATTACAGGGCATCAATGACTTATTTTTCTGGATGTCTAAATCCGGCCGTCCAACAGGCACATTCTGTAAAGATGCTCATTGATGCCAATGTGGCCTGTGGTAGGCAGGAACACTAAGATTATTAAATCATTGTTTTTAAAATATTCAAAGACTGTCTATATCGCTTCGTATCAATATTGTATTAGTTATTATAGTGGGCACGGACGGGGTCCATAGATAATAACACACGTTTTAAATCACGTCCTAAGTTAATTTATGAGTTTACTGTTCAAATTGGTTCATCAAGATCATTACTACACAAATACATCAAAACAAAATCAATAAAAAAATTTACTAACTGGGATTTTACGACCAAAAGTTAATTAATTACTCTTTTAAAAACATATGTACATCTGACTTCTACAATTTTATTACAACCAATTTAAATAAAATTTATATAGAACCATTTGAAGATAATTTTCTTTCCAATTATCAATATCAGGTCACACGAAAAACATAGTCAAATTGCTATCCACCGTCCTGAACTTTGAAAAAATTATATTTTTTTATACGCTTACAGTGATCCAATGACCAACCACTTTCGATGGTTTTTAAATATTTATCCTATTATTTAAGTTAATTATAAGATTTACACCTGTATACAGTAAAACATCATAAGTACTTTCTTTAATTGTAAATATAACAGCCGAAAATTAAACCTAATGACTAAAACTCTTATCTAAAAAAATCTTTGCTCCCTCGTTAATTGCAAACTTTAGGAGCTATAACGGTGCAATTTGGCACAGATGTTCCATTTCTGATGTCGATATTTAACAATGCCAGATACATTAAAGAGGAAACTAAATTCTACGTGACCGAAAACCCAAATAATCGCCAAATCTATAACTATATACATATAATAAATTCGTAGGAGAGTCAAAACTATACATTGAATATTATTTTTTAAAAGGATTTTTGGGGCGTGTTCTACAATTGATATCGAAGCCAAAATATAGTTTTTAGAATTTTTGTCTATTTTTCTGTATGTATGTCCGGGTTAAACTCAAAAAGTACCGCATGGATTTACTTCAAATTTTGCATGAATTACTAAGAGGTCGGGTCTCCATAAAGGCTACATATTATCACCTACGGGGGAGGAGCTGTGATAATTTAATAAATTTAACGCGGGTAAAACCGCGGGTCACAGCTAGTATTTAATAAAAGCATAAAAAATATATAGACAACTAGCTGTGCCCCACGGTTTTACCCTCGTTAAAATAAAGTTATAAATTATGTATAGCATATGTGTTATTGGGATATAATCTACTAAGGATACCCACTGACCCAAACTTTCATCAAAATTCCGTTCGGTAGTTTTTGCGTGAAAGAGTAACAAACATACTCAGTAGGAGAGTAGGACTCTAGTAGGAAGTAGGATAATAATATAGAGATAAGTCATGTTCATCATAATATTATGCGCAAGAAGTCCACTTATAGATAATAGACTCCCCAACGATCTCAACATTAAGAGGAATAATTGATGTTCGTGTGAAAAAGTAAGAAGGAAACTCATTCCCCACTCAGTAGTTCTTCTATATATATGGCCTTTGCGTCTGTTACAGACGATTTACGGCGCATCGTCTGAGAGACATTTTTTGGTGGCTAAACAAACCGATGCGAGAGCGACATAGCCTGCCGCAGGCCTGACAAGAGAAGTTTGCGGTGGTTGGTGCCGAGCCGCTTTCATGTCGCTTCTGTCTCTTATCAGCAAGTACTCCAGACCAGGCTTCATCACAGATCTTACGACTCTCCGTTCTTCTACGGCCACAATATTAATATAATATAGTACACCCAGTGTACCACAACCCAACCATGGCACCCACAGCGCATTTAATTTGTATAATTAATGTAATATTCCGCTGGAATATGCATGAAGCGATGAATCGAAATGAACAGTAGGAGATCGACTGTGGGTTTTATTGACAGCACTGAAACGCACTGTAATACTGTATATCGAGTTTAATTGCAAAATTTAATGAAATTTTCAACTTTATTTCGAAAGGTTTATTAATCAATTTGGACGGATGGGATGTGATCATTGTTTTACTGCCATTTACCATGACGGGGTATTCAGTTTTGTTGCGAATTCGGGCTTTTTATTAATATATGCTTGAAATGGCGCTAGCTTTGTTAAAAGATTATGTGTCTTTTTTCAATGTCATTTGGGGTTTAGCTATAATTCTTGTATTATTTATTTTATGTTTTTCTTTGTATACATTTTACGTTTATTCATAAGTAACCTATTGTATTGTATAACCATTTAGCATTAGAATTATCAGCACTCTAGATATTTATATTATTTTTATTTTAGTAAACTGTGAAAACGTTTTTTTTATTTTTTTTATACAACTTAGTTGGCAATCAAGCATATTGCCCACCTGATGGTATGTGGTCACCGTAGCCTATGAACGCTTTCAACACCAGGGGCATCATTAGCGCATTGCCGACTCTTTAGAAACCTTACAACTCCCTACGTTATGGGGTGTATTAGGGTACACCCCACAACTATTTAGTGTCATTACTTTTAGTTTATAAGCTCATATTGTATAACTATTTCCTTTTAATTTGAATGTTAATTACACTATAATTTATGCAAGAGGCGCTCATAGCCAGATGTTCTCACTGGTTTTTAAGTGATTGGCAAGGTTAAGCAACTAGGCTCGCGGTCAGTCCATAGATGGATGACCGCCAAAGGGGTTTTATATCTGAGAATAAGTGCTTCGGAGGGCACGATAAGCCGTCCGTCCCGGTTGTAGCCATTACCCAACAGTCGTTTAGCCATGTCAGAGGTCTATCAGGCGGCTTGAACAACTCTGACACCAGAGTAACCAATGCCCATACGATAAGAGAAGAGATTTATTCTAGGCATTTATTCTTTAGATGGGGGATTAATATTATTAAATGTTTGATAGTAAATCTTGAAGCAAACAAAGCTCAAATATGCAAGAAATATCATCAAAATGAGATGAAGAGTAAGAAATCAACTGCGGGTTACATTGACAGTACTGAAAGAAATAAACGAAGAATTGTTTTAACCCAGCGCTCCTTGGAACGCGCATTGAAGAATTCAAAGCAAAATTAAAACTTGAGTTCAAGTTTGAATCTTTTAAGAAAGAAAACTATTCTCAGTTACTTAAGCCATCTTGAAGTGGCCGTCGCGTCGTTCTGGTGCCTAATTTTATTACAAAGAGAAAGCGAAATTTGCAAATTTGTGTTTTTGGATGCCTCCATACTCTTATACTGAAGTCAAAGTCAAAAACCATTTATTCCGTAAAAAAATTACATTTATGTGGAATCGTCATGATTTACCCTACCGTGCAGTAGTGTTTCTCAGTAGCTGCCACGTCATGCGTGGCATCTACTGAGAAACACTGCCAGAAAACTCAGGAGGAATCCTTTGTTAAAATAAAATATCATCATATCAGCCGAAAGACGTACACTGCTGGACAAAGGCCTCCCCCAAAGATCTCCACAATTGCTGGTCTTGGGCTGTTCGCATCCGGCAGTTTCCAGCGACCCGAACAAGATCATCGGTCCATCTTGTAGGGGGCCTGCTCACGCTGCATCTTCCGGTTCGTGATCGCCACTCGAAAACCTTTCTGCCTCAACTAATAAAATATTCTTAAGATTAATTACAATCATGTGCGTTGACTCAGAACAACTCAATCCCAAGAATGAAGAAATTAAAAATAAAGCTTTAAGACAACCAATTGCATCATAAATATTCTAGAGCGGTCTGCCAGTTACAGATTCTACCGGTATTTACCTTCATGCTTTAATTCAGAAGAAAACAGGATAAAAATTCAGAAGATGTCAAGCCCACGTTTATGTATCTTCTTAATATTAAGTATATTTCTATATGATTACCAGATAGATTACAACCCCAAATGTATTTATTTCTCCATCTCTCTTAAAAGCTCTTGGAACGCTTTCAGTTATACTCAAACAAACCTTAAACCAGGCGTCCAGTTGCAACTTAGCGATAAATGTGATATTTTAAACTTCTTTAATAACGTTTCACTTTAATGAAGGAGTATTTTATCAAATAAGACTTCATACTAAGTAGATTAGCTTAGTTTAAATTGTTTAAAGGTTAATTGAATTAGAAATGTTCTTAGAATACATTTTATGAAACTATTTCCAGTCGCAGTAGTAATCTTTTATTATTTCTAACCTGTATTTTGTGTCTGTTGTGCAATATTATTTTGTAGTGTATACGTTACATCAACGATTACACCACTTACTGCTTAATTAAGTATTTTAATCGCATACGTGACGTATACGTGGACGCACCTCCTGCCTTAAGATTTTCCTTTAACCTTTTTTAAGAATGTTTTGACTAGAGCAATATTAAGCCTATTTAATCAATGCTCATATTAGTAATGATTCATTATACTCGTAATAACTACATCACACTTTTTGATAAGGCGGCCAATTGTGCTATTAGAATTTGTATTTTTTTTTATGCTGGATAGGTTTGCGCTTGACTACGATCTCACCTGATGGATAAGTGAAGATGACGTGGTCAAAGGTGATCCGTGCGTGCCCATAAGCCTGTTCACTCTAGCCTTGAATAAACCATTGTAGTATGAGTCTGGAAACACGTCGTTCGGGAGGGTGTTCCACTGCTTAGCCGTGCGTATGATGAAGGAGGAAGCAAAGCGCTTCGTACGGCATAAAGACCGTTCCGACGCCTGGTAGTCCAATGAAAAAAGGGGGAAGGGGGGATAAGTTCATTAAGGTCTTGAACGCTTCCTCTATGAAACAGCCTATAAGAAACCGATAAGCTCGCAACCTGACGCCTATGATCCAAGCTTTGCAGCTTTTTATTTGTTAGGTCTCTATCATCGATTATCCTGCGAACGCGTCTGTCTATTGAATCCAAAGAGTCCAGCTGATACTTTGCGGAGCCATGCCAAAGGTGAGAGCAGTATTCCATGCAGGGTCAGACTGGAGCTTTGTACAAATTTAGAAGCTGTTCCTTCGTGAAGTACCGTCTCATCATATTAAGGATAGTGAGCTTTTTGGCACAGGCCTCACCTTTGTACTTGATGGATCGATCAAAATTAATTGGAAGATAAATTCAAAACTAATAAGATACTATAATAAATCACTACACCCTAGATTCATCACATTCGTTATCACTCCGTATCCTAATTTATACATAGGTACAAATTCCGACTCCCGATTAGTACCGATACCCTTTAACCAACTTAATAAATGGCTACGTGAAAAAACCACGCAGCTACATGAAAAAAAGTGGATGGATATAGAATCATGCGGACAGACAAAATAAATCCTACCATCTCTGAACAAACGCCTATTTCGCAGTCTTCTACATCTGAACAGATAGGATCAATGCATGGTGATAGGCACAATCACCGGACTCTGAACACTCAACAATCACCTCTTCAAGATTGCGTCACAGACAACCCCTTGTGCAGAGAGCCCCTAGTTCCTAACGATCCGAAGACACTGCAGGAAGCACTCAAGCCAAGCTTTCGAGGCCTCTTACTTCTGGATGGAATATTAAGTTCGGAAACCAATCGACGAACTTTGAGATATAAAAAGGGATACGTTCTTACGCAAAGCGAAATATAGCTCAGCGTAGTAGATTGCAGACTTTTACTAAAATCTTGACAAGCACATGTACGTACGGAAGCACTTACGGGATTCGTTGCCATGCCTTTGAATAACCAAACAAACATACAAAGACACCCTTTATTACACCATAAAACCAACATTGTATGAAAAAATGTCTTGAAAAAATGCGAAGTGCTGTGTTATGTATCGTAAAATGAATGTTATGTTCCATATAAGTATGCTTTGAGCTTTGATAGACGTTTTACGGTTAAAGTGTTGTAAGTACTTCAAGTCAAGATACTTGAAGTACTTACAACACTTTAAGCAGAATTTTCTCTTTCACAATTTGTCAGGAATTTAACAAAGATGTAGAAGTGAAAATAAAAAGAGAATATCTACAAGGTGAAAGTGACGTTAAATGGCACAGTGATATATTTATATAAATATACTTTTAAGAATTAAAAGGATCATAAAAAGAGGTTTATTAACACTTCACAATAATTAATTTAGAAATTAACAACAATTCCCTTATGACAAATCACTTACAAACGACATTCACAGTAAGCACTGCTATAAACACTACACTTGAACTTAAAATTAATCGATACGTAAACCAACAGAGCTTGTCTGGTTCCAAAGTGAAAAAGACACCTGTTGACTCGGCCATATACAGGCAAAGTCCCATGTGACATTTCAGTTATCTTTAAAAATTGCTTACAATCCAGTATACAACTTAATCATACAATACCATAGCTAAGTGCTGTGTGGTGACGGCGACAAATATCAGAATCAGAATATCATCACCCCATCTCATCCCGTGGGGGGCGTAGAAGTCGACCCGAGAGAATATCTACCAGAAGATGGGCAGCAGCTTCCTTCTGATTACTATGACCATCTTACTGCGATCACCAACCCGCCTGCCAAGCGTGGCGATTATGGCATATCCCCGCAAGACGATTCTTGAGGGAGGCTTGTCCAGCAGTGGACGTATTTAGCTGTAATGATGATGATGATGATAGCTAAGTACCATATATAATACCTTCGACCTTTGTATGAAAATATCTTTGAAAAGCTCACCCTTCGAAGAACTATGAAACTCCGATAAATTACTAAAGGAAAATTATCCTGAGTACTCGGTAATTAAAAATAATTAAAGATGTCCCAGGCTCTTGAAGACTAAATACTTCTTTAGAATTCAGCATTCCTCATATTTTAAAAGCCGTTTAGAAAACGTATTATATAGGTTTATATTTTCCCTTTTAAATCGATTTAATCACTCGCAGACAAGCTTTTGTAGTTCGAGAAGGTACTCGTAATTGCTTTGCAGTTTTATTCCAAGCTGTCTTTTGAACTATATATATATTTACTTTTTAAGGTTCTTTACCCGAAGGGTAAAACGGGACCCTATTATTAAGACTTGTCTGTCCGACTGTCAATAGGCAGTATCTCATAGACCGTGATGATGTATTTATGTGGCCGCCATAACAAAAAAACTTAACTAAAAACTAGAATGAACTGTTTTTGTTCGATATTGTGAAATGTAGATGCTTGGAATATTCACAGAATATTTCGTAATATATTCACTTAAAAAATTATTTTATTAAATAAAATAAATATTTAAGGGGGCTCCTATACAAAAACGTAATATATTTGCCGTTTTTTATTGACCCCTTCGTGCGCGAGTCCGACTCGCACTTGGCCGGTTTTAGCTATAAATAAAAACGTATGAAAATGTTTTCGGCAAATTTACATCATTATTATTACAATTAGTGCGTAGATACGAGACCTGTTTGATTCGTTAGTATAGCGGTTAATTGCAGGTAAGTAGTTAAGCTGAAGATTGGTAATGGGATTTTTCAGCCAAGAAAATCAGTATCAGGCAGTAGCGGTATGAAAGTTGGCGGTATTACACGGCCCTGCCTCAGAGAGTACGTAGAACTCGTATGTAGTGCTTGATTCTATGCAAAACTAACAAAACAAATTTTAATTTAATTGCATTTATTTTTAACGTAGTTCTAATAAAATAATAGGACAACTTTAGCTGTGTCGATTTAGTTTTGGTGCAAAATATGGAGGGAAAAAAACGATATGTTAGAAGCTGTCAAATAATAATTTGCGCCAGTTTTAATAGTTTGGTAGTTTTATTAAATTTTAAGCAGTATGAAAGTTGGCGCTATTATACTCCCTTGCCTCAGAGAGTACATAGAGCTATCGGCCTTGCTCCTGATCTACCGGTCAAGTCAGATAGTCCACTTATCAGAATATGGGAGTAATAGATTAGATAATACATCCATACAGACACTAATACACTATAAGTAAGTAACTCTTTAGTATGTTATTTATATACTATAGTATGTCATGTATGGTTAGGTTCCTTTGAAATTGACCAACATATCTGAAATTCAACTCTATCATTTTTTTATCCAGATGGGTGATTCAATTTCAATTTCTGAGAATTTCTCTACCTTGGAGGGCACGTTAAGCTGTCGGTCCCTATTTTTGTCATAAGACAACGGTCGATAAGCCATGTCAAAAGCCTACTTGGCGGCTTGAACAACTCTGACACCATGGTAACCACTGCTGATAAAGAAGAAAGAAGATAAAGCTCTACCCAGAAGTCACCTGTGGTATACTGGAAACTAAAACTACAAATAAGGTACCATCCTGAAGTATAATAAAAAAATCATGATGAGAATACGACGACTGTGTTTGGTTGTTTATGCCATAATATGTTTCACCAATCACAACGCTTGCTTTCAAACAACAAAGAGCTCGAATTCGTTCAAGTATTCCAAATTTGGAATACAATTTTGTACAAAGCTCCCAAAAGTCAGTTTTAACTCGATTACTCAGCCACTTTATACCAAATTGAATTTATAAATCGAATCAATTAAACTGTTCCCTTACCAGTATAACTTGTCCCTATTCCTACCGATATTGAAAAATTCTCACGTGGTACGGGGTGGCTCGAGGGTTCATAATGAAATTCCTTTCGGCTCCGCAGCCGGCGGAAACGGTAAGTAATTATATTATATGATCAAATAATATATAAGATCATAGTTGAAGGACTTTGTGTTTTAATGGTATGGTACGTGGGAGGTGTGTTAATTTACGATGATAATACGGAACTATTGTTCAGATGAAATGTTAGGGCTAGTTATACTTGACTGAAATGGGTATTTCCTAACATTTTAATTACCGTCAATTCTATGAAAACAAACTGAACTGGCAATTCTTCTGGGTACGTTCCCCGACGACGATGAGGATTTTTTTTGACGCTGTTTACATTCAGTTTATTTTATATATACCTGTCTTTGGGCACTATTAATTATTATAATGTTATTTATAAATAAATGTTATTATGAAAACCAATAAAGCAAATATTAATGTTTACGTTTAATGCATTTCTTTCTAATGTAGTTTTAATTAATTTAGTATTTATTTAATGATTGACATTTATATTGACGGGCCTGTGGTTGGCAAATGCTTGCTTTTCACGCCGGAGATCGTGGGTTCGATTCCCACCCAGGATAGATATTTGTGTACATGAACATATTTGTCCTGAGTCTGGGTGTAATAATTATGTAAGTATGTATTTACAAAAGAAAAGTAGTATATGTTGTATATCAGTTATCTGGTTTCCATAGTACAAGCTCTGCTTAGTTTGGGATCAGATAGCCGTGTGTAAATAATGTCAAAGGATATTATTATTATATAGGTGCGTATACTTATATATAGTATAGTATGTAAGTTAATGTAAGTAGTATAATGAAACCCATGTTCTCTTTATTCATTTACAACTTTTTACACAAGACTGTTCAGAGGCGGATTTAATGCCGAAGGAATTTTCTACCAGTCAGTCTATGGGTGATGCAGAGACAATGCAAATATTTGTGTGATGAGCACGAATATTTGTTTCTGAGTCATGGATGTTTTCTATGTATTTAAGTATTTATCTATCTATATAAGTGTGTATATCGTCGCCTGGTACCCATAGTACAAGCTTTGCTTAGTTTGGGGCTAGGATGATCTGTGTAACATTGTCCCGAGATATTATATGTCCCGAGATATTATTATATCTATAGTGCACCTACCATATTATCTCTGCATCACCCAAAGGTCGACTGGCAAAGAATTCTTTTGGCATCAAGTCCGCCTTTGTACAGTTTTGTGCAATAAGTTTGAATAAATAAAGATACCAGGTGGGCTACTGGCTAATTCGCAGGTAATCGTGATCGGCTTTCGATAGATGAAAGTTTAAACTTTGAAAATCAATTATTACCTCTATTTATTACGATATAGTCGTGTATCATGGAAGCCGATTGACCAAATGAAGCAATTTTTAACCTTCATCTATTTCGACGCCGATCACGATGACCTGCGAATTAGGCGGTAATTTTAGGTAGTTAAAACACTGGGAATAACTAATATTAAAAAAAACCAATACCTATAAAATTATTTGTTTAATGTGTTTTTGTGTGTTTAGAAATCAAACCTACAATAGATGAGGTATCCGGCCGCATGTGCATTCAAAATCAAAGTCCAAAATTATTTATTCCGTAAAAATTTTACATTTATGTGGAATCTTCATATTTTTTGTACCCTAACGCGCAGTGCATGGCGTGGTAGCTACTGAGAAACACTGCCAGAAAACTCAGTAGGAATCCTTTTTTAAAATAAAATATACTTACGATTAATTACAATCATGTGTGTAGACTCAGAACAATTATTAAAAATTATTGTATTATTTAGTTGTTATTTATAAGTAGCTTTTAAGCAATTGTGTACACATGCTCTTACTTTTTTGCTCAATAAATATTATTATTATTATTATAGAACAACTCAATCCCAAGCACTTTACACACTTTACACTGAAATAATCAGAAATTTGTAATATGCCCTGCTACACAATTTGGCTCTAACAATTATTTTAAACTTATTCGAAGACAATTCTCTAATATCACTGGGAAGATTTTTATAAAATCTTATACATTAACCACTCCGCCACTGCCACCGTGGTGTTTTGTTTTTCATTTATACATCATTCGATGCTCAATTAATTTAAAGACCTACACGTCTAAGACGGCTGATAAGTCAATATTTAGGTGAGGTTTTTACCAACAGATGGCGTTTTATCTTTATTTTGTTTTTTAAATAAGAAAGAATAGTTATATAATTTTATTTCAATTTTTAGCATTTTAAACATGCGTAGCAGAAACTAAATTTTGGATAGATTTTACAATTATTATCTAAAAAGACGACACACTACACTACCTTCAGTGCATATAAAATATGTATAACGTGTAACCGTAATAATTTTATATGTAAATTAATTTTTGTAGGTCTAGCTGTAATATTCATGAAATTCTTCAATATTTCGGCGTGATAGAAAATAAAATTAAATAGTTATTATATTAGCATATATTCCATGAATACATTATTTTGTAATAAACTGGAGACCCAACCCGGCTTTGCCTTTGTAGATAGAGGGAATAATATTGAAGATGATGAACACTTTAAGCCAGTTTATAACTACTTATATAGGATATTATTATCCCTTATAAACTAGTGTTTTTGTTAGGTTTAGATCTAATAATGATTATAAAAAACAAGACTGTTCTTACTTCTTAAAAAGCTAGATATGAATTGTAAGTTTGTTACCATCTCAAGTTTTATAATGGAAGACTTGTATGCTATTATAGATATGTTGAAGCAAGCAGATGCCTTATCAGGATTTTCTATGGAATAACGACCAGATATAGTAAAACTGCAGTAGTTGGATTTTGTTGGCTTTTACAATACAAAACTATCTGCAGTAATGACCTGTTAATTTTTTTCCTTGGAAAAAAATGATAAACAACTGTATAATTGATAAATGTTGTAAGTTATTTTGGATAAAGGCAATACAATTATTATTAACACATAGTAAAACTGCAGTAGTTGGATTTTGTTGACTTTTACAATACAAAACTATCTGCAGTAATGACCTATTAATTTTTTTCCTTGGAAAAAATTGATAAACTACTGTATAATTGATCATTGTTGTAAGTTATTCTGAATAAAGGCAATACAATTACTACTAACACATAATTTTAAACTTATTTATCTATGGGCAGTGGTTACCCTTGTATCATAGTTGTGTACGCAGCCCAGTAGGCCTCTAACATGGCTTAACGATTGTTGACTAAGGGCTTAAACCAGAACCGTCAGCTTAACGTGCCTTCCGAAGCACGGAGACGCTCAGAAATTAAACCACTTTGGCGGTCACCCGTCTATGGACTGACCGCGAGCTTTGTTGCTTAATGCCGCCAATCACTTACGGACCAGTGAAAGCATCTGGCTATGAGCGACACCCTCCCTAATTATAAACTAAAGATTATACAGTATGTTAGGTTAAACGAGGGACATATTAAGGGAGGGTGTTCAGTATTCGATTCTCGTCCCAAATATTTAAAAAACTCATAACCTAATTTTTTGACGTAATTGTCCTATAAAATACATTATCATGAACACTGAGTGCGCAAGAAGTGAACTTGTACCTAAAGTGATCACGTGGCAATGGATTGTACCTAAAGGTCATTGACCCGCGCACATGTTCTGCGATAATACTAACGTTAGCGCAAGGGTGTATACACGTTGTGAGACTTATGCGAAATTTTTGGTGTGGTTCTGTTTGTTATTTATCAGTGTTTTTTTTTTGTTTATATTTTTATTAGTATCATTTAAGCATACCCTATTGTGGGTTTGAATACGTCCCTCGTTTAAACTAACATACTGTATACAGCTTATTCGATTTAAAATTTAACTCTAATTAAAATGTTTTTATTCTCTTCACCCCATAATTCATTTAATTGGAAACTATTACTAAACCAATACCCATATAGTACTGCCCAACCATCCCTAATTACCGTATATAAACTAGTTATATGACACGTATGTAATTGGTTACGAGTATCTCATTTAATGGGGGACACAAAACGATTGAATTACGCTTAATATACGAGTTAATATTCAGGGTTTAGTCTATGCGTAGTCCAAGTCTAGGGACGTATTTAATGATCTTGAATATATATTAATGGATGTCATCCCGATCTAGAACAAGCAGGCCAAAGCTATTAGAAACTCTCGTGACAACGTACAAAATACGATACATAGATAATATACGGACGCAAACCCTACGAATACCTGGGTATCAATAAAATGCTTCCTCCACATATAGTACTACCCGACCATACTTAATTACCGTTTATAAACATATGACACGTATGTGATTGGTGTAACTCATTTAATGGGGACACAAAACGATTGAATTACGCTTAATATGAGAGTTAATATTCAGGGTTTAGTCTAATGCGTAGTCCAAGTCTAGGGACGTATTCAGTGATCTTGTGGACGTCTTCCCGATCTAGAACAATTAGGTTAAAGTTATTAGAAACTCTCGTGGTACCGTAAAAAATACGATACATAGATAATATACGGACGCAAACCCTGCGTATACATGGGTATCAATAAAATGGTTCGACCACATATAGATCTACCCGATTATATTAAATTACAGTTTATAAACTAGTTATATGACATGTATGTAATTGGTTAGGAGTAACTCGTTTAATGGAGGACACAAAACGATTGAATTACACTTAATATGCGAGTTAATATTCAGGGTTTAGTCTAATGTGTAGTCCAAGACTAGGGACGTATTCAATGATCTGGACTCCGTCAACATGACTTATCTTGAACAAGCTAATAAGAAGAATTATTATCCCTTTATTACAATACAATGTATACAAACAAGGAAATCAGCTTATTTTAATACAATTGGCGGGTTTATCGCTAAAAGTGATCTCTTCTGGGCAATCATTTTGCGTTGAATGGACCAGAATTGGTTATTAGAAACTCTCGTGGCACCGTACAAAATACGAATAGGTCGAGAATATCGACGCCAAACCCTTTGTATGCCTTCGTATCAATGAAATGCTACCCCCAATCGTCAATCGGATCAGTGGCTAGCGACTTTGCAAATTAACGTAGAGAAACAGTTGCACAAAATGCCCTAAACTATGCGGAATGTAACTTATAGTTTTTAATAAACTCCGCGCGGGTGAAGTCACGGTTAACAGTTGGTTCCTTCATAAAATTTACATTTCATCGTTGAAAATTGAGTGACTTGAAATGTGAAAATTATTTATATGGAGTCATTTGCATATTAATTGTATCACAAAATGATGTTCTGTGAATTCAGTTTTTGATATTCTTTTCTAGTTGCAATAATTTTTAAGTCTTATTATTATTTTCCGTTATGCTACACTCGAGATTCAGAAATATGTTTTTTTTTTAAATTTAGCGTTGTAGTGCGACGCGGTATGGGACGCTATAATTTAATTTAATAAAAGGACATGATTTTTTATCTACAGTTTTATAACTATCAATTGGTAACGAATACCGAATATCGCGAGTATCTATTTCACACTTATACAAGTGAATCATACTAAAATAATTTTATCAATATCTATGCAAAACTGGGCCAGAAAAGTTCTCAAGTGGCGGCGACCACGAACCGGAAGACGTAGCCTGGGCAGGCCCCCTATCAAATGGACCGATGATCTTGTGCGGGTAGCTGGAAACCGCTGGATGCGAATAGCGCAGGACCGGCAATTGTGGAGATCTTTGGGAGAGGCCTTTGTTGCCGTCGGCTGTGGACGTATTTTGGCTGATAATATGATGATGATGATGCAACATCCATAAGTTTTAAGCAACAAAAACCATTAGCGTAGCTTAACTCAGACTTGTTGGTTCTTTGGTTGCTTATTTTAACGTGACAGATTAAAAGCATTCCGTATCAAATAAAAAATAATATTTTAAAGCAACGGGAACATAAAATTATGATTAAATTTTGGAACAACATCAGGGCCTTTTTAGCGGCTTCAAGAAAAAAGAGGTTATCAATTCGACAATTTTTATGTACTTAATGTACAACAACAGCATGGACTTTTTAGCGGCAAGAGAGAAAAAAGAGGTTATCAATTCGACTATTTTTATGTACAAAAAGTACATAAAAATTGTTGAATTGATAACCTCTTTATTCTTGAAGCCGCTAAAAAGGCCATGCTGTTGTTCCGAATTCTAAATCATAACTTTATGTTCCCGTTGCTTTAAAATATTATTTTTTATTTGATTTCGATTCGAATATTTTATGTTCTTATTGTACATAAAAATAGTCGAATTGATAACCTCTTTTTTCTCTCTTGCCGCTAAAAAGTTCATGCTTTTGTTCCGAATTCTAAATCATAACTTTGAATAGGAATTAGGCAAAACAGAGCAGTCTGAATATTATCACCGAAGTTGTTCTACTAGTTGTAAGTTGAATTGAATCATCTGCCTTTTCATTAATTTGTTGTTTTGAACAAGTTACATTGTTTTTCATATATCATTCTATCAATAAAAAAGAACTATTATACTCAGTCTACACCTAGTCCCAAAATATTAAATAGCGGTTAAACGAAGCCGTGGAGTGATCATAAAATTTATTTACGTTGCATACGTTAAAGTTTTCTTTTCACTCCAAGACGTAAATATTTTTTCTGTTGTCGTCAGTAACTCATTTTTTTGTTTTGTTTTTAAAAAGACAACGCCAGCATTAGGGAATTTAATCCCTGTGTAGCGAGGTACTTTACAAACTTATAATAGACGGACACAAATTACATCCAGACCCAGAACAACTATTTATGGGTAACATAAGTAGTTGTCCGGCGAAGGACTCGAACCCGCGACACGAATCGGCGAGGCGACTATTTTAGCCGCTGCGCCACACTTGCAGTCGTTGTAATAAAAATAAATAAATAATATAAATTTAACTAACTTTTAAATATAATTTACTGAGTTAAATCATCTCCACCGTATTAAATAATTTTAAAATGTGTTTTCATAGCTCCATACATCTCCTTTAATTTTTTTTAATTTTAGTCTTTCATTAAAACTTAATGGAGTTATTATTTATTTGAACGCCATTTAAGAAATCGATGATCGGCGACTTAGCCGGCAGAGGCCCTGATCCCAATCTAAGCAGAGCTTGTATTATGAAACAGGGTAACTTATATACACAATAATATACTACTTTTCTTTTTTAAATATATACTTGTATAGATAATTACACCCAGACTCAGGACAAACAGACATGTTCATGCACACAAATATCTGTCCTGAGTGGGAATCGAACCCACGACCTGAAGCGTGAAAGTCATCTACCAACCACGTAAGTTAAGTTCAAATCTTTCCTACTAGAAATTTCTCACAAAAACTAGTTTAGATTTCTCCTCTAAATTTGCATAAGATCCACACATGTACTGCCATCAATCAACAGCTGCTTAGCTTAAATTTTGATGTAAACTTAATTTAAACTTACCATTAGAAATCATTTCCCGACCTTTAAACTTTAAGACCAGAGTAATAGAAAGAGAGGTAAATACCTGTCGTGACGTCACGTTTCGTCAGGTATTTACCGAGCGCTCGATGACGATATTAATGTAAAGCTAGGAAGGAAGGTATTGCGTCATCGACGCGCTCAGATCTCTATTTAAGAGCGAACTAGCCACACGGTCCAACTCAACGGTGGGCGCGGCCTCAAAGCGTGTTGCCTCACCTGATAAATTGTGCGACTGAGATGGGATCAGAAATGAGCGAGCACGAACCATGGGTTTACTACAGTGTAGTAGCGCACATAAACGCAATTTCATTGACTTACACTAGCGGACGCGGCAAAGCGCGCGGAAGCGAAGAATAAATACATACTATTAGACCTACATATTTTACGAGCCTAAAGTTTTAAAGTGTGGGTTAAATAGTGGACATAATATGCTACGAATACGTTTGTATGGAAAATACCTCGACTAGTTCGGCCTTAAGGTCGAGATATGTGGCGTCAATTTCTTATCTCTGAAGACGTGTCGCCGCAACATGTGTGTCGGTTGGAACCACACTCAATTGGAATACGAACTACATACACACATGTATTCTATAGAACAGGTCAGAGGCATAACGTGAGGCACATACGAACCAAGCTTTACTCGAGAATAGCAACCTTGAACTCTGGCTCTTTTCTTAATAACATTCCTAGTTTTCAGTTGTACATATTTCCAGTAGACTGTACCGGGGAAGTACCTCCACCTTACAGAAGACATTCCTTAATAATAGCATAAGTAACTTAATGTTGTGTTTCTGCGTGTGAGTAAGGTTGCCAGAGCTAATCGGGGTGGGGGAAGGGTCAGCAACACTCGCTTGCTGACTTTTATAAAGGCCGACAACGCACCCGCGACCTCTGGTGTTGCGAGTGTCCATGGGCGGTGGTGTTCACTTACCATCAGCTGGTGACCCACTTGCTCGTTTGTCGCCCTCTTATATATAAAAAAAATGATTTCCGAAATTTCAGTTTGTTTCGTCATTACAATAATATTTTCTTTAATTCAGATGTCCGATATGTACCAATTATGAAGGTAAACAAGCTTGAAAGTTTTAAATAGAGAACGCCTGCAATTTTTTTTAAAATTTATGTATGGTACTCTTGTTTTCTAGAATAAAAAATTTGTAGTGGTGCTATGGTTAAGTGCACTGGATGATCTGAATATTTACAAAATACATTTTTCATTTTGTACTAAAATTTCAGTACAGATGCAATATACGAGTGATGCAGTGATTCCCAAGCTGAAACATGTTCGTATGTTGGAAATGGTGGCTCACCGCTCTTAACTACTGTGTTTTGTTATGTCTAATTTATTTATTCTTTTTTTAATCTAGGTTTTCCTTTTCTGAATAACGACAGATAAAAAAAATATATATTGACCCATTGTGAACGCATCACCAAATAAAAAAGAATTCCTAGTTCAATATCAGTTCAGAACAAGTTCAGTCGAATGAATAACGTCCTAGTTTAAAAACCTCCTTTCGGTGAAAAACATAAAACCTACTTCAAGATTTCTATTAAACATTAACATGGAAACATTTCGAAAGCGTTCCCTATTAATTTTGATTAAAGAATTGTGACAATCAGTTTACCAACAACGGATAAATTGTGTTACATACCTCCTTCTTTAGAAGTCGGTTAAATATCAAATAACCTGATAGTCGATAAAGCATGGCAGTTTGAGTACGAAGCCTATAATACCTATTTTAGGCAGTGTGTCAGTAACTTAGCTTAACTTTATGTCTCTTTTACGATATGTAGTACCAACGAGGGGCCTATGTAATTGTTGAGAGGGGATGCCATCTTTTACACCCTTAAATAAAGTTTACGAAGAAAACAAGGGAAGTTCATAAAATGAGAAGTAAATTATTTGTTACAACTACTTTATTTTCAGGTCGTAATCACGAATCGGTATTAAACATGGAAAGGGTGGACGTTAAAGCTTCATTTTCTTGTTAGAATTTGCTACGTTTGGATAGTATACAATGGACGTATAGATGTATGGATGTTTGTTACTCTTGCAAGCAAAAACTACCGAATGGACTCTGAAGAAACTTTGAATTAATATAGCTTGTATATCCGCATAACACATATCCTATCATTTATAAAGTTGCGGTAAAACCGCGGGGCAGTTCTGGGTGATTTATTTTAAAACTAGCTGAGTTTTAAAATAAATCACCCAGAACCAAGCCGAACTGCCAAGCGGGCGGTGCTTGCGGAATTCATATTTTACCATAGCTTATTTTAAAAATGGATGGTCACCCATATATGACCTCAAGATCTTGTCAGAGTCTGCCCCATACTCCATGACAGAATATTTGTTACAAGTAGTAATCCTTCCCTGGGGGACGAATCCCAATTAAAAGAGATCACTACTACCCACGCCCAAGGTGCCCCGTCGTACCGACTTCCGTTCGCACCGAATATACATATTTAGATTTATTATTTATAAGTAAGGATTTACTACTAATTTTTAACTTTTACTATTGAAATTTAGTTATGTAAATAGTGAGTGGGGCACATAGCTCGTAGAACCGACGGCCGCTGAGCCAGAAAGTTTCTCGAGTGATGACAACGAAACGGAAGACGCAGCGTTGGCAGGCCACCTACAAGATGGGCCGATGATGCTGCGAGCATCGCTAGAAGTCGCTGGCTGCGGGAAGCGCAAGATCTTGGAGTTGGAGATTTTTGGGGGAAAGCTTTTTCCAGGAGTGGGTCTCTTTCGGCTGATATGATAATTATTTATAAGTAAGTTTTAATAACTTATTTTTACCTTATATTATTTAATTTTATTGTAGTTTATTTTTGTAACGTAAATGGCAAACGTCTTCCTCCATTACGAATGTATTTTTTTTATTCAACGCCCACACTTCGGACGTGAATCTCTGCGTACGGATAATTCACAAACATATAATTTAGTGACTGAAAGAACACCCATAGAACTATTATTTATGGGTCACACAAATAGTTGTGTGAGGTCAAACCCGGGACACGAAATGAAGAGGCGATCGTCTTAATCGCTGTGCCACATGTGCAGTCAATAGGTACCTATAAACTGTATATTGCCTTCTTCCATTTAATAAAAACCGGCCAAGTGCGAGTCGGACTCGCCCATGAAGGGTTCCGCAGCAGCAAGTATTTCAGTTGATTAAATGAAAGGTAAATTGCGGTTTGCGATTTATGACGCATTAAAAAAAACTACTTACTAGATTTCGTTCAAAACAATTTTCGTTGTTAGTTTACATGGTAATTTACATCATATATTTTTTTTAGTTTTATCATTCTCTTATTTTAGAAGTTACAGGGGGGGGGGGGACACAAATTTTTCCACTTTGCAAGTGTCTCTCGCGCAAACTATTCACTTTAAAAAAAATGATATTAGGAACCTCAATATCATTTTTGAAGACCTATCCATAGATACCCCATATGTATGGGTACGATGAAAATAAAATTTTGAGTTTCAGTTCTATGTATGGGGAACCCCCAAAATTATTATTATTTTTCTATTAAAAACTTAATGCGGTTCACAGAATACATCTGTTTACCAAGTTTCAACAGTACAGCTCTTATAGTATCGGAAAAAAATGGCTGTGACATACGGACGGACAGACAGACAGACAGACATGACGAATCTATAAGGGTTCCGTTTTTTGCCATTCGGCTACGGAACCCTAAAAACAGTATTTACGATTTTTTTTACGAATTTTAATTGTTTTTTGTTAAGTGGTTAGCCTGCAAATCACTAGTTATTTTTCTTTATATTCATTAATATGTTCTAACACTTGGAACACGCAATCGCCGAAGCAATAGCAATTCCGTGGAGTTGATTATTTACAGTCAATTTCGTTTTGACTGTGAAAAAAGCCTTGCAGCTTGTAATAAAAAAGCTTTGGAGAAAAAACTCCAGTATCTTTTTCTTGTGTCGTATTTTACGAAGAATAAAAGTTGATGTTTTCTAAACGAGCTTTTCCGGAAAAGCGTCCATCAGGAACGCCGCGCCGGAAAGCGAGAGAAAGATTTGTTATTTTTGGGTCTCGTTCATTTAGACTTAGATTTTTTTAGGTACTTTTTAGTAGCATAGAACACTGTTTTATAACGGAACTCTATAAATTTAGGTGCCAGTGGCGAGACGTGATGTAATTAGGCTTCACATTTATTTAGTCTTATGTATGTATGTTTATAGTAGGTACTATAAACATACATACATTAGACTAAATAATTGTATTACAAGTGCTTAAAAGAAGTAATTAGAAACTAGTAATAAACCCAAGTCGAGTTTTGCAATAACCTAACGTAATACTAATATATATTTTTAATACAACGCTCTCACTAAGGAATCTAATCCCTGTGTCGCGGGGTACTTTACAAACATATAATAGACGGACACAAATTACATCCAGACTCAGAATAACTATATATGGGTCACACAACCAGTAGTCCGGCGCGGGACTCAAACCCGCGACACGAAGAGGCGAGGCGAACGTCTTAGCCGCTGCGCCTCACGTGCAGTAATCATTTTTACAATAAAGTCTTACTAAGCTTATTGTCAATAAGTATGTATAACGCCGCGATATATACGATTGTATACTTTAACGACTTAGGATTATTGGATAGGCAAAACGCATTTTACTTTTGTTCCCGAAATCGGAAATATTAATAAAAAATTAAACAATCGTAAAATGGTGTAATAGATGCAATAGATTGCAAGATTCGCAATCATTTAAGGGTTTTATTTATTTATTAATAAGTAGATCGTTTCATAGCCAATTGTAACCCAATCTTAAATTATTAAAACGTCAACTTTTTACATTTTAATTAAAGTTCCCAAATTTTAACAAAAATAAAAATGTGTTTTTTAAACATTCTGCCTATCCAACGCCTGTAAATTACTGCACCACATATTCAGTCAATGCTAACGTTGGATACCCCGCCGAACTTTTTCTTCTCCATATTTATTTTATCGACCCTGAAATTACGCTCGAGTGAAAGTGCTCGACTTATCTCTGTTGGTATATTAGTTGTTCGAAGTCGACTGGCCAAGACCATGATCTGGTATACGTATACCATACATGACGACGCGACGGCCGACTATCTCGATTGAACTATCTTTCAGGTGAAATGGTATCTTTTGTATCTTAGTCTTATAATGCCACATACTATCAGACCTGAGTTCTGCTTAAGGGTTGCTTTTTAGTAGATGCTATGATGCTATTGAGTAAATACTTTGATCCAATACTTGTAGGTCATAAGTTCCACAATCTTATTCAAGTTTGGCTGTGTTTTGTGTCATATCGTATAATGTTTTTTTATTTGATTGTTTAGTAAATAACCGGCAAAAAGCATACGAACCGTGTGTACATTTTGAACAAAGAGTTTAGGAAAAGAACACGTATTACTAACAACCTTTCTCATTAAATTGATTTCCATTACTAAC
This sequence comes from Pseudoips prasinana, assembly GCA_951640165.1. Classification (NCBI taxonomy): domain Eukaryota; kingdom Metazoa; phylum Arthropoda; class Insecta; order Lepidoptera; family Nolidae; genus Pseudoips; species Pseudoips prasinana. The sequence continues at coordinate 10,240,178 of OX621249.1, read as the reverse complement.
ATGCCAAAGAAATCTTCACCAATTTAGAAATATTAGTTAAATAACCTTTTTTTAAAAAAAATTTTTCTTTCATGAAAATGTACCTAACTTATAATATTCATAAAATAAAGGTTTCAACAAAGAGTTTGGATAAAATACGTATGTTATTTAGATCCTTCCTTCATATTATTGGCTTATCAAAAAAATCTTTACTAGTTTAGAACTATAAGCTTACAAACAAGAAAATTCATAAGTTTAATCTTCTTTTACTATAGTAAAAATTTACCAAAAAGCTTGGTTTACACCCACTAAGGTTGACCTCGTTAGGTGCCTCTCCACTGATAGACGTTGAAGATAATTTTGGGCTCGTCACACAGGGACGTGTAACTGACGACTACATATTAACTAACAAAAGAGCTTTTATTTTAAACTAGTTTGCGACTGCTTAGCTATGTAATAAAACAATAGCCCTTTTATTTGTGAATGAGTGATGTCCTCAGCTGCCCACCGCTCGCTGATTAACGTTCTCGGAACGCCCGAGCTAATCTTTCATTTTCAATCTCACGGCACCGCTTCTGTGTGTCTTATAAAACATTCTGTTTACGTGTTCTGCATTATCAGCCGGCCAGCTCTTAATAGTGCATAGTGTATAAGATGAAATCAGCTCATCATATCTCATCTTCACCAAGCTCGTCAATGAAAAACAAGGAGGTCATTAGGTTCCCTAATCCCTGATTTTTTTCCCACATGAGTGCACATGCGTTCACAAGTATCATAAATATTACCGCCGAATATGGCCTGCCTTCATTCAAAATTTAATTCGATATAGAAGTTGAATCGTTAAGATATTTAAGACCCACTTCCAAAATGATTATATTACTATATTTATTCTTAACGAGATACTTCATTGATTTCCGCACGTATTCAATACGCATCTATTATGCTTATATAAACTCAGGGGCTCTACCGGCTAAGTTGCTGAATATCGTTTTCGTGAATGGCGTTCAAATAAATAATGGTTAAAAATGACTTAATCAGTCGTTAAATCGGCTTCAACGTTGACAATCGATTCCGGACCATTTATGACGTCACATGTGGTCATGAAAGCCGGTAGAAACCCTGTGGCAATTATATTGGTGCAGTTTCTCAGTCCAGCCCCAAAAAGGCTACTGTCTCAGCCTAGGCTACCACCTTTTTAGTGTGCATGGACTAATATAATATGTTTTGTAAGTAATATACAAAAAATCTTATATAACAGTAGCCTAATAGATTCTTATTTAACTAATCTAACTCAGCCTAGGCTACTAGCTTTTGAATGTGCATGGATTAATATAATATGTTATGTAAGTAAATTACAAAAATACTTATATAACAGTAGTCTAAAAGATTATTGATTCCTATTTAACTAACCTAATCTAAATCTAATCTGTATACAATTATGTCCATGCAATTAATGAATAAACTATTCCTTTCTTGCACTGAACCTTTTGATTAAGCGGTTGTGTGTAAATTTGGCTAGGACTCGATCCATTTTACGGCCTGGCCACGGGACATTCGCCATAGCGAAAATCGCGCGGTGCGAACGGCGAGGCGTCTAGCGACTGAAACAAACTCATAGAAATGTCCTTATCAAGCAACGCGGAGCTGCGAACGGCGACGCGACCGGCGAAATGTACCGAGCGAACGGCGCGAGCGACTGGCGGCGCGGCCGGCGAGTCAAACAAATACATCAATGAATCAGTACTGCATTACTTCCTGGGGTGGTGCTTCAAAAACCTTAAGAGGCCTATTACAGTCCACTAGCGCCGCCAATCGAAAAAATGTCATAACTCGTAAATAGAATCAAAAGTACAAAATATGTTCTATTATTACTGTGGAAAAGGCAATAACGTAATTGTATAACACCTTATCAACACTTGAAATATAGCTGTTTAGCTAAATCGTGCATTCAAAACATAAACGGCCGTTTTCGTTACAAATGCACGATTTAGCAACAGCTATATTTCAAGTGTTGACAATGTGTTATAAAATTACGTTATTGCCTTTTCTACAGTAATAATAGACCACATTTTGTATTTTTGATTCTATTTACGAGTTATGACATTTTTTCGATTGGCGGCGCTAGTGGACTGTAAAAGGCCCCTTAATGATAACCATTGAACGTGCCCAAAAAGCAAAACTGTTGCAACTTTTCGACCTTTCCTTTTTCCTAGGACTTCTGTATGAAAAATGCAACGTCTTAACTGTCCGCCAACTCTTTATTAAACATGCAATTTTAAAACAACACTCAACACTCACTTTCAATGCTAACCTTACTAACACCAAAAGACGGAAAGATATTATCTGCACTAGTGCATCAGAGTCTAAGTTTATTAATTATACAAACAGGTTTTATCCTGTTCTCGGGCCATATCTTTACAATAAAATAAATAAGTCACTATCTATATATACCTAACCTTAACTATATAAATTGTAAAAGAATAGTCAGTAATTTTTTACAAAAGTTGACCTATGATGAGACTGAGGGGTTATGTAGTATTCTAAAATAAGTTAATTTTTAAACATTATTTCTTAGATTTTTGAATTTGTATAATTAAATATTGTTTAAATTTTTAATAAAGAATAAGTATACTTTTTAAGCCATTGGAACGCCTGTGGTACAGGTTTAACCTAGGCACAAACTGTCTATAGCTTAGTATTAATTATTTTTACTATAAATAGATATAAATTTTGTACACATTTTTTCTTTCTTGAATAAATTTATTATTATTATTTAATAATAGTACGGCGCAAGCCACGGCGTCGAGCGGCAGTCGCGGCGTCCGCCCAGTTCTTTAGTGTTTGAAGGAGCTTGATGTCACCTGCAACATCTTTAGATTATTTAGTACTTTACCTATCATCAAAATGAAGTTAAAGACTAATGAAGATGAAGAAAAGAAGTTCTGTTCTGCTAAGGAACGAAAACGGATTTTAATTTAGACACTAGTAATTTTTAATTTAGTAAGGTTGGGTAAATAAAACCTTGTGCAAAATTATAAGTGTCTAATTACTAGCAGTAGTTGCTGAGACACGCTTAAGTGTACCGGCAAACATCATGTCAGTTCATACATACAACCAACTAAGTGGCGTTTGAGTGGCGTTTCCACGCTACTGAACTTAGGAGACGGCTGCATTGCTTAGAAATTTACATAAATAGCACACCACGAATACCTTATATCAAATATATAGCCTTGTGGAAAGTTATGTACCAAACTGTTATATAAGGGTATTCTAAAGAAGATAATAACAATAATACGAAAAGTGTTATAATTATAGTATGTAAGTTTTAATTTTGACTTTTAAGGGTAGTATTTAAACGAGTGACTGTAAAAGTTTTAAGTGACAAAAATAATGAATTTACGTTATAGTATTACTAAGTGAGCGACTGACTGCGAGTGACAAGAAATCAACAGAACAGCATCTAACAAATATTAATTTAGGTTACTTAAAGTACAAAATTAGAAGCTTCATAATATTTGAGCGACCTAATATTTCTTCGCTTTGACCGATCGAGAGATCAGAGGTGTTTAGATTTGCATTGTATGTATCCTGAAAAATACAAAAAGCTCCAAAAAAATGGGATTTTGAAAACTTTCCACCGATCTTCACTAACAATAGTGTCTAGCTTGATGTTCACAGTTCTAACCTAACCTAACCCAAATAACTTCCGGAAAACTCGTCTCTATCCTAATATGGAAGTTGCCCTCTCTGTATTTCTAGTCGCTCAATTAGTAAACTAGTCGCACGACTAGAATTTTTATAACTGAAATGGATTAATTATAACCCGCTTTTTGTAAGCTCGTTCTGGATTTTATTATTAATCAATATTCGTCGTTAGTTTAGTTAATTATTCGCTTACTCAAATTCATGCCGCTCAAGTTATTAAAACAGTATCTCAACATCAGTCGCTAAGTATTTTTGTATTCGATCGTTTTACAATTCCCCTTTCTAATTTAATGCAGACATGGTATTCTAAATTCAAGTATTTTCTGGTATAATGAATTTGTAATGTTAATTTGCATGCCTAATCGGTAAAATATAGCTGAACATCAACAAATGGTAACATCCATCCTTATATACCTATATTTGTAAATAAATCATATTTTATTGTATTGTATATTGTAAGTTTTACGTCATATATTCAAATAATTATCTATATTCAAGTTTCAGACATGATTACAATGAATTTAAGTGAGGCTTGGAATCGAACCCAGGACCCATTGGGTATCAGGCCCCGTGTACGTTAACCGCTCGGACACCGCTTCATAATTCTCAGTCTCGAATTGAAACAATAATAATATAATATCTAGGGACAATGTCACGCAGATCATCCTAGCCCCAAACTAAGCAAAGCTTGTATTATGGGTACCAGGCGACGATATACATAGTTATATAGTGTTTATTTACTCAAGGTTAATAAATCTAATAAAACGAATTTATCATTCCAATAAAAACTATTCTAGTAATTAAAATAATTAACGCTAAATTAAAAACTAAACTCTAAAAATATCAAAATCGAAATTCGTGCCAGTGGGTAACGTTCCTAGAATGCTGGCAGCATTGCCACGTTGTATAGCAATGCTCAGTTGTTGAGCTAAATATAGGCCAGCATTTCGGGAACGTGTCGTTTCTCCTAGTCGAGCTGCCGTTTCTCTATAGATTTCTTTGGCCCCCGGTCCCCACGGCCCCAAAGTTTCAACCCCAAAAGGCGTAAATATATAACTGCTATTAAGCGTGCTATATTTGCGCCTCTTAAGGCTCTCAGCTGATTCAGCCGCCGCACCAGCCCTTATTTGAGTCCCGGCAAGATGAGAAGGCGCAAGGGTGTCCACGCAGGTAGCGTCCCACACCAGAGGCCGGCCCATCTTCCATGGGATGAGAGTCATCCCATCGGGTCTTTTCCCATCGTCACGCAATAAACCTGACGGCTCTAAAATAGCGGCGTAGTTTGCGGTGGTAAAAGCCCGGCGGATGATGTCATTTAGACTGGCGTGGCGGGGAATCCGCCCAGCGCTTTTGCTGCATGATAACCCGTGGTGACCGAGCTGGCCGACGACAACTCCACACTGGCAAATATGCGGTGCACAGCACGATGCGCCCAGACGTAGGGAAACTGCAATTCGGAAAGAGGTGCCGTCCATTAAAGTGCCTGTGTTAGGCGATGGAAGGGCCTGAAGCCACAAACCCGACTCCCATTCTGCAACGGCTAAAAGACGGGCACGATCTGCGGGGCTAGAATGCGTTTGTATGAGTTGCTTCCGTACTAGCTCGCAGAGCGGCCTGTCCCATTGTCGCTGGGATGAAGTGTTGGTTGGGAAATCGGTATTTGGGCAAGCTAAACACCATTCACTCCTGGCCTCCGCCATGTTACTTACGTTTAAATTACTTAAAGACGTCGCAAGAATTTTTTCGGTTAAAATTTGTGTTCCATGAACGGAGGAGAGGAATGCAGGAAGAGCTACATCGGAAATAGCCCTGACGCCAAGACCCCCCAATCGCACTGGGAGTGAAGCCTGCAACCATGCTCGCTCTTCAAAATTTATGTTCAAAACGGTTGCCAAAGTCTTTTTCACGATATTGTCTAAGTTTTGTAGTAAGTCAGTGTGCTTCCAAAGTTGACAACATCGCAAAATATATGTAAAATTAGGCACGAAAAGACAGAATTTTAAAATAGTAAAGGCCATGTGCATATTAATTTTTGATAAACGGTCCGAGCACTCTACAAAATTTTGAATTTTGGTATCGATAAAAGAAGGAATGAATTCGTCAAAGATAGGAGAGCCCAAAAGACACAACGAAAATTTGTCAACAATTTTTATATTCGGTGCCAAAATGTTAAATTTATTGATTACCAAATCTTTGGAAGGGCAGTCGTCTGCAACAAAAAGCTCACATTTGGAAAAATTTAGTTCCAGACCTATGTGGCGAAACTCTTCTATTAGAAAACATAGGTCATTATAAACGGTCTCAACTTTACCGGACATCGTCCCATCATCCAAATACCAAACATTAAGCTTAGATTGAAGACGTTGAATGATGGGATGAATGGCAAGGCTAAATAATGCTGGACCAAGAGGATCACCTTGCTGGCATCCAACAGCAGAAGAAATTTCGTTGCCGAGATACGTCAATTTAGAAGGTGAGCTATAACATTGCCAGATAAAATTATATAAATTTGGGATTTTGTCCTTTACTTGTGTCAGTAGAGCTCCCCTATCCACCGAGTTGAAGGCATTCTTCACGTCCACCTTAAGCAGCACCTCTCCGCGGTTTTGTTCTAAAAACGTCCGCACGGAATGAACAGCGGCTTCACAACCACCTCGCGAACCAAAACCAAGCTGCACGGGCTGAAACAGATCCGATAAATGAGAAGATGTTTTTTTGCAGCAAATTTTGGCTGCGAGGCGTCGATAAGTCATTCCGACGGCGATAGGTCGTATTCCACCATCTTTCTTTTTAAGGGCACAAAGATTGGCACCATATAGTACTTCGGTGACATCTCTATTGACCAGAGCCGTCAAATCCTTCAAAAGCGTATCTCCAGTATCACCACTCACTCCGCACAGTAAATCTTTTAGATGTTGTGGTCTTAGGCCATCTAAACCACCTGCGGAGCAGCTCTGGAAGGACTCAACGGCAGCAGCCACTTCCTGGGTGGTCACTTCAACGTCCCCAGAGTCTTCCGGTACCTCGGGAAGTTGGTAACCAGCAACGAAAGGCGGATGTTTTCCCTTTAAAATCAAAAAAGTTTCTTCGTTAGAGGGCGCCATTGTATCGCTGGAGAACAAAATTCGGGCAGCACCTTTTATATCTCCATCACCAACTCTGCTCTCTACAGCTCTATAGGTAGCAGAGTCGGTAACAGGCCTAGAAGTAAAATTAAAATTTTGATTGGGGTGCAAACTTATAGCCGAACGTAAATTTTGTTCATCCGTTATGCCATACTTCACGCAGTTTTCTTTTACTCTCGTAGTCAACGATTTTTTGTTATTTATTTCACGCTTGACGTGAAGTACGGCATATGGGAAAAATATCAAATGTTCCCAGGCGCGCTTTGTGTTTGTATCAATCACGGCCTTAATAGACTTTGACAAAGCAGCGGCGACAGAGAGGCGAGCACCGCGAGGGATTCGTTTTAAAATAGGTTTTGTAATTTTACATTGCGAAAGAGTTTTCCAAAAGAATTGATCGGGTGTAGACGTATTATTTTGGGTTTCGAAACAATTTGGAGCCGAAAGGGGTAGGTTAACATTTTTGTGACTTTTTCCCTGGTGTATTTTTAAGCCTCTCTGCCCCTTGAAAAGACGTACCTGGGAACATTCAGGGCACTGCACTAAGTCCTCCAGTGACACAATATTTTGCACATTGTTGGTCTGAACGCACCGTGGCATGTCCGGGGTATCAATAATACTTAATATAGGATTAACAACTCAAAAAACAATAAAATTAAAACTCCTGAAATAAAAACTAAAAACATAAATAATTAAAAATGACACAATTACACCACACGAATGTCTTTTTGATGTCCTCTATTGCGCAGACTCCGAAACCGGCAGCGTCTTTATTTACTGTTTGATTGGACGCCTGTCTTTTAACGGCTGCATCCCGGCCAATCACTAAAATGGGAATTGCCATAGCAACCAAATGTCGTTTGGTGAGCGGTGTCAAAACCACCTGCTATTAGAATAGTAATAAAATGTTTATAAAACGCAAACGCAGCGACGCCCGTCTTCTCCACTGCCTACCGGAACTTAAAATTTTGCAGTGGAATAACGCATCGCATCAAAAGGCACTACTTTCGGCCTAAAATTATTTATTTCGATGGGCGACAGTTCTTATCGGTCGTGTCAATATTTAAAAAAAAAAAAAAAAAAAAAAAAAAAAAAAAAAAAAAAAAAATCATAGATAGTTAGATAAATACTTAAATACATAGAAAACTTCCATGACTCAGAAACAAATATTCGTGCTCATCACACAAATATTTGCACTTACCGGGATTCGAACCCAGGACGACCAGCTTCTTAGGCAGGAGCACTACCAACTAGGCTACGGTGACCGTCAATCCATTCGATATTTCTTAACGCACTTAAGACGCATATACCTACACGTTACACAAATATAAGTAAATACCAATCGAGATTATTGACTTGTTTACATTATTCAAAATGGTGAAGACATTTGTATATAGAACTAACAAGAGTGCTTACATCAAAAAAATGTAATTGATTTTAACAAGACAAGGAAAATATCCCGTAGTAGACCGGAGTCTGATGGTCTTAGACGCCTGTGCTTGGAAGAGCTCGTAAAACTGTCAGTCTTGAACCTGATATCTCCCCGATCGTGTCGGATAGCCGAAACGGCATAGGATCATGTGAGAGAATAGACTCAAAATGCGTTTGTGTTTGTGTACATATTTCTGCTCTAAATATGTCATGTATAGTTGGAATTGGCCAGTTTCCGTTTAGATTGGTAAATCAGTCAGTACAACTTTTGTTACTGCTTAAAATTAAAACCCTAACATTGAGTCTAAAATATTTTTTTAGCATGAAGATTTGAATAGTTAATGTGAGAAAATTTCATTATTTAATTTAATTTCACTATAAGGAGTTTTATTTAAGTTATGAAAGAAAAAAAAAACCTTCCACATACCTCTTAATATAAAATAGCACTTTCATAGCTGCTTTCATATAAAAACAAAAATATAACGTGAATGCCATTATATAAGACAGCTCTTTTTAATAAAAGTGATTTCTGCATGGCGCCCAGGATTTATAATAAGATTCCAAGTGACATAATAGGTAACCAACATTATTTTTATTTGAATTACAATACACATTTAATTTAATTTGAATAAATCATTTATTTAGTTTCTATACACACAATACACTATGATAAAAAGGAAAATTTGGGAAGGCTGTCACTAATAAACCTTGATTATTTTGCTAGAGACACGTAGGTACACCCACTTAAGCAAAATGTTTACCAAAAGCTCCATTAGCTAAAAATACAAGAAAGGCAGTTTCTTTGAGATAGCAGAGGTTAGTTTGGAATAATTTCTCAGTACAAAGAATGATTCGCAAATTCGAAATGATTCGCCAAATTTAAGTTATTCTTAAGATAACCTCAATATACTTACCATAACAACAGAAGAATTAACGCGTATAAAACTGGCGAGCACGTAGGAAGAATAGAATGACAGTAAACGAGGCAAAAGAGGTGTATAAAGATTGTGACACATGGAAATCCGTTGTCTCTGCCTACCCCTCTGGGAAACAAGGGTGAGTTTATTTATATTTGTATGTATGTATTAAGACCATGAATAAAGTCCAATGGGGAGGATAAATAATCTTTAAGCTAGCGAAGTTATAAGCGTTTCAAAAGCATGGCATAAAAGAACGCGCGATACTAATATATGACGTCATTTGTATTGGAGAAATTTAAGCTCTATTACTAACAGTCATTTTGTTTAAAAGGGCCTTTGAATCCCCACTGAACATTAAGATCTCAAAACGATTATTCATATATCGCTTTTAAGAGAGGTAGGGCACAGCGGTCATTCGCTCGAAGAGCAGCCCGACAGGGGAAGTACCTCCACCTTACAGAAGACATTCCTTAATAATAACATTAATAATTTTAATGTTGTTTTTCTGCATGTGAGTAAGGTCACCAGAGGTCATCGGGGAGAGGGGAAGGGTCAGAAACACTTGTTTGCTGACTCTTGAAGGCCGGCAACGCACCCGCGACTCCTCTGGTATTGCGAGTGTCCATGGGCGGCGTTGATCACTTACCATCAGGTGACCCACTTACTCCTTTATAGCCCTCTGATTCAAAAAAATAATATATAAAAACTTTATCAGCCGAATTATAAATGTTTGAGCTTTCTGTGTTATATTTTTGCCTATTTCTTATTAAGTTTACTCTCTAATAAATTAAATAGCTGTCCAATTTCCTATATAATATTTTAACAGGGTAATTATGTGTACCCGTTTCAGGGAATAATATTGTATTTCAATAAATAATTTTGGCACAAATAATCCAGGATTTAAAATAATACCTACTCATTACAAACTTCTATCAACTTTGTTTCATCCGACAACAGGAAACAAAATAATATTAATATTAAATTAATATTGTTTGGATAGATTTGAAGAGGAGAAATACTTCTTCCGCTGGAGGCCATTCGGAATCCAAGCTTCAGGCGGACGTGACGACCGTTTTGACGGTACTTATATAAATTACCGTAACTCCAGAAACTTCCAGTGAATATTAAACTTTATATCCCAAAAACAGTTCCAACTAAATGTTCAAAATTGAATATCAATAGTCAGTGACAAGTGCTGCTAATATAAAAGTGAACATATTTTGAACAATTCACAATATCTCAAATTAAAGTTTTATTCTATTACTCAGCTGTTACAAAAATATATATTTAAGGTTTATATTTAGATTTGAGTCCCGTATCAACATATTAAAATACAGATATTAATATAAAAATTATTAGATAACTAGAATATGTCAACCATCATATTATTATCATCCTCATAACAGCTGAAAGAAGTCCACTGCTGAACAAAAGCTTCCCTCAAGAATTATCTTGGGGATATGCCGAAATCTCCACGCTTGGCAGATGGGTTGGCGTTCGCAGTATGATGGTTAAAGCACTCAGAAAGAAGTTTCAGCCGTCTTCTGGTAGATATTTCCTCGGGTCGATTTCTACGCTCGCCACGGGATGAGATGGGCAAATATCAGAACATCATCATTCTGATATTTGCCACCGACACCACACAGCCGTCGTGTCATCCGCTTGCATGTCAATTGTTACATTCAGGGAAAGGGGGGCTGTGCGCAAGAACGCAACGTAGGCGAGGTTCCAAAGCAAAGGTTACAACAAGGACTTCCCAGGAACCCCGGAGGAGAGCGCACTCTGGAGCTTAATCCCGTTTCTATCAATAGACTTAATAACCCTACACCGCAAGTTCTCGCCGACGATTTTAGGCAGTTAGTAGGAAAGCACGCTCGTATATCGCTAGGCATGGAACGGAGTTGAAGGTGTTGACGATGTCAGCTGGCGTGGAACACGGTACTACAAAACCAGCTGGTGAACAGCTGTCTCAACCGGTCTCCCAAGAACGCCATAGCGCAGACCCATAACTGTCTTGGTATCCTATCCAGTGCTTCGGGCCGCAAGTCGATGTACTGCTCTTTCCAACTCCCTTTTCGTCACCTCAAGTTGGTGGTTTCAATGACGGTGCAAAGGGTCCAAGGGACTGTTTTGGAACCTGGGAATGCGGGTGTCCATCACGCTCTCCAGAAAATCCGGGAAACGTACGAACCCACCACTCGATCAGATAGTTCCAAGATCAACCTCTGGCCTGTCTGGACTATTTACTGCGGTAGCGGTACCGCGGTAAATAGCGCCTTCACGGTGACCTTGAGCGGTGTATGTGCTCACGCAACCTCCCGAGCATTGGCTCGCCTCATCAGACGGGACCACACATGTAGGCGCACTGAGAAGTACTCCGTACAGAGACGCTCCGCTTTCCGGTCGTCTTCCTCTGTTTTTACACACACGCTTGAGTACTTTAAAGAGCCTCTTCATCCGCCTAGCCAATTATCCGACCAGGAGGCCATTATTATTAATTATTTAACACCTTTCAATTAGATAAGTAAAAGGTATTAAAAAGTCGCATGACCGATAGTAATCTTAAATAAATAAATAAAAAAGGTTTTTATTCACGTAGACTTTAAAAAAGCGCTTGTAAATAGTCTGACTATTTACAAGCGCTTTTTTTAAAGTCTACGTGAATAAAAACCTTTTTTATTTATTTATTTAAGATTACTATCGGTTTCTAGTAATATAGTTGTATACATTAGATATTATTTCTAGTAACATAGATATTTAGGTACATCTTGTATGAAAACATTTATAAAATTTATTTTATTACAGAAATGATATTTAGCTAGCTCGTATCAAGTTATTGTCAAGAGATTATGTTTAATTATCTAGTTTAAGTCTAATATTTTGACTACATATTGTCAATGGTTCTGTCTATATTAAAGGTATTATTATTATGACGGACCTTGTGTTAAAAACGACGGTCGCGCTTTAATGCTACCACCGGATCCAATGCGCCACAACTGAGAAGACCCAGCGAAACAAACTCAGTGGGTTCATCTACTACCGGTTTCAACACGACCCAGTTGAGACGGTCCGGCGAAACATACTCAAGCGGGCATGAACACACAATCGTTTTGTTTATTGAACTGAAAACTTCTTTAGGCGCGTTGGGCATTTTAGAGATTGGAATAAACAATTGAATTCGCGACACTATTACCGTTACCGACTCTATTTTTTTTCTTTTTTTTATTTGATTTTATTGTATTTTTTTTGTTTTTAATCGTTTCGCTTCGCTTCGTTTCGTTTCGTTTCATTTAATTTAATTTAATTTTTTATTTTATTACTACTGTGTAAGCTCGGATAAATGGTCTTATGTATGAGTCTCTCAAATACCTTAGATAAGGTGGATAACAAACATATAGGCCGATAGTTAGTGAAATCATTTTTGCATCCACTTTTGTAAACAGGGTGTAATATTTGCGGTTTTCCACATGGACGGAACAGCACCTACACTCAGACTTAAGTTATAAAGTATACTCAGAGGTAAGCTTATGGATTCAGCAACATGTTTTAAAAAGAAAGGAGGAATGAGATCTGGACCCGAGCCCTTCGTTATATCTAAACATTTCAGTTCTTTCATAATTCAATCTTTCGGTAGATGTATTTGAATTAATATTATAACTAGTATCACTTTTCTCATGCACAAAATTGAAAAACTTCGAAAACAAGCCACAGATACTTTCCGGGTTGTCAGAATTATCATTTAAAAAAAACATAGTAGGTACCGGGAATGCCTGAGTTGTTCATGGAATTGTTTACATGAGACCAAAAAACTTTAACATCGTCTCGTAGATCATCCTCAATAGAATTTATGTACTCACTAAAACATTTCGCACCATGCAATTTAAATCTACGCCTATAAACAGAAAAAAAATCATAGTCCGATATATTGTTATGCATTTTCCATCAATCCAGGGGTTTTCCTTATTTTGAAAAACATGAATTAAACTATCTATATGTAAGTTTGTGCACATATTATGTCTGTACGTACATAGGAAAACACGCATATTGGCAATTTATGGGACAGCAAAAATCCAATGAACACGCGACATACTGTTACCTACAGTCACCACATTATTGTTCAAGTTTTCACCTCTGTGCCGACCGAGTTGAAAACTCCCCTGTTTTATCCGAGTACTATCAATTTATTTATAAACAACGTGAATTCAACCTATCATGTTATGAAAAACAAAATCCATATCATATCAAAATACCCAAAAAAAAGATATATTCAAACAAATAATATTTAGAACAGCGATGTTTGCTCTTTGAAACTAACGAATCGTGGGTTTTCCCCAATTGAAACATTTGCAAACAGATAGTAGGTAAACGTATTTTCTGTGGTGAAATTTGTGTTTGTTTTGAATTGTAAGCGCTATAACATTTTTAAATTGAATAGCTCGTTTGTGCAAGAATATAATTTTCTTATCTAGGTTTCTACACACTTTTTTTAATAAAAATATAGATGATCAATCATTCCCATCAACTTTACTTCTAGTATTATTCAAATTATATTAATAGTAGTATTCAAAGCTTAAAACTGATATATCCCAAAATTGTGTCTTTTGGCAGAGATCAAGGTCTCTGACATGGCTTCACGACTGTTGTCTAACGGCAACAACCGGAACCGATAGCTTAAGCTCCAAAATTAATCCACTTTGACGGTCGCCCAACTAAAGATGTGTGCATAGGTGCTTTACGTTGCCGATCACTTATACACTGGTGAGCGCAACTGCCTCAGAGAAATTTATCTATAATATATATACAGTGAAAATATTTTTTTTAGATTAGATAGACCTAGTCATTTTTAACCTTCATCTATTTAAACGCCGATCATGTTCACAATAAAACTACAAGTTAAGTCCCCTGAGAACTAATTAATAGCATCATCCAGTGGATCGAACCTTTACTCTCTACAAATCAGGTATAAGCGTTCTACCATTAAGCTACGAACAACAATACGCATAAAAGATACACACCGGATAATCATTTTACGAGTTCCTTGCTAAACCCTTTATGATTTTCCGGTATCGAGTTTACCTTCTACCTTTTCAAATTATGTGACAAAGATCAAAGAATGCTCATAAACAACCCTTAAATTCCTGTAACGCGTATACCCAAAACATTCTATCCCAATTCTGCGTTATAAACATGAAGAATGTCATATCTAATGTTGTTAGCAAAAAGGTCGAATGTCCGTTTGGACATAAAAGTTAACACACAGTTTCGCCCGAATGTGTAGAAAAGTGTTCCACATTACAAAAAAGTATGCAGTAAGTTAAGTATTTTAGCAGAGGTTGGGCACAGCGATCATTCACTCAAAGAGCAACCCGACTGGGAAAGTACCTCTACCTTACAGAAGACATTCCTTATTAATAACATTAATAATTTAATGTGTTTTGAGTGTGTGTAAGGTCACCAGAGCTCATCAGGATGGAGGGTCAGCAAAACTTATTGGCGGACTCTTTTCAAGGCCGGCAACGCACTCGCGACACCTCTGGTGTTGCGAGAGTCCATGGGCGGCAGTAATCACTTACCATCAGGTGATCCACTTGCTTGTATGGTACCCTCCTGTATAAAAAAAGTCCTAAGATATTAATTCTGACTTGAATGCTTTTAGCAGTACTCTAACGATGACTGTTTCTACTACCTCGGCATCCTCGTCGTTCGGGTTCGACTATATTTAATCTGGTTGTACTTTATGTCCCTAGATCGGGCGTTATTATAGACAAATAACCTGGTAACTTATTGTGAAGTGTATATTGTGAAGTAACTGCTAATAAGAATAAGAAATTAATTAATATATTTAATTTTTCACCATCTTCGTGCTTCGTAGGGCACAAAAAGCTGTCGATCCCGGTTGTAGTTATTATACATTAGTGGTTAAGTTATGGCGGCAGCCTAATGAGGTAACCACTACCCATACGATAAAGTATTATTCTTAATTGAAAGTATTGAGGACAATACCCACTCGAAATATTTAAATAAACAAGATGTCTGTGGACATAGAAACTGTATTAAAATTCAATTTCAATGTTTCAAATTGAACGAGTTAATTTCTCTACTATTTTACCAAATATGTAAAATATACAAAAAGTATCAGACGTCCGAAGCACATTTTTCGAAATTGCATACAATAATATAAATATTATATCCTATAAAACATTAATATTCTGTTACGGGAATACTTGTATCTAACTTTTTTATTGACATTTGTTAATGTAATAATTTGAGACACAATAAACATTTTAATTTTCTTTAACTTCAAATGTGTGATACATTTGAAGTTACGTTTTAGATTAGGTGAGAGAGCTGGCTCATAATTAGGCCAACAAATTAGTCTCGCTATAACACGAGTTAACTTATCCAGATTTCTAGAATTCTTGCCCACAGGTGACCACATGAATGCAGTTTTTACTTATAGATCATTTTATATAAAAATAAATAAGAATAATTGATTCTAATTAATATAAAAAAATGTATTACGAACTCAAAAAAAGTTGACATTATTATTCTATATCATTGATATTCTGCGTAGAATCTGTATTATGAACCAAAAGAATGTAGTATCTTCTATCATAATACATAATAATATATGTGCTCGATCGTTACCTTTATCTTAAAGAAATGAAGCGTTCTCTTTCATTGTTTTGTTATTTTGCGAGACAAACTTTAGGGCACCGTGTATAAATGAGCATGTTTTTGGATCTTATACGTCATTTAACGTTATTTAGCAAACTACTGAGGGTAGACAACGATATTACGAAATGACAAAACTAAATATAATTTTGAATTATGGCAAATTACGCCATAAATTAAGTATGCTGGTACTTAATTTATCAAAAATATTTACAAATTCAAAATATCAGCTAATTACGCCACAAATAACAGTGTAACACATACTCAACGACTTTTTGCTCCAAAATTTTGTCGTACTATTGCCGGTGAACGCACGCCTTTACGCCGCGTCATGAAATTACACAATGATTACTTCACAGATATAGATTTATTCAAATTGTCTAATAGTTTATTTAAAATCTTTAAAAATAACTAAACTGAGAAGTGCGAACACGGATCAGTAGGTAAATAGTTTGGTGTATAATAATAGTTTATTGATAATTTAGACATACAGAATTTGTATTGGATTGATTCTCAAAATTGTTTTGTATTCCTAATTTAGTTTTGTTGATAAATTTTGTTGGAGAATGGTATAAGGCTGTAGAACCTCTATGTAACACTATCATACTACGCTATTGTTGTTGCTTTGTTTGTACACAAATTTTATATTTAATTTGGGGGTAACGGTGTTGGGTGTACAATTATTTAATAGTTTTTATTTGTTATTAACTACTAAGTGTTATTGTATACACGGGTATACAATAACACTTAGTAGTTAATAACTTGTTTCCATAAATAAAATTAAAAAAAATTAAGTGCTAGTCGGTACTTCTAAAAATATTTTTAAAGATCAGAGACATTCGAAAGTTTTAAGTACAAGATTAGACGTTTTCTCGATAAAATTTATGTATTGCGCACAATATTGAGAAAACCTCTTTAAAGTAATGAATTTAGTCTCATACGTTACTCGATTTTCGACCTTATAATAATATTATGACAAGACCGGCAGTTGTGGAGACCCTTGGGGAAGGTCTTAGTCCAGCAGTGGACTTCTTTAAGCTACTTTGATGATTATGTTTTAATAAGGTAAAATGTTGTTCATACCCAGCGATTTAACAGCTTCTAGTTCAAAAGGTTCTTCTTGTTCATGTACAATCGTAAGAAAAGAGCTTATCCTGATGACCTGATTGATGGTCACCGTAGCCTATTTGGTAGTGCTCCTGCCTACGAAGCTGGTGGTCCTGGGTTCGAATCCCGGTAAGTACAAATATTAGTGTGATGAGCACGAATATTTGTTTCTGAGTCATGGATGTTTTCTATGTATATAAGTATTTATCTATCTATATAAGTATGTATATCGTCGCCTGGTACCCATAGTATAAGCTTTGTTTAGTTTAGAGCTAGGATGATCTGTGTGACATTGTCCCTAGATATTATTATCCTCCTTATTACGTAAATAACAGTACCAAAGTGATACTGAAACTTACGCTACAAATGCTATTCCATTTTACGTTCTTGTGACGCTTAATTTTCACTACAAAGTAATCATTGCATAAATATCGCTATCGATTGGCTTTGCACGATAAAATAAAAATGGGTTTTTATTCACGTAGACTTTAAAAAAGCGCTTATTAATAGTCAGAACATGTTTGTAGTAATTACTACTAGGTAAAGAAGGTCTGATTATATATCAGTACTCGTCTCTGTACTTTGGAGTGCACATTAGGCTGTCACTCCCGGTTGTAGAATTTAGACATTGACCGATAAGCCATATCAGATGCCTAAAGGGTAGCTTGAACAACTCTTACACTAGGGTAAACACTGCCCATACGATAAAAATATTAACTTTTATAATTTTTTTTTTTTCAGTTTGAAAGTATAGCATTCTGGTCCATGCTTACACCAGTGCCTCTTTGGTGTAGCGTTAGAGACTTCTATTGCAGATAATGAAGTTCTGCACCAAATTCGGGATCAGGTTAGAAAGTGTAATTGCGGTTTTCTTTACAAGAAGTAGACACTGCTACACCACGGGTGGGTGACAGCGCTAATCCGGATATTTTTCTTGTCTTCGTCTTAGAGAGCACATAAGAATATTTATTCTGCGCCTAATTTGCCCCTAGTGGGGACGGATAGGTGTTTAATCAAATTCTGAGAGTGAGGATTGATAGTGCACAAATACTCATGCACTATCATATGTCCTGCGTAGTTTGACCGCATAGTATATCATCACCCTATCTCGTGGGGGGCGTAGATATCGTCCTAAGGAATACCTACCAGAAAACGGGCAGCAGCGTTTTTCTGTGAACTATGATCACCAAACTGCGATCGCCAACCCGTCTGCCTAGTGTGGCGATTATGGCATATCCCCCATTCTTTGGGGAGACTTTTGTCCAGCAGTGGACGTACTTTTGCTGACATGATGATGATGATGATGAGTTGTTTAGTCTGCATTAATATCGGCTGCCGTAACCAGGTGCACTGTTCACGTGTACTTATCTACATTCATGATGTCCACCCGACCGAATTTCGGCCACGGCGGCCAGTCTTAATGGAGACTAGCCAATTGCGCAGGACATATTATAGTGCACAAGTGTGTGCGCAAAAACAGGGGCACTTTCTATTCCATCACTCTCATGATCCGATGGGACGCCTAGCGACACGACCGGAAAGAGTTCAGGTACAGGTCAAAACTTATAAGCTATATTCCATTTAGTGAAATCCGCTTAGAAAAATTTAAATGTAATATAGTAAAACAAATAGCATGGCTGCCCTATCATGATAATCCGGATCACTTGTACAACTCTTTATTCAATTTGATTAATGATGAATTCTGCACAATGTTCACACCCAAACAACTGTCTGTAAGTGACCGTCTGGTATTCAGTGATTGGGCAACTCCAGGCATCTATAAAAGTCGGAATCGGTTGTATGATAGTATGAAGAAGAAAGATCCCATAATCATAATACAGATTTTCAAGAATATGTGAAACAATATGCCAAAACATTTAGACGAGCCTGTACCGCTGCTAAATCTTTGCACATAAAAAATATACTTAAATCTTCTACAAATATAATCAAAACTACTTGGAAGATAATTAATGCTGAGACAGGTAAAACAAAAATACGTAGAATAAATAACATAAATATTAAAGGCGATTTGGAGATTGCGACTGAGTTTGAAAAATATTTTTCGAATATTCCAGTCATACTTACTAACTCTCTTTCATGTTCTTCTACATCTGCTGAGCAGATACTCAAGCAAAGCGTAGGGTCGTGTGACACAGTTTTTGAATTTTCGGTGGTTAGCCCTAAAGATATTTTAAATGCTTTCAAGAGTATTAATATGAAAAACACAAAGGATCTGTGGGGTCTATCTGTTAAGACTGTTTCATCAATTATTACTATAATCGCCCCACACTTAGCTACTGTGTTCAATTGCTGTGTTGCATCAGGTGTATTTCCTGACTTGATGAAGTATAGTAAAATCATTCCTTTGTTTAAAGCTGGTGATACTTCAGACCCTTCAAATTTTCGACCTGTTTCCGTGCTGCCCACTCTTGGTAAAATATTAGAAAAGCTTATGCTTAGCCAGCTGCTCAGACACTTTAATATACATAATTTACTACACCGGAAACAGTTTGGATTCACAAAGGGTTGTTCAACCATAGATGCAGGGGTCAACTTATTAAAAAGTATATTCGCGGCGTGGGAAGACTCTCAAGATGCATTAGGTATCTTTTGCGATTTGTCCAAAGCGTTCGATTGCGTTCATCATGATACTCTGGTCAGAAAATTACACCACTACGGTATTAGGAACAAGGTTCTCGAACTTCTGACTTCTTACTTGGGCAATGGAATTCAGAAGGTCGAAATAAACGGTAAAATATCTGCGGGATCTCCAGTAGTAATGGGCGTCCCACAGGGGTCAATTCTTGGCCCATTTTTGTTTTTAATTTATATAAATGACTTACCTTACTATGTAAGGGATAAGCATGAGATTGTGTTGTTTGTAGATGATACTTCCCTGTCGTTCAATATAAATCGACAATTAAGCAATTTTGACGATGTTAATGATGCAATCTCTAAAGTTGTTCATTGGTTTAATGCCAATAATCTTGTGCTTAATGATAAGAAAACTAAAGTCATTAAATTCACTACACCGAATGTGAAACTGGCGACAACCAATGTACAACTTAATGGAGCTAGGTTGGACCCTGTTGAATCAACTGTGTTCTTGGGTATCACTATTGACTCAAAGCTACAATGGAGCCCACAAATAAAAAAACTGTCTGGCAAATTAAGTTCTGCAGCATATACAGAGAAAACTATTAGACGGCTGACTGATGTTGACAGCTAGAATGGTTTATTTCAGTTATTTTAATAGTGTAATGTCCTATGGAATTCTTCTCTGGGGTGGCTCTGCTGACATTAACACCATATTTATATTGCAAAAAAGAGCTGTAAGAGCTATCTATAATCTAGGCCCGAAAGTGTCTCTAAGAGAAAAATTCAAAGAGGTCAACATTCTAACTGTACCATCTCAGTATATATATGAAAACTTACTATATGTGCATAAAAATATCGATTCCTTCTGTAAAAGGAGCGATACACATAATGTAAATACCAGATATAAGAATAATCTCATATTGCATACTACCCGTCTCCACAAAATAAGTAACTCTTTTATGGGGCAATGTATAAGATTTTATAACAAACTTCCCAATGATATTAGAGAATTGTCTACGACTAAGTTTAAAAGAATTATTAAAGCCAAATTGTGTAGCAAGGCATATTACAAAATTTCTGATTATTTAAGTGATAAAAGTGCTTGGGATGGAGTTGTTCTGAGTCAACACACATGATTGTAATTAATCTTAAGTATATTTTATTTTAAAAAAGGATTCCTACCGAGTTTTCTGTCAGTGTTTTTCAGTAGCTGCCACGTCATGCACTGCACGGTAGGGTAAAAAAAATATGACGATTCCACATAAATGTAATTTTTTTACGGAATAAAGTTATTTTGACTTTGACAGGACCGACGGCTTTCTGCTCTCCGAGGCGCGGGGGTGTAATACCGCCAACTTACAGACTTCGGGCTGATACTGAGAAATTTCTTTTTACGGAAAAATCCCAAATCACTTTTTGGCCCGACCTCATTATCTGCGGTTGAACACGCTACCGCTAGACCAACGAGGCAGTCATCTACATTCATATTCAACTTACTTAATTCGATATGTAATAAATACAATTTATTACGCCTATTAATAACGCAATTATAAAACACCATGGAACTCTCCACTAAATTTACCCCATAAGCGGGTAAAACTTAGTTAAACAAACCCGCAACTAACACCCAATTCGTAACTATAACCGCCCTAATTTGTACCGAACCCTTTGTTTCCAGATTAGGTTAATTTAAAATACCTTTTCTAAAGAATAACGAGGACCATAGTTCCACCCATTAGACCAACGCAATATACCACCGAGATAGTTACACGAATATAGAATCGAGTGATAGACAATCGAATAAAAAATTATTCGAATTGTCTTTTTTTGTAAAATCTCGTTGGCTTAAAAGGCATTTAGAATCGATTTAATGAACTTTCATAAATAATGCAAAATAAATAAATATACTTCAAATAAATTTGCATGCCGGACGGGTACGGCGAAGCATGCTGAACATTTGTAAGCAACACCATCAATTGTATACCATGTTTCGAAGTAAATAAATAAATTTATTAAAATTATTTAATAAACAGTAAACAGATATTTTATTTAATGAATATTCGCATCGATATCCAAATAAAACCTTCGTACATTTGACAGCTCGAGTGCTAATCACCAATGAGAAATTAATTTTATTATGATGACAGTTCTGGTGTAAAAAATACAACCAACAAGTAACGTATTTATTGACAAATTATTATGATTTAAAATTGACCACTGTAGCTGGGAAAAGCTCGCTGAAAATAGAGTTTAATGGCGCAAACGTGTAGTGGAGGGTCGTAAGATCTGTGATGAAGCCTGGTTCGGAGTACTTGCTAATAAGAGACAGAAGCGACATGAAAGCGGCTCGGCACCAACCACCGCAAACTTCTCTTGTCAGGCCTGCAGCAGGCTATGTCGCTTTGGCATCGGTTTGTTTAGCCACAATAAGAAATGTCTCTCAGACAATGCGCCGTAAATCGTCTGTAACAGACGCAAAGGCCATATATATATTATGATGCGTAAACTATTATTTATGGCATTCAATGAATCGATACGGTATACAATAAAAATCTATGATGCCCTGCCCTTGTACTATTGGTATGCGGTATATAGTATGGTATGGTATACTATGAGCCATATATCGGGGATGTATGCTGTATCCCGTGTTGATTCTTTTCAGCATTTAGAAAGTGTCTTTATACCGTTCCCAAATACCACTACATGATTTTGAAGATGGATGTTTTAGCGTAGAATGGTTGGTAAGTAAGTTACTTTTTATTAACCTTCAATATAAATATCAATGTGGCAGTAATCGATGACATCTGTCAAAACTTTATTTATTCAGTACTCAGGTACTATAGATACAGTATTAAACTCAGAACTGGTTTACCAAGAAAAACTACTGAATTACAGCGTCAAATTATCCAAATAAAATATTCGATATTTTTAGGACCGTTTTTTAAATCGAATAACTCGTATAATATTTATTCGAAACTATAAGTGGTCGGGCCGAGGTTCGTGGTTAGGGCATTCTATTGTGAAGTGTTGGCTGAATTAAGCTGTGCACAATAGCATTCACCGCTATTGTGTGAAAGTGTAACTATTTCCATCACGTAACTACAAATTCTCGTATATATAATCTAAGTTAGTTTGCTGGAGCGCAAATGTTGCTTAAATATGAACGTATTTCTGTTATAAAGTTGCAAATGTTAACATAATTTACTAGTATTGCTGATAATAAGGTCCTCAGAGTCAGTAAGTGATCATCAAGTTGACGAACATAAAGTACATCCAGACTCAGAACAACTATTTATGTGTCATACAAATAGTTTTCTGGGTGGAAATTGAACCCGAGATACGAAATAGTCTTAACTGCTGCACCCACGTGTATTCAAGTTAACTATATAGATTTCTATGTTCATTTTACTCGTACTCATTTTCGTTGTTTGTATCCATATTTTCTGTTTTGTTCATTTATTGGTACGGATCATTAAAAATGTCAATCAACCTCTGTAATAAATTACAGTAGAAGTATACCTAGCGAAAAATACTGTGGTCGTAAACAATGTTTGAGGAGATAACCTTCTTTCTTCATGTTTGTGGAGAACATTCCATTTTTAGGTTGCTTTTAATCACCACTAAGTGCCTGGCAGCACTGGCGTGCACGCCATAAACTCGAAATTTATACGAAGAACAAATAAAAAGCTATTCGGTTTTGTACAATTCCAGCTAGACGGCCCGTGCACTACTGCGGCTAACTAATAACACGTCATCTTTAAAAAGTTAATGAAATGCTTAAATACAATTTTAATTTCTGTATAAGTACTATAAAGACTGGCCACAAATAAAGCCTTGCAGAAAATAAGCAAATTTAAAATTACATTGGAGAAACGAAGTTGTAAGTATTAACGATCATAAAGAACGCGCTATTCTAAAATATGACGTCACTTGTATAATAGCCATAGAAGGCCATATGGATCCATATAATAAATATACGATTATAGTAACATAACTTAATCGTTATTAATGTTTTTAAACTTTCGCGATTTGTACACATTTGGAATGGCCAAAAACGGAACCCTTATAGATTCGTCATGTCTGTCTGTCTGTCTGTCCGTCCGTATGTCACAGCCATTTTTTTCCGAAACTATAAGAGATGTACTGTTAAACTTGGTAAGTAGATATATTCTGTGAACCGCATTAAGATTTTAACACAAAGTGAGGTTATCATTGTTAATTCGCTAAAATGTAAAATTGAATAATATATATATAATGATACGGCACTTCACGGAGACGACGTTGCAGAGCCACATCAGTCGACCCGTGACCACGGCTGGTGCAATCCATGCCGAATCGTCGGGTAACCAAGGTAATGATTTGCCTATAGCTTTATCCCGATTGAGACCCGTGTCCACAGCATATAAAACCGGCCAAGTGCGAGTCGGACTCGCCCATGAAGGGTTCCGCAGCAGCAAGTAATTCAGTTGATTAAATGAAAGGTAAATTGCGGCTTACGATTTATGACGCATTAAAAAAAACTACTTACTAGATTTCGTTCA
Source organism: Pseudoips prasinana (assembly GCA_951640165.1). Lineage (NCBI taxonomy): Eukaryota > Metazoa > Arthropoda > Insecta > Lepidoptera > Nolidae > Pseudoips > Pseudoips prasinana. Next base: position 10,216,097 of record OX621249.1, on the reverse strand, counting down.
AACCAATTTTCGTTCTTTATTTATTAACATGATCGTTAATACTTACAACTTCGTTTCTCCAATGTAATTTGAAATTTGCTTTTTTTCTGCAAGGCTTTATTTGTGGCCAGTCTTTATAGTATTTATACTATCTTGAAGGTTATGCTAAAGAAACCCATCAGGTTCTCTACTGCAGAGCTTTAGAGGATTATTAAGAGTCTGGATTATTATCGCATACACACATAAAACTTTAATATAATACAATGAGAAAATGCAATAGAGTCTATTGATAGCCTCGATACAGGCTCTGCCTAGTGAGGTTATCATTGTTAATTCGCTTAAATGTAAAATTGAATAATATTATTTCTTTTAAGTAAAAGAAAATTATCAAAATCGGACGAGCGGTTTTGGTTTATGAATGATCATGGATATTCGGCGGCAACCTGCTGGTCAAAGGTCTCCCCCAAATAAATAAATAAATAAATAAAAAATAAAAAAGTTTTTATTCACGTAGACTTTAAAAAAGCGCTTGATAATAGTCAGAACATGTTTGTAGTAATATAGTTGTATACATTATTATTTCTAGTAACATAGATATTTAGGTACATATTGTATGAAAACATTTATAAAATTTATTTTATTACAGAAATGATATTTAGCTAGCTCGTATCAAGTTATTGTCAAGAGATTATTTTTAATTATCTAGTTTAAGTCTAATATTTTTACTACATATTGTCAATGGTTCTGTCTATATTAAAGGTATTATTATTATGACGGACCTTGTGTTAATAACGACGGTCGCGCTTTAATGCTACCACCGGATCCAATGCGCCCCAACTGAGAAGACCCAGCGAAACAAACTCAGTGGGTTCATCTACTACCGGTTTCAACACGACCCAGTTGAGACGGTCCGGCGAAACATACTAGACACACAAAACATACTAGATCTCCACAATTGCTGTTCTTGCGTTACTGCGCATCCAGCATCTTCCAGCGACCCTCACAAGATCATCGGTTCATCCTGCAGCCTGCCCACTATGCGTCCTCCGGGTCATGGTCACCACTCGAGAACCTTTCTGCCCTAGCGGCCGTCAGTTCTACGAGCTGTGCCGTGCCCACAAGGCAGTATGATTAACTAATATGTTTGACAGTCTAACCTTCAAGGTCTTTAGAAACACTTCGCCATCACACTATCTTTCGATAAGAAGAATTAAACATCCAATTGTACCTTAGCCGTTGACTGTACAGCCCCAAAAAGATAATCTTAAAACCCATTTCAGGATTGATAATTTTCAGTGTTAATAATATAAATTCTCAGAATATTATGATTGTGGATCGTATTACTTATAATGTATTACGTGTTCTGAATAAATTATAAGATACGTTATTTACTCTTCATACTATGAAGATTGCTTCGACTGATTATACTGTCTCGTCAGTCTAACGGTAATTTTCACCGTAGAAAATGGGACTCCAAATTAAAATAAAATAGGTTTCATTCACGTAGTCTTTAAAAAAGCGCTTGTAAATATTAATTTATTCAATTATCTAATCGGAAAAAATATTTTTTGTGTGGTTTTCTAAACCAGATAACTGCTCTCTTAATATGGTTCAGCGTCACGAAGTTCAATACTATATAATATCATTTATTTTCAAATTAAATATAAGTAAATTTTTACCGGTTAGGCACGCAAAATTAAAGACAGGAGGAGAAAAAAAAATCAGAGAAGAAGTGGACAGCGTTCATTCGCTCAAAGAGCAGCCTGACTGGGGAAGTACGTCCACCTTACAGAAGACATTCCTTAATAATAAAATTGATAACTTTAATGTTGTGTTTCTGAGTGTGAGTAAGGTCGCCAGAGCTCATCGGGGTGGGGGGAAGGATCAGTAACGCTGGTTTCCTGACTCTTTTAAAGGTGGGCAAAGCACCCGTGACTCCTCTGGTGTTGCGAGTGTATATGGGCGGCGGTGAACACTTACCATCAGGTGACCCGCTTGTTCGTTTGTCGACCTATGACATAAACAAAATTATAATAATGTTCTCCTGATCGAGTTTCAGCCACGGCGGTCAATCTTAATGGATACTAACCATCAGCCAATTCAATAACTCCCACGATCCGATGGAACGTCTAGCGTCCTAACGGAAAGAGGTCAGGTACAGGACCAACGGCTTTACCTGCAGCGTAAAAGGCAAGTATCTAGCAACCACACCAACAGACTGGTCAAAATAATATATTACTATATTAACCCAGGACTTCAAGCTTTGCGCTAAATCTAGCGCTAGATAACGAGGCAGTCATATGTCTATATGAAATACTGAATTTTTTAGATAAGTAGTACCTATAATATTATTCACTTTTGACTTAGTTCGGTAGCAAAGTGCTTTCCTGAGCTATGGATTATAGGCCTACATTATTTACTGGGGTTGGCCAGGAAAATATATGCTTCACGTAGCAGCCTTTGATTTATAAAGGTTTATGGAAAGCAACTACATTTTAATCTCAAACAGAGGGATCGAGTAATTTTCCTAAAATAACTTTTGCTTTACGAAAATTCACGTGAATTTTGCGGTGAAGTTTCTTTTCGCAATTATTATTAACAATATGTATAACTTTGACTACATGACTATAAGAAATTTAGATATATGAAACGTTAATGGCTATGAGAGAAAGAAAATGCGTGCTCGAACCTCTCCCTTTCACCTACAGTAATATACGAAACGTAACACTTGTGCGTTACCAAAATCGTGATCGGGCGAAAGTTGGGAGGGAGATATAGATTAGTGAAATATAAATAAAAATGTTTAGCCTAGTTTTATATGCCTCATAATAATATATTTCATGGAATCCATATACGATTTTGCTAATGTCAATGGAGAATTGATGTTCTGGTATATTTATGAATACAGCGGTTATTACTTATAGATTAAATACACTTGGATTACGACAACTATTAATGACAGAATAGCGAAGGAAGATCTTTTTTATATTTCAAATAAAATAACATTCGATTGGCGTGGTTATAAATACTAAATTCAAAAAAATACAAAATACCAATAACAGATAAATACATCATGTTGCCTTTTATTTTACTGTCTTGAGTTTAAATACATCTTTAAATAATAATACTAATTATATCCAGGAACATTATTCATACATGGCCGTCAGATCCCAAACTAAACAGAGCTTGTAATATGGAAACCATTGAACTGAAATACTACATATACTACTTTTCTAAATACATACTTTTATAGATTAATAACCCAGGCACAGGACAAACAGACGTGTTCGTGGATACAAATATCTGTCCTGTGTGGAAATCGAACCCATGACCTGTGGCGTGAAAGTTGCCTTTCACGCCACGTTCAATGGTTTCCATTGTACAAGCTCTGTTTAGTTTGGGATCTGATGGCCATGTATGAATAATGTTCCAGGATATTATTAGTCTTATTATTTAAAGATGTATTTAAACTCAAGACAGTAAAATAACTTGCAACATGATGTATTTATCTGTTATTGGAATGTCTTAAAAGCTTTCCTTTAATTATTTCAGGAAGTTGATATTCAAAGGCATTTAATCTTTTGATAATTGGTAGGCTTATTGACTTCCGGTTTAGCAATGTCAGCTTTGCTATTGCTATTCTCTGTTTCATTGCTGTTAATTATTTATATCTTTGAATTTCTTGGTTGTTTTTGTTATGTAAAGTGTAATTAGTTTTGAAGAATAACTGCATTACCAGTTATTCAGTTTATACTTAGTTGTTATATTTATTTTATTCTGCTTCTCTGTTATTTCATACTCCAATCATTGCCCAGTTTATATGGCAGAGATTATATTTCTTGTGTCTTTCACAAGTACACCTTTTATGCCAAAAATACACGTAAACAGTAACGTTTTGTTTTTAGTTTGGTTTTATAAAAGTGTGTTGTTTTTAGATATTTCAATATTTTTATTTGGATTTTGCTATTGTAATATAACTCCACAATAGGGAAATAAAATACTAGCTGTGCCCCACGGTTTTATCCGTTATACATTATAGCCTAGTGTTAATCCAGAGTGTCAGCTAACTCTATACCAAATTTTATTAAAAGCGCTTCAGCCGTTTAGCCGTGAAGAAGTAACAAACTAATATTAGTGTATAACATTTAACTATGACAGACCTATAAATACTTTTATTTCTAACATTAACAACTCGCAGTGTGCTCCAGAACAAAGTGCCGACGCATTCGGTTCGTCTACTTGTCAAACGTCACCGCTTGGTGTTGACACTTTGCTTTTGTAAATAACATACTTATATATTGATAATTACACATTATCTGTCATGGGTGGGAACCAAATCCACGACCTCCGGCGTGAAAAGCAAGCATTTGCCAACAATACCAACAGGACTTTTTGGCAATTTTGAGAAAAATTGTCATCGGTCCTTCTTATAATGCCAAATTTTGATTTAATCGTTTTAAAAGAACCATGTTCAAAGTTTCTGTTACATAACATGTTATATTTTGGTTTATAAATAAGACTTGGCCCATGTGCAATCTGCATAATGTTATGAGAAAACTATTGATATAATAATAATGTCCTCCTAGCCGAATTTCGGCCACGGGGACCAGTCTCAATAGATTAGCGCGGAACATATTATAGTGCACAAGTGTGTGCGCAAACACAGGAGCACTTTCTATTCCATTATTCTCGTGATCCGATGGGATGCCTAGCGACACGATCAGAAAGAGGTCAGGTACAGGACCAACGGCTTTACGTGCTCTCCAAGTCACGGGGGTGTAATACCGACAACTCCCAGACTTCGGGCTGATCCTGAGGATATTTTCTTTTTACATAAAAGTTTCAAGCTCACTTTTGGCCTGACTTTGGTGTGGGATTTAAACCCAAGACCCGTTCCCTGCGCGTGAACACGCTACTGCTAGACCAATGATGCATATATGATATGTTCAACGCAAGGAAAGCGGTATTGACATTTTTCTATCAAGAAGATCTTGTAGATAGCAGGCTGGAGTTAAGAAGTGTTACACTTCAGTATCTCTGAGAGCACGTGAACCCATTAATCCTACACTTGACCTCTCTCCAGCTGTATTGGTTTGGCCCATCCCATGGAACCTTCAGATAGAAGAAAATAAAAATTGTTCATTGTTGCATTAAGTTGAACGTATACAGTGCCCCCGGTCAACAGGTAGCTGATAGTCTAGATTTGTTTGCTTACTCATTGAACTTTCACAAGTACTACTTATTGGATACTGTGCGATGAAATAGATTGAAATATACGCCACGTCCTAAACATAATGGTATATACAACATGTAACGAAATTAACGCACAACCTCAAACACCCCAATTAGAATATTATGTTGTAATCATAATGCATACACTGAATTTTTTATTTAATATGTATATGCGTTGTTATTTACTAAGTTCGTTTATTGGAATAAAGATTATTTTTCTTTATTTTGTATTGAATTTGTGTGAATACAAATAAACTGCGATTTTAAAAGTCGTATTTCTTTGACTTACGGTCCATTTCAATTTGTTTTGACTGTACAGGGTTAATATGACAATAATTTCCGTAGTTTTAATTATTTTGGAATAAAAAATATTTTCTTTGAGATTCTGATCAAACTATTTTTAGGATGTGCGTTACTTAAGTAACATGTTGTATATAAGTCACCATAAAATTGTAAATACGTTAATGTTGCGAGAATGTTAACTTTTGATAGATTGTCAACCGTAACATTTTTCGGTAGATTATTAATCAAATTATATATATCAAATCGCAATCTTTTTTGTGTAAGTAAATTTGTTTCTGGTACCCGACGGCCGCTGCTAGCACGCTCGCTTTGCTTGCTCCGCTCCTGTGTTGTATGGTCACAATTCAGACCTAACCTAACCTACTTTTCTATTAGCGATATACGCCCGAGTAACCGAGCAAACTTGGACAAAACATACAAACACATTTTTAGTAGCGATTTTAGTACTGTATCTTGAACTCTCAGTGGTCGATGACTGTTAAATCATCAATCGATTAGTTCTCCCCGCCAGGCGTTTACCGGGGTAACTTCTCATCCATCAAACAACACGGAGTAGGGATGAGAATGAAGCAGTTTCTTTCTTGCTCACACAATTAGCTTTCTCTCAATCCTTACACAGTTTTCAGCTATTATTATTGTTTGTGCATCGATCGTAATTCATTATCCTACTAATATTATAAATACGAAATTTTGTGAGTATGGATGAATGGATGAATGCTTGTTACTTTTTCACGTAAAAACTACTGAATGGATATTAATGAAAATAATATAGCTTATACCTCAGAATAACACATAGGCTATAATTTATAAAGTTAACGCGGGTAAAACCGCGGGGTGCCATTATTCATTAATATCCATTCAGTAATTTTTACGTGAAAGAGTAACAAGCATTCATCCATTCATCCATACTCACAAAATTTAGTTAGTTATTAAATATATACTGAATTTAAGTTAACTTTTGACCAATTAATAAGTTCTTATGTAGTGATACTATCTCCCTGTTAGGGAATCGCATTCCAGGTAATGAATAGGTTTCATTCCTTCACAACCCATTACAGGTTCAGTTAACGATCCCTAAGCTCCTGGTGATATTGTTAGTAGTTAACTTAATGAAATGTCTGTAGTAAAGCGCTAGTAATGAACATTCTTGTTTAGAAATAGTACTAACAATGTTTTGTTTTATTCCGCGGACTGACTGCCCCGTTGGTTTAGTGGGACTGGGTACTCGAAAATTACATTCGGGGACTCAGTGCTGCTGGTAAGTTACTATACAATACCGGAGCCACAAGACCCAGAGCATGTATCGTCTTTAACAAAACCATTAATTACTTACCTGTTGCAGAGTTATGCAGTGATGACCATGTAGCAGCGTACGTCAATTTTAAAGGATGGGAAGGGATAAAGGCAATTATCTGCTCAGCTTACCTTCCTTATGAAACTAAGGACCCAACTGTAGAGCTTGAGCGTGTGGTCGAATATGCTCGCCGCAACAACGCTGAACTCATAGTTGGAGCCGATGTCAACGCGCACCACACAGCTTGGGGCAGCAGCGACATCAACAGTAGAGGTGAATTACTTCATAGTTTTCTTACCACTAACTGCCTGCAGGTACTGAACAGGGGTAACAAACCGACCTTTGTCACTGCCAGCAGGCGGGAAGTCCTAGATATCACATTCGCTACAGACAACATAGCCAGGAGACTTCACGACTGGACAGTCAGCGATGAGCCGTCATTGTCAGACCATAGACATATACGGTTTGAGTTTAGAGCGTGTCTCGAAAGTCAAACAGTTACTTATAGGAACCCAAGAGCAACCGCCTGGGATGTCTACCGAGAAAAACTAAGGCGAAACCTAGAGGACCTTCCTAGAAGCATTAAAACACCTGACGAGCTAGAACTGGCAGTAGAGCAAACCACGGAGGGCATCTTAGAAGCCTACGAGGAAAGCTGCCCCCTAAAAACAAAAAGCTCGAACAGGAAGGTTCCGTGGTGGAACTCCAAACTGAAAAAACTCAGGGAAAAAACGCGGAAACTGTTCAATAGGGCTAAAAAGACTCGAGAGTGGGAGATATATACAAAAGCCCTTACTGAATACAACAAAGAAATTAGGAAGGCTAAACGAGCATCTTGGAAAAGGTTCTGTGAGGAGTTAATTAACACGCCTCAGGGGGCCCGCATCCACAAGCTGCTCGCTAAAGACAAACCTAACCAAATTGGCTTGCTAAAGGGACCTGACGAAACCTACGCTGCTAACGAAGAAGACACGCTGAAGACTCTTATTGCAAGCCACTTCCCTGGCGCAGAATTGAACTCCTCCATGACGCCTGTACAACGGCCTCGCAACGAGGACTGGAATAGGGCGGCGAGGATAATTAGGCCTGGGGTTGTGAGGTGGGCAATCGAGTCTTTCAAGCCGTACAAATCTAGTGGACCAGATAACATATTGCCCGTCTTCTTACAGAAGGGCATAGATATACTGGTACCGCCTATGGTAAAAATGTTCCGGGCAAGTTACGCCTGGGGCTATATCCCAGATCGTTGGACAAAGGCTAAAGTGCTTTTCATACCTAAGGCTGGCAAGAAGGATTATTCCCTGCCTAAGTCCTTCAGGCCAATCAGCCTGACCTCCTTCCTCCTGAAAACACTGGAGAAAATACTCGACAGGTACATAAGGGAGGAAGGACTAAAGTCACAGCCTATCCACAGTACTCAGCACGCATACTGTAGAAGCAGGTCTACGGAAACCGCCCTGCTGCAATTGACAGACAGGGTCGAAAGAGCACTGGAGGACAAACAGATAGCACTCTGTGCATTCTTGGATATTGAAGGTGCCTTTGATAACACCCCGACAGGCACGTTGATCAATGGACTAACAAACAAGAACATTGATCAAACAACTGTCAAATGGGTAAAGGCAATGCTTTCAAACCGTAAAGCTCTGGTCTCGCTGCATGGAACTTCCTTGGAGGTTGCAACAACGAGAGGCTGTCCACAGGGAGGTGTACTATCCCCACTCCTGTGGACCTTAGCAATAGATGAGCTTTTATACAAGCTAGCAGAACAAAGAATCGACACTTTGGGATACGCTGATGACCTTGTAGTGATTATACGGGGTTTCTGTCAAAGCTTGTTGTCGTCACTGATGCAGAACGCTCTTAACATTGTCAATCGATGGTGTAGAGCGAATCAGCTATCCGTAAATGCTAACAAAACAGTTATCGTACCGTTTACTTGAAAGAGGGCTCTAGACAAATTAGCCCCTTCAGTAATGAACGGCAGCGAGATACAGTTTTCCAATGAGGTTAAATATTTGGGAATAATTTTTGACCAAAAGCTCACATGGAACCCACATATCAAGAAAACTATACAAAAGGCAAAGATTGCCTTAGGTATAGGGCGTCGCCTGGTAGGGAGAAGGTGGGGATTCCACCCCAAACTTCTCCTATAGTTGTACACTGCTATAGCGAGACCGACCATCGCGTACGGCTCCGTAGTTTGGTGGAGTAAAACCAGCCAAACGACAGTAATAAACAGGCTCAATAGCCTGCAAAGATCTGCATGTATGGTAGTCACGGGAGCCATGTCCTCCACTCCTGGAGCGTCACTTGAGGCATTGCTGAACCTGCCGCCTCTTTCACTGTTCATACAGTCTGAGGCGAAGGCCGGCATGCTGAGAGCAGCCGCACAGGGGACCGAGACGTGGCTCTCAAAGGCACTGAGGGCTTTATGTGACCAAGTGCAACAGGACCCCATACTAGGCATGAAATTAGACTTTTTGTCCCCACAATATAATAGCACCAAGAATTATTGTGTGGAGATACCTTCCAGGGACGACTGGACTAACAACAAAGTATCCTGGAAGAAGGGGAGCCTAATTTGGTACACCGATGGCTCCAAAATGGGAAATGACGTAGGCTGTGGAGTTTATGGGGAACGACCCATATTCAAAGCCAGTAAAAATCTGGGTAAATACGCCTCAATTTTCCAGGCAGAGGTTTATGCCATCATTGTATGTGCAGAAGCCAACTTGCAAAAAGACTATGTCAATCATACAATCTACATCCATTCAGACAGTCAAGCGGCCCTCCTAGCCTTGAATTCTGACACTATAACGTCAGGGCTGGTTATGAACTGCATTGACAGTCTCAATACCCTGTGCCTTAGGAACAAGGTGATACTTCGATGGGTACCGGGTCATGCGGGTATCGAGGGCAACGAAAGTGCCGACGAACTTGCACGGGCTGGAGCTAAACTGGTTCAATACGGCCCTGAGCCGATATGCGGAATACCAAAAAGCACAGTCCAACTCACCCTAAGGAACCATTGCAAACAAGAAGCTGTTAAACGCTGGCACAAACTTCCAGGTTTAACTCACTCCAAAAAAGCTATCAAGGGCTACGACCGCAAAACTGCGAACGAAGTCCTCGCGCTTAATAGGAGGAACTTATGCATCATAACTAGGATGTTAACGGGACATTGCCGTCTCAGGAAACACCTATCCACGGTGGGCATCGGAGACTGTAGAGTGTGCAGATTCTGCAATAACGCAGACGAAACACCTCTACACCTGCTCTGCCACTGTGAGCCACTGATGCAAAAACGTAACACCGTCCTGGGCCACAGGACGATGTTATCGACACTCCTGCCAAAAAGATTCTGCAATTTTTCTATGTTGCAGGGTTAGACAGGGAAGTTTAGTTGGAGCGGCGAGCACAATAGTTCATCACTGGACGCAGTGTTACCAGGACCTCCGGAGACTGGAAATAGCCGCAACCAGAAGAATAAGAATAAGAATAGTTATTAAATATATACTGAATTTAAGTTAACTTTTGACCAATTAATAAGTTCTTATGTAGTGATACTATCTCCCTGTTAGGGAATCGCATTCCAGGTAATGAATAGGTTTCATTCCTTCACAACCCATTACAGGTTCAGTTAACGATCCCTAAGCTCCTGGTGATATTGTTAGTAGTTAACTTAATGAAATGTCTGTAGTAAAGCGCTAGTAATGAACATTCTTGTTTAGAAATAGTACTAACAATGTTTTGTTTTATTCCGCGGACTGACTGCCCCGTTGGTTTAGTGGGAACATAGATAGCCAAGCGCGTACAATGAACTCCAACCTTGGTTCCCTCATGTTTGAGTTTGAGTCCCATACAGGACAAATTACACACGTACACTTACTTTTCACACGCTCGTTACTCACACATACACCAATATGTTAGTGATGGTGTATGTGTGAGTTGTCTTTTTACTGATATTTCGAAGTTTTTTCTTTTTTTTTCTATTCTTATGATTGCAATTTTTTGTTTTACATATATTTATTTGTTTTTAATATTTTTGTAAGTACTTTAACACGTTCACAGTGCATGTAGTGTGAATGTGGGCCACTATGAAGACATCATCACACGGGCGTGCACCACAAATGGGCCACGAGTCTATATCAATGGAATGCTTTTTTTAAGTTTGCACGTACTAACTTCGCTAGTTTTTTTATGATATACACGTATGAACAATGAACCATATAATAAAATGTCCAATAAACCGACCGAAATTTTGTCAGTGTTGCCAGGCAATCGAGGTTGGAAATTAAACCAATTTATTATGGAAAAATTTTAATTAAAAGATGAAATAACAAATGAACTGCTATATTTTTAATGACAAGTATTATAACACAAAAATCAAAAAGTTTTATTGCATTGGAGACATTGAATATCCGTTTTCTTTGCTTTATTACGAGCTTCGGATACTGTATATCCTACTTCTACCATAGTCTTATAACAGCCAGTGCAACGTTTCCTTATAATTTTATTCGATTGACGTGGTATTTTTGTCAGGGAATGTCGGGAACTGGATGTAGATGGTGCTATTGATACGAGAAGGCACCGGATCCTGGATGTACAGAAGATGTTCATTAACAATTTCGTTACCTTTTAGCACCGAAAACTTTTGGCCAATATTTATGTCTTTAAAGATTAGTACAGCATTAATAATTGCTGTTTCCATCAGATCACCAATTTTTTGTCCCAAAAACAAGTTTTGCGTACGGGAGACTTGTAACTCGCTAGCTGAGTGAGTTAGTACGCGTGAGTGGCACATATATGGGGCACGAAATTTATAGCATGCACGTGAGTGCACCACATGTGGCCCACCTGAAAAATATAAAAAAAATGGAAAGGCGCATTCTTATTTTTCTTTTTCGTATGTTATATGGCATTACCTATGCTTATCTTATCAAATTTCCGCAAAACATATTTGCACGTGAGGGGTATTTTACTAATTTATATCTGCACTGTTAACGTGTTATTTTTGTCTGTATTAAGTTTTACCTACTTTAATTAATGGAGAGTGCCCTGATTTTCAAGATACAAGTTTACTTAGTTTGGAAATCAGGAATACAACTTTTTAAATTATTGGTATTGTGAGAAAATAAACAATTTTTATTTTTGGAACGACGTTCCTTATCGCGCGTTGTGAAAGGACAGAAAAAAATTCTTACGAAAAGTTGTCACGACACTTTTTGCAGCTGTGCGGCGTGCGCATGTTTCTCTGTCTGTCTCTCTCTCTCTCTCTCTTATAGAAAGCAAGCCAGATATTTTTATTTCTATTTCGCATTGAACAGTGTGTCACGACGATTATTTTTGTTGAGTGTATACAGGTTTTTTGTACATAATAAATAATAAGAAATAACTTCGTTCCATCCGGGTGTCCCTTGACGCCTCTCAATTTTTTTTATTTATACATTTAACTGTTTATGTAACCCACAAATTGTTTTTCTGAGATCTTTTGACGACGTCTAGCAGTGGACGTCATTCGATTGAGATGATAACCACGTGGTTATTTTTTTACACAACTAAGGTCACCCTGTATGCCAATAGTAAGACGATGTCTTCTTTCGGGGGTCAAATGCTACCGCGTCCATTGGCTTCAGCACTAGTGACAATATGTAAGGGACATGACCTCTGGGTAGTGTCGAATGGTAGCAATATTTAATTTAGGTGTATTATAATCATAATTATAATCATAGTAATAATTATATCCTGGGACATTATTTACACACGGCCATCTGATCCTAAACTGAGCAGAGTTTGTACTATGGAAATCAGATAACTGATACACTACATAAAGATAATATTAGTTTATTGTAAATACACACTTATATAGATAATGATACCCAGACTAAGGACAAACAGACATGTTCATGCACACAAATATCTGTCCTGGGAGGAATCGCACCCACGACCTCCAGCGTGAAAAGCAAGCATTTGCCAACCACGCCAACAGTCAGTATAGCGATCAGCTTAATACCGAGAGCTTAACGTGTCCTCCGAAGCACGGAGTAGCCCAGAATTCAAAAGTATTTGGCGGTCAATTGACAAAAATTCATTGAAAAAAATTTTGAAGATAAAAGATGAATACTACTGAATGTAAAAAGAGATAGCGTCAAGGAAAAAAATAAACATCAGACGTGCCAGTTCACCAATACCTGCACAACTGGCTACGGGCATATTTATCGCGTACTTAATTCTGGCAAGCTTGATCATTAATCAAAGTTTGATAATAACAAAAAAAATCTGAAAAACTTGTAAAGAGACGATTAATCTTCAAGTCTTATTGAGTAGCCTGAAGCTATTTTTATAAAAAATACAGAAAGAGGTGCGAGTTCAACCGGCTCCGAGAGTTCCTTACAAACTAGTATACAGATATTTCGCCCACGACGGAACAGTGTCTCAAAACTTTAAACCATGTTCCACTACATAATATACTACTTCACGTCGATAGCAATTTACATTGAGTCAGCCAAGATTTCAGCTATGAGTTTAACTATTTCAGTTTTATAATGTTATTTAGTTACTGTAACGTGCAGGATTTAGAAATAGCGCAGGAAATCTTAACAAGTTTGAGGAACAGCACCACACTTGCACTTCAGACTTTAGACGGAGCCGTATTATATATAAATAAATTTGCAAATTGTATATAAATCTACACATGGGCATGTTTTCCTTCCATAGGGAAGAATGCCCGAAAAATAATTGTGAACAGACTTTGATAAAATCACGGATTGCTCAGAAGAGCAATGCTCTCAAAAATGCTAGGTCGGATTGAATTGTAAAAATAATTTGCATCTCTGCATCTTAGACGTGCTACAACTTAGGTACATATGCTATTAAAGCAAATATATATATGTCGGAGAATAATAAATAATCTATGCACGATTCTATAAGAATGAAGTGGCAACACTAGTAAATCATGGATATCATAATAATGGAGTGGCAACACTGTTGTACGTGTCATCGTGATTTGAAGGGTTGACATTTGACGTTGTCAATGCACTAATATCTGTCAGTAGTGCGATTGGACTTGACACTTGTTCTAGTACCGTCGCCTGCGCCGGGTGTGCGCACTGATCGATTTTAAAAATACAACATGGCGGACACGGACCTCGTGGACGTTGATTCTAATCCATCTGAATCTGCGATAGCAGCGGTGGGATCGATTCCAAAATCATCCTACGTGTCTACCGCAATGCCTGCTACTCAAAATCAAGAATATTTTCGTGATTCGGTTCCACCACGTAGCGAAAATAGTGTCGTTACAAAATTGAAAAATACCGATGAAAATACAACCCTGATTGTGAATTTACGGCTGTATCGCAAACTCGTGGACCGATTACGAAACGCGAAACGTTACATTGACACATCTTCGATGTCGAGCTCGCAAGTGGACTTCGAAGTCGTACCCGTTGTGCAAAACGTTAGACGAAGCAAAGGAGCGTTTATCAAGACAGTTAGCGGCGACCGATAGATTGATGACTTTTTTCAATATATGGTGCCGTTTGGTGCAGTGACCGTGCTAGAACTTACATACGTGGAGTACTCGACTTAGAAGCTTGCCTTGATTGACCGTTTTGAGCCTGCTTCGAGCGAAGGTAACAAGATCGAAGTTGTTATCACAGGTATCTCGGATGCTCAGGTATGTTCAGACTTGTTTAAAACATGCCTACTGATTTCGTGTTTCGATGTGGTCACTCGTGAAGAGCGGAGTCTCTCGGCCAGTTCGTGTGTATCGTTGAAGAGTAGTTTTTGGTGCATCAGTGAACGTGGAAGAAGTTTTTATTTAACAATGAAAAGAGTACGGGCTCTGATAGTTAGGCTGCCTTTCTGTCGGTCGACTCTTTGAGTTAAAACAATTAGTTTGTTCTTTTCGAGGCGAAGTTGATCGTGCTGTCTCTTTGCAAATAAGGAGACGGCATTGGCGATTCTGGATTGGGGAGAAGTCACCAGTTTGTATTAGAGTAAATTTAAAGTAACCTCTAAAGTAAAAGTGCCTCGTGTTGAGTGTGAGTGGTGAAACTTTATTTTATGAGAAAAAAACCTGTAAGTACTTTTATTATATTCTTTAAAAGGCACTTGATGACCTAATGCTGCACTGAAGAATTTTTGATATCTGTGAAATTCATAACACGTGTTGTTTTGTGTGGTTTATACATTTTAGATGTTGAAAATACGCCCAACGTCTGTTATATTTAATTTTTATGGTGACAATGTGCGCGTTTTGAAGGTTAAATAGTTTGAACGGTTTATTTCGAAGTCTATGGATGTAGGGGCAAGTTAGATCACATACACGCTCTTGTGGACAGTGGTACAGATTGTTCCCTAATTCGTAAATGATTTGTTGATAACCATACAGGTACTCGAGATTTTATATCCGCGCGCCTGACAGATATTGGGTCGGACATTACATTTTCTTTTACCCGTATTAGTCTGCCTGTCAAGGTCAACGAAGTACTCGTGTGTGAGAAGTGACTTTTGTAATTGTAGATTCACATATTTTTGGCTCATGATGTTATGATAGGTAGATGTTTTTATCTAACCGGGATTGAGTTTGACTATTAGTAACAAAGTCACCCGCATCACTCGCGAGGTCCATGCTGAAGTTTGATTATTACAGAATCTTGACACTTGTACAAGCTATCGATACTGATTTGATCGACTTTATAGACGTTTCTCAATTACTGACAAGTGGAGAGATTCCTGTCTGTTCTAGTAATAATTCATCATCATTATGTTAGCCGAAAGACGTCCACTGGGCGGAGGCCTCCCCCGGGAATCTCCGCAGTGGTCGGCCCTCCTTGTGGGGGGCCTGCCCGCGCTGCGTCTTCCGGTGCATGGTCCCCGGTCGGGAGCCTGTCTGATCTAGCGGCCGTCGGTGTTGGGAGCTGTGTGCTCCGCCCGCTTCCGTTTCGGTTTGGCAATTCTTTGGTTATAATCATAATCATAATATCTTTATTTGTATAAATGTGGTGAATACAGGTGTTATTGTTTTCATCATTTAAGTTTCACGCATTTGCCATATTGTACATGGCATACAAATGTTGTACTTAGGTACAAACTAGGTATATTGAACTTAAAATACTAACTTACTGATTTGTGACACAATTTTTATGCCGGCTACTTTGTTTCGCCTGCGGATTACGACGTTTTTATTCGATCGCCCAGGGATACTCCGAGCGTGGCACTCTCCGTTGCTCTTTGGGTGACCTTGAGCCTTCTTGTGAGACCAATAGTGAGCGACCACGTGAAAGACTTTAGAGTTGAAATACTGCGTTATTTGTGATGAGAGGATGTTGCGTAGCTTCCCGAACTATTCTAATTATTTGCTTCACTATAACCGAGAACCACGAGCGTAGGTTCTGGAAGGCAGCTTCAGGTAAAATCCAAATTGCGCTAAATTGTACCATAGTTAGAAGTACAGTTAGAAGTCAGCTTCCATTTTTGATGGGTTGTAATAAAAGTTCTCCTCCAAAATGAATGCCCTTGTCCAAAAATATGTTAAGGTTAACCTCTACGAACTTAGATGTGAAGCAAAATGCAGGATGTACGGGCTAGCTCATGCTGATAAGGTGCGTAATGGCAATACCAAAGTTAAAATTCGTCCATTTAAAATAGGAGACGTTGTTTTTGTCGGAAAGAACCCTAACAAATTGTGTTATTTGTGTTGTCTTCTATGTAATTATTCTGTTTGAGTGTGTACAATAAAGAGTATTCTATTCTTTTCTATTCTGATAATAAACAAATGAAGTTTTCAAATCCTTGTAAGATAATAGAGGTCTATGACAACGATAGATACAAGGAACAGCCAATAGCTGGTGGACGCGTTAAGTACCTACGTATGTTACGAAAAACTTGGATTTGACAGTTGTAGTCAGAAATAACAGTGTAGTTAATGCCGATGGTTGAGTTAAATTCTAAGTTTAAAATGATTATTGGAGTTCATTGTAAGACACATTTATGTGTTACATTATGAGTAATAAAGCTGGTTGATTTGAAATAAATTGTGTGACAAGTACCCTACTTCGAGTTCCTGAAACTTGAGCACTGAAAGCTCCGCGCTTTGTGCTTGAAACGGTTGAGCATTGAAAGCTCCGCGCTTTGTGCTTGAGACGGTTGAGCATTGAAAGCTCCGCGCTTTGTGCTCGTAGCAGTTGAGCATTGAAAGCTCCGCGCCTTGTGCTTGTAGCAGTTGAGCATTGAAAGCAGCTCCGCGCTTTGTGCTTGTGGTGGTTGAGCATTGAAAGCTCCGCGCTTTATGCTTGTGACGATTGAGTATTGAAAGCTCCACGTTTCGTGCTTGTGACAATTGACTATCGCAAGCTTCGTGCTTTGAGTTCGTGACGCTGCATTGCGCACTTACTTATAATGTTCCAGGGTGGAGAACACCATTTTCGAACTTGTAGCAAGACCTCTAAGGAGTATGTGATAGTCATCGTATACGAAATTTGGTCAATTAATGTGTGTCAAAGATTTAACATCACGATCTGCTTGCGAGGCACTACGCAGCTTTGTCCAAATATTTAGAACCCCGAAACGAATTATCTCTGATCAAGGTACATCTTTTACTGGTAAAGACTGTCAGGATTTATGCCGAGGTTGGGCCATTGAGTTCCACGAGATAGTGTTAGCCGAGCTAATGGTCGGGTGGAGCGAATGATGTCCACCTTGACAAATTGTCTTACAGTGGCCGAAAATTATAAAAATGAATCCTGGAAGTCTGTCTTAGGCGAAGTAAAACTCGTTTTGAATTGTACTGTAAGTAAAAGTATAGAGAAAAGCCCCTTACAGGGTAGCTAAAGTGTGTTCCAATGAGCGTTATATTGTGGAACCAGTATCTGGGTGACGGGCCCAATATGTGTGCCATGAACGACTACGTAAATATCCAGCTAGTTTTCCTGAATTGTCAGAATATCTTGATCCTGTAAACCCATAATTGAACAGTTTTATTTAATTATGGAACAAATTGTATTGATTAATTTGGTATTCTAATTTGGTGTAATAAGTAATTTGGATTGAATTACTGTATTGAATCATGATCATTGTTTGAGTTGAAACGATAATTACATTGTTTTGTTGAACGTAAACCTGTGTTGATAAAAGACTTATGTTCAATGCTGATTGATAAAATGTTTTATTTAAACTGAAAGCTAATACGCTTTATTGAAGGATGGATTGAAGGCCTTATCGCTTTGTCCTGATGTCCTGCTGAAAGCCATCACGCTTTGCAGTAAGGTTGGGCTCATCTGTCGTGACCCAAGGTTGTTGCTGAAAGCTGCAACGTTTTGCAGCGTGTTTTAAGTGCTGCCTGTGAGCAATGCTGAAAGCTGTAACGCTTTGCCGAGTAATTGAATTTTTGCTGAAAGCTTCAACGCTTTGCTGTGTGTTGCAGTTTATGCTGAAAGCCTCAACGCTTTGCTGTGTATTGCAGTTTATGTTGAAAGCTTCAAAGCTTTGCTATGTGTTGCACTTTATGCTGAAAGCTTCAACGCTTTGCTGTGTGTTGCAGTTTATGCTGAAAGCTTCAACGCTTTGCTGTGTGTTGCAGTTTATGCTGAAAGCTTCAACGCTTTGCTGAAAGTTTGAGTTCATGTTGGAAGTGGTGGTGCCTTGTTGGAACCGTATAAACGATGAGCGAATTGACGCTTGGGTTAAAGTTAAGAAACCTAAGTACCGTGTGCTTAGTAAGTGACAACGCAAATGCGCGTTGATTATCAGAATGGCCGTGTCGGAGAATAATAAATAATCTATGCACGATTCTATAAGAATGAAGTGGCAACACTAGTAAATCATGGATATCATAATAATGGAGTGGCAACACTGTTGTACGTGTCATCGTGATTTGAAGGGTTGACATTTGACGTTGTCAATGCACTAATATCTGTCAGTAGTGCGATTGGACTTGACACTTGTTCTAGTACCGTCGCCTGCGCCGGGTGTGCGCACTGATCGATTTTTAAAATACAACATGGCGGACACGGACCTCGTGGACGTTGATTCTAATCCATCTGAATCTGCGATATATATTAGGTTATGATCATCAGCATTTTTATCAGACTATATTTGAAATACAAATGTTGATATTTAAGGCCAAGCTCGACCAATTGCATAATTCTACGTCAAGTAAAATAGATGTTGTATAAACACTTTGCCCATTTTTTTAATACCTTCTACTTGTTATGGGTTTAAGCATTTGTTGTTAATTTTAAGTTGATACATTAACGAGTTCTTTTGCACTCATAGCTTTTGTTTCACCTTTAGAGATATAGAACTCTAAAAACCACTGAAACTCATTAAAAAGTCTCATCATGAACCGTAACTACTTTTAATTACAGTTAATTAAATTTAAATGCACGCTCAGTTTTTGAAGTTATACTTCTTTTGCCGCGATGGAGAAAAATGATGAGAGTGAATTTTTACGATGCGCGCGCACACCGACACCAAAAAATTTAACATCATGAAGTTAGTTCTAGGTGGTATGAAAATGTATGAGAGTGAATATTAACGATGCGCGCGCATCGTGCGCGCGCATCGTTAATATGAAAGGTGGTATGAAAATTGATAACTATGTTCAAGTTGTATATTAAGAAGTATAACTTCTAACGCGTGTACATAAGTACACACAAGTTTTTTTTTTAATAGAGATATATCGAATTGTAAATATTGTAATAACTTTTATAAACAGAATTTAACAGTAGTTGGGTAGTATAAAAATTATTAGCAGCAATTTACGTTCTTACGTCTCTTCTCGTTATTTCTGGCACTGTATATTGGCAGTTATAACCTAATTTACTTTTATAGTAGCGTAATAAAAGATTTGAAAGCAAGGCCCGTAATTAATGGTTTAAAAGCAATAGATACATAGACTCACGCCTGTTTCCCAGAGGGGTAGGCAGAGACAACGGATTTCCATTTGTCATGATCTTTGCATACCTCTTTTGCCTCGTTTACTGTCATTATATTCTCTTAAAAGCAATATTGTGACAAAATAAAATCTATGACAATAAATTATCATGCTCCCCATAAAAATTAGACTTATGCCTTTTTTTTATCGTTAAACTTTGTTCATAGATAATTTTATTCATCTTGAACCAGGAGTGTTATTTATTATGTTAAATTAATTAGTACAAAATTGAGAAATCATAAATCAACTAGACGATGATACGAAACCCTGCGTGCGCGTCTGAATCGCACTTGGCTGTTTTTATTTAATAGGAATATAATATTAAAAACTTATACTAATGGCCTGCAAAGTATAACAGTTGCATTAGCTAAACAAAGCACCCTGAAGGCTATATAATAAGTAATTATAACGATAATGTGGTTTTAATAACCTCAAACTATAACAATAACCACTAAAGTCATTTATAACACTTAGCACTAAAGCAATGCTGGCATAATAATAAAACCTTATATTTCTCATTTAATATTTCATAACATCACATTTTCCGTGTGCCGGTAATTTTATATTAAATTTTTCATAGCGTTGGTACGTTCAACGCAACGGCGTTGGATAAATTTTGCTTCTGAGAGTTTTTATTACGAGGGCAGTAAGGATGGTTTTCTTGGTCCAAGTGTATCCACAGGCGTTGCGAATAATGTACGTAGAACACAGACGAATTTCGGCTAACCGTAGTGCAACGTTTACGTTGGTTGTAATATATGTGGTTCAAATAACGAGTTTTTTCCTTTTGTCATGTAGTTTTTATATTTAAATTACTGATGTCCGTGACTTCATCCGCGCTGAATTTGTATTTACTTCTATGTATAATTTTGTACATAGCTCGCAGAGACGGCCGCTGGGGCAGAAAGGTTCTCGAGTGGCGACCACGAACCGGAAGACGCTGCGTGCGCAGGCCCCCTACAAGATGGACCGAAGATCTTGTGCGGGTCGCTAAGAAATCGCTGGATGCGGATAGCGCAAGACTGGCAGTTGTGGAGATCTTTGGGGGAGGCCTTTGTCCAGCTGTGGACGTCTTTCGGCTGATATGATGATGATAATTTTGTAAAAAGTTATTTATTTGGCCACCTCGAGTATTATAATGTATAGACGCCAGCACATCAAGCTACCCCAATGTGTCAAATTTCCCCAATAGAAAGTGTACCTTATGCTGTGTGATAAAGTTGAAAATCTTTAAAAGAAATTTGACAGATTGGGGTAGCTGGATGTACTGGCGTCGGTACAAGAATGACAAGTTAAGAACTAACTTTAGACGGGCTGTATGCCAATATATGATACATCACCTTTTACTTTTTAGTCACAGTTCTTTGTCTTTCTCTTGATCTTTGTCGTAAGGACCGTGGTAAGCCTGGTGTCAGAGTTGTTTAAGCCGCCCAGGAGGCACATGGCTTATTGACTGCTGTCTAAATACAACACTGGGACCGACAGCTTAAGCTTAAGCTGCGACGGAGGCGCTCATAATTTAAATAACTTTAACGGTCACCCATATATGGAGTGACCGCGTGTCTGGATGCTTTACCTCGGCGATCACTTATGGACCGGTAAGTGCAACTTACCATGAGCACCTAGCCTAGTTCACAGTTAGCCTAGTAGTATTCCACTGCTTTACCGGACAAGAAAGGGGAGGGGGCACGAGCCATTCTATTTTTTATTGGACACAGAAGTTTAATTTACATGTTACTAAGAAACTTAAACGCAAGCTTAATTCGATTATTTATATTTTTTAGTTTCGGTTTTAGTCTTCTTTTGGGAGAGTGAGATATTGGTATAAAGGGTACAGATAAAGTATCACTAAATATTATAATAATAATATAATAATATTCTGGGACACTATTAACACACGGCCATCGATCCCAAACTAAGCAGAGCTTGTACTATGGAAACCAGATAACTGATATTATACATATACTACTTTTCTTTTGTAAATACATACTTGTATTGATAATTACACCCAGACTCAGGACAAACAGACATGTTCATGCACACAAATATCTGTCCTGGGTGGGAATCGAACCCACGACCTCCGGCGTGAAAAGCAAGCATTTGCCAACCACGCCAACAGGCCCGTCTATATTACTAGCTGACCCGACAGACGTAGTCCTGTTTTAACGATAACTATTTAATACGAAATAAATACACAAAAAACAATAACAAATATTGTAATGCTTTATGACATAAAATATTTTTAGATATTTTTTCTTGCGCTTATATCAATAGTTTTGTTGGTATTCCGACACCGGAACAGGCGACATATAACTGGTCATGTGAAAAACATGGAATTTCAAGGTTGATACCACAAACACTTAGCGACGAACCTTGAGATTTATTTATCGACATTGCGAATGTTAGCCTTTATCTTATACTTCCCTTTCAAAATTGTGGATTCAATGACGTTGTCATTAATTTCTTCACCGCACGTCGGGTGCCATTACACATTATATTAGGCGTAATGGCTCTGAACAAACCGTGATGTACACTAAAAAATTCAGTTTTCTTACATGCTTTTTGTGGGAAATATTAAATTAATTATTTTACATGTATTTTCTATCAATAAAATAACTTCAATTCAATCATTTGTTTTAAACGATATTAATTTTTTTACATCCTCTTTGATGATACTTAAGCACGCATTCTATCGATTCTATGTCAAATGTCATATTTTGACATCTTCATTAAAAACGTTTATATTGTCCAATGCGCTAAGGTTTCTAATTTTCAGCGCAATTTTTTATTTTTTTTCTTACATAAGAACCTTTTCCTGACAATAACAAACACAACAAAAAAAAGAATAGTGAAATCGGTCCAGCCGTTAGCGTGATGGCGTGACCAAGGGAAATAGGGATTCATTTATACATATATATAGATTATATACCTTTCAGAGCAAAAAATATTAATGAAAACACACTAATAAATAAAATTGTTCTAATAATAATATATGAAGAAATAACTATCTTGGGACCACATAACACACCGCCATCATACGAAACTAGACAGAGCCTAAACCAACAGGTAACTGATAAACATTTTCTACATACATACAAGCTGAAGTGGTAGGGAGCAGGGCATATAGCTTGTAGAACCGCCGACACCTGTGGCAGAAAGGTTCTCGAGTGGCGACTACGAACTGGAAGATAAGAAGACTCCATTCTTATTCTTATTCTTCTGGTGGCGGCTATTTCCAGTCCCCGGAGGTCCTGGTAACACTGCGTCCAGTGATGAACTATTGTGCTCACCGCTCCAACTAAACTTCCCTGTCTAACCCTGCAACATAGATAAATTGCAGAATATTTTTGGCATGAGGATCGATAACATCGTCCTGGTGCAAGAAGTGTTGGCCCAGGATGGTGTTACGTTTATGCATCAGTGGCTCACAGTGGCAGAGCAGGTGCAGAGGTGTTTCGTCTGCGTTATTGCAGAATCTGCACACTCTACAGTCTCCGATGACCACCGTGGACAAGTGTTTCCTGAGACGGCAATGTCCCGTTAACACCCAAGACTCCATACAGGATGAACCAATCAATCAATCTTGTGAGGGTCGACGGTAGCCGCTGAATACGGGTAGCGTAAGACCGGCAATCGTGGCAATCTTTGGGAGAGGCCTTTGCTGCAGTGGGAGTCTTTCGGCTGATATGGAAATGACGATAGATAAATTACTCCCAGACACAGAACAATTTTTTTTTTATTGAGTTCTTACCAGTCATACCCACTAGCTACTTGGCCAACAGCCCAGTCAAAATTGAATGCCGCGTAACGTTTTACGAAATTGGTGGATTTTCCTTCTTGGGCTTGGCTTCTTGGCCAGTGTTGACTATGGAATAAACAATTAGACCTTACGTCCAAGTACTTCCTTTATTCGCGTTATAGGAAAATCATTATTGGATCTTAAAACATGAATTCGATGCCATTTTCATGTTCGTGTATTATTTTATTTTTGACAAGCTGTTGGGATTGGCATGTTTGGTAAATGCATGCCTTTCACGCGGCAGATTGTGGGTTCGATTCCCACCCAGGGGCTCTACCGGCTAACTCGCCAAACATCGTTTTGCGTGATTTGCGTTCAAATAAATAAAGGTTAAAAATGACTTAATCAATCGTTAAATCGTGATGTCATAAATGGTCCGGAATCGATTGTTAACGTTGAAGCCGATTTAACGATTGATTAAGTCATTTTTAACCTTTATTTATTTGAACGCCAATTTACGAAAACGATGTTCGGCTACTTAGCCGGTAGCCCCCAGGACAGATATTTGTGTGCATGAACATGTTTGTTCATCCTGAGTATGGGTGTATGTATTTACAAAAGAAAAGTAGTATGTATGTATAATATATCAACTAATCAGAGCTTGTACTATGAAAATCAGGTAACGATTTTCATAGTACAAGCTCTGATTAGTTTGGAATCAGATGTGTGTGCGAATAATGTTCCAGGATATTATTATATTATCTAATTCGAAGTACACCAAACTAAATGATATTTCATTTCATTTCATTTCATTTATTCAATAACAATATCTCTATTGTGTCTGAATTACATTAATAACAAACAAATTACAGCATAAAATAAAATTACAAAATCTCCTGGTTAAATAATAATGTCAATACAAAATCTAAAATAAATGTCAAAATTAATTTCTTACATACAATTTAGTGAACAAGTAAACGACGTGGAGAGAATTATACAAAATAAAATCAATTGTCAATATAATAGCAATCATAAATCATTTATTGAATAGAGACACCTTTCCAAAAGATAGACCTTTAATTTTGATTTAAAATGCTGGGTATATAATATAGATTTTAAATCAATGGGTAACTTGTTAAATATTTGTACCGCATTGTAGTGGGAGCTGTGCTTGACCACATTGAGAACAGGAGCTATGTTCGAGTGTAAATCTTTCCTTCGCGTTTTCTCCCGTACTTGTCTCTCTTCATCTGTTTCGAAGGTGTGAATGTATTTAGCTAAGTTCAGTAACAGGATAAATATATAAAGACTAGGCACGGTCAAAATATGAAGTGATTTGAAATGCGGTTCACATGACTCTTGTTGTTTCATTTTTTACCATAGTTCGAATGGCTCTTTTTTGTGCCACAAATGCCTTTTGTATATTATATTCGTAGCTACCACCCCATAATAGTATACTATATCTAATTTTAGACTCTACCAAAGCAAAATAAACAGTTTTCAGTTGTTCAGGATGGACTACATCTCAAAGACTTCTGAGCACATAACACGCCGAACTAATTCCACTTTCTATGTTTAACAACTCATTTTGCCAGTTGAGCAAGTAATCCAAGTGAACTCCTAAAAATTTTACTGTTTCCACTGTATTTAAACGGTTTCCATTTTTATAGCAGTCTACACTATCTGAAATTTTGCTTGTTGATTGAAACAACATTAGATTTGTTTTTTTGGTGTTTACTGCCAAGCTATTAGCAGTAAACCAATCATAAAAGGCATCGATTGATTCATTGACTCTTATGTTTAAATCAGCCGATATTATGGCATTCGTATCATCAGCATACAGCGTCAACTTTATTTGGTGATTCATTTTATTTATCATGTGATTTATTAGGTCATTTATGAATATAATAAAAAGTATAGGCCCAAGTATGGAACCTTGATATGGATATTAAAGGATGCGCGAAATCAAATTCCGCGCTTTATTCCCTTTGTTTATTTTTGGAACCAAATCCTTTTAATCAACCTACCCAATTATTCTAATGTATGACACATCAAAAACACTACATACACGGCTCTGAAAGGCCGGTCAATAGTTGGGCGTGAGCCGCGGTAGCTGGTAATACGCCAAAAACTAACTGTTTGGACTGGCATTTTTTCGAAGTTGTTAAGACAATTTATTTTTTGCCAAATGAAAATTTGCTGTGATATTTTTCGGTAAAGTTTTGTGCATTTACATATTAGTAGTCCCTGTGTTCCATAAAAGAGTTCCAGTAAAGAACCGCAATATCGGAGACACAGGGTTGTTCGCGGTATAAACACAGTTTTACCAGAGTCATATCCAGTGAAAGTCTTAATTTTGATTGTGTTTTATATCAAAATATACTAGTTCTAATCAGTATGCATTGCAATGTAATATGAAGGAAATTTGCCAAAAAAAATAAAAACAAAATTGGATCCGATCGCTACCAAATATTACAGAAGTAACCTCAGAGGTAAAAAAAAGACACAAACATTTTTCGGGAGGCCGGTGGGGGTGGAAGGCAGTTACAGGCCTTTCACGCCGTAGGTCGCGGGCTCGATTCCCACCCAGGACAATTATATTTATGTACATGAACATGTCTGTCTGTACTGAGTCTGGGTGTAATTGTCGATATAAGTATGTATTTACAAAAGTAAAGTAGTATATCAGTTATCTGGTTTCCATAAGTAGTATGTTGTAGTTTGGGATCAGATGGCCGTGGGTGAATAATGTATCATGATAGGTCCACTGACTACTAGACCAAAAGGCCGTTCACCCGTCTAAGAAGTTTTATTAGAAGTTTAAAAGTATATAAATAAAAATACTAGTCTAGCATAAAAAAATGGACTGCACGTGTGGCGTAGCGGCTAATACAGTCGCCTCGCCGCTACGTGCGGCGGGTTCAAGTCCCGCGCCGGACAACTATTTGTGTGACCCATAAATAGTTGTGCAGAGTCTGGATGTAATTTATGTCCGTCTATTATATATTTGTAAAGTACCCCGCGACACAGGGATTAAATCCCCTTGTGAGGGCGATGTCTTTAAACAAAATAAATATATACTAATTTTGTGAGTTAAATATATTCAATGCAACGACACGCCGCAAATTTTACTGATTGATACGAATACAACTATGTCTATATAGATGGTATGGCTATATTTTAAGGCCTTGTTGGTCTAGCGGTGTGTTCACCCGCAGAGAACGAGGTCCTGGGTTCAAATCCCGGATCGGACCAAAAAGTGATTTTAGGACTTTTTTGTAAAAAGAAAAATCAGCATCAGCTTGAAGTATGGGAGTTGGCGGTAATACTACTCTGTCAAGAAAGTACCGGAAAAAGATCAAAAATATACAAAATGTTTGTTATTCATCCAAATTTATTTTATCACCTTCAAAGTATTCTCCTTCTGAAACGATACACTTACGCCAACGAATAATCCATTCATCAAAACATTTTTTAAACGCTGCTTTCGGAATTGAGTTCAGTTCTCGCCGCGAATTCTCCTTTATGTCTTCTACCGATTGAAAACGGGTACCACGAAGTGGTAATTTGAGTTTAGGAAAAAGAAAGAAGTCAGCTGGAGCCATATCTGGTGAATATGGTGGTTGCTGGATGGTATTTGTTGAGTGTTTGGTCAAAAATTCGTTTACAATGATGGCCTTGTGGTGCAAAATCCAAGAATTTTCTTTCCTCAAATCTGGCCTTTTTAACGCTCAAATAATATTCTTTATTTACCGTTCGACCTTCCGGTAAGAATTCAGAGTGCACAACACCGCGATAGTCAAAGAAAACAGTCAACATGACATTGACTTTTGATCGACTTTGGCGTGGTTTTTCCGGTTTCGGTTCAGTTGGAAGGCGCCACTCCGAAGCTTGTTGACTAGTTTGCTTGTCAAACTCGTAAACCCACGTCTCGTCACCGGTAACAATGCGTTTCATGAATGTTGGGTCGGAATTGACTCGTTCTACCATGTCCTCAGCGACTTTCATGCGATTGAGATTTTGGAGAAAATTCAGATCTTTTGGGACTAGCCGAGCGGCAACATGTTTCATACCCAAATGATTAGTCAAAATGGTACAAATCGACTCGTGAGATACAGAAAGTTCGGCGGCTATTTCTCTCAGAGTTGAATGAGGATTTTCAGTCACTATTTCTTTCACTTTTGCGATGTTAACTTCAGTTGCAGACGTTGATGGCCTAACAGAGCGAGGCAAATCTTTCATCACATCTCGACCGCTTTTGAACGCTTTGAACCACTCATAAGCATGAGTTTTTGATAAAGTCGATTCACCGTAAGCTTTCTGTAACATTTTCAGTGACTCCGAACACGAAATTCCATTAGCGATGCAAAATTTAAGACAAACTCTTTGTTCGATATGTTTGTCCATTGTGAAATTCGCAATAC
The DNA here is from genome assembly GCA_951640165.1 of Pseudoips prasinana. Taxonomy (NCBI): domain Eukaryota; kingdom Metazoa; phylum Arthropoda; class Insecta; order Lepidoptera; family Nolidae; genus Pseudoips; species Pseudoips prasinana. The sequence continues at coordinate 10,188,183 of OX621249.1, read as the reverse complement.
ACACTATATATGATATTACTAAAACCAGCACTGTATTTAATATAAATAACATATGCAACTCAAACTCCGCGCCAAAATGGAAAACAGTTGTGCCAATCTAACAACAACAAAAAAATCAAAAATTTTAATTTGGAACCATAAACAAATCATCCATTCCCGTTACTTTTTGACTGAATGTATACCCCTGTGCCTCGGAGAGCACGTAAAGCCGTCGGTCCTGTACCTGACCTCTTTCCGGTCGTATCGCTAGGCGTCCCATCGGATCATGAGAGTGATAGAATATAAAATGCTCCAATGTTTGCGCACACACTTGTGCACTATAATATGTCCCGCACAGATGGCTAATCTCTATGCTATTTTTAATTGCAACTAAAGTCTTGTTTCTTTAAGCTTGCTTTGCAGTAACTCTTATTGGTAAAATTTTGGTCGAGTATTAGAATGAGATAAGTGAACCGATTGGGCTTTCACCCTAATGGACAACTCCTACGCACTCTGTTTTAACAACCTGTGCGCAACCTTGCCCGCAATGTTAAACAGGAGGTGTCGTGACTCAACCATGTACCGTCCAAGTTCGTAGTAGTCGCAGCACTCAAATATGCCGGCAACGCACCCGCGACCCATCTGGTGTTACGAGTGTCCATGGGCGGCGGTGATCACTTACCATCAGGTGACCCACTTGCCCATTTGTAGCGCTCTTTAAATAAAAAAAAAAAAAATCACGCCAAATGTCCTCTTCCGTATGCACCGTCGTCTCAGCAACGTCTTAGAACTGGATGAGGATGTGACATACCTTGAACAAGTAAAGGTTATTAGAAACTCCTGTGACACTGTATTTATCAGATATATCGTACTCGCTCATTACAACTGCAAATGCGACGCACTGTCACCCTCCATGACCCTAAGTTTGCAATCGTGTTGATGAAATACCCCTTCTGATCCTCAAAGGATAATTGGCCCGCGTTTACGCGTATTAACGTTTGTACAAAATGTGCCCGATATCCGACCGCCTCATGTATCGCCATTAACCACCCAGAACCGAGACTTGAACCCGAAAAGGGCTCTACTCCTAGGTCAACGGTAACTGCCTTTTTAACAAAACTAAATGTCACGTCTATCACAATTATCCCAAAGATTGAAATATTGAAATCGTTGGCCAAATCCAACATGAAATACATAGTTAAGTCGTAACAGCTATGTCAGCTTCTCTTTTCAATTATAATAAGAACTAAGTTATAGATTATTAATTATTAAATTGAATATATTAACGAGGACATAACCATATAAATATTAAAGGCTATATCCTAGATCACTGCAGTTTAAATTTGACCGTCCAATATCATAACCTATAACAAATTTTCTTTAAAATCAGTTGAGGAACTTTGTATATCCGGCAAGCAATTATATAATGAACTGCTATGAAACTTGGCAACCATTAAAACAACTATTTTATTGGCAACGCTAATCACTCTGAACGTGACTTGGCTTTTGATAAGATTTTTCCTAAAAATGTTTAGGTATCTATTAAAAAAAAAAGATATCGCCCTCTTTAAATTAACAAATCTCTATTTGCGGGGACTCCACAAGCAACGCAATTCACGGACGCAAAATACATCGAAATTTATATAATAAAATATAAATAATAAAATATATAATACAAATTTTGGACAACTTGGAGAAATAGTTGTCCGGTGTGGGGATGTAACCAAAAATATGAGTGCGCTTAGGTAGCAGCGAGACTCCCTCGGGGCAGCGGTGGCAGTATAAAAGTACCCTCTACTGCCGCCACGTGCAAGCAGCTCCAGGATGACATCTCAGTCGCTGTCTCTGACTGGCAGGAGTTGGAAATAGGGGAGGGCAATCCAGAGCCTTCCCAGGGTACGTGTTTCGACCATCTTGGACATGGCGCAAAATGGGGGCACCGTGTACCCGGGGCTCCTCCTATCAGTAGCCAAGAGAAGTACACGACAGTTTAGGTTTAGTTGGTGCGAGTCCGACATACCCACCAGCATGCGAAGACATCCCCAAAATATTAAAAAATTTCAGCTTGGTGACAACCTTAACCACTGACCTAAAGTTCAGCCAATCACATTATTATTCCAGTAACACCATTCCAGAGCTCACAAACCTTCGTTTAAAATTCTCAACATACTTGATGACTTATAATCATAAACTTGAATATAAACATCGTTATATTATTTGATAGTACCACAAACATTTTAATTACGCGGGCCTCAGAATTACTTGCGGACTTTTTTACGCAATAACCTACAGGGTTGGCACAAGCGTATGAATAATTCACAAATTGCTCAGGATTTGTTTACCTACCGCCTTGTATAATGTGAAGGGACGTTTTTATAACTTTTTTTAATGCAGCCCTGACTTTTAGCACAACCTGCGAGTCGTTTTACATCTAATGATAAAACATTTTTCGTGTAAATTGTATTAAATGTGTTTTTGTTAGCTTATGTTTATTATAAGCGGTGGAATGTGAAAAAACATGAACACTTATCATATTTTCCAGATAAAATTAAATTATGTAACATTTAATTTAAAAGAAACTTTAAATGTGGAGATTTTACTTACAAAATGTTTATTATTAAGTATTCGGTGATTTTAGTAGCTTTACAAAACTGTACTAAAAATATATTTTTTAACGTAGATTCTTAATGGTCCTTTGGACCGGATGCATAATGGAAGGAAGTTATGAAATGGAAGTGGTAACTTCTAATATCTTGCGGGACGGTAACCTTGGCTGCCTGGAGCTGTTTCTTGACATTTCAAGGCGCCACTGACCTGAGAACGCTTAATGTACAGGCGCCAGCACATCCAGCTACCCCAATCTGTCGAATTTATTTGATAGATTTACAAACTTATCACATAAGCATAAGGTTCACTTTCAATTGGGGAAATTTGACAGATTGGGTAGCTCGATGTGCTGGCGTCTGTACAGTGAAGCTAACTTAGCATCACCCGCTCAAGTGTGACGTTTCACTTACGTTCACTGTTGTGCAAAAAGTTGCCTAAAGAAGTATTTACTTCATTGATCAAAGCCAAGTGCGTAACCAGCGATTCAGGGGGCACTGCAGATATAGAGAGCATAATTCTATTCAAATTTAGGTCATTAACACGCTTTTTTAATATAATCGTTGTAAGTGAAATCCATTGTCCAACTTATCCAACTTAATAGATTTTTCTGACAAGGAAAACATCTAAAATACTGCAATATTAAAGAAATGACTGAAGAATCTCCTTTTATTAGCAACGGATAAGAATGAGAATAACTTTGGAAAGAAGGTTATCAATTCCACTTTGTTATTAGGGTTCCGTAAAAAAAAGGAACCCTTATAGATTCGTCATGTCTGTCTGTCTGTCCTTCCGTATGTCACAGCCACTTTTTTCCGAAACTATAAGACTGAGACTGACTGACTAAGAAAATATAATACTGTTGAAACTTTGTAGATGTATAATGCTGTGAACCGCATTAAGATTTTCATACAAGAAATAGAAATAAAAACAATACATTTTCGGGGTTGCCCATACTTAAATCTGAAACTCATTTCTTTTTTCATCCATCCCATTCATGCGGCGTATCTATGGATAGAAATTCAAACATTTTTTTTGATATTGAGGTCCCCCCCCCCCCCCCCTGTAACTTCTAAAATAAGAGAATGATAAAACTAAAAAAAATATATGATTGTACATTACCATCCGAACTTCTGCCGAAAATTGGTTTGAACGAGATCTAGTAAGTAGTTTTTTTTAATACGTCATAAATCGTAAACTGCAATTTACCTTTCATTCAATCAAATAAAATACTTGCTGCTACGGAACCCTTCTAGGGTGAGTCCGACTCGCTTGGCCGCTTTTTTATGTTGTCATGAATGTTACTTGATTTCTTCGTCGTACGTGAACTAATTTTGTATTTTCTTCTTCGATGGACATATATATATCAATTTCTAAACCATTCCCGGTTTAGAAATTGTTATATATAGGTACATTTTGTTTACTTAGATTGTTATACAATATACACAGGTGCAAAATAAATAGTGAACGTACGTACAGACGCCAGCACATCCAGCTACCCCAATCTGTCAAATTTCTTTATAGATTTTCAATTAGGATCAGGCAACTACGATGCCACAGACATACACACACACACAGACAGACATCGACACTTATAACATCCCTCTTTTGCGTCGGGGGTTAAAAATAGTCACCAACGCACGCTCTAGAGACTGTCAACGGCAGCACTTTATCATAATGCTTTGATAATAAAATGTAAGATAAATAAAGGTAAACGCCTGTATTTACCTAACGTACAATTTCTACCTTAAAATTACTAAGTAATTAGAAACTCAAGTGGCTCTCCGGCAGCGCTTAAAACAATGGGGTTGCCATGGTTACTGCCGGCCTGCTGGCAATTCCAATATTTGCAAAATTAGACGTAGATAAGTAAATATTTCTACTACGTTTACTGAAATGAATAGTTATTTCAACTAGTTCTCATCTAGTTTTTTTTATAACTCTTAAAAGATTAATTTTTATGCATATGAATTATATTGACTTACAAAATCGGTATAAAACCAAAACAACGACCTCAAAACCAACTAAAAAGTGACAGATAATTTGAGGTAGATATTTCTCGATTTGTAAAACAGCTTTATTACACTGTTTTAGTGGGTATCTAATGAGTCTCGATCGATATTCTAAGAAAAGCTTACAAGTATATCAACAGCGCTCATCGTATAGCTTTAGATAATTTCCACATAAATCCTAAGAATATTATCATCATCATCATCATATCAGCCGAAAGACGTCCACAGCTGGACAAAGGCCTCTCCCAAAGATCTCCACAGTTGCCGGTCTTGCGCTATTCGCATCCAGCAGTTTCCAGCAACCCGCACAAGATCATCGGTCCATCTTGTAGGGGGCCTGCCCAAATATTATCATATCTTAACAAAATTTTACATGAAACCATCCCGTTAGCAAACAAAAATATAATCAAACAGGGCTTACAAGCGAGGTACTCGTATAGGGCGCCTGGAATTCAATGAAATTGTTGAATTTCCGGTAGTGAACTGGCATTATTCAGTTTCTACGAAGTATGTTTAATTAAATGTTATACTATATAGCTGAAGAAAGGTCCGTTCCCACCGATTTTAGGTGAAAAGGCAGTGAAAAACAACCGTACACGAAACCCGCGAGGTTTCGTGTACGGTTGTTTTTCACTGCCTTTCGGTAATAGGTGTCCGATGAGCGGTGCAAACCTCTTCAAGTACCTACTTTTCATGCTGATGAGGCGAGTTGCCTTCGTAACAAGTGTCGAAGTATGTACATAAGCTACATACACGAAAAGAAACGAATCGTATTAACAACCGTTCTCCTCCTTGGAAATCCCGTAAGAAATATTATAATTACTTTTTTTAAATACATTATGTCTTAATTACATTTAACTAGAAATCCCAGATATAGATATTTGGAAAAAAACAAGCCCGCAATGCCGCTGTACGTGTATTCAGAATGACAGACCCGAAGTAGCCAAAAGGCGTTGTAGGTACTACCCACATAATATTTGTAACAAATTTTCGTATTAGCTACATAAAGACAGATAAGCCGTGTGGTTACCGGCCTAATGAGAATATCCTGGCTACCTCTTACCATCCCGTGACTGTCGTAAAGGCAACTAAGGGATACACCAGGTAGTTAGGCAGCATCGCCACCTGTTTCTAGCTACCACTTAACTGCGGTCGCCAACTTGCAAGCCAAGTGCGGTGACTGACGGAAACCTCTCCAAATGGCAACGTTATAGTAACCTTTGGGGGAAGCCCATGTCCAGAAGTGAACGGTATCAGGCTGATGATGTGATGTGTGAGGTTAACTTGATACGAGCTAGCTAAATATCATTTCTGTAATAAAATACATTTTATAAATGTTTTCATACAAGATGTACCTAAATATCTATGTTACTAGAAATAATATCTAATGTATACAACTATATTACTACAAACATGTTCTGACTATTTACAAGCGCTTTTTTAAAGTCTACGTGAATAAAAACCTTTTTTATTTATTTATTTAGACAGATCAACTACACAATTAGATAGACAGATACATTTTATTTGTAAGTAAAAGTAAAAGATGTCGGCCATGTTTATTTGTAAGTAAAAGAAAAAGATATGACGTACATATATTGGTTTTAATATAGACAACATACCTTATTACATAGACCACCACTCAGATAAATAAATAAATATTTTAACAATCCGTGTTCCTAAATATCTATAATAAGTAACTAGAAATAATAACTGTATTACAAACATGTTCTGACTATTTACAAGCGCTTTTTTAAAGTCTACGTGAATAAAAACCTTTTTTATTATTTTATTTATTTAAAATAAATAACTGTCCAGGTGGGGACTGTCGAGCAACCTCAAAATGGACTGTATTTGAGGAGCACCGGTCCAATCTATGGCCCATCTAACAGCTTGCCCAGTCTGCCCTGCCACGTGTTCAAGGCAGGATCTTAGAAATGCCACAAGTAGGGCATTCAGTGTGGCCACGTTCTGGGCTACAAAATTTTTACGAGTTTGCCATAGAAACGCTAAGAAGAATAAAATAAATTACAAAAGAAATATTATGTTATCGTGTGGGTGTACTGTACTGGGTGTGAGTAAGGTCACCAGAGCTCATCGGGAATGCAAAGAGGGTTAGTCGCACGCGTGACGTGTTTTTCGATCGTAGAAGGCATTCGGTAATTTTTGCGGGCATCGTAGTATACAAACTAACCTTATATTGCCCTATATTGAGAGACTCAAAGTTCTACACTAAAATTTGTCACAATTTTGTGTCAAATTCATATTTCGAATAATATTATGTGTACATATATTATTTGAACTGAATCATTAAATTCTCAGTAACTTTCAAGTTACTGAGAATTTTTATTTCACATCCATGTTTATTTATATATGCTGAAGATTATCCATGTTTTTATTAAAAGACAACGGCACTAGGGAATTCAGTCTCTGCGTCACGGGGTACTTTACAAACATATGATTGACGGACACAAAGTACATCCAGACTAAGAACAACTATTTATTGGTCAACTAAATAGTTGTCCTACGTGGCACTCAAACCCGGGACACGAAGTGGCGAGGTGACTATCTTAGCCACTGCACCACACGTGCAATCCGACCGTGACTGGTTGGAACTAATCTAAATATTTATTTCAGTAAATGATCATGCATATTCGAATGATCGCTTATAAATTGGGTACAGAATTAAAAGTTGAAAAGGATAGGTATAACGATAAGATAAGTCGGGATAGCATTAATTATAAATTCGGTAGTTTTAGAATCTCTCAGTGCGTCTTTTGGACATTAATATGCCAACAAATATTAAATAACAGGATTATTTACATTTTAAAACTAAAATTTTCAATAGCGATACCTCTTAAATCCACATTAATCTATATGACCCCTCCGGACTCTATAATAAAGATTTATGACCATCCGAAGCACACTCTTATTACCGTTACAAACTAAAGTCTTCGACTTTCCTTCCTCAGTACTTTGCAGAAAACAAAAACTCTATGGCAAAAGTTTTCAGTGAGAGCTTTAAAATTTTCCATAAATTACGGATAAAATGCTGATTGAAATGAAGATTAACTATTCTATTACTTATACTGAAACCGACGCGTTGGCATAACAGTAACTTGATCAACCTAAAGAATAAGTGTAATTAACATTTTTTTGGCAAGAAAATCCGAGTAGCAGTCTGGGAAGTGGCTGTTATACGGCTGTGCTTGGGACAGCTGTCGGTCCTGAACTTGCTCTCTTGTTGAAACCGACTCGTAGGCATAACAGTAACTTGATCAACCTAAAGAATAAGTGTAATTATATTTTTCTGGCAAGAAAAACCTAATAGCAGTCTGGAAAGTGGCTGTTATACGCCTGTGCTTGGGAGAGTTGTCAGTCCTGAACTTGCTTTCTTATGGAAACCGACTCGTTGGCATTGCAGTAACTTGATCAATCCAAAGAATAAGTGTGCTTAACATTTTTCTGGCAAGAACAACTTAGTAGCAGTCTGGAAAGTGGCTGTTATACGCCTGTGCTTCTGAGAGCTGTCGGTCTTGAACGTGTTCTCATGGCGAAACCGACTCGTTAGCATAGCAGTAACTTGACCAGCCCAAAGAATAAGTGTAATTAACATTTTTTTGGCAAGAAAAACCTAGTAGCAATCTTGAAAGTGGCTGTTATACGCCTGTGCTTGGGAGAGCTGTCGGTCCTGAACTTGCTCTCTTGTTGAAACCGACTCGTTGGTATTGCAGTAACTTGATCAACCCAAAGAATAAGTGTGCTTAACATTTTTCTGGCAAGAAAATCCTAGTAGCAGTCTGGAAAGTGGCTGTTATACGCCTGTGCTTCGGAGAGCTGTCGGTCCTGAACTTGCTCTCTTGTTGAAACCGACTCGTTGGCATAGCAGTAACTTGATCAATCCAAAGAATAAGTGTGCTTAACATTTTTCTGGCAAGAAAAACCTAGTAGCAGACTGGAAAGTGGCTGTTATACGCCTGTGCTTGGGAGAGCTGTCAGTCCTGAACGTGTTCTCATGTCGAAACCGACTCGTTTGCATAGCAGTAACTCGATCAGCCCAAGAATAAGTGTAATTAACATTTTTCTGGCAAGAAAATCCTAGTAGCAGTCTGGAAAGTGACTGTTATACGCCTGTGCTTGGGAGAGCTGTCGGTCCTGAACTTGCTATCTTGTTGAAACCAACTCGTTGGCATAGCAGTAACTTGATCAATCCAAAGAATAAGTGTGCTTAACATTTTTCTGGCAAGAAAATCCTAGTAGCAGTCTGGAAAGTGACTGTTATACGCCTGTGCTTGGGAGAGCTGTCGGTCCTGAACTTGCTATCTTGTTGAAACCAACTCGTTGGCATAGCAGTAACTTGATCAATCCAAAGAATAAGTTTGCTTAACATTTTTCTGGCAAGAAAAACCTAGTAGCAGACTGGAAAGTGGCTGTTATACGCCTGTGCTTGGGAGAGCTGTCAGTCCTGAACTTGCTCTCTTGTTAAAACCGACTCGTTGGCATTGCAGTAACTTGATCAATCCAAAGAATAAGTGTGCTTAACATTTTTCTGGTAATAAAAACCTAGTAGCAGTCTGGAAAGTGGCTGTTATACGCCTGTGCTTGGGAGAGCTGTCGGTCTTTAACTTGCTCTCTTGTTGTACTGTCTCCGTATGGGATACCCGTCCTATCAGATAATGAGAGTGACGGTATAAAAGATTTATCTTTACCAAATGCTTGGTTGGCCAAATGGTTCGCAAATGCTTACTTTTCGCGCCATATCCCTTTTTAGTTTGGGTGTAATTTATCTATATAATATGTATTTACAAAAGCAAAGTAGTATAATTATGTAGTATATCAGTTATCTGGTTTCCATAGTACAAGCTCTGCTTAGTTTGTGATCAGATGGCCGTGAGTAAATAATGTCCCAGGATATTATTATTATAACATACCTGGACTCCGTTGAGATTGGCCACCAAAATTGATATTCGGCTAGGAGCACTATATAAATGTATTAGGTAAATTAGGTAAATTATACACATGATGTGTATAATTTAAAAATTAAAGTGCTTTTGAACACGGGTCCCGAGTCGTAACCTCCGTTAGAATGGACCACGTTCCAGCTGCCGGTTGCAAATTCTATTTTTTTATATTTTTAAATGTATATTTATTTTCAATTTAAAATGTATGAAATAAGAATGAACTATAAATAAGGGAATAAATATAATAACTTGGCACAACTAACACACTGCAATCAGATCCCAAACTAACGGCTACAGCTAACGAATTTTAATATTTTATTTGTAGTAATAAAAGTAAATCAGTTGATCTAGTTTTGGAAACAACAGAAATATTTTTATTGCCAGAGCAAATGTTCTTGGACCTGTCGCTGAGATATTTATTAAAACGTTCTGTGGAAGAGCTTCGTTTGCAGAACAAAATTTTATATTTGGTTCGTATTAATAATACAGATGCCGACATTCCAAGGCATCGATCTAGTTTTGCACAGCACAAATATTTTTATTGTCAGAGCAAATGTTCCTGGACCAGTTGCTGAGTTATTTAATTTAATATCTGACGGCAGACAACTTTTATTGCTTACCTATTTTTACGATGTTGGGATATTGTTTTCTGGGTTAGTTGACTCTTAGTGGCAAACAAAACTTGCTTATAACTCCATGGCAATAAAAGCTTTCATACTTTTTATGAGCGGGTAGTTTTACACTGTTCGGCTTATACTCGTACCTATATAACTATTTAAATGTATTTCTACTGGTCATCTACCGGATGGACTAAGAAGCAAGTATAATATAATATAATATCTAGGGACAATGTCAGACAGATCATCCTAGCCCCAAACTAAGCAAAGCTTGTACTATGGGTACCAGGCGATGATATACATACTTATATAGATAGATAAATACTTATATACATAGAAAACATCCATGACTCAGAAACTTAAATATTTGCACTTACCGGGATTCAAACCCAGGACCACCAGCTTCATAGGCAGGAGCACTACCAACTAGGCTACAGTGACCAATTGATACGGGGTGTTAATTAAACTGACTTCTATTTAATAGCATTATTCTCCTATAAAAATCTACCAGTCAGCCACCATCAATGCGCATCTAAAAATTCCTATTGTAAATATTTCGTATGGTCGTCATTTTTGGCGTCTACATTAAGTAACATATTATATTCAAGCAGTAAACTTCTAACTGGTTTGGGGCTGACGGCTTAGTCACCCTATCTCATCCCGTGGAGTGCAGAAGTCGTCCCGACAAAATATCTCTCAGAGAACGGTCAGTATCGTCTCTGTGTGCTATGACCATCGTACTACGAGGCGATTATGGCATATCAATCCAAATAATGGACTCAAATCTATTGTGAAAATCTTTTGGGGAAGCCTTTGTCCATCCGTGGACGCGGTTTGGCTGACATTGTGATGATGAAACTTCGAAAATATTTATATATGACACCATTACTGAAACCAATTTGCTTCTGGCACACGCCGGCCGCTGTCACGGCAGGCTTGTTTGACTCGGCTCGTGTGTTGACAGGTCGCAGTTCTAACTTAACTTAACCTACTATTTCCTAATAAATAAATTATATTATTATTTTTGAAGTAAATTAGTAGACAGAGTTATGAATTCAGAAGTAAATATATTTATCGCTTCCGATAACCGATATCGACAGTCATATTAATTTACGTTCATAAATAGACACTGCTTAAAAGTGATAAATTAGTATAATCGAAAATGTTCTTTTAACTCGTTGCCAACAAACAATAAAAGAGATTAAGTTTCAGGTGCTAAGAAAAACTTTTGCTGTTGAAGGGACTTATAATAATTATTTTTTTATGTCATAGTGCGACAAACGAGCAAGCGGGTGACCTGATGGTAAGTGATCACTGCCGCCCATGTACACTCGCAACGCCAGAGGGGTCGCCATCCTTTATAAGCGTCAGCAAACAAGTGTTGCTGACTCTTCCCCCCATCCCGACGAGCTCTTGCGACCTTAGTCATACGCAGAAACACAACATTATAGTTATTAATGTCATTATTAAGGAATGTCTTCAGTACGGTGGCCGTACTTCCCCAGTCTGGCTGCTCTTTGAGCGAATGAACGCTGTGCCCTACCTCTCTTAATTCGTGTATTATTATTTATCAACTAATCGAAAAACTGTATAGATAATGGGGCTATTCCCTTCCTCTACGCACCACTGCAACTCTTGTAAGCCAGGATCAACGGTGGTTCACAACGCAATGACACTGCGTGGTGAGGCTCAAACATGTCCCGGGAAATTGTTTTTCTCTCTCTGATCCTGCAACTAATTTAATCACAAGAAACAAGGAGGATTTCTAAGAAAGTAGTTCCACTTCGCTCCTCAGCAAAACGGTAGACAGATTGATGTAGCGAGGCTAAAGCCTCATAAAATAACATATTTGCAGATTGTAATATAGCTGAAACGGGTTGACCCGTGACCACGGCTGGTGCAATCCATGCCGAAACGTCGGGTAACCAAGGTAATGATTTACGTAAATCTTTATCGCGATGAGACCCGTGTCCACAGTATATAAAATGCGTACAAATCGCGAAAGTTTAAAAACATTAGCTGAATCATGTATATACTCGTACTATAGAAGTTTGTCACAAAAAATTCGTTAAAAATACTTTAGGTCATCAAAGTTTTAAAGAAATTTATAATTCGATTTTAATCTGTTATTCTTTTTCGCCCTTTATGCGTTGAATATTTTAATTTTATATATTAAATATGATCCCAATAATAAAATTTATTTGTAAATACAACAAATAAATAAATGGTTTGTAAATGCTTGCTTTTCACGCTACAGGTCGTAGGTTCGATTACCACGCAGGACATATATTTGTGTGCGTAAACATGTTTGTTCGTCCTGTATCTGGGTGTATGTTTATAAAAGAAAAGTAGTACCTATATAGTTATCTGATTAATTTGGGTTCAGATGGCAGTGGGTGAATAATGTCGCCGGATATTTATTAATTTATTTAGTATTATAGGTAAAACCTACACACAAGAAACAGGTACTTACACACGCACGCTATATACCCTACAACATAACCATACCAAAACATACACTGATCATACCAAGGCACTTTACACAATATCTGTGACAATATTAAATAATTATCATGAGTGCAATTTTTTATAAATAATGTTATAAGAATGTCCATTAATATTGCTAATACTTGTTTATAAAGATTATAATATTTTCTAATTCTAACGGGGTTCATGTTTGGTTCTAAATACTTCTTCTATTTTATATACTAACTGAAAGACCTTTGTAATAAACACTCATGAAAGCAATAAATAATTTAAGAATTTTCAAAACCCGTTCTTTAAGTCGTGAATAAGCTTACTTTCTTTATTTATTAAGATTTAGAGATTTAGGCTGAGTCATGTAAAATAATCATGATAAGCAATAATATACGTCAATAAGTTCTATCATCAATAAATGTTCCGTTTCGAACTAAATACATGTCAAAAGTATGTATATTATGTTTTAGTTTAGATGCTCATTTCCTTGATTGTCATCTTAACCAATGAAGTCGTGAACACGCTAAGTCCCTTCGTAAAAAGGAAAATGCTAAGAAGAAAATATCTTTACTATCATAGCTGAAATTATAGTTATTGGCGCTATAATTTTTAGCACTAGCCTATCACGACAGCTCTTATTATGAGCGTTCGTGACTGGCGTATAAACAAACTGTATTACTTTTTTATATTAGAAGATTGGCGGTTGATATAACATAAAGAATTTATTGGTTGGATTGGTTTGAAATAAATTCGGATAAGCACTTGGGGGTATTTTGTCAAATAAGTTTGGAAAAAGATTTGGATTTTTATGTTGACCGTAGAGTGTATCTTTATGTCATTGAATAAGTCCATTGGTTACAATAATAATATTAGGTCTTTACCTATGAAATTGCCGTTCTGCAGTACTGGCCATTTCAAATCAAAATAATTTTTGTTTGGCTAAGAATTCTAATTTCAAATTAATTTTATTTTAAAAACATGGATTCTTTTTTCCAAAAGTAGTCATTTCTTTATTGATTAGTGTTACATTTTCATCGCATTTCAATCTTTTTCGTCATCATGGATACGTTAAAAATTCGAGTAATTATGGAATATGAGTACCGTCGTGGCAGCAACGCGGCACAAGCGGCACGCAACATCAACGACGTTTACGGAGCTAACACTACAAACCAACGCACCACCTGTTATTGGTTTGCTCGCTTCCGTTCTGGAAATTTCGACCTGAAAAATGAAACTCGCGGTCGTCCGAAGACTTTGGTCGACAATGACGAATTAAAGGTGGTTGTGGAAGCTGATGATACACAATCTACGGCTGAATTAGCAGCAGCTTTCGACGTTAGCGTCAAAACAATATTGGTCCATTTGCGTCAAATTGGCAAGGTAAAAAAGCTTGACAAATGGGTGCCCCACGAACTCAATGATCGCCAGCGCGAAGTACGCGTCGAGACGTGCCTTGCACTGCTCAACAGACACACAAATGAAGGAATTTTGAACCGCATTGTTACCTGCGATGAAAAATGGATTCTGTTTGATAACCGCAAGCGCTCAGCAAGTTGGTTGGATCCTGGTTCAGCACCTAAACAATGCCCTAAACGAAAACTTACCCCTAGAAAAGTGATGGTCACTGTTTGGTGGTCTAGCGCCGGTGTGATTCATCACAGCTTCTTACCAAACGGGGTGAGCATTACTGCAGATGTGTACTGTGAAGAACTGAGCACAATGATGGAGAAGCTGGCGCATCTCCAACCAGCATTGGTCAATCGCTCGTCTCCGCTGCTCCTGCACGACAACGCGCGACCTCATACTGCACAGCAGACGGTCTCCAAGTTGCAAGAACTGGGGTTGGAAGCTCTCCGTCATCCGCCCTACTACCAGACCTTGCGCCTACAGACTACTACTTTTTCCAGAATTTGGATAACTTCTTGGCGGGAAAAAAATTCAATACCCGAGAGGCAGTACAAAATGCCTTTGAAGAATTTGTTGCCTCCCGTCCAGCTGATTTCTTTAAGAAGGGCATCAATAAACTGCCACTGCGATGGCAAAGATGCATTGATTGCATGGGTGATTACTTCGATTAATACAAATAAAAAAATTCATGAAAAAAATTCGTTTAAATTTTTTCATACAAAACGGCAATTTCATAGGTAAAGACCTATTATAATTATAATATCCAACACACGTATTTTTTTTTCCATTTTATAGATAAAGGTATTCATGTGCGATTCAAACTCGCATTGGGCCGGTTTTTAATATGATTAATTGCTTTTGGTTTTGTAATATATATGTTATTTTACCTGGTTCCATTAACTGTTGCAGCGCTGGTTTCCTACCAGCGCTGCAACAGTTAATGTCGCAGCTAGTGCTGAGATGGGACCAATTCGGACTCGCACATATAGCAATTAAGAATTTCTTTATGTTTACCTACATACATATTATTATTATCTGTATTTGTTTACTGAATAAATATATTTTCTTCTTCTAATACTGTTGGTTTTGGATTATTTCATAAGTTTTAGCCTCTTTCTCATCTTTCTTTTTTTTACTTTTTTTAGAAATTTTTTGCCACGAATAGGCAAAAAGTTGTAAAAACATACACCTCACTCCAAAATGAATACCTACTAGCGGCTATAACTAAATCTGAACATATAAATGTCTTCATTATACTTACAGCGAAAACAATAACTACCCAACATCCACTATCCAATCTTCTTTGCCCAACTTTGGTCGATAATGACTGTTGCCTGAAATGTTTCCAACTTTGTGGAGGGTTTCCATTTGCATGGGGAAAGTTACTTGACTATCCGTATATAGTAACTATCCATATTTATGGATTGTTTGTGGAAATATACGGACGGTCTCCGTAGCCTAGTGCTCCTGCCTACGAAGCTGGTGGTCCTGGGTTGGAATCCCGGTAAGTGCAAATATTTGTGTGATGAGCTTGAATATTTGTTTCTGAGTCATGGATGTTTTCTATGTATATAAGTATTTATCTATCTATATGAGTATGTACCTATATCGTCGCCTGGTACCCATAGTACAAGCTTTGCTTAGTTTGGGGCTAGGATGATCTGTGTGACATTGTCCCGAGATATTATTATTATTATATTATTATTATATATACGACATACGTATTGTACCATCAACCGCCTGATATCAACCACTGCTGGACATAGGCTTCTCCCAAAGTTTTCTATAACGTTGCCATTTCGAGGGGTTGGCCGTAGTCACCGCGCTTGGAATGCGATCTGGAGATCACAGTTAGATGGCAGTCAATAGACAGAAGGCGCTGCTGCCACAAACAGACATGTTCATGCACACAAATATCTGTCCTGGGTGGCAATCGAACTCACGACCTCCGGCTTGCAAAGAAAGCATTTGCTAACCACGCTAACAGGCCCATGTAATCCATGTTCTGCCCCAACACCCAACTTTTACTGCTTTTCCACCATATTCCTTATGAATGTGTTGTGCCATATCAAGGAACTCAACGTCTTTTCTGTTTATCTCTATGGTGATTAGAATAAAAGATCTTGTTTTATCCAAAAAATTCAGCTCTTCTACATCTATTTCAAATATGACTTCTTGTTTACATTACACATTATATTATATTTGCACGCTGAGTGACTGTCCTTATCTAAATGGGGTTTTGCTTCTATTAAGTTGATGTGAATACGGCAGCACATCAAGCTACCTCAATCTGTCAAATTTCCCAAATTGAAAGTGAACTTTTTGCTTATGTGATAAAGTTGAAAATCTATAGAAGAAATTTGACAGATTGGTGTAGCTTGATGTGCTCCGTCTGTACATAGATTGAATTTTTCCAAAAGTTCAGACATTCATTGGTAATGTGAACATTGACAAAGGTAGACTTCGGAGGAACCCTAGTAATTGTTTTGAAACCATTTTCGTACAATTTCACCTATTTCCTGATAACTTTGCTGTTCACGCCGGAGGTCGTGGGTTTGATTCCAATAATTATCTATATATGTATTTACAAAAGAAAAGTAGTACCTATGCGTAGTATATCACTTATCTGATTTCCATAGTTCAAGCGCTGCTTAATTTGGGATCAGATAGCCGTGTGTGAATAATGTCCTTGGTAATTATATTAATACGCGGAACATTACAGTTGGAATGAATCCTCCATGGTCGCGTTGACCATCGACACGAAGTTCCGCTAGAAATGATAAATGTCAAATCTAGTTCCGTCATATCCCGACAGGTGAATTAACCCGAATCACCCGAAAGGTCATTTCAAATGCGCCATCATATATTCACTATAAGCGGTTAACAGACAATTGTAAATGTAAATGTATTATGTAATAGTTCCTAACTGTTAAGTATAATGTGTTAACTTAGTGATGAGATAAATAAATGTTTTTGAAGTTATACTTCTTTTGGCGCGATGGAGAAAAATGATGAGAGTGAATTTTTACGATGCGCGCGCACACCGACACCAAAAAATTTAACAGCATGAAGTTAGTTCTAGGTGGTATGAGAATGAATTTTAACGATGCGCGCGCATCGTAAAAATAACAGCATGACGTTAGTTCTAGGTGGTATGAAAATTGATAACTATGTTCAAGTTGTATATTAAGAAGTATAACTTCTAACGCGTGTACATAAGTACACACAAGTTATTTTTTTATTACTAATTATAGATCCTTAAGTTCAGACATTTCGATATTACAAAAGCGGAAAAAAAAATCTAGTTTAGTTAATAGAACCATGTGACGCAGTGGATAAGGTAGTCACCTCGCTATTACTTCGGCATCCTCGTGTTTTGAGTTCGAATCCCGCACAGAACAAATATTTGTATAACCCATAAATCATTGTTCTAAGTCTGGGTGTGCTTTGATTTATTGTCCTATAAAAACTAAAATTATTTATTTATATAGTGTTTATATCAATTCCATTAAAATATTTATCCTTAAACCTAATTATTTCTAAGAAAACTAAATATAAAATAAAACTATAATGCTAATATAAAATAAAATAAAATAAACTAACTAACTGAAGGCAATCCAATAGGCGCTCCGCATCAGCATCAAAGGGTACCCTGCCCAGAAGACTTGCAGCATTGCCACGTTGTATGGCAATGCTTATTCTCTGTGCAAAAAAAAGGCCAGCCCTCTGGTCACGGGTAGAGTCGATCATTTTTTTTGCGAATTTAAATCAAAATTAAGTAAAGCAAAGTTAAGTATAGCCTTTGTTTCTCTCATAAATAGTAATTGATTTAAGAAAAATAAAAATTACTATAATATAAAGCCTATATTAGTTTCTGGAAGCTATCTATTCTACAAACGCCAGCACATCAAGCTGCCCCAATCTGTCAAATTTCAAAATTGAAAGTGAACCTTATGCTTATGTGATAAAGTTGAAAATTTATATGAAAGCTTTGTCAGATTAGGGTAGCTGGATGTGCTTGCATCTGTACATTGTTAATTATTAAATGTAAGTTGTAAAGTGTGTTATGTAAACGGTGAGCAATAAACTTAAAAAGTATTAAATATGCCGTATCTATGGAAAATAAGACCAATTTAATGACCATACCATAAATTATAATAATACTGAAATGCTACTAAAACATATATTAAAATACAAAAATTAACAATTAGTTTGTATGGGGGACGTTTCTTTAAATTAAGTATACAAAATCAGCTCATAAACCGAGAAATACTCGTACTTAAAAAATAACTTTAAGATTAAAAAAAAAAAATTGCGGACTAAGTAAAACATGAAGTCTTAAATGTACGATCAAACATATAACTTAGTCACCTTATAAAGCATGGCAACAAGACATACTTTATTTCATTTCTGGGTATTGAATGGTAATATAACAATTAACATTAGATATTTATTGATACAGATTATACAGATAATTATAAAAGATCTTTAAAGTTACATTAGTTTTCAGTCTAAAATTAAAAACAGAAACTCATAATTAATTTAGTGTTACAAAACAATGCCCTCAACTATACGGTCTATATTGAATGTATAAAGATAATACCATAAGTTCAGATTAATAATAAACTAGGTTTCACGTACATTTTAAATAAAATAAATAAATAAAATAAAAA
This sequence comes from Pseudoips prasinana, assembly GCA_951640165.1. Taxonomy (NCBI): domain Eukaryota; kingdom Metazoa; phylum Arthropoda; class Insecta; order Lepidoptera; family Nolidae; genus Pseudoips; species Pseudoips prasinana. The sequence continues at coordinate 10,169,455 of OX621249.1, read as the reverse complement.
AGGTTTTTATTCACGTAGACTTTAAAAAAGCGCTTGTAGATAGTCAGAACATGTTTGTAGTAATATAGTTGTATACATTATTATTTCTAGTAACATAGATATTTATGTATAATTAATACCTACAATGCCACACTCAGACACACACATACACCCACTCATAATAGAAAAGTTTCCTATTTTATAACGCACCTCGTTCGTGGGACTCCAAAAAATGTTTCATAATCTCTACGTTCCGAATTATCCTTCGCATGTAGACAATAAAAAGTCAACGTGGTCTGAATTGTAGATAAGAGTGTTTATTTCTCAGTGAATTACGAAAATAAAAGCAACATTTGTTTTTATAATTCATACAACCTTCGTCGTTATGACTTTGAAAACAAAATGGTTTGGAATTCGTTCCATTCTACATTTAAGTCAATTTTCTACGTTATAAAAGATAAGATACAGTCGACTGTATTGTGGCGCAGTAGTTAAAGACACCTTGCAACTATCACAGGATAACTATTTGTGTGTCCCCTATAATTATTTTCTGACTCTGGGTGTGCGTTGTGTCTGTAAATCGCTTGATTATCTAGTCCCGCGCGATACAGAGATTGATTTTTGGTTCAAGCGTTATCATTTAAAAATTAAAAATGTATGAATGTTTGTCTATCACCATGCGGTCCACAAGAAACTTTGAAATATTTCCAAACTGGTATGACATTGCAGCCTTGAAGAAGCCTATTCCTTTCTCAAGGACCGGCAACGTACTTGCAGCCCCTCTTGTGTTGGAGGTGTCCATAGGCGGCGGTGATTACTTACCATCAGGCGACCCGTTTGCTAGTTTGCCTTGCTATTATTTAAAAAAATAAAGGGTATATTATTGATTAAGGCACAAAACTTCCTTATCTCTTCTAAACGTCCAATAATATTTACATAATAATATATTATAAGTATATTAATCAAAATTATTAAAACCCGACCCAAAAAAAGAAGTAATAAGTTTAAAATCTATCCATGTATGTCACTTAAACTTACTATATTTACCTAAGTAAGGTAATCAGGCGTTACTTAGCCGAAAGCCTTTGATTATCGTGGATTTACATGGATGCAAATTTAATGTGAAGTGTTAATTCCCCTAATTATCAGTATAATCAAGACGGTATGCAATTAGCACCGTCCGCTTATCCGCATAAATATTAACATGCAAGGAAGACAATACCAACCAGAAAATCATATGTACCACCTAACCGAAACCAACACGTGTTTCAGTCCTCCACGGACCATTCTCAAGAAATGCTAAGCTGATGCTGCTTTTCATAAAGTTGCGATGATTTCGGTTCATCTTGTTCCCTAACGAAGATAACATTATTTTATAAATTGACTGTCATATACTGACCGAATGACTGACTGGCTTGTGGCTATCGTGGTTACTGGTTACTGGTTAGTAAATCTTTGTGTGACTAACAGAATTATTTGTTCTGTGTCTTGGTATAATTTATGTACACATACATATAAATAAATTATCTATTTATCTATATGTATGTATACCATCTATATTCTAAATACATCTACTTATATATTTCTAAATACATTTAGAAATATATAAGTATGATTATCAGAGGTCGGGTTGGCATAGTACAGGCATTCCCAGTTTTCCACTGTGGATGCTATCATGCGCGTAAGGGCCCTTGCGGAGGAGGCAGGGTTCGGTCTTAGGACCGCTCCTGTGAAAGATGGGTTACGACTAGGTGTTGCGCGGTGCATGCCCCCTGGCGTCCAAGTGACGTGCTACGCCGATGACACGTTGGTCACGGCGAGGGATGCATCGCACTGCGAAGCGGCCACAGTGGCCACAACAGGAGTTGCGCAAGTCGTTGGGAGAATCCGGCAGCTTGGTCACGAGGTGGCCCTGCAAAAGTCCGAGGCTCTTTTTTGTCCATGGGCCCCGTCGGGCACCACCCTTGGTATCACACATCACGGCTAAAATCATCGCTCTGCTGCGTCGGCCACAGCGGGCGATGGCTGTAGGAGTCATCATCGTTATCAGTCATCGTTCAGTGCACAATTGCCTAAAACAGATAGTCTTCTTTTCGTATGGCTATTTTTTCGTTATAAATCGGTAAATATAGTACCAAAAATTAGAATTTTATATCCAGGTACAGTAACCAGCCCCTCGGTGCCTCGGTTATAAGCGCAAGCAGGCCCTCAAGTCCCCCTGAGAAACGACTTATGGGGCACTCTTGCACAATGTGCGCAATGGTCATTCATAGTTACCGAAGTCCACTGCTATGACTTCAGTAACCAGTCCCTTGCCTCGGTTGTAAGCGCAAGCAGGCCCTCAAGTCCCCCTGAGAAACGACTTATGGGGCACTCTTCCACAATGTGTGCAATGGTCATTCATAGTTACCGAAGTCCACTGCTATGACTTCTCTCCTAAATATGAAGATAAAATGAACCGACCCAATTCCTTATATAGAAAATAGAATGTTAAAAATACTTTCACTTATTGATATTCTATATTCACAAAAGCTGTCGCGAAGCCATCGACGCGTTGTAAGGGGATTATCATCAATATTTAATGCTTCGGAAGATTTGATCATAAGATATTCCTCTGAGCTCGCTTTATCTTTTTTTTTCTATTTCTTTCGGTTTCCTGCGTAAGGGCTTTTTGTTTAAACAATAAATACTCCATAATATTGATGGAATATTTCCTTAGTGGCTTGCGTTTTTGAAAAAAGATGTATTTTGTTAAAATAGCTCTTCTGGCGAAGCTGGACGCGGTGAAACACAGTTCTGGTGTTTTCTAAGCCTGTTTTACTTATAACTAACGATCAGCTCCTAGATATAAAAGACATTCATTGGTATATTATGTGTGTTATAAGTTAATAAATAGTTAATGGGACAGATAGAAGATAATAATTCCAAGCATATTTGTATAATTATATTTTGGCTGACTAATTTGGATAAAAAAAGGTATTGGTGACTTAATTATAATTATTAGTAAAACATTAACTTATATAGAGAACTATAGATACTTTAAACATTATATTATGTATCACTAGCTGTGCCCCGCGGTTATACCCGCGTTAAACTTTATAAATTATTAGCCTATGTGTTAATCCAGGGTGTCAACTAACTCCATACCAAATTTTATTAAAATCGCCTAGCCGTTTAGACGTGAAGAAGTAACAAACATACACACTCACACACTCACAAAATTTCGCGCGTATAATGTTAGTTTGATGCATTGTTACATTATTTTTTATTTGATTACAATAAAGCAGCCTATATAAGTAGTACCTAAAGTGAGTATAAAATAATACTAATACAAAGAGTTCAGTATAACAGAAATCTTTTAGAAACGGTCTCGTCGCCGCTTAATATTTCAGACAGCTCATTTTCTACCATCTGCTACACTAATACAAATTCAACTGCCGAAAGAGTTCTCTTTCATTTTAAACCGTTTTATCTCAAAACATAATATATAAGACTATTCTTTTTAGACGCTTCTCTTAACCTAGATTACCCAAACTTCTGAACTAAGATACGTTGACAAAAAACTGCTCTGGCAGTCAACTATAAGGTTTTGTTACTATGCGTTAATTTTAGAATAAATAATCACTTGTTCAGAAGAAAGAACAGCAAAGCAAAGGAATGAGCGGGTCATCTAATGGTAAGTGTTAATCACCGCACATGGATATCCGCAACACTAGAGCAGACGCAAGTGTGATGTCAGCCCTCAAGAAAGGAATAGGCCCGCTTCTTGGGGCTTACCATGCCATACCAGATCGTAAATATCTCCGCAGTTAGATTAGAATATATTATATTAGAGGTTTTATACATTTATTTAGGATTGCAGGTCTTAAAATTAAAATACATTCAACGTGTTTAACCGGGGACTGGTATACAAATTACTTCAAACATAACAATTCATGTCATTAATTACATTTACTATGTAATTAGTGAATTTCCCAGCGTGGTTGACACAAAAGTTGACACGGAAGTAAACAACTTGAATTCGAGAATGAGAATATAGTTTAATTATTTATTTATTAAGAAAACCAACAGCGATACGGATAATAACACAAATTACAAGGATAGAAGGTACAGTTTATTGAGGCTGCACCATGAGTTTAACATTAATCGCAAATCAAAAACACAATCATACACCTTTCCCAATCGATTCATAAAAAAAAAAATTAAACTAGAAAGAAAGCATGGTGGCCGGCTGATGAGGTCATGTCCCGCCCCGACCCCTCAGGTGCCCACGATGAATTACCATAGGAATGTGCGCGTTAAAGGGAAAATTATTGATTAAGGCACAAAATCTCCTTATCACTTCACGATGTCCAAAAATATTTACATAATATATTATATTATACAAATTTTAATCAAAATTGTTAAATGTTATAAGAAGTTATAAGTTTAAGATCTATGCAGATGTGTCCTTTAAATTTATTACTACACCTTATTAAGGGAATACGGCGTTACTTAGCCGAAATCCTTTGATTTTCATGGATGCAAAATTAATGTGTAGTGTTAATTCCGCTAATTAGTTTAATCAAGACGGGATGCAATTTGCACCGTTCACTCGTCTGCATAAATATGCACATGCAAACAATGCAATTGAAATTGAGAACCAGAATAGTTTATTTATTTATTAAGAAAACCAACAGCGATTCAGATAATAACACAAATTACAGGATATACAATATAAAGGGAAGGCCAATGACACGTTTTTATTACTATAACATTGAAAGTGTAGTTGGCTAATAAACGGACAAAATATATAGTACTGACACTAATTATTTATCAGACATCGATGTGGGGAAATGTAGTGAGTTGAATTGTAAATTTGATCTACTGAAGTCTATCGTTCACCTCTTAGTCTACTAATCCAGGGTAATCCAGGATTGACAAAGGATGCTGGTTAGATCCCTGATGGACGATATAATTTATATACACTTTGATTTGCGATTTATATTATATAACTAAAATCTGACATTTCAGATGTTATATGAGACAAAATTTTCAACATGGTATCTTAAACTAATAAAATAAAGTATCTACATTTCAAGGGAAGAGTAACGCAATATTTTCATCTGTGTTCACGAAATTACTTACCCCTAACGTTTTGTCTTCGTATATCATACAATTTCATTTCGAATTCTAAGGTACATTTTGTCACATAATAAAACGCTGCCCAAATATGAGTCAGAAACGCTCACCAAGGGTTACATGCCTTCTTTAGACATATAAAAGTCATTTGCTTTACTACATACTATCAAAGACAGGGCTGCTATAGCTAAGTTAAGTTAAACTCTGTAAGTACTACGTCACATCCCGAAAGGAGGCCAACAACACGAACACTGAGGTACAAAAACATTGCCATCATAAATACTTTAACTGGACACTAAAAATATATACTATATACTTTGTAATTGATATTATACAATTAGATTAATCGTATATTTCATATTATTTTAACTTTCTTTTTGTAAATGTGTTTTAATAGTAATTGTTTTGATGTAAATCATTTTTGATACTAGGCTACGCAAATCAAAATTTATTTTGATATCCTAATTTAGGCTACCAGAACTTTCTCATTTTAATATTATTAAAAATGGACAGACTTCATTGTACACATTCAAATAAGGGCCGCTCTTGAATCATCAGAAACAAGAGATCGTTGATTGAGTTGGTCGTTATTCTTATAGCAGCAGCAGCGATAAGACCGTCATACTTATGACAATGCCCATTGTACGGACGCCAGCACATCAAGCTAACCCAATTGAAAGTGAACCTTATACTCATGTAATAAAGCTGAAAATCTATAAAAGAAATTTGACAGAGAGGGGTAGGTGGATGTGCTGGCGTCTGTACTTTAATAACTTTATGCTCAATTATTATGCTACGTATTGGTGTACAATAAAGAGTATTTTACTTTACTTATTTAAGAAGTTAATCTTCTTTTGCGTATTATGCAACTTGGCCTGTTACATGATGATCAGTATCCTTCGACATTATTCACTCTCTACACACTCACCAAACTAAGCAGAGTTTGTACTAGATAACTGATGTATTACATATGCTACTTTTCTTTTGTAAATACATACTTATAGATATATTTCGGATGGAGCCGTAATCTGTTGTAGAATTGGCGAAGGTGGGCGATGACCCATAGAGTCACCATCAATTGTGAACTGGTCTTCAGACATGGTTTTAAAACGAAAACTTAGGTATTTGCGTATTAAATTAATTTATTAAATCAAACTGATAGAAAATAACGCTGACATATAATTACGTTCAGTCATTGGACAAACAGAGAGAAGGCAATCATTTACCAACCACGTCAATATTTTAATTTATTTTGGAGCGTATGTGCTAGCCCTATTGTATCCTGCTGCTGAAATAAATGTTACATGAAACATGAAACTAAACCATGCGAAGAAAACGACACAACCGCAACGTGTTGCTCGCGTGTCCGTGTAATACGCATTTTGCTTTACGTGTTCCGCTTACCGCATGCAGTTGCTGTTCTTAAAATATTATTCTGTTGGCTTTCATATTTCGAAATAATTGCTGGAATATCGTGACTGAAATTTCATTTTTAATAAAAGAATTGCTGCACCGTTTTGCCTAAAGGTATATTAATGTTTTAAGTACCGCTTAAAATTTTTGTTTTAGGTAATGCTAGTTGGGTATGTTGCGTCCGTGAATTTCCCCGCGATACAGAGATTCATTACTCTTAAGCGGCGTTGTTTTGGCTTAAAAAACTCCTTTTTTCTCTTGTGTAAATGCTAAGTAGCCGCCGACATAAGAGAGATTTTATGTACCAGCCCTATTGTATCCTGCTACTGAAATAAATGTTACATGATACAGGAAACTAAACCGTTTTGCTCGCGTATCTGTGTAATACGCATTTCGCTTTACGTGTTCCGCTTACCGCATGCAGTTGCTGTTCTTAAAATATTATTCTGTTGGCTTTCATTTTTCGAAATATATGCTAAAAAATTCTGACTGAAATTTCATTTTTAACTAAAGAATTGCTGCAAAATTTTGTCCAAAAGTATATTAATGTTTTAAGTACAGCTTAAATTGTTTGCTTTAGGTAATGCTAGTTGGGTATGTTGCGTCCGTGAATTTCCCCGTGATACATAGATGTATTACTCTTGAGCGGCGTTGTTTCGCCTAAAAAACCACTCCTTTAATCCCTTGTGTTAGAAGCTAGCAGCCCCCGAAACAAGAAGAATTTTACGTGGCTGCCCTATTGTATCCTGCTACTAAAATAAATGTTACATGATACATGAAACTAAACCATGCAAAGAAAATGACACAACCGCAACGTGTTGCTCGCGTGTCCGTGTAATACGCATTTTGCTTTACGTGTTCCGCTTACCGCATGCAGTTGCTGTTCTTAAAATATTATTCTGTTGGCTTTTATATTTCGAAATATATGCTAGAAAATTCTGACTGAAATTTCATTTTTATTCTTATTCTTATTCTTTATTGCACACAAAAAAATATACAATTTATACAAGTGTATTTGTAAATTTGTGTACAAAGGCGAGCTTAACTCATAGATGAGTTTTCTTCCAGCAAACCACTGACAGAAGGAGATTTGTAGAATACGGGTAAAAAAAGTGTACAACAACAAAAGGAAAAAAATATAAATAAATAAGAGATACTATTTATTGCTACTACCTAACTGGTAGAAATAGATAAATAACTACATACTAATAATACACACAAATTACATACTATACACACTTCACTACTATATATAATATAATATATCTCTCTGATTACACTGATAGTGACAAAAAGTGTTCCTTTGTTCTTCTTTTAAATACGTCTAAAGATGAGCTAGTAAGAATAGAGTGTGGAAGAGAGTTCCATAGTCGAACGGCACGTATTGTGAAAGAACCATCATAACGGCTGGAAGTATGAGAAGGCATACGAAGTAGAGATGACGTGGCTGAGCGGCAGAATTTGCCTCGAGGGACTAAGTACTCAAAGCGTTCACGAAGATAGGCAGGAGAATTAAAGTTATGAAGGATTGAGAAGAGTAGGGAAAGAATGTGACAATCTCGACGTTGCCGTATTGGCAGCCACTTCAACTGCCTCCGAAACTCCGACACATGGTCGTATTTACGGAGGCCAAAAATGAAGCGAATGCACAAATTCTGCAGACGATCGAGCTTGTTAAGAAGTTCTTCATTCGCATCCAGAAAACAGACATCGGCATAGTCTAGAAGAGGAAGTAGGAGTGATTGAGCTAAACATACTTTAGTACGGAAGGGTAAGAATTTCTGTAACCGTTTAAGAGACTGAAACGAGCAGTATACCCTTCTGCTTACTTCCGCAACGTGAGTGCTCCAAGATAAGTTACTATCAATTAGTATGCCAAGATTTTTAACATGTGCAGCATAAGGTACAGGGACGTTGTCATAAAGAACTGGTGGAAGAAAGTTGTTAGGTATCAAACTAAACACATGTCTGCCACCAATAATGATTGCTTGTGATTTAGTAGGGTTAACCAAGAGTCCAAAAGATTTCGCCCAATCACTAATGTTTCCAAAATCACTATTGATGGCATCCATGGCCAGACCGATATCCTCAACTTTAAAGTGTCGGTAAAGCTGCAAATCGTCTGCGTAGAGATGGTAATTTGAAGAAACAATTTTGGTTATGGCGTTTATAAACACAGAGAAGAGAAGAGGAAAGAGTACGCCACCTTGAGGAACGCCCGCAGTAAGATCACACCACTCAGAAGAAGCTTCTTCATAGCGTACAGACTGCGAGCGTCCTCGAAGATATGAGTCAAACCATGCAGTTACTGAAGATGAGACATTTAAGGAAGATAAGATACCTAGGAGGATATCAAAATCAACTGAGTTGAAGGCACTACTGAAGTCCAATAAGACCATCACCGTGAGTAATTTCCGCTCCATGGCAAATCGGACATCATCCGTAATTTTCACTAGGGCCGTTACGGTGCTATGGCCAGGACGGAACCCTGATTGGTATGGACTTAGTAGGCTTTGAGAGGAGAGGTAACGAGAGAGTTGTTGGCTAACAACACTTTCAAGGATTTTGGACAAGATTGGAAGGATAGAGATAGGACGGTATTGAGATAAGGAAGATGGATTTTGGGTTTTGGGAAGTGGTAGGACCAGGGCTTTTTTCCAGGCTGACGGAAAAGAACTTGCCTCAAAAGAAAAATTTATAATATGGGTGATTATGGGTGCAAGTTCTTCAAGAATCAGGGAAAGCATTTGGAGCTGGACACCATCATCTCCCACTGCTTTAGTAGAGATGGATCGGATGGATTTTTTAATATCTTGTTCAGTAACTGCAGTAAAAGAAAAACAAGTACATACCGGCATAGAAGTTTTAGAGAGATAATTTAAAGTGGAAGACTTGGTGCTGGCATCCAGTGTCACCGTTTTAATAAAAGATATGCTGCACATTTTTGTCCAGAAGTATATTAATGTTTTAAGTACAGCTTATAATGTTATAATATAATAATAATAATAATATCCTAGGACATTATTCACACACGGCCATCTGATCCCAAACTAAGCAGAGCTTGTACTATGGAAACCAGATAACTGATATACTACATAATATACTACTTTATTTTGTAAATACATACTTATATAGACAGTTACAACCAGACTCAGGACAAACATACATGTTCATGCACACAAATATCTATCCTGGGTGGGAATCGAACCCACGACCTGCGGCGGTGGGAGTCACTAACCACGCCAAATTAAATCATAAAATGGAAAATGTACTTCTTTTATCATCTGACTGCTATTGTAGAGTGTTGGTTAAGATGGTTGCAAGTACCACCTCTGCGCCCTTGTTCCAGGTTGATACCCGCACCGCACATCTATTTCCCTTACATAGTTGTTCAGAGTCTGTTTTTTTTATTCTTATTTGAATGATGCATGAATTTCCCCGCGATACAGAGATACATTATGCAAATGCAGTGTAGTCTTATTTAAAAAAAATCGGGGCAGTCTTTGGGGACCACCAATAGAAGTGAAAGCTATTTTTACATTTCTAATCTACTATATACATAGTATTCACTATATTAAATTCTTTTTATTTGTATTATTAATGTATTTAATTTATCAAATATCTGTTATTTTATTTCATTTTATTATGGTATGTAATGGGGGTTAACTATCCGTGGACCCCACAGTCGGGCGCTATCAGAATATCAGCGCTGTTGCAATATTGCGACGGCCAATGCTGAGATGATGCCTTTTCACCTAGAACGGACTAACGAATATTAAGTAGGTATAAGATTTTCATTGTTTGTTTTTCTGTTATTGTACAATTTCATTGTTATGTCCGTCCTGGTAATGAATAAATGTTTTTTTTTTCTTTCTATTCATATAGGTCATGGGAGGTATGACGTGAAGACGATGCGAGTTCCATGATTTCTGTTCAAACAAAAAGTGCTCAAAGCGCCTAAAGTTTTCACTTCAAAAAAATAAACTTTCCTTCAACTTAGCTTCAGACACAAGAAGGATTTTAAGAGTTTCAAAAGTCTATTTGTATAACTCCTAAAACGGATATGCCTATTTCTAATACGGTTTCATAGTTTCCGAGTCCCTTCTGTTCTTATAATTGAATCCGATTGTATATTAGTCCAACCGCTCATCAAGAGCATGTCCAGAACTATTACCATGAAATTGAAATGTTTTGTAGAATCATTGGTGTTAAATTGTAAATAGTCAATTTTAGAGGACTCCACCCTGTTGGCCAAATGAGGGTAAGGATTTATACTTACTTCACTTATATCAAACTTCAAGTTTGACATTTTTGTAGAGTCTTATAGCCGTTCTCGTCTTCGTTACTGACATAAAAGCAGATAATATAAATGCAAATGTCCATCGGGACATTTGAAAATGCTTTTCCAAATGCTGCTGCAGTCTTAAGTTATGAAGTATGGTCTTATTTGTGCTCAGCCTTAAGCGATATCCAGCGTAGGACATCGCTTAAGGCTGATTTCAGAGTGACGCGCGCGGCACGCGCCGGCGGCCAGCGCGTCTCAACAGCCGCGTGTGAGACGCGTCACTCTGAAACGCTAGCTGCCAGTAGAGGAGCTTGGGCAGGGCTGGCCGACGGCGCGCGTCTCACACGCGGCGCGTTTAAACTGCGTGACTATGAACCGCAACTACTATCTAGTGTAATTGCAAGCGCGCGCGTTTGGACGGCGCCGCTCGCCGGCGCGACTCTAAAATCAGCCTAAGGAGTGCATAGTCTTCTTTTGACAGGCCGGTTGGCGTGGTTATTTGCCTTTCACGTCACATGTCGTGGGTTTGATTCCCACCCAGGACAGATATTTGTGAACATGTCTGTTTATCCTGATTGTGGGTGCAATTATTCATATAAGTATGTATTTAACCAAAAAAGTAGTATATGTAATATATCAGTTACCTCGTTTCTATAATGCAAGGTCTAGTTAGTTTGGAATCAGATGGCCTTGTGTAAATAAAGTCCCAGGATATTATCATTATTATTATAATAAAAGAAACACTTAACAATTAACGAACAATAGAAATTATGGACAAGTCACAAGGAAAATTACTCTAGTTACAATCCCCGATTCCGAGTTGACAATACTGATTTTTCTACCTTTTCTCAGTGAGTTGCTTTCACACTTCGACGGTTTTGGCGCACACTTGATGACAATTTATTTAACACACAGTTAAATAGATAGATAAATAGAGTACACTTTATTGCACCAAAAGAAACAATATATAACTTACAAATAAGCAAATACAGGTACAATCGGCGGTCTTATCGCTTTGTAGCAATCTCTTCCAGACAACCGTTGGGTGGATACAGGTAGATAGTCTAGTTATTATGCTTTAATGTTGTACAGACGCCGGCACATCCAGCTACCAAACCTGTCAAATTTCGTTATATAGATTTTCAACTTTATCACAAAAGCTTAAGGTTAACTTTCAATTGGGGAAATTTGACAGATTGGGGTAGCTGGATGTGCTGGCGTCTGTACAATATTATCACTGTAGGTATGCTGTTTTGTCATAGCAATAATAAAGAAAATGAAGTATTCCAAGATAACTTTAATTGTTAAATAAATATGAAAGAACTCTTATCGTTATATTCAGTATGTCCTTGGACTTGCCCTTGAATAAATATGTCAAAAGGACTTGCCGGTCTGGTACGTAAAGAATATAATCAAAATGTTACCTTTAAAACACTGAACAGAATATAGAATTAATGTATTAAAGTAAATAATAAAAAAATATATGTATAATGTATACATATGGCATAGTTTAGGTAATCGCCTCACTAGTTCGCTGCTTGGGCGCTTCGGGAGGTAGCGATTAAGTTCAATCCCGATGTGCCGGACAAATCTTTATGTAATATCGAATAGTTAATGTGGGGTTAAATTGATTGAATACCCTCCTTTCAGCAGAGTCCGTTAAGGCGTGGGTTCCGATTAACACGATACAACTTAGAAGTAAGATGGCTGCCAAATAATTCTGGTAGTTAGCCATAATATGAGCTGACTCCAATGATAACTTGAGTTTTATTTTTTTAGACCTTATTAGCCTTATCTTTTTAAGGCCTACTCTATTGAAATATATCGCTTAATAATATCTAATATCTAGGGACAATGTCACACAGATCATCCTAGCCCCAAACCAAGCAAAGCTTGTACTATGGGTACCAGGCGACGATATACATACTTATATAGATAGATAAATACTTAAATACATAGAAAACATCCATGACTCAGAAACAAATATTCGTGCTCATCACACAAATATTTGCACTTACCCGGATTCGAACCCAGGACCACCAGCTTCGTAGGCAGGAGCACTACCAACTAGGCTACGGTGACCGTCAAAGCTTACTAAGTCTTTCTTGGATTATATCTGGGGACTTTACAAACTACAATTAGTTGTGGACATAGGTGTCCTCTCCGGGGATTGTGGCCGAAACATATTGTGGCCATTGAAGTAGTATTGAAGTATCTATTTTAAGGCCCATCCTTCAGCGCGGAGCCACCTGATCGCACATTGACAAGTTTTACGTGTCACCTTGAGAGATTAATATTCCAACATATTCAGGACTAGTTTTCACTTATATCTTTTGTACTCATCCAAAGAATTAGGGTAAACAGTTTTTCTAATTATTTTGGTGAACTTAATAAATATCAAAATCTTGTTTGTTCTGAATATTTTCGAATCAAGCTACTATTGACCGTTGACCTGAACCTATTAAAAACGAAATTAACAAATAGATAATATAGTTCTGGAATAGGAGGCAAAACTATGAGTCGGCAGTTGGGGACGGCAACTCAGAGTCCTCCCAGGGTGCGTGTCCCGACCATCTGGACCACGGTGCAAAAGGGGGGCACCGGAGCAGCACACTCGCGTTCCCGGGGCTCCTCTGACAAGAGAAGTCCACGGCAGCTTAGGTTTAGTCGGTGCGAATCCGACATACCCACCCACAGACACTTTTTTGCGGGTGGCATGCGTAGGCATTCCTCCTGCCTTATCAGAAAAAGGAGGCAACCCTATGGTTAGACGCTTGAACAATTTCTTACATTTTTACATGGTAAGTCTTATCAAAGACACCCTCCTTTTACGTACACATGGCATAAAGTGGGTCAAACTATAAAATAAAAATATTCATAAAGAAAACTTATTAAAAAAACAACAGTATTTTTGGGAGAACTTCTGCTCTTAAGATGTCGCCCTTAATAAAATATTTTACTTGGTTTATATTTTTGGAGATATTTTGTAGCCGACGATATTTTTAATAAAAAACTCGTTACGGCTAGGGCTGTCTAAATAATTCTCTTTTGTGAAATATCTGTATTATACAACTTGCTGCAAAATATTCTCGAGGTAATTTCATTCTGCGCGTAACATATAGCCCTGATATATAATTCCAAATTTAAAACATGATGCTTAATTCAGTTGGGGTCGCGTTTGTGCTTAAATGAAACCCCTTTATAAGCATATTTACTATTATAATTATTTTATAGGGAATATGAAAGCATTGCTTAAGTATAATATTCTAGGCGCTCATAACCAGATGTTCTAACCGGTTCGTAAATGGTTGGCGAGGTCAAGCAACTAGGTCAGTCCATAGATGGGTGACCCCCAAAGTGGTTTATTTTCTGAGCGTCTCCATGCTTCGGACGGAACGATAAGCTGTCGGTCCCGGTTGTAGCCATTAGGCAACAGTCGTTAAGCCATGTTAGAAGGCTAATGGGCGGCTTGAACAACTCTGACACTAGGGTAACTACTGCCCACACGATAAGTAAGTATGTATAATAATTTTATTGTCAAGTAAACCCAAGAAAACGAGTTTCTCATCGCTTTTTGGAATTTTTCCATGTCAAACTGCATTGGAAATACCTCCGCCTTTAATTGATTTCACAGAGTGGTATCCAAGTCATCGAAAATATCCAGATTCAGTAAACATTTTACAATACATTTCAAAGACATCTGAATCTTGAAAATACATTCTTTTAAAAAATATTAAAAGCGCAACTTTCAATACTCGTCCATTTCATTTCTGCTTCATAATTTTATCAGAGTATTGCGCAGATGGCAACCTTATTTTAGAAACAGCTCTTCCAACGGTGTCTACTTTATATTTCTTTTAAAAGACTTTTTCTTCCTTCTTTAGCGATGCAACCCTTTTGTTCCAATAAAATAAATGCTTGCTCGGACGTGCAAAATAAATAAGCACACAAATTCGCTACAGAACCCTTTGAATTCGTTTCTGTGGGAATCATTTTATTGTTATTACTGTAATTCTCGTTATGAGTTTTAAATAACTTTATTTTCCAGTGCTCAGTTTGTTTTTCTTCGTGTTTATTTTGGTTTGGCGTGTTATTAAGGAACTGGTTCTAATTTGAATATAAACATCCGTGTTTGGTAACGATTAAAACAGACTTGTTGAAGGAATCGAAGTTACTTTGATCATGAATAATTTATCGTCATCATGTCAGCCGAATGATGCCCACTGCTGGACAAAGGCCTCCCCTGAAGATTTCCACAATGGAGTTATAACCATAATTTTTTAAATCCACAGGAAGGTTTTAAAAACCTATAACAGTCGGTCAATTTTTTCTAGTAGCTAGCCGTAACGAGTAATCAAAAGAAGCCTGGTATATTAAGCAAATCCTTCCCTATAACGTCATCTAAATTTTGAAGTACTGCCTCCCTCCTTCCCGTAATTATCATTTCCAAATTGAGCGTCAAATGCACATTTGATGATTGATGACTCTCGTACAAGAGTGACTAATGATCATTTGTTACACATAGCTATAACGGCCTACACTAAATTATGCATGCGAGGCATTTGTCATTGCAACGTGACCGATCCTCTATGTATAATACCGTTACTGAAGAATTAATATTTTTCGTGTACTTAAAATTACCGTAACATATACAATTTATGTATTTTTTTATATTATCTTTACACAAATCACAAACCGAGGCAGAACATCTATATATACGAGTATCTTTCTATCTTTCTTTCCACGTGAAACCGGGGCCGATTACTATTAGTAAATACAAAAAAGAATATATAATTTATCAAATTATTATAAAATTAGGATTTTTAAGTTTCGGTGTTATACTGCGCGGCGGCCGGAGGACTGTCGATTGTGATACAATTATATTGTATAATTAATTGTCTTCATTGGTCAATAATAGTTGTCTAACTCTGAGAAATGATTTCAATGTCCGTATGTCATCTACATTTATATTGGCATTGCGGAAGCATGCATTTTTAACCGCAGATTAATAATAATAATATAATAATGCGACCCGGGATTTGAACCCAGGACCTCATTATCTGCGGTTGAACACGCTACCGCTACACCAACGAGGCATTCTAATTATTAGCACCGCAGACTATGAGGACATGGGTTCCAATCCTGGGTTGGAATCCAAACACAGAGATTTAAGGATTTTTCTGCTGATTTTCTGAAGCCTGGAGCCTCAACAACTCAATAGACTATCCACTGCTCATAAAGGACAGAAAGAGGAATTTACTTTATTACCAATAAAATTATAATTTAATTGACAATTAAGTGAACACCGAAAACTCTTCTATCACCTACATTACCTCCTCCCACCCTTCTATCAAATAAAATAAAGAAAGCTAAATGCAATTGTCACGATACAACAATTCCTGAACTCTGAAACGTAGAATAATTATATTCAAATATTGTAATTGTTTTCAAATACTTTTGCAATAGAATTTAAATTTACCAGCCCCCAAAATCTATTGTTAACTTACAAACAAAATTGGCTGTAATGAATATTAATAGACTGCTTATACAATCTCCAGTTAAATCATTTGTTAAAAGCCAAAAACACGTGGTAATTAAGTAGATTAATTAAATTTATGTTTGACGTTACGCAAATATGGCGGAGAAAGGCTCTTCCAGATTTATTTAATTAAAATGTTGTGGTATATCTATTCAATTATTAATTTCGCTCATATACCACTAATTTACCGGCAGAAAACCCCTAATACAACAAAAGGAGGTGTGACCTTAAAGGAATCTTATAGAATATAATAGCTAATAATCTCGATTAAACTGTCAAATCTCCTTCTTCTTAGCGTGTCCATGGCAAACTAACTAAATTGCTGTGGGCCAGATCGTGGTCTCACTGGTCGCCCTGCTTGTGGCATTCCTAAGATCTTGCTGATGTTAGGTGGGCCATGGATTGGAACGACGCTTTACAAATACAGTCCATTTTGGGGTTGCTCGACTTAGACATTTTTTCTTTGCATCGAGCTAACAAAAATTTTAAAAAATATGTTAAGCATTGAAATAAATTTAATGTTACAGATATATATTTTTCAAACAGAATACAATTCACTTAAAAATGAGGGATAACAGGATTTCATATCTATTGTTCTTAGGGAACGTGAATATGAAGAAACTTAATAACTAATAACATGATAATGTGACTTTATAACATACTGGCCATTCAAAAAATGTATAAGTATTAGTTTTTTAATGTGTTATTATTTATTTACTTAAGAAGTAACTTGTTCCTATTTCTTAATTTAATAAATAATTATTAATTACAAAACTAATATTTGTCCTGAGTCTGGATGTAATTTATCTATATAATTATGTATTTACAAAAAAAAAGTAATATTATGTAGTATATCAGTTATCTGGTTTCCATAGTACAAGCTCTGGATCAAGTTTGGGATCAGGTGACCGTGTGTAAATAATATCCCAGGGTATTATTATTATTAATTTGTAAGGATATTTTATAATTATTATTTTACGTAGTATCCACTCCCTGTCACCTCACCACTTTGTATCCCGGGTTCGAATTCCGCGCAGGACAACTATTTGTGTGACCCACAAATAGTTGTTCTGCGTCTGGATGTCCTTTGTGTCCATCAATTATATGTTCTAAAGTACCCCGCGACACAGGCATTGATATAATCATATCTAGAGCGAGTGTAATATTAAAAAAAAACAATATACTTTACATTGGCGGTCTAGCAAAAAAAACCCTAGAATGTACATATTAAGTCAAAAATCACATACAGCAGACAGTGTACTATTATCAGCTCAACAAAATGTAGCATTTGTTTTTATTCAACGTTGGCACTAGGGAAATGGTTCCATGTGTCGCGGGTTACTTTACAAACATACACTTGACAGACAAAAAGTACTCCCAAATTAAGAACAATACTTATGAGTAACACAGATCGTTGTTCTGTGCGGAAATTAATTCAGAGACTAGAAGTGGCGTGGTGACTCTCTGATTCCACTTAAATATTCATAAATAAAAAGTCATCATTATAATTAGCCTGATATCGTCCACTGTTGGATATGTCCAGCAGTGGACGAAGAAACTTTGAAACGTAGAAACTTTGAGGGACTCAAAGTTTTTATAATGTTGCGATTTGGAGTGGTTAGGACGTACATAGCTAGTACACAGGTGATGCTGCTGCTCGACTACCTGGTGTATCCTTTAGTTGCCCTTTACGACAGGGATGGTATGAGGCGGCCCTATTGTTCTTCCTAAGCCGCAAACCACATAATAAAACATTATAATAAAAACGAATACATATTAAATGCCGAAGTACTTTTTATTTATTAACTTACTTACTTACCAACAGCAACTTCTACTAATACATAAGAGAGAGACGGTACACAGAACAAATTCCAGTATAGTTACTACTTATAGGCAATGACCACAAGCTCAATATAAACAACGTGGGGTTCAATCGTTTATTAAACTAAAATAATGAAACTAAATAACAGGCTACAATAAATTAAGAAAAAATAATTTAAGAAAACTTCAATATATAAACAGTTTTATTTGAAGCCGAAAACGGAAATTAAGTAAATAATCAGTCAAGTAGTAGGATTATTGTAATCAGTCAAGTATTAGGATCGGCATAATTTGAGAGGATGTTAAAGTTTGATCACGTCGTAATGGAAGTGGCAGAGCATTTTACAGTAAAATTGCTTTACCAATATGCTTATCGTACTAGCCTAGCCTAGCTTCCTTTTATGTCTGTCAAATTCGACATTTGGCAGTCCTCAAAAAAACGCTTAAGTAATTTGCTTTGCGTGAGTTGTCAAATTATTTTCGTCTCCAATTTTGCCCAAAGGTTGAATACTGAATTTCGTCGATTACTATCCCCTGGCTATTGAAAATGTCCTCGCAATTCCGATCAAGTTTTATTAATATTATAGTAGGCAATCATGTATATTTCCATGTCGAAATTGCCTTCAAATAGTATGACACCAGGCATGCCATACCAACATTACCGCCAGGGGAAAGCCGCGCCTGTAACGTTAACAGGATATTAATTTCATGAATAGCTTTGTTATTTATCTACATATGAAAATTAATTATTCAGCCTTACAATTTGTAGTACAATATTGTTAATTTATCGTTTGCTATTAAATGAATAATATTTGTTTAAGCAAACGTCAGTATCCCAAATCATTTCACGGGCCCGTTGGCGCAGTTGGTAGATGCTTGCTTTTCACGCCACAGGGCGATTGTAATGGGTTCGATTTGAATGAAAGAAAAAGAAAGAAAATAAATTTATTCAGCAAACAAGCACAGATAATGATAATAATAAAATATATAAATAGGTGCACATACAGAAGTCCTTAATGGTTATCTGTGCGAGTCCGAATTGGTCCCATCTCAGCACTAGCTGCAACATTAACTGCTGCAGCGCTAGTTTTGTGATGGTACCATGTAAAATAGCTCACAGACACCTAGGACAGATATTTGCGTGTATGAACATGTCTATATATCCATGCATGATTTTGATCACACTGTTAGAGTTTAAGGAGGTATCATTTATCGACAGCGAGCGCAGTAGTTGCACAACTTAGTTTGTCAATTTTAGTGACAAATAGTGTCTTAGGGCCTAATAAAGCCTAAAACCAAACTAAAGAAATATGTATATACTGTATAATACAATAAATATTGACACATGGCTATCAGCAGCCTAGAGGTGAAATGTTATGTATACACTTAAATATTCTATCTTACTCTGTATCTCATTATAAGTGAACTTTGCATGTTTTCATGAGAAATAAATAGTTATTCTTTGAACCGAATAGCCAATAAATTTTCATTTATTTATTTCTGTATAGAAAATAAAAAAGTACTGCCCCACTGCTTTGTGGATGCCCTTAAACATTGATCCGTTGATGTGGATCACGTTAAAAATTTAATGTAGTGTCAGAGACTTCAGGGAAACAAGGAGAATAGTGCCCACTTCAAAGTACGTCTAGATAGACCAATATCCAAACAAATGGAAGTTGAAATAACACACAACGTGTTCCTTATCGTTAAACAAGTTTTTACTATGGGTAATAAGGTCGAGCAGAAACATAGAACACACGGCTACATATCAAGCTATACATTTCCAGTATTAGCTGATCTTGCGTTGTATAGGATTTCCATACAATAAGAGATCAGATTATATTGGAAATATATAGCTTGATATGTAGCCGTGTGTACAAGGCCACGTTTCTCGAATGGACCTTTAATTTATAACCTTTGTATTTTGTCATTATTTGCTGTCACATTAGCAAGAAATACTCACTCTGTGCAAATTAATTATCGGTCTATTATGGTTCATGAGATACAGTTCACTGACAAACAGTGGAATCTTGTTAATTTGTTTCTACTGTCTGATTTATCAATGAAGTTTCATTGGCACCCTTTAGGTAAAAGACCCTAAAAACAGTGAGACTTAGCTCATTAGTCCTTATCCAGCAGCCTTCTCTTAAGTAGTTTAATTAAGTGAAGATAAAGTAAAAGCATGTTTTTCTTATTATCTCTGAACAGCTGGCTTGCATCTGGCTGAGATGCAATCTGCGACGTGACTGGCCTATAGTAGAGTATAAAACGCAAGCACAAGCGGATTTCATTTTAGCATAACTAAACAATGTCACACGTTGATTTCCTTCGCCACTGGAAAAAAGTAACAAACTCGTGTTGTATGAAAGCATAATAATAATTATAATATCCTGTGGCATTATTCACACACGGCCATTTGATCCCAACCAAGCAGGGCTTGTACTATAGAAACCAGATAACAGCTTTGTGTTTTTGTAAATACATACTTATAAAGATAATTACACCCAAACTCAGGACAAACAGACATGTTCATGCACACAAATTCCTGGTTGGGAATCGAAACCACGACATGCGGATTGAATGGCAAATATTTAACAAACACGCAAACAAGCATGAACAGAGACAGAGAGTTTTACGGCTTGGTTGTGCTTTAAGTCAGAATGGAAACGAAACGCCGTAATTTTAAAGTTAAAATAATGTATACAATACCTATACCTAATTCCCGGTTTTGTGAGCTAAGATTGATAGTGACACGTAATGAAAAGACAAGAAAAATGGAGGCTTAGGGTGGTAACAGGACACCATATTGCTTTGGAAACTAAAACGATCAATTCGTTCATCTAAAAGTTATAGGTGCAGTAGGAAAAGCAGATTTTTCTAAAGCAAAGTGGGAGACTTAGTTAAAATTCAAACCGTGATCAGCCTCAACATCAGCCAGTTGTAAAGCACCATGGATAGTCTATTAGCATATCTTTACAAAATGGTTCTTTTCGTAAAATCGTATACCCGCCCTGACATTAGATTAGATTCATTATCAGGAATAATTGAAACTCGGGTCAAACTTATCATCAAGAGCGGAAGTCAGCCCAAAGTTTATTGAGCAATTTATAAGATCATCCGTGCCCGTATGATGCGTTGGTCTTGCGGTGGCTTATGGAATCATATAAAACCAGTTTTTAAATTTGGGTAAAATGTATTGCTAGATTTGGCAAAAAAATCTTTCAGCAGTAATTAGAAATAAATATGCGTTACTTCTTCTATTCCTACGAAAACAACCAGTAGTAGCCTAAAGTCTGAAGGTCGGCGTTATTATTATTTGGAGAGCAAGTAAAGGTAAAGCCGTTAGTCCTGCGCCTTATCTCTCCTCGGTTATCTCTGATAGTCGTCCCATTGGATTATAAGAGTTAAGGAATAGAAAGCGCACATGTATTTACGGAATCACTCCTACACTGTAATATGTCCTGCGCATAGTGTTAGTCATCATTGGCAGTCGTTCAAATTAGAATAGGACCACAATTGTACCGGTGAATCGCAATCACCCCTTACTCAGACCAACCATAGCATCGTATCACAAGCTTCACAAAATCCTCAATTTTCTCTTCTTCATAACAAGATATTTATCTTCTATCAACGTTGCATTTTATTTCAGCGCGTCTTTATTCCATTCTCTATGAAAATGTAATGCGGTTTGTAAGCTCATTACACCCTGGGGAAAAATAAATGTACGAATAAAGATAATTGAGATTTAAAATTCTTTCTCTTTTACAATTTTACAAACTTTTTGATCGTTCGACGACTGAACACGACACAGTGTTTGGACATATGATACATAATGCTGAAATACGAAATCATTATGTCAGGGAAATGACGTCCACTGCTGGACAAAAGCCTCCTCGAAGTTTGCTAGACGGGTTGGTGAACGCAGATAGCCCGGTGAAGCAGTGGAAGCCTCCTAGGCTAACTGTATTCGTCATGTAAAAAAAGGTGTTATAGTACACAGAACGACGCTGGTAGATATTTCGTCAGGGTGCCCCCTACAGGATTAGATGAGGATAGCTTCCACAGGTGGACATAGGCGTCCTCCAAAAGTTTCTATATCATTTCCATTGGGGGTGGGGGGGGGGGGGGGTCGTCCATAGTCGCTTGGCATGCGAGCTGGCGACCGCAGTTAGGTGGTAGTTAAAATACAGGTGCCGCTGCTGCTCGACTACGTAGTATATCCCTTGGTCGCCTTTTACAACACCCACGGGATGGTAAGCTTCGTATGGTAACCCAGCTAACGCACAGCCATATAAGCAAGAAATAAATGAATGCAATTAGATGATGATCCAGCGCTTAGGCACAAACATACAATTGTACTTGTCAAAACCATAGTAAAGGTATCAGATCTATTGCTATTTTAACGAAAATCTATCTAGTCCGTCCATCAATAGCACAAACAAAGTAGTTATTTAAAAGTAGTGATAGTTTTTACATACATACATAGACTCACGCCTGTTTTCAAGAAGGGTGACAGAGAAAACGGTTTTGCATTTGTCACGATCTTTGCACATCCGTTTTGCCTCGTTTACTTATAAATCCTAGCCGGTTTAGAGTATTTCTGACCTTTTTTGAGGAGGTCTCCGATTTGGTCAGAGAACCAATATCACCATAAAGTTATAGTTTTTATTACTTTGTTATTAATTGACACTAAGGTATGGACAAATTCGTGAACGTAGTTCAGCCAGAAGATGTAGTAATCTAAGCAGCAATCACCTGAGTAGGTGTGTAGTACATACATGGACCAGGGGTCAACGTGCCGCTGGAGGAACTGTCAAATTTCTATAGAAGTCGGAGTACAGGCACAGGTCAGAAACAACGTGGTGCTCGCCAGCAACTTACCCTAGCAAATCTCTATTTTGAGACATCCAAAAGTAACAAAACAGTATTCAAGGAGGTCCGTATTAAAGGATGTTCGGACGAAATTGCTGGACTTTTTGTAGCATCTGCTTTGCATTAATATTGTTGCCAGCAAGCTGTGAGAACGCAGCCTGGTGAACTGATAGTGTACTGATTGAAAAGAAGGGAATGTATCTACTGTATAACATTAAAATATAATAGAATAATGGAAAGGATAATGGAAATCGACGACTGTTTTACGGAAAAAAACAAATCACGTGTTAATTATAACACTATTTAAATGATGATTGACCGTTGACACGCGAACTAGATATTATCAGTAAGTTCAATCAACATTCAGACATTTACTGAAACATATATTTATAGGTTTATTTTTAGCATTAAGCTTAGTGAATTTGAAATTACGATCGTCCAGAAAGATTAAATGTTGAAGTATCTCTAAATTACTACTGACGCTAAAATTACTTGCCCCGGACGCTTTAGTGGGAGGTTTTAAATTATTTCCTTTCCCTTGCGGCCAAATAAAAATAGGCTGACCGAACTTTTTAGAACGAAAGACAATTAAAATCGAATTAATGTACTTTGGCTAAAATCTAAAATTAGAACCAATAATATCTCAGGGCAAAGGGAGAGACATGATGATTAAGCTCAAGTCAAGGTAATCGAATCTATGATATGGCAACACGCATTTTATCGATATAATAAGAGAAGGACTGATGTTGAAATTATTAGATACACACTTTATAAAAAAAAAAGTAATATAACTTAGTCAAGAAAAATATGTGTAGTATAATTTATATTATAATGTGTTACATATCTTTAAAATGTGATCTGCAGAGTAGTATATATATTTCACAGTTGTTAGTACAATCACGGACTGAGATCTTGCCGACGTAAACAAATATATTTTCTTTCGTTGCTTCTATTTTTAGGTTTACTTTATAGGAGAAAATAATAATTGCGAACAATATCCTGGATTATTGGACCTGTAAAGTCAGCAGAAAAAATGAATTATTATTATGATACAAATTCTAGAAATTAAACTTAGTTACGCTAACTAAGATTAAATTATTGTAGCCTTTATTAATTTACTTCTTATTAATCCCTAGCGTGGTAATTCCTGTTAAGAACCCGGTAATATTTCCCTTATTATCGCTGTTCTATATTATTATGTTACTCAAGAATGTGTTGTTTTTAACAGTCTTGGCGTCAATTATTTTTATAGTTTATATCCCTTCCAGAATTACTTATATTTATGTATCTAGCAGCAACATATCAAAAACATACTATTCATATTATTTTTCAATACTTATAAATATATAATTGAAAATGAGAAATGTATCAAATTATTTGTTTGAGAATGTTAATTTTTAAAGGTGAATTGTAAATGAATAAAAATACCATAAATCGTGGCAGTTTTGCGGGTTGAGTAGAACCTGAGCTATTACGTCTTCCACGTACCCAGGACTTTGTGGCTCCCAAGGTATCGGGCGGGCATTTTCTTGCCTCTTCATTATACAGTCGTCCCGTCATGTACGCGTCGCAACATGTGTGGTGGCATTGTTTAATTTATAAATTATCTACTATTTGTATCTACACTGTGTCTTTAATTCTTTATTTAAAATTAAATAAAACATTCACTAAAGTAAACAAAAATAAAGAGTTCATACAAAAGTAATTTAAAACACTGATGTGATTTTAATGAAAACCCGTGCTCAATTTAAAAACAATGGCTTACAAACAAAACTCATTTTGAATTTAAAAGTTTTGTAATACGAGTTACATACGTTTCGAACTTTGATTTGATTTGTTTATAAATAGAAAGAGGAAAACAGATTAAATCTAAACGAGAAGGAAATGAGAAATTACGACTTGCTTGTTTATCGGGTTGTAATTAAAAACAGATATTTAAGGCGACATTTCTGATTCGATCTCGCTGGAATCTCCGAGCATTCCCCTTTCCATTGCTCGATGGGTGACTTTGTAGTTCTAATAAGGCCCATATTCAGCAACCATGTTTCTCTTTCATTGGGGTAGTAAGGTTCTCGAGTAGTGACGATGAACCGACGAACCAATGATTTTGCCAGGGTCGCTGGAAGCCGCAAGGCCGGTAAATGTGGAGATATTTGGAGGAAGCCTTTGTCCAGCAGTGGACGTCTTTCGGCTGATATGATAATAATGAGGATGATTTAATACGCGGCATTTAATAATCTCGTTCTTTTCCTTCTAGAACCATATAAAGTCAAAGGAGACGGGGATTTCTGGGCCTGACTGTAATAAGTTGAGATATGGTTTAAAAAAAGCGTTATATTTTTCTATTTCAAACTGTAAAAACCCAATTTACAATCTGGAAAACAAGAAATCTCAAAATAAGTTTAAGTCACAAATTAAATTGGTTGTTGATTACTATAATCGATTAACGGTAATGAGCTCAAACAATGTAATATAAAAACTCTTGCACCAGACACCAGATAACCGAATTAATCATAATAATAAAGAAAAACATTAACATAACGTGAATAGTAAAACATAAAATATCAACAAAATAAATAGACTGAATCATAATATCGGCTATCGTTCAAATCGATTTATTAGTTATTGGCAACTATATTTTTAATCTATGCTGACAGTGACTGGTGACAGATTTTGAATCCTAATCTATGATCGGTTACTCGTTTCTCGTATCGTTTAGTGCGTGGGTGATTTCAGTATTTTTTATTGTTTTGTTCCTCGACAACTGCATTCTCTCTACGGATTTCTGATATTGCTTAACGTGTAATACGACTTTTGCTAATATACTGGACACGGATAACTATTAAATAGCAATCGCCATTAAAAATCAGCTGTTTAGTATAGGTTGGTACATAACCTCTCTATTAAGTACTAATCTTTTATAAATCTGCTCACAGATTGATAAATGATCCATGGAATTTTTGTGATTGGCTGATAAGTTATACACCCATTAATTGTCACCGCTTTTATCTATTTAACATCCTAGCCCAATATTGTATGAAATCGTATCCGTCTCCTTTTGGCATTAATAATTATGTATGTCTCTTTCATCAGCTATCCTTTTTCTTTTGTTCTATTATTAACTAGAACATTCTCGAAATGTTACAAAAGTCACCAAAAACCGTTACTGTTACCGGGTTTTGAAACCCCAACATGAACGTTTGAAGAATAATAAAAATACTTTCTTTAAGACTAAAATCGTCCAGAAAGATTAATCTTTCTAGACGATTTTAGTCTTAAATAATAATTTAAGTAGTAACGGTTTTTGGTGACTTTTGTAACATTTCGAGAATGTTAAAATTCCCGCCACATACCCAGGAAGCAACAGCACACTTGGTTTTCTATATAAAGCGTGTATTTTTTTTATTTTTTACTATTATTTATTATGCTTGATGTGAAGGGTTACTTACCGCCGCCGTTGCATCAACGAAATACACACAATAATTCACCCCTCCTAATGATATTTTTATAGTTCCTACTGCCCAGTATATAGTGTCGACAACTAAAAAACGACTACACACTAAAAATCCTTTAACAAGGTAGCTGATACTAAAATACACATACATAGGTATATAATTATAATAAACCTTATAAAAACCTTCTTTACCGTCTGCCTTCAAGTAGTAATCAACCTGTTTATATTAATTATAAGTCTTATACGGATTAGCGGATTAAAGTTACACAAAGGTAATTGGCTCTTGTTCAGCCGAGATAAACTATCTTGGCAAAATAAGGATTCAGGTGAAATACCACAATAATTTTAGTCTACACAATAATAATCTGTAAATATTGTAGAATAGAATATCTATTTATTTCAATAACTATAGGTACACTATACTATAAATATATTAGTGAAATAAAATTATTACAGGACAACTATCAACCCATTCATTACTAGGTGTAGTACTACTTATCTGCAATCAGTGGGTACTGTTGGAGCCGGCCTATATAGGTACCAGAGAAACGCATCTTTTACGCTTTGTTGCATAAAAGCTACATTACGTTAGCAATATTTCCCGACGTACAGACGCCAGCACATCAAGCTACCCCAATCTGTAAAATTTCCCCAACTGAAAGTGAACCTCATGCTTATGTGTGTAACGTTGCAAATTAATTCAACGCTCCATATTGCATACTCCATCTTAACTTAGTTTACTTTCTTATTAATTAACACGTCCTGACATTGTAATATCGTTATCTGTTTAGTTCACCACCACTCATTCTAAACCGGTTCGGTAGCCTTCTATCAATGGTAGGGCAGACTAAGACTGCACTCATTGCGATAGCACGTACGCACTCACTTTAAAATAAACATTAACCCTAACACCCTAAATGCGTTATTGTATTGTACACGTAGAGTATTGTACGATTTTTGAAAATATCCAGTCCGCAAGCTACAGGTGTAAAAGTCAGACAGTATACTCGAAAGAGCGTCATTTTAAACAGCGCCTAAATTTGCGTGGCAGAATATTCGCTCTAACTGACAAGGGCCTCCGCTCTCACTCGATGTTATCGTCGTGTTTGAGGTAATATATATTATATAAACAATATATTTCCCTCTGTAAAGAGGCACTGTTGAGTATTGAAGGTGGTTCACTGTCATTAAGTTTTACTCTGGTTTTTGCTATTATACAGACGACAGGACATCGAGCTCCCCATTCTGTTAAATTTATTTTATGGATTTTCAACTTTATCACATAAGTATAAGGTTCACTGTCAATTGGGGAAATTTTACAGATTGGGAAAGCCATGTAATTTATTAATTTCGAGACTCAATTACGTTGGCACTATTACAAGGCCTATGGTCACCGAATTACTTCTTATATCCACAATCAGTCCAGTTCTTCTCTGAACACAGCGCTTGTAAAAATGTACAGAAGTAATCCAAAATTTATAAATAACCAATTTTTCGACAAAATATTATTTTCTGTTGTATAAAACACTTCCTTTAGGCGTCTTTAAATTTATTCATACGACTAACCCCGCCTTCATAATATTCAAGATTAGAATCTCACGAAAGGTCGAATAATAATCACGTAAAATCATCGACAGCCTCATCTCTTATTTTGTTTACACCAAGCAGTTTTATTTTTTGGTGGGAAACAAAAAATAAATCAAACATAGCAAGATTATATGTATTATACTACGTATAATAATTTTTTACATTTTCATTTCATCGATCATCAATAGGTTACAAAAATAAATATATTTATATTAGGTCTTTACCTATGAAATTGCCGTTCTGCAGTACTGGCCATTTCAAATCAAAATAATTTTTGTTTGGCTAAGAATTCTAATTTCAAATTAATTTTATTTTAAAAACATGGATTCTTTTTTCCAAAAGTAGTCATTTCTTTATTGATTAGTGTTACATTTTCATCGCATTTCAATCTTTTTCGTCATCATGGATACGTTAAAAATTCGAGTAATTATGGAATATGAGTACCGTCGTGGCAGCAACGCGGCACAAGCGGCACGCAACATCAACGACGTTTACGGAGCTAACACTACAAACCAACGCACCACCTGTTATTGGTTTGCTCGCTTCCGTTCTGGAAATTTCGACCTGAAAAATGAACCTCGCGGTCGTCCGAAGACTTTGGTCGACAATGACGAATTAAAGGCGGTTGTGGAAGCTGATGATACACAATCTACGGCTGAATTAGCAGCAGCTTTCGACGTTAGCGTCAAAACAATATTGGTCCATTTGCGTCAAATTGGCAAGGTAAAAAAGCTTGACAAATGGGTGCCCCACGAACTCAATGATCGCCAGCGCGAAGTACGCGTCGAGACGTGCCTTGCACTGCTCAACAGACACACAAATGAAGGAATTTTGAACCGCATTGTTACCTGCGATGAAAAATGGATTCTGTTTGATAACCGCAAGCGCTCAGCAAGTTGGTTGGATCCTGGTTCAGCACCTAAACAATGCCCTAAACGAAAACTTACCCCTAGAAAAGTGATGGTCACTGTTTGGTGGTCTAGCACCGGTGTGATTCATCACAGCTTCTTACCAAACGGGGTGAGCATTACTGCAGATGTGTACTGTGAAGAACTGAGCACAATGATGGAGAAGCTGGCGCATCTCCAACCAGCATTGGTCAATCGCTCGTCTCCGCTGCTCCTGCACGACAACGCGCGACCTCATACTGCACAGCAGACGGTCTCCAAGTTGCAAGAACTGGGGTTGGAAGCTCTCCGTCATCCGCCCTACTCACCAGACCTTGCGCCTACAGACTACTACTTTTTCCAGAATTTGGATAACTTCTTGGCGGGAAAAAAATTCAATACCCGAGAGGCAGTACAAAATGCCTTTGAAGAATTTGTTGCCTCCCGTCCAGCTGATTTCTTTAAGAAGGGCATCAATAAACTGCCACTGCGATGGCAAAGATGCATTGATTGCATGGGTGATTACTTCGATTAATACAAATAAAAAAATTCATGAAAAAAATTCGTTTAAATTTTTTCATACAAAACGGCAATTTCATAGGTAAAGACCTATTATATAACATTATATGTACCTTTACACTAAGCACTGAGCTTGCAGATATAGCAGGAGCGAGAAGATTGTTCAAATTAAGATTTACTCTTTACTGGATTGAAATAACGTCTTCATATTTAAACAATAAAATGTTAACACCTTTTCTTTTAGATTATAACTACTGATCAGCCTAGTGCAGGGAGTTTCGCATTTTTATAGTTATACTGGCAATAAAAATTTGTATACTTTATTATAACAACTCTGTATAAACGTGTTAATTCTTGGTTAATAAAGTTCTATTCTATTCTATTCTATGATCGCGATTTAGTTTGATTTTTAGATATATTATGTATTTTGATTGTACATATATTTGAAAAGTCAAGACAAGAATCTACCTAAGATTATTAGGTGAAATGAACTATGGCAGGTCCTCGAAAGGCGTCTACAAACCGGAAGGCGCACCGTGGACAGGGGTCTGCCCACGGTGCGTCTTCCGGAACGTTCCGGTCAACATGTACCAACAATCTTATTTTTTATGTCCCAAACGAGCAAGTGGGTCACCTGATGGGAAGTGATCACCGCCGCCCATAGACACTCGCAACACCAGAGATGTGGCGGGTGCGTCGCCGGCCTTTAAAAGTCAGCAAACAAGTGTTGCTGACCCTTCCCCCCACCCCAATGAGCTCTGGCGACCTTACTCACACTCGGAAATACAACATTAAAATTATTAATGACGATCACCGTAGCCTAGTTGGTAGTGCTCCTGCCTACGAAGCTGTTGGTCCTGGGTTCGAATCCCGGTAAGTGCAAATATTTGTGTGATGAGCACGAATATTTGTTTCTGAGTCATGGATGTTTTCTATGTATTTAAGTATTTATCTATCTATATAAGTATGTATATCGTCGCCTGGTACCCATAGTACAAGCTTTGCTTAGTTTGGGGCTAGGATGATCTGTGTGACATTGTCCCTATATATTATTATATTATTATTATTATTATTATTTTCTTTTTGTTTTTTTTTCTCAGCTATTGCTGGCATTTCTTATCATTTACGGGCAAACGCCAAGTAAATGACAAGGAGTTAGCTAGTCATATTATTATGTCCGTCAGTTGCGTTATTGTCGTCGTCTAATTGGAGGAATTTTCTTACAATGCGGCAAGTATTTAGTAATTTTCTGTAAACTGTTAAATCCGTCTCTAACTTAGTAATTCGATAATAAGTACGCATGATGAAAATATTTACATCATTAGTCCATCTCATACGTACTCGGGGCTTTCCAGCTTTGGTGGACACAGGTTGAAAAGCAGTAGCTTCCTGTGTAACAGCCAAGGTTGGGGTAACTGTATTAGATCGGGATCGGCTTGTCAAGTCTGTTGAAGTCAGTGAAGAGGCTACCGTGGGACTAGTTGGGATTGGTGTCATACCTACAACAGCATTCAGCTGGGTAGGTGGCTGCGATATGTTGCCCCCCCCCAGAGTACGAGGGGCTGCCCAAGCTAGGCTCGGGGCGGGATTCTCCATTACTGGTACCCGCCTGGGGAACTTTACGTCTTGTTTGTACCATTTTCATACCGCTTATTGCCTTAGCCTTGTTAGCCGCGTAAGTTTCAACATTACGCGTGTCCGTCCCCCATTATTATTATTATTATTATTATTAAGGAATGTCTTCTATAAGGTGGAGGCACTTCCCCAGTCGGGCTGCTCTTTGAGCGAATAAACACTATGCCCTACCTTCTCCTTGAAGGAAGCGTCGTGGGAAGATGCTGGATGCGTGCGCAGGACCAGCATTCGTGGAGATCCTTTAGGAGAGCTTGTGTCCAGCTGTGGAAGTGTTTCAGCTGATATAATGATGATGATGTTATAAACATAGCCACAAACAAACGTTGGTATTAATAATTATAATTAATTATATTTTTTCTAGCATTCTTTTATCTAAGAGAGAGACAAACGAGCAAGTGGATCACCTGATAGTAAGTGATCACCGCTGCTCATGTACACTCACAGCACCAGAGGAGCAGGTGCGTTGCCGGCCTTCAAAACAGTTAGAAAACAAATGTTGCTGATCCCTCCGCAATTCCGATGTGCTCTGGCAACCTTACTCACACGCAGAAACACAAATTAATTTATTAATATTATTATTAAGGAATGTCTTCTGAAAGGTGGAAGTACTCCAATCGGGCTGCTCTTTGAGTGAATGAACTCTGTGCCTTACTGTTATGGCCTCTTTGAAGTAGGGTATCACAATTTTTCCAATGTCAAGTTAGTGATAGAATTACAAACGAAGGTGGTTTCCTGGTGGACACGAAGGCAGCGATCTGTATTAGACTAATGACTTCACGAACATTATTTGGTAGGGATTTAAAACAATCACAAAACAAATACAATTATAAGTTATCACCAACGAGCAAACAAATAAGTAAGATGAAATATTTAATCAAAAGAATTTATCTGTTTGAGTGAGGTATGTGGGTATTAAGAAGAAGTTAAACCTTCACCTCAAATCCCAAAGCTTTTAATAACCATATACATATATTCCTTCAGACGTTATCTTAAAGACAAATCACATACGAAATGAAAATACAAGCAATAAATCAGCATGAAAGGCTTATACTTTAACATAAGAGCCATTTAGTTCGATTCAACGAAACTTTTTTTTTATATCTTTGTGAATTGTGCCTTGAAAAGTGTTTTCTAGTTTTTATTTACCGAAATGGTCGAAGACTAATAAAATGTTGTCTAATATTTAGAACCAAAAGTTAAGTATTTTTTTGTTGCGAAAGATTTATTGGCACGCCTTGATTTTTGTTTATATTCTCGCCTTAAAATCTTAGATGATGATGATCTTAATGATGGAACTATATAAACAAAGTTGGGCCTAGCACCTTTAATACAAGTTGTCTCCGAATAACTTAGCTAAGGTGCGCCACCACAAAGATTGCTACTTACTTACTACTCCGTAGATCACATAGTTTATATATATATATATGTAATACATTGTAATATTAATTTAATTAATATGTATTTTAATTGATTTCAAATACAATGCAAATTGTTCATGAATAAATAAACAAAATAAAATATTATACTTCACATGTTTTTCTTGACTAAATTATATTACTATCTAGTCTTTATTTAATAAATAGTCTTTATAATAACTTCAACATCAAGCCGATCTTTCGTTGTATCGATATAGTGGGCAAATGTAATACTCTGAGTGAAAGTCAATCATCATGAAGCTTCGTTTGGCTTCAGATATTCCATATCAGGTTCTAATATTAGATTTTAGCCGTAGTAAATTAATTGTTTGCTTTTCACTGTTTTTCGTTCTACTAAGTTTGGTCAGCGTATTATTGTTTGGCCGCAAGGGAAGGGAAATAAATTAAAAGCTCCCTACTAAAATGTCCGGGACAAGTAATTTTAGCGTCAGTAGTAATTTAGCGATATTACAACCATTTCGGGGTTTAATTAGATAGGTACTTTGAAAGAACGTAACAGAATAAATGGGACACCATGTTAAATATTGCAAATATTTTAAGTATTAATAATTAAGAAACAAAGTAAGTCAGCTCTCTAAGATTTTAAGGCGAGAATAAAAACTAAAACTAACGTATTTTGTTTTTGTGAAAGATTTATTGGCACGCCTTACGTGCCAATAAATCTTTCACAAAAACAAAATACGTTAGTTTTGATTCTAAATATTAGACATTCCTTAATAATAACATTAATAATTTAATGTTGTGTTTCTGAGTGTGAGTAAGGTCGCCAGAGCTCATCGGGGTGGGGGGAAGGGTCAGCAACACTTGTTTGCTGACTCTTAAAGGCCGGCAACGCACCCGCGACTCCTCTGGTGTTGCGAGTTCCATGGGCGGTGGTGATCACTTACCATCAGGTGACCCATTTGCTCGTTTGTCGACCTCAGACATAGAAAAAAAAAATAGTCTTCGACCGTTTCGGTAAGTAAAAACTACAAAACACTATTTAAGGCACAATTCACAAAGATATAAAAAAGTTTCTTTTATATCGTACTAAATGGCTCTAATGTTAAAGTATAAGCCTTTTATGCTGATTTATTGCTTGAATGCGTTATTTTCATTTCGTATGTGATTTGTCTTTAAGATAACGTCTGAAGGAATATATGTATATAGTTTTTAAAAGCTTTGGGATTTGAGGTGAAAGTTTAACTTCTTTTTAATACCCACATACCACTCAAACACATAAATTCTTTTGATAAAAAATTTCATCTTACTTATTTGTTAGCTTGTTGGTGATAACTTATAATTGTGATTGTTTTAAATCCGTACCAAATAATGTTCGTGAAGTCATTTGTCTAATACAGATCGCTGCCTTCGTGCCCACCAGGAAACCACCTTCGATTGTAATTCGATCACTAACTTGACATTGGAAAAATTATGATGCCCAACTACACATAGTTCTCGAGTGGCGACCACCGAACGGAAGACGCAGCGTGGGCAGGCCTCCTACACGGTGGACCGACGATCTTGTGCGGGTCGCGGAAAGCCGCTGGATGCGGGCAGCGCAGGACCGGCTATTGTGGAGATCCTTGGGGGAGGCCTTTGTCCAGCAGTGGACGTCTTTCGGCTGATATGATGACTTCACAGAGACCATAACAGTAAGGCACAGAGTTCATTCGCTCAAAGAGCAGCCCGACTGGAGTAGGAGGACCTTTCAGAAGACATTCCTTAACAATAACATTAATAAATTAATTTGTGTTTCTGCGTGTGAGTAAGGTTGCCAGAGCTCATCGGAATGGGGGAGGGGTCAGCAACATTTGTTTTCTAACTGTTTTGAAGGCCGGCAACGCACCTGCCTCCACCGCCACTGCCGCCACCTCTGGTGCTGCGAGTGTACATGGGCAGCGGTGATCACTTACCATCAGGTGATCCACTTGCTCGTTTGTCTCTCTCTTACATAAAAGAATGCTAGAAAAAATATAATTAGTTATAATTATTAA
Source organism: Pseudoips prasinana (assembly GCA_951640165.1). NCBI lineage: Eukaryota > Metazoa > Arthropoda > Insecta > Lepidoptera > Nolidae > Pseudoips > Pseudoips prasinana. The sequence goes on along the minus strand of OX621249.1, from coordinate 10,134,931 downwards.
TACCAATGTTGGTTTGTGGCGATGTTTATTACATCATCATCATTATATTAGCTGAAACACGTCCACAGCTGGACACAAGCTCTCCTAAAGGATCTCCACGAATTCAGGTCCTGCGCGCGCATCCAGCAGCTACCCACGACTCTTCCTACGACGAGATCTTTGGTGCATGTTGACCGGAACGTTCCGGAAGACGCACCGTGGAAACCCCTGACCATGGTACGCCTTCTGGTTTGTAGACGCCTTTCGAGGACCTGCGATAGTTTATTTCACCTAAGAATCTTAGGTTGGTTCTTGTCTTGACTTTTCAAATATATGTACATATATCTAAAAATCAAACTAAATCGCGATCAGTAGTTATAGAAGGTGTTAACATTTTATTATTTAAATGTGAAGACGTTATTTCAGTCCAGTAATGAGTAAATCTTAATTTGAACAATCGTGCTATATCTACAAGCTCAGTGCTTAGTGTAAAGGTACTGATAATGATATATATAAATATATTTATTGTTGTTACCTATTGATGATCGATGACATGAAAATGTAAAAAAGTATTATACGTAGATCTTGCTATGTCTGATTTATTTTTTGTTTCCCACCAAAAAATAAAACTGCTTGGTGTAAACAAAATACGAGATGAGGTTGTTGATGATTTTACGTGATTATTATTCGACCTTTCGTGAGATTCTAATCTTGAATATTATGAAGGCGGGTTAGTCGTATGAATAAATTTAAAGACGCTGAAAGGAAGTGTTTTATACAACAGAAAATAATATTTTGTAGAAAAATTGCTTTGCTTATAAATTCTGGATTACTTCTGTACATTTTTACAAGCGCTGTGTTCAGAGAAAAACTGGAGTGGATATAAGAAGTCATTCGGTGACCATAGGCCTTGTAATAGTGCCAACGTAATTGAGTCTTGAAATTAATAAATGACATGGCTTCCTCAATCTGTCAAATTTCCCCTATTGAAAGTGAACCTTATACTAATGTGATAAAGTTGAAAATCCATAAAAGAAATTTAACAGATTGGGGAGCTCGATGTCCTGGCGTCTGTATAATAGCAAAAACCAGAGTAAAACATAATGACAGAGAACCACCTTTAATACTCAACAGTGCATCTTTACAGAGGGAAATATATTGTTTATATATATATTGACACCTGACCTCAAACAAGACGATAACATCGAGTGAGAGCGGAGGCCCTTGTCAGTTAGAGCGAATATTCTGCCTCGCAGGTTTAGGCGCTGCTAATTAAGAGTTAAAATGACGCTCTTTCGAGTATACTGTCTGATTTTTACACCTGTAGCTTGCGGACTAGATATTCTCAAAAATCGTACAACGCTCTACGTGTACAATACAACAACGCATTTAGGGTCTGGTGGGGATCTCCGTAGTGTACATCCAGCCAACACATCCAGCTACCCCAATTTGTCATATTTCTTTTTAGATTTTCAACTTTATCACATAAGCATCTTTCAGTTGGGGTAGCTTGATGTGCTGGCGTCTGTATGTAGGTAAATATTGCTAACGTAATGTAGCTTTTATGCAACAAAGCGTAAAAGATGCGTTTCTCTGGTATATAGGCTCCAACAATAATAGTACTACTCCTAGTAATTAATGGGTTGATAGTTGTCCTGTAATAATTTTATTTCACTAATATATTTATAGTATAGTGTATAGTTATTGAATTTCTATTATACAATATTTACAGATTATTATTGTGTAGAAAAAAAAGCGCTTATAGCTAGATGCTCTAACCAGTCCGTAAGCGATCGGCGATGTTAAGCAACTAGGCTCGCGGTCAGTCCATGGGTGACTGCCAAAGTGGTTTAATTTCTGAGCGTCTCCGTGCTTCGGAGGGCACGTTAAGCTGTCGGTCCCGGTTGTAGCCATTAGATAACTGTCGTTAAGCCATGTCAGAGGCCTACTAAGCGGCTTGAGCAACTCTGACACTAAGGTTACCACTACCCACACGATAAGCAAGCATTGTGTAGACCAAAATTATTGTGGTATTTCACCTGAATCCTTATGTTGCCAAAATAGTTTAACTCGGCTCAACAATAGCCAATTACCTTTGTGTAACTTTAATCCGCTAATACGTATAAGACTTATAATTAATATAAAACGGTTGATTACTACTTGAAGGCAGACGGTAAAGAAATTTATTATAATTATATACCTATGTATGTGTATTTTAGTATCAGCTACCTTGTTAAAGGATTTTTTGTATGTAGTCGTTTTTCAGTTGTCGATACTATATACTGGGCAGTAGGAACTATAGAAATATCATTAGGAGGGGTGAATTATTGTGTGTATTTCGTTGATGCAAAGGCGGCAGTAAGTAACCCTTGTCTTGATGACAAATAATAAATAATAGTAAAAAAAATAAAAAAATACACGCTTTATATAGAAAAGCAAGTGGATGTTGGTTGGTTGGAAGTGCATCTTTCTGTTATCCGCGATATTTCTCGCGGTTTGCACTGAACGAGGCTCTCCGGTCTGATCAATCAATATCCCGGAGATCATTGGATAAGTTAGGTTGTTATATCAGATTGTCTGTTGGAAAACAAAATGGTTTAAATGTTGCGTCTCTGGAACATGTCGTTAGGGCCTTGCAATTGATCAGGTGGTTTTTATCGAGTATTTAAACTACATTTTCTAATGTTTTTATCGAATTCGGTAGGTACAGACGCCAGCACATCAAGCTACCCCAATCAATCAAATTTCCCCAATTGAAACTGAACCTTATGTTTATGTGATAGAGTTGAAAATCTATAAAAGAAATTTTATAGATTTGGGTAGCTGGATGTGCTGGCGTCCGTACTTTGTTTGGTCAGAAGATTTTTCTGGATAATCTTACCGAAGGATACCAAATTGTATTCTACATTTTAGAATAAAATTTGAGTATATTTAATACTCATATTATGAGAAATATTCAAAAGGTTCTCAAAGTAAACAGGTTTTAAAATTGTTTATACCCAACGTGAAACAAACAAAAGGTTTCTAAACGAGTTGGTAGATAATGTTTTCAGGAACACAAATGTCAGCTTAGGATTAAAAGTTGGGCCTTCCAGTTGAAAATTGTACCAAAAGTTGTAAAATGCTGGTTTAACTCTGAAGCGGAACTTGCACACAATGTAGCCGCAAATGTTGCTGGTACCTACTTCACATTCCGGTACCTACTTATATTTATGTACAGCTGCCAGCACATCTAGCTACCCCAATCTGTCAAATTTATTTTATAGATTTTCAACTTTATCACGTAAGCATAAGATTCACTTTCAGTAAAGGAAATTTTACAGATTGGGGTAGCATGATGTGCTGGCATCTGTCCATCTAACAATGGTCAGATGTGGCGGCTGTTGCTATTTACAGAGCCTTAAGAACTAATTTATGGTTTTAATTCAATCTCGTTCGTTTGGGCATATAAATACGGATCAACCTAGAGTGAATAGAAAACTATCATGACACAGGTTATATGTTTATAATTGTACTGTCCTAGATGACACGCTGCGTAACGAATATCTCACCCCATCTCACTCCATGTGAGGTCGAGTTTTTCCAAGGGACTATGTACCTGAAAACGTGCAGTAGCTTCGAGTATTATAAGGCTGATTTCAGAGTGACGCGCGCGGCACGCGCCGGAGGCCAGCGCGTATCAACAGCGGCGCGTGCGAGACGCGTCACTCTCAAACGCTAGCTGCCTGCAGAGGAGCTCGGGCAGCGCTGGCCGACGTCGCGCGTGTCACCGGCGGCGCGTTTGAACTGCGTGACTATGAAACGTAACTACTATCTAGTGTAATTGTAAGCGCGCGCGTTTGGACGGCGCCGCTCGCCGGCGCGATTCTGAAATCCCGTCTACGAAGCGTGGCAATTTTAGAAAATGCCCCTGCCCCCTTTTTGGGGGGAGGCTTTCGTACAGCTGTGGATGACATTAGGCTGACAATCATGTCATTTCGTAATCATCGTCATCAGCACCAGGTGACGACGATCATTATGAAATGGTTTGAGCTCTCGCTTCCCTGTATCGTCCAGTGATGTAGTAAAAGCCGATTATTGAAAACGTCATGTTAAAGAAATGGATTTGCGGCTATCCTGATATTGTAGTGCTTCTGGTAGGAAAGGCAGAGATGCGCACTGATCGTTCATGTCTATGCTGATGTGCGCAAATAGTGACGTCCACGTTGAACAGACTGCGAAATAATCAAAAACACCGGATCAGATGGGCGTGTATTCATAATGTCCTGGGGTGTTATTATTAGCAGGCTAATCTCCATTAAGATTGGCCGCTTAGTCAAAATTCAAACAAGAACACTATACTTCATAAGCTTCAAGATATATTAACCCTATCGTGGAACCCCTAATACTACGTTAAGCTTAATAATTGGGTCGCCATCCAGTTATAAATGGTTTCGCTAGAAACTTCAGTTCCACTTTAATTGGTTTAAAATCCTTAACCACATTAATCACGGGTGGTTTTAATTGGATTCGTCGATATATCGAATAAGTACTAGATTTTATTAAAACTGTACTTTAACCATGAGTTTGGTAACAATTGGATTCATTCAATGAAATCATGCAAATCTTTTTCGACTCGAAGCTTTTTTGCTTGGTTTTCGTTGACGTTTATTACGAAAGCGTGCAAAATTCGTTATACGGGTTTAGGTTAAATATAGAACGGAGGTTGTTAATCTTTTACCACATTAATCATGGGCGGTTTTAATTGGATTCGTCGATATATCGAATAAGTAATATCGTTTATTAAAACTGTACTTTAACCATTAGTTTGGTAACAATTGGATTCATTCAATTCAATCTTACTAATATTATAGAAGTCGAAGTTTGTTTGGATTTTTGATATTTATTTCAAAATCGTGAAAAATTAGAAAATAATAATAATAATTTTATTTGCCAAAAAAAGAAGTACAGTAAATCTCGAACAATATTTTTGTTAGGATTTGTATACGTAATTACATTTAATGTCCGATTTAATATCGAAACTCCCCGCACTAGGCTAGGCCTGTCCTGCAGGAAGTTTCTTTTCCCTGTTATTAATTTTAATAATTGTACGTATAAACTTAAAATAACAATAAATTAAAAAGAAAGTAATAGTGCACAAAAGAACTAAAATACAAATGGTTTGAACTTTGAATCAGCAGTATAAGGATATTCGCTAAGTTTTTATTTTCAGTAGGGATTCGGTATGTTCATAGGTCCAAGTAATAAGTTCTTTATTTAAAAGAATTCTAGCATCACAGAAGCTCAAGGTGTGCAGTTTGATGGATTTATTAACTTTGTTATAAATGAACGGTTTTAGGTAGGCGCAGTATCTTCTTGCGAACGTTGTTTTGACCGGGATATTTGGGAGGCTAAAGACACGTTTCCTAACCATCTCCTCATATTTGTCGGTTGCAAGTAACTCTTTATGACACAATAGAGTTATTTTTCGTATAAACAGCCGTCTGACGCTGAGAACACTGGATTCTCTATACAAGTTGGTGGTTGGGTACCTAAAGGGCTTCCTTAGCATCGTTCTTAATACGGCGCGTTGAGCTCGTTCCAACACGATCATATGGGTCGAACAAATACCTCCCCAGGCAAGAATACAATACTCCAATACAGGCTGGCCAATTAGTTTTACGGGTTTGGGTTAAATTTAGAATGGAGGTTGTTAATCCGTTACTACATTAATCATGGGCGGGCTAATTAGATTCGTCGATATATCGAAAAAGAACTAGATTTTATTACGACTGTAAGTATTTTAACCATGAGTTTTGTAACAATTGAATACAGTCAATAAAATTTTACTAATATTATAGAAGTCGAAGTTTGTTTGTTTGGATTTTTTTATGTTTATTTCGATTAAAATCAGGTTTATGGATTTGGGTGAAATATAGAACGGAGATAGTTAATCCTGTACCATATTAATCACGGGTGGTTTTAATTGGATTTGTTGATCTAACGACATGCCTCTAAAATCGATCACTCTGTTTGGGAGGTACGATACCCAAGACACAAAAATACGTAACTACTCAGAGTGATGCTTAAAATTTATTACGACTCCCTATTTGCGTCGGAGCTTGAAACCATTTAATTTTGTTTCAATATATGATAATCTATATTGAGCGTAAGTCTACATACTCTTTCTTATTATTTTTGTTTAGAAACATTTTGTCTTAACGCCAACTGTATTTAGTTTCTTCAGAAATAAGTTGCGTGCCTACATTATATTAACTTTAATATAACAGTAGACATAATTACTTTAACATTATCTACGTTCAATTAATGCGTGCATAAATCAGTTAACAAAAATTTAAAAAAGACAAACCATGTCACTCATATCTCATAGTTAAAACTTCAACTCTGTGTTGGCATAGCTATATGCGTTTAATTAAAGGCCATACATTATGTCAGCTAGTTTTCTTTCAATTGCAGATATTAATTTTAAATTGCATTCATAATAATAAAGCTCAATAAAATATCAATACTAAGGGATATAAATATTAGACTTAAACTAGATAATTAAACATAATCTCTTGACAATAACTTGATACGAGCTAGCTAAATATCAATGCTATAATAAAATAATTTTTATAAATGTTTTCATACAATGTGTACCTAAATATCTATGTTACTAGAAATAATAATGTATACAACTATATTACGACAAACATGTTCTGACTATTTACAATCCTCCTCATATTGAAAAATTATCTGCCAAATTAAGTTCAGCTTCAATGCAGTTTGGAAAATCAGACAATTGTCAGAGGAACTAACTGCTAGACTAGTATATTTTGCTTACTTCCATAGCATTATGTCCTATGGTATTCTGCTGTGGGGCTCAGCAGCTGACATAAGTGCTATTTTTGTATTACAAAAAAGAGCAGTCAGAGCTATTTATAATCTAGGCAGTCGCGAGTCTCTACGAAGCGTTTTTAAAGAGGTAAATATACCTACTTACTGTTCCATCTGAATATATATACCAGAATATAATGTTTGTACGGAAAAATATAGATAAATATAAAAAACGGAGTGACTTGCACAATGTCAATACTAGAAATAAGGACAAACTAGCTATACCAGCCTTTCGAGTTAGCAAAACTAATAAGTAATTCATGGGAAATTGTATTAGGTTTTATAACAAGCTCCCTATTCATATAACTAAACTACCTGATACTAAGTTTAAGCCACACATTAAACGTGAACTTATGGCTAAGGGTTACTACACTACTAAGGATTATATTGACGATAAAGACATTTGGCGGTCGGCATCTACCTGCACATAGTCCGCTGGGGATCTTATAGCCATATAGACATGAGTAATATTTTATGTTACATGAAATATCTGTAATAAAAATATCTATTATTCAAATATTCTACGAATTTGAGAACTGTTGGTTGTGTCTCAAAATGATTAATGTTACTTTTATTATGACGTTTTTATTTTCTCTTTTTAATGTATTAAACCTAAAATAAATACTTAATCAGACAACCGATCGAGCATATATTGTGTTTGCCTGCTAAATAATTTCAGTAAGTGGACTAAATCTCTTGTATATGCCCCATTGAGTATGTTTCGCCGAAGCGTCTCAACTGGGCCGTGTTGAAACCGGTAGTAGAGACACCCGCTGAGTTTGTTTCGCTGGGTCTTCTCAGTTGGGGCGCATTGGATCCGGTGGTAACATTAAAGCGCGACCGTCGTTATAAACACAAGGTCCGCCATGATGATAACATTTAATTCGTACCTTAATATAGACAGAACCATTCGACAATATGTAGTAAAAATATAGCTAATATTTAAAATTTTGATAATTGAACCTACACATGATCCTTGACAACAACTTCATTTCAGTTAGTTAAATATCGTTACTGTTCTAAAATAAATCTTACTGTAAATTATTTCCTACAATCCGTGTACCTAAATATCTATATGTACCTAGAAATAATTATAAATTAATTATATATTACTACAAAAATGTTCTGACTATTTACAAGCGCTTTTTTAAAGTCTACGTGAATAAAAACCCTTTTTTATTATTTATTATTTAACACCAGGAAAATTTGATTTTTTACGCATGTTTGTAGGCAATAGGTACTTTGCAATACTTACATACATATATTTAGCCTAGTGGTTATCCTTGCAGTTGGACGTATATTTCAATCATATCAATATTTTTAAAGAACGAAATTTAAGTCAAAATGGATTTCAATAACTTTTCCTTGATACAAAAATAATAGTTAAAACTAAAAAAACACGTTTGCGTAGAAAAACAAGGTAAAAAAATGGGGATAAAAAAAAATATTGTAAAAAAGCGTATCAGCGGAAAGACGTCCACTGTTGGACAAAGGCCTCCTCCAAAGATCTCTATAATTGATCTTACTGCGGATAGCGTATTTCCAGCGGTTTCCAGCGACCCTTATATCGTCGGTCCATCTTGTAGGGGTCTGCCCACGCTGCGTCTTCCGGTTCGTGGACGCCACTCGAGAACCTGCCCCTGCCACAATGGCAGTTATGTTTTTATGTTTGTTTGTATTTATACAATGTATGTACTGTATATTTATAGTATGTGAATCTATTACACACGTTTTAATATTTTTTTCTATTAGTATCACCCGTTTTGCGTCTACTGGAACAAATTTCTTCACAAACAAGTTATACCTTTGTGACCTCTTATCTTTATTGTATTTGTACCGATTAATTCCGTGTATGTACATTGTACAGACACCAGCACATCCAGCTACCCCAATCTGTCAAATTTCATTTATAGATTTTCAACTTTATCACATAAGCATAAGATTCATTTTCAATTGCGGAAATTTGACAGATTGGGGTAGCTTGATGTGCTGACGTCTGTACATACATATGAAATAAATAAATGATACAATGTAATTGGATGTGGTTAGACTCTTAATTAACGCGTGGTACAAATAGCATTTGACGCGACTATTCATCAAATATTGGTTTTCAATGAAAGATTTAATGAGTCCACGTAACGTTGTTAAAACTAGTACTGTTTATTTAATTACTAGCTGTGCCCCACGGTTTAACACGCGTAAAATTTTATAAAAATACCACAGCTCCTCCCCCGTAGGTGATAGCGTGATAATATGTAGCCTATATGTTGACCCGACCTCTTACTAATATTCATGCAAAATTTGAAGTTAATCCATGTACTTTTTGAGTTTAGCCCGGACATACATACAGACAAACAGACAAAAATTCTAAAAACTATATTTTTGGCTTCGATATCGATTGTAGACCACGCCTTAAGTCTCCTTTTAAAAAAATATTCAATGTACAGTTTTGACTTTCCTACGATTTTATTATATGTATAGATAGATAATTATCGAAAGACGTAACCAATAATTCAGTGGTAAGTTAAAGTACTATTATCATGTAAGTGACTTATTAATCTTTTTTAATAATACCATATCTTTAAACTTAAAAGTAGTCTCAATTCACTTTAGTTGGTATAAGTTCGACAATCTGTAATTTTACCTTCCTACGACAAAGTTCCATCGGGTGCCATTACATAATTTCACTTAAAGAGTTGGGACAATAAATCTAAGTTATAGGCCATAAAAGTCAAGATGACATTAGATACGACCTCCAAATTGATATTTAATAAAAGCGATCTTGATTACTTTTATTAACTACGCTCCTAATGGCCGAACCAATTTTTACCAATATATATTTTATTGACGGGATTAATTCTGATTCTCCAATATTATTTATGTTTTTCTTATTTATATAATTCATATTGCGTACCTCAATCAATTGTAAACGTAAAACTACATATCTAGGGCCACTGTCACACAGATCATCCTAGCCCCAAACTAAGCAAAGCTTGTACTATGGGTACCAGGCGACGATATACATACTTATATAGATAGCCAAATACTTAAATACATAGAAAACATCCATGACTCAGAAACAAATATTTGTGCTCATCACACAAATATTTGCACTTACCGGGATTCGAACCCAGGACCACCAGCTTCGTAGGCAGGAGCACTACCAACTAGGCTACGGTGACCGTCGTCGCCTAGGGTACGATAGAAAATATTCATCGTCATTATTATATCAGTCGAAAGTCCACTGCTGGACATAGGCCTCACCCAAGGATCTCACATCCAGCTACTTCCGCGACTATCTACCTTTGGCTCGTAGTCACCACTTGAGAATCTTTCTGCTCATCGTCAGTGGGCCTAAAATACAGAAATGTATATTATATACACAAATCTGAAACATTTTCTATGTCATATTTAACCAATTTTATACAAAGGTATCTGTGGAAAATTCACAATTTTAGTATTTTTTTTAACTTTTTGATGTATATATTTTATTACGCACTCGTAGGTTCTGCACATTAAAACTCCGAGATATTTTCCCCACACAATATTAAATCAAACAGAGTAACGTTCTCATCTACCGTCGTACAAAGAATGCCTCTTTAATAATTCTCCTACTCTATTGATATTTTTATGAGTGACAACCATTTGAAATTCTAATATCGATTATTAAGAGTTTTAAGATGTAAAATTATTATAGAATTATTATAGTAATTAATAAAATGATAATCACTTATCAAATAAATAATCACAGTGTAAAAATATTATTATAACATAGCAGCTACGTGATAACCGTTGCGCGGCTATTGAGTACTTGATAACAATTTTTCCGCTCCCGTATAAATTCAGTCGGGCTAATTTTGTATGGTATACGAATAACTAAACAACTTATTATATTATATTGCTCCTCTATTTTTAAGAGCTTGACTAATAGTTGTATTTTTTAGCTATTTTCATAAAGAGAACCAGCTGAAAAGTTATAATGCCTCGCTTTAATAACGCGGACTACCAATAAAATGGCGACCATAATCTGATTATTACCGCCCGCTACAAGTAAATCGAACATTGGCCATGCTACAATGCAAAATTATGGGGCATAACCGACTGCTATTTATATTGGTCGACTGGGAAAGTTTCGGATAAATGGATACGTATTTTATACACCAATCGGCCAGGAGGTAAGTTTGTAGCCAATGTTGGTGTGTCTGTCTCGGTACCTCCTCCACTACGTAGAACATTACTTGGCTCAAACTCACCTCTCTGCCGAATGACAAAATTATATAACGAATGCAGTGACAGGGTTGATAACCACCACGTCTCATTAGGATTATTTCGGAAATTTATCAATAGTTATTAGGGTTTTAGTTACACATAAACAAGAATTGTAAAAGTAGCTCATTAAATTTTGAATGTAGTGTTTACCTTTAAGTAACTAGACATTTAAATCTTAAATATTGTGCTATTTTAAAGATTCATATTAATGTTTAAGTTGTTGGTGAATCAAATAAATAAAATAAAATAAAGTACCTGGGTGTTAAACCATCTGCTCAACATAGCTCCTTTACAAATGAAATTACAATGCGTTAATTTTATTTAACGGCTAATTTAATCGGGATGTTTATTATTTATTTTTTCATTTGGTATTAATAGTATACAAACAATTGCTTAATAATATGTTGCAATATAAATGTTTGATATAAGAATTTTAAACAATTACGCACGTTATTCGTTATACGTTATTCTCAGAATTAATATAAAGTTGCATAGTAATTAAAAGACTGCGTAGAATTGAAATACAATAATTACCAGATACTACAGAGAAAAGAAAAATCGGTTCTTAAAACAAACATCTAAATTGAAGCAGGTAACAATTACAATAGTTGCTTTAAACTTAGCAAAACAGATTAAGAGTTAAAAAGAATAGGTTGCCTCATGCAAGTCATAAATGTTGCTATGCAATAGTTTTCATTAAGTGAACTAGCTAAACATTTTGGGCCACCTCACTTTATAATGCAGAATACTATTATAATGTTGACCATAAAACGATTACTGACGGTAGTTTGCATAAAACAAACGTTGTTCAAAATACGGTGTGGCGAGGGAATAAACTTGGCAATTAAAAATTGTTGACTGATACAGTTCTGGATAAATACTTCCGTATTTTCATCCCTTGACAGAAGAACAGGGTTAAAAGTTCTCCTTCTGTATTTCTATGAGTTAGTTTGTGTGTTGGTCTGTCTTGTCGCTTATAATGAAATAATACAATGCAGTTATTTATACAGCAGTCTTATCACTATTATTCTTAGCTATGTTCTATGAAAGTCAAAAATAACCCTGAAAAACTGTTTTCCATCTACATAACTCACTGAAACCATTGTCATATCTCGCTTTAACAACGCAGGCTATCATTGAAATGGCAAGCGTAAACTGATTATTGCCGTTCGCTTCGACTAAAACCAACATTGCTACAACGCAGTATCGCGAGGAATAAACTAGTGTCATTTATATTAGTGGGCTGGCAAAGTTTCGGCTATATGGTTCTATATTTTAACCGTCGACTGAACCAGAGTTAAACTTATAACTAGATTCGTTATCATTTTTTTGTCTCAATGTGTCGGTTTGGGTGTTACACCTATCGACGGCGCTCCCAAATGGATGTAATAATTATAATAAGTTAATTTTAGTAGTTAACTTCTTTTATTGAAATACTAGCTGACCCGACAGACCTTGTCCTGTCTTAACGATGACTATTAACGCACGCTATCTGTCAATACTATGTCAAATAAAAAAAAGTTACATTAAAAAAGGTTATATTGTCCAAAGCGCTAAGGTTAGATTAGAAATAATATTTGGTTGTGAAGTATTCTTAAATTTTCTTATTTTCCGCGCAATTTTAAATTCTTTTTTTTACATAAGAACCTTCTCCTGACAATAACAAACACAATAAAAAAAGAAATAGTGAAATCGGTCCAGCCGTTCACGCGTGATGACGTGACAACGGAAAACGGGTTTCATTTTTATATATATAGATAAAGCGTCGTTTATGACTTCAAAGAAACTTAGCTAAAAAGATTTAGCTATGTTTCTTTCAAGTCATAAACGACGCTGTTAATCAGTTTTCATCAAGCGTTATGGCAACTATAAACTGATTAATGCCGTTCGCTTCGACTAAAACCAAAATTTGACGACAACAACGCAATATCGCTGGGAATAAACTAGTGCCATTTATATTGATCAGCATAAAGATACTAAAGCTCCTGGTTTTTTTTTTTTTTTATTTATTTTCGCCACACTTACAACTATTTTTACAGGTACAACCCAATACAATAGTGTAGCAAAAAACTTAGATAACCTAATTTTTATAACTAACTAGCTGTGCCCCGTGGTGTTACCCGCGTTTTTCTTTGCTATAAACCTCACGGAGCCCGAGACCTTTCCAACGAATGCAAAACCGTGGAAATCGGTTCGTGCATTAGAGTGAGAAGTGCGAAATGGATTCGTATTTTAAACAAACGCTTACCCGGTAAGGCAGGTTATAAACGTCGGTCCGTCTGTTTGAATTGCTGCATATATACCATAACAGCTCCAAGATAGGTTCGAAGTTGATTTTAAAGTGAGGTGCTTTCTACATGAAAGTTACTTTAATCAAAACAACGCGAAGTACAGTAGAAAGAGTAGCTATAAACTAGCTCATCATCGTTACAGCTGAAAGAAGTCCACTGCTGGACAAACCTCTCCCAAGAATCATCTTGGGGAGAAATGCCATAATATCCACGCTTGGCAGACCGGTTGGCGATCGCAGTAGGATGGTCATAGTAGTGGGTAGTTGAGTGCCCTAACAATAACATCGTCCTGTGCGCGTTAATGCGATTTTAAATCGATAATGGCTCAAAAAGCCCTAGAAGCTACTGTTCGCGATCTCAAAACGCTTATTACTGATCTCAGTGTTAAAGTGCAATCGTTGGAGTGCAAAATCGATGTGCAAAATACTTTAATTGTAAAATTATCTAGTGCTCAGAACATCCCAATAACACCACGTGGGGGTAGTTCAATATCTATAACCCCGAATCTTCAACCGACGCCAACGCCGATAGCAGGATCCCCTACTATCCAACAACGTCCAATCCGCCAAGCAAGACTAGGCCCTAAATCCAATAACGGAGTGAAGCCAATCGCTAACACCGCTAATAATACACAAGCGGAACAAAATAAACCGAAGATCCCCGACGACACAACGAAGGCAGGCGAAGCGAACCGCGCCGTCGACTCGAATCCCGACTCCGAGCATTCGCAGGTAACGCCCGCTTCTAAAGGTGCGGCCACGAAAAACGACGATAACGGCGATAAAGCTAAACGACAGAATGACTGGCAGACGGTAACTAATCAAAAACGACGAACTCCGCGCCGGATTGTAATAGGTGCTGGAACCAATAATGAACTTCAGGCTGTAGAACCCATGAGATATTTGCAAGCTTGGTCATTTAAACCAAACACGACCGAGGACGCTGTACTAAAACATGTTAACAAGATTGCCTATTGTAATGAATATACTGTGCAGAAGCGGAATATAAAAACTGATAAACATGCAGCGTTTGTAATTGGCTTCCCCAGTAAATTATATGACCAACTATGCATGCCGACTTCGAGGCCCCAAGGCGTAAAACTCTCGGACTGGTTTCTCGCCCGTCCCCGCGGCGAGCGGGGCGTTATCGGCACAGCAAGCACTGACGACGGAACGCGCCTGCGCATACAGCAGTAACCGGCGAACGAGCCACCAGTGCGGACCATCCCGTAAAGTGAATGTCAACAATTGTGAATCAGTTTGTATAGTTCACCAAAACATTGCGGCCTTAGAGAATAAAATTCAAAAACTTGAAGTGCTACTAAAAAGCAATTTAAACTGCCACGTACTGGCTATAACAGAACACTGGCTCTCAGAGTCTAAATTGAACTGCATACACATTGACGGATTTAAACTTGCTTCCTGTTTCTGTCGGAAACAAAAAGCACACGGTGGTAGTTGTATTTTTATAAACAATAACATGAAGTATACCGAGAATGTTGAATTTGTCTCACTGTCTGTTGAACAATATCTTGAGATATCAGCCATTGACCTTTTGGAATTCGACCTCACCGTTATATGTGTATACAGAACAAACCTAGTCAGCTCGATCCAGTTCCTAACTCATTTAGAACGACTGCTCGAAAAAACTAGTGAACTTGACGGGAATTACGTAATATTAGGGGACTTTAATATCAACTGCTTAGATCATGTAAAGTCCGAATGTAAATATTTAAGTGACATACTGTTAACCCACGGCATGTCCAATATCGTAGATTTTCCAACACGGATTACGCGGGACACAGTGACCAGTCTAGATCACGTATACACCAACCTATCAGACCAACACAATAGCTTAGTGACCGCAATACCCTGTATATCGGATCTGAGTGACCATCTCGCCATCAAAGTAAATTTAAAGTTAATTAAGAAGCACTGCGGGACGAGTACCTGCCTTATAAGAGATATGAGCCATGCAAATCGCGCTAATTTTGTCGCTTCCCTCCACAGTATCGATTGGCCAGTGGTAATAGAACGCAATAAGACATCGGTTCTTTTGTCACAGGCACTAATGAACATAGTGACCAATAAATATGGAACCAGCTTTCCTCTTAAAAAAAAGACGCTTAAAAAGCCCGACTCATCGTGGGTAACACCCGATGTAAAAATGACAAAAGACCTGCTTTTTGACATTAATAAATTACTTGAAAAATTCCCTGACGACGCCAGACTGAAATCAATATCTGACAAAGTAACCGTTAAGTACGATAATTTAATACAAAATGGTAAGCGCCAATACTACACTAGTATGTTATCGGCCACTAATAATACTTCCAAGTCGATGTGGAAGATTGTTAATAAAGAAAGGGGCAAATCAAACAGTCAGAACGTAAGTTTTTTAGACGTATTGACAGATTCTGCCGGAAATAAATTCGCCTCATCTCAAGAAGCTGTAAACGCCATGAACAAGCAGTTTAGGGACGCTGCAATAACTTGCGGTGCCCCACGAGCGGATATCAGCAGTACATCACGCTATTTGGCTGATACGACAAGCCCAGATCGCTCACTCAGATTACAACCTTTCACCGCGGTTGAAATATATGAGATTGTAACGAAGCGTATACCAAATAAAAGCACTAAAGACATCTACGGTATTTCAATGGAACTACTTAGACTAGCAATCATTCCACTGTCCCCAATTTTAACAGTACTGTTTAATTTGTGCCTAAAAGAGGGAGTTTACCCTGCTTCATTTAAACTGAGCAAGATCTCACCTATCTTTAAAGGCAAAGGGAAGCGTAAAAACTTAGATGGGTATCGACCAATATCCATAATCCCCGCTGTTGCAAAGTATTTGAGAACGGCCTCAGTTCTAGGCTAACAACATTTCTTCGGACAACTAACACGCTATCAGACCGTCAGTACGCGTATCGTGAAGGTAGATCAACAACTTGCCTTGCCCGAGAAGTCGTACGACGCATTATGGCCGCGCGTGAACAAAACCAGCAAGTGGCGCTGCTATGCTGTGACCTTTCCAAGGCCTTTGACGTCGCAGACCACCTGGTGATTAGCGCAAAACTTAAGCACTATGGCATCATGGGTAAATCCTGTGAAGTATTCATCAATATGATGCGCGATCGTGCCCAAGTGGTTGTCGGAGGAGAGGTTCAATCAGAGCCCTACACAACTACAATGGGAGTAGCCCAGGGGTCTTCGGTATCTTATATTTTATTCTCCTTGCTGCTAAACGACTTACCAAGTGCCGTATCTGTAGCGGAGATATTCATGTTTGCTGACGACGTAGCCGCTGTAATCACGGCCTCATCCTTGAACTGTCTCGAACAAAAATTAAACGATACATGTTCGCATCTAGCCGATTGGTTCAGATCAAATGGTCTAGCTCTTAACCTAGGCAAGACACATTACCTCCACTTTTGTCTGTCAGGACGCCCTCTCAAACCACTTGCGGTCTCTGTGAATAATTGTAGTTTAATTCAATCTGAAACCACAACCTTCCTAGGATTCGAATTGGATAGAGGTATGACGTGGTCACACCACATAGACAAACTGTGTGGTAAGCTGAGCAGCGCGTGTTTTGCACTTAAGCGTGTGTCTCGTGTAGTGCCTACCAACGTGGCGCGTGCATGTTACTTCGCAACTGTCCATTCCATCTTGCTATATGGTGCCGAGCTGTGGGGACGCGCCGCGGACTGGGAACGTGCCTTCCGCATGCAAAAGCGCGCCGTGCGAGCGATCGTACATGTGCCCCAGGAAACATCAGCCAGGCCCTACTTTAAGCAACTCGGTATACTGACGTTACCTGCTATAGTAATATTACAGGTAGCAGTGTATGTACGAACGAATAGGAACCACTATACAAAACAGAGTGACGTACACACGTATAACACCCGCGGTGCTTCTAAGCTTACTGCTGTGCCACGTAAATTGACAAAATCGTCAAAACTCACTCACGTAATGGGGCCTACAATTTACAACAGACTACCGGCTAAGGTATTGGACACACCGAGTTTTAAGAGTTTTAAGTATAAGTTGAAATCCTGGTTGATCGAGCAGTCGTTTTATTCCTTTGACGAGTTTATTAAACTAAAGATTTAATTTATATTTATTACTATTTTTTTTTATTTGACATCTGTATAACTAATTATTTTATTGAATATTATTGTATTGACATCGAAATGTATTAATAACTAAATGTTGTGATCGACTGTTCATTGATCATTGTGTAATTACACTAAGGCACTCATACCCTACGCTAAATAGACCTGTAAAATACTTTTTACCAATAAAAAACTTTGAACTTTGAACTTTGTACTCAGAAGGAAGCTGCTGCCCGTCCCCTGGTAGATATTCCCTCGGTGGGGTGATGATATTCTGATCCGCCGGCCTCACCACACTGCCCTGGCTTTAATTGTATTATTGGCAGTTGCGCTCAGTAAAATGAACATTGGTTGCGCTACAATGCAGTAACGTGTGGGAATAAAGTAGTGGAAGGAATTATAATTGGTCGACTGGGAATGTTCCGGATAAATGGTTTTGTATTTCATGTCGACCAAACAAGAGGCCAGTGATACATGTTTTCAGCCTATTGCTAGCTGTATGTTGGACGGTCAGTCTATATCATCGTAGCTTCTTGACGGTTTGGCGTAGTTGGCAAATACTTGCCTTCCACGCCGCAGATCGTAGGTTCGATTCCCACCCAGGACAGATATTTGTGTGCATGAACATGTCTGTTTGTGCTGACTCTGGATGTAATTATCTATATATATATAAATCAATGCCACTTTTCGTTGTAATGTGTAAATGTTATAACTCAACAACGCCTTTACCGATTTGGCTAATTTTGGTCTTGAATTATTCGTGGAAGTCCAGGGAAGGTTTGTACGTAGAGAAAATTTAAAAAAGTGTAAAATCAACATCTTTTAATAATTTAAAATATTTTTTGGTTTGAATAAATGAACGTAATATTTTTTTTTTTATGACTTTGCTTTATACGTAGCGAAGCACGTACCGGGCCGCTAGTAAGTATATGTTTACAAAGTAAATGTTGTCTGGTTCCCATAGTAGCCGAAGCTCTACTTTGTTTGGAATCAGATGGCCGTGTGTCAATAATGACCCAGTATAAAAAAAAGAAAACATATATATTTGCAGGTTAGTTTAAATGAGTTGATCGAAGTTATATATACTTGATGTAAGCCATAAGTGTCACTTTAAAGCTGTTCCTATAGCCCTATAATAAATCGCTTAAGCCTTACCACACCTCTCATTTGCCGTTGTAACCATAAACTGATTACTGTTGGTCGCTTCGAATAAAACAAACATTGCCCACTCCACAGTGTGGTATTGCGGCGAAATAAACTAGGCAATTAATAATCGTTGGATGATACAGTTACGAATAAATTGTTCTGTACCTTCCAACCCTTGACACATAAATAGTTATAGACCCTATGAGGTCTATAACTATTTATGTGTCAAGGGTTGAAAGTACAGAACCATCTATATCTCCATAGGAATATATTATTAACTAGCTGTGCCCGCGACTTCGTCCGCGTGTTAATTAGTTTATTTCATTTTTTAGTCAAATAAAAGACTTTTTCTAAAATAAAAGTAGCCTAAGTTACTCCTTATTACATCAGCTACCTGCCGTTAAAATCGGTCCAGCCATTTCAGAGATTAGCCGGAACAAACAGACAGACAGACAGACAAAAATTGTAAAAAAAATATTTTGGAGTATGTACCGTATATATTTTCATATACATGTAGTAAAAATCGGTTATTTCAATATTACAAACAGACACTTCAATTTTATTTATTTGTATAGATTAGCGGGAAAAATAGATCCGCTTCTAAACAAAGGAAGAGCTGCACGGCACTTTCCTTCTTCGTATATACGAGGGCGAGATCCTGGCGGGTCCTTCGATAAATAGACGAAGTCGTGCGAGAGGGGCACCGGCTTCAGATAGCGGTGGGGTGGCAAATTCTGTAGAAATGGGCACACGCGAGACGCGAACGAACGAAAACAAGCGTCTATCCGTATTAGTGGTTCCTGAAGAATGCAGCGATTGAGAACAAAATAGAAAGAAGAAGAGTACCTACATTTAATTATAATAAAGAAAAAGTTAGCACCAATAACCTTCGGCGCGAACAAATAAGTTAAAAGCTTATGTCTGCCTGTTTGTATGTATGTCTATTTAGCTATTTATTTATTATGTCATCACAAAAACATTTTTTACGATAAACATGAGTGAAGAATAAAACATGAACCTGTCCATGGATGCCAAAAAAAAAGAAAACGCTGAAATAATTTGCGGCTAAAGTAATAATAATAATATCTGGGGACAATGTCACACAGATCATCCTAGCCCCAAACTAAGCAAAGCTTGTACTATGGGTACCAGGCGACGATATACATACTTATATAGGTAGATAAATACTTATATACATAGAAAACATCCATGACTCAGAAACATATATTCGTGCTCATCACACAAATATTTGCACTTACCGGGATTCGAACCCAGGACCACCAGCTTCGCAGGCAGGATCACTACCAACTAGGCTACGGTGACCGTCAGTGGGCACGAGCAATCAAAGTATTAACGAGAGGTGTGAGCCTGGTGATCTGTAACACAGGTCTTACCTACTATAGTATACTATTGTAATAATATTTTTATCAGTAACTAGCTGTGCCCCGCAGTTTTACCCAAGTTAATCTAGGGTGTCAGCTAACTCCATACCAAATTTTATTGAAATTGCTCCAGACGTTTAGACGTGAAGAAGTAACGAACATACACTCACACAGTCACACACTCACAAATTTTCGCCTTTATAATATTAGTGTGATTATCTAGTAGAAGATGTTGTGCACATAAGAGGTCTTAAAGTCCCAGGACTAAATGTTGCTCTGAAGCTATTTTAATCAAAACGGCCGTCTGGAAGACTTTATCACCCCTCACTTTAATAACGCGAAGTACCATTGAAGTGGGGACCATAAACTGATTATTGCCGTTCGCTGTAAGTAAAACGAACATTGGCCACGCCGCAACGCAGTAGCGTGCGGAATAAACTAGAATCATTTATATAGAACCGCTGGGAAAATTCTGAATAAATGACTCCGGATCTTCAACCTTAGATGTGTGGCTTAACAGCTTCACTGCCACCACAGAAAGTAGAAACTTGCCCCCGGGGCCAAAAGTGTTTTTTTTATTGACTTTAAAATTGATTGGTTAGGGTTATTATTATATTTATTTAATATATTTAGGTATTTTACTGTATTTTGAACGAAGTGAAAAACTGCACGGCACCGGTGCGTGCTTGGCACTGGGAATGGAATGGACATATAGTTTACTAGCTGTGCCCGCGACTTCATTCGCGTGTTAATTAGTTTATTTTCATGTTTTTGTTATTTCTAAAATTACTCCTTATTACACCAGCTACCTGCCAATAAAAGCCCCGTCAAAATCGGTCAAGCCATTTCAGAGATTAGCCGGAACAAACAGACAGACAGACAGACAAAAATTTTAAAAAAAAATATTTTGGTGTAGGTACCGTATATATATTCATATGATGTGGAAAAAAACGGTTATTTCAATATTACAAACAGACACTCCAATTTTAATTATTTGTATAGATAGATATAGATGTGTAGATTAGGAATAAAACACAGTTATATAAATCAAATATAATAAAAACCCGACCGCACCGGTGCGTGCTCGGCAGCGAAGCTGTTAAGGCAAAGAATATCTCCGTCCAAACTCATCCCCTGTGGGGCGTAGAAGTCGTCCTAAAGGAATATATACCAGAGAACAGGCAGCAGCGTTTCTTAATGTACTATGACCATCATACTAGGATCGTCCTCCATAGGGGGATATCGGAGCAGCATACCCGCGTTCCCGGGACTCCCCCATCAGTCGGTGCAAGTCCGACATACTCACCCGCAGACACTTTTTGCGGGTGGCATGCGAAAGCATTCCCACTGCCTTATCAAAAAAAGAAACAAAAAACGATCGTCATCCATGGTGATATTCAACCTAAAAAGAAGCTGAAAAACCCTTTGCGTTTCTACTCGATATAAGTAGTATATTAAGTGCTTGAAGGTCTTACACGAAATAAGGAAGCAACTTGTGTGTACTAGTATAATGTAATAGAACACTTGTGCATTTTTTTATTAAATCTGATAACGCATACTGCTTTTGCAAAAGTATTGAGTACATAGTGGCTTAATTTCTGAGCGCCTCCGTGCTTCGGAGAGCACGTTAAGCTATTGGTCACGGTTGTAGACATGAGAGAACACTCCTTCAGCCAGTATAGAGGCAAACGAAGTGGAACAATTCTGACACTAGGGTCACCACTGCCAATACGATAAGTAATAAATAAATAATAATATCCTGGTATATCATTCACACACGGCCATCTGATCCCAAACTAAGCAGAGCTTATCCTATGGAAATCAGATAACTGATATACTATACTACTTTTCTTTTCTAAATACATACTTATATAGATAATTACACCTAGACTCAGGACAAACAGATATGTTCATGCACACAAATATCTGTCCTGAGTGGAAATCGAATCCACGACCTGTGGTTTGAAAGGAGAGTATCTACCAATCACGCCAATCGATCCATATAAGTAAGTAAATAAGTATTGAGTATTTCTAATAAGAGAGTTTAAAGTAAGAGTGGATGAGCAAATTCCACTTTCAAACCGAAGCATATAAAATATTTTTTTATATATTTTTTTCTTATAAATCCCGTGTCCATGCCCGCTTGAGTATGTTTCGCCGGACCGTCTCAACTGGGTCGTATTGAAACCGGTAGTAGATGAACCCACTGAGTTTGTTTCGCTGGGTCTTCTCAGTTGGGGCGCATTGGATCCGGTGGTAGCATTAAAGCGCCACCGTCGTTATTAACACAAGGTCCGTCATAATAATAATACCTTAATATAGACAGAACCATTGACAATATATAGCAAAAATATTAGACTTAAACTAGATAATTAAACATAATCTCTTGACAATAACTTGATACGAGCTAGTTAAATATCATTGCTATACTAAAATAAATTTTATAAATGTTTCATACAATGTGTACCTAAATATCTATGTTACTAGAAATAATAATGTATACAACTATTATATGTATTACTACAAACATGTTCTGACTAATTACAAGCGCATTTTTTTTAAAGTCTACGTGAAAAAAACCTTTTTTATTTTATTTTATAATATTTCTTAGTCATCATGAAAGAGCACCCAAATTTTTGCCACCAGCATCATGAAATTGCAAAGTAATCTTACTTCAAAATTCGATCCATCAAACTTTTATCCTTACTTTATCAGAAGAAAACCAATCAGCATTGAATCACTTGAAAAAAAAGTCAATCATGTATATACAACATGTAATATAAATAATGTGTGATGTTTAATAAGTATATCTACAATACAACCCTAAAAATGGAAATGAATTAAAAGTCAAAAGACCAAGAACTTCTGAAGCAGAATATTTTATGCGTAGACGTGCGTTTTGTTTTATACTAGCTGTGCCCCGCGGTTTTACCCGCGTTAAACTTTATAAATTATTATTGCTCCTCCCCCGTAGGTGATAGCGTGATATTATGTAGCCTATATGTTGACCCGACCTCTTCGTAATATTCATGCAAAATTTGAAGTAAATCCATGCCGTACTTTTTGAGTTTAGCCCGGACATACATACAGACAAACAGATAAATAGACAAAAAATCTAAAAACTATATTTTTGGCTTCGATATCGACCGTCGATCACGCCCCAAGTATCCTTTTAAAAAAATTTTCAATGTACAGTTTTGACTTTCCTACGATTTTATTATATGTATAGATTCAACAAGGTACATGAAACTTGTTCCAATTAATTAACAAATTTGTTCCAAGGGAATGTAAATGAATTTGTCTTCAGCAGTGTAACAGTAACTATAAAATAATAAAACCAAGCAAGTGCAAGTCGGAATCTCAAACATATGGTTCGGTACCATCCTACAATATCCATTGTAATATCCATTTGGATGTAGGAAATTTTTGTCAGTGATCGAGGAAAACACATAGAAGAAATCAAGTTTCTTTTCATCATATCAGCCGAAAGACGTCCACTGCTGGATAAAGGCCTCCACAAAAATCTCAACAATTGCCCGTCTTGCGCTATTCGCATCCAGCGGTTACCAGCGACCCGCGCAAGATCATCGGTCCACCTTGTAGGGGGCCTGCCCACACTGCGTCTTCCAGTTCGTGGTCGCCACTCGTAAACCTTTCTGCCCCAACAGCCGTCGGTTCTACAAGCCACGTACCCCGCCCGCTGCCAATTCAGTTTCTTTTATGGCCTTCTTATTATTTTGTATTATAACGGCAATAGAAGAATACTTAGTATTTCTTGAATTCCTACAAATCAAGCATTAGGGGCAATAATCAATGTGTTTTGAGGAGATTTCGTTTGAATGTCAAATTAATTTAAATTTTTGTTGTTCACCTTAGCCTTTTTTTTTATTTCAAATCAGCATTTCTTTTATTAGTTTTTTTATATTTTATATGTTTTCCATATTATCATTATACATTTTTATTTTAATAGATACTTATACTATTGGTTTTGTCTGATGCCTGAAATAAATGAATTTATTATTATTATTAATAGCGTCGAAGGACATAGTTTTTACTATTTGTGGTATACGTTTAAAGTGTGTGTGTTCCGGTTCTTCTTACTTCCTTTATACATTTATCTGAATAATGCAAAATTTTCATTACAGAATGAAGTTTTTCGGCGCCTGTATGTTAATTCTGGCCCCTTTTTTTGGGTTCCATAGCTATTTGGCAAAACACGGAACCCTTATAGATTCGTCATGTCCGTCCGTATGTTACAGCCACTTTTTTCCGAACTATAAGGACTATAATGTTGAAACTTGGTAAGTATAATTATGTATTCTGTAAACCCCATTAAGATTTTTTTTCTCTTATATATATAAAAATATACACTGTTTATTTTTTACATGAATCGTCAACTAAATTCCTATTTGGGATAGACAGCGCAAACAGGCCTGAGACACGCAAACATTTACATAGACATGTTCCACTTGAGCTGAAAATTAGTTTGTAGCATGCGACACCAAAACTTATGTTTCACAGTTATTTACACACATTTGTGTTATGTTTACATATACGTTAAGGAACCTCTCGAACGAAATCATATAGGAATAGTTTACATACACGTTAGGGAACCTTTTTTTTTGTTAAGGCAGGGGTAAAGATGTAAAATGACTGAATATGACTAGTCGCAATTGTTATAAACCTTAAATGACCGGTCATTTAAGGTTTATGATTGCAAAAATATGCACATGCAAGAAGGATAATATAAACATGCAAATTACATGTGCCAGTACGATACCCCGCACGTGTTTCAGTCCTCCATGGATCATTCTCAAATCATGCTAACTCGAGTGCTCGAATATGCAACTTGGAAATTCAAATTTCAAATTTGAAAGTTCTAAAAAGCCATCCATCGAATGTTTTACAAGATTAACTGGCTGTCAGCATGATTGGTAACATAGCAACCAAGTATCTTTATGATAAGTAACTAAACATTTTTACCGCCAAACATCTCTTTCTCTATACAATATAAGGCAAATAATATTCTAATAGCCTTAGGCTTCACATTATAATTCCAACTTATCATATTATTTATTCAGACCATATTATTATGCCTATTCCACAAAATATGGCCAGTTCCAAGAAAATTAGCGTCCTTTTTCATTTATCTTGTTGAACTAACTGGTGGCATATTGTTCAATTATAAACATAGAACTACTTTGTATACGAGAAGTGGTGTGATGCGACTTTGTTCAGGCAGAAAAATATGTTGGAAATATTTATATACAGTGCTCTTACCTGAATTGCATCTATGGCAGCCTATCTCCACGGCGACTAGTTAACTACGCAGGACATATTATAGGAAAGGAGTCTGTTCTAAAACACAGGGGTTGTCGAATTCCGTTCGGGATGCTGTCAATATGGATAGGATCCGGCAGCTATAAGTGCACTCTGGTACAAGCACGTTGAACACCGCCAATTTTCCAAGCCCGGACTGCTATGGGATATTTTTGTAACTTGGAATATTCTTATAGCACTTTTTCACTTTTTCCGGTTCGGGACCGGAAACAGGTCAAGCCGAGCCGAATGTTATCTGAATTTGAACACGCTGCCGCTGAATAAATCTTTCGCAGAGATATGTATATTTTATATAGCCAATATACCTCTCAAACGTCAATAGAAATTTTAAGATGAGAAGAGTAATTTAGAGTATTTCCTTATACCTTTAAAATTGCAATCCTTTATAATATTAGTGTGTAATAGAAGATTATATCTTTGAGGTGACTAACCACGTAAGAATACGTTACATTTTCTTGATAATTCAATTATATTCTTTGTTTATGGCCTCTCTATAGTAAGCATCTAATTTCAAAAATTTATTATTAAAAATTTATTGCAAGGGTTTTATTTTACAATGACAGCAACAAAGACACAAAAGCACAAAATACTATAACAACTATGATATTATTCATTACTAGCTGTGCCCCACGGTTTTACCCGCGTTAAAGTTTATAAATTATCACAGCTCCTCCCCCGTAGGTGATAGCGTGATAATATGTAGCCTATATGTTGACTCGATCTCTTTGTAATATTCATGCAAAATTCGAAGTAAATTCATGCGGTACTTTTTGAGTTTAGCCCCGACATACATACAGACAAACAGACACACAGACAAAAATTCTAATAACTATATTTTTGGCTTCGATATCGATTGCAGATCACACCCCAATTATCCTTTAAAAAAAATATTTGATGTGCAGTTTTGACTTCCTACGATTTTATTATATGTATAGATCACACGCAAACCATATTTTTGTTCAAGCGAATAGGTACCAACGTCATTAACTTTGACCATTGTGTCAATATGATGTTAAATGAAGACACATCTTAGATTTATCGGACACTAAACGTGGGTCATCAAAAAAAATCATCATCATAATAATAATTGCTGGACAAATGTCTCCCCTATAGATCTCCACAATTGCTGGTCTTGCGCTACTCACATCTTCCAGCCACCCTCATAAGATCATCGGTCCATCTTGTAGGACTAGTGCCTCCTTTTTACCAACTCCTGTAAGCCAGGATCAACAGTGGCACACAATGAAATGACACTGAGCGGTGAGGCTCAATCATTAACGGTGTTGGATCCCGCAACGAATTTAATCAGAAAGAAACAAGGAGGAGTTACGCGTCAAACAGACGAGCAGCACTTTCCTGTCGACAGAGCCAACGTTAGCTGTCCACAGAAGCAACAGCAGGCAGCTGCCACTATTAGGCGGCGTTTGCCGTCGACACGTGGACAGCAAACACCGGCCAATTGTGTCAGCTTAGTAAAGCGCAGCGCGCGCGCTGCCTTGTAAGTAGCGAGCGATTACGCGCGTAAAAATTACGTCTCCCAGCGACAGCGATATAAATATTGACTTGCTAATTGCATCAATCAAGAAATATGATCAAGATCATACTAAGCTATCGATAGCAAAGTGTTGCTCGTTTGTACAAGGCTTTAGAAAATTAAAGAATAGAGAAAAAATTGAATCCATATTTTAGGAGGCCAGCCCACACTGCGCCTTCCGATTCGTGGTCACTCGAGAACCTTTCTGGCCCAACCCCGTCGGTTTTACAAGTTATCTGCCCCACCCGTTGAAAAATATACAAAGAAGTCTTGTTGGTCTTGTTTGTATTGCTTTTTAATCGGTTCTATGTTTTTTTTTGTAATTGTAATTATATAAATATAAGTGTTAATTTCGTACCCTAAACCGGCGAGCATGTATGAAGAATATAATGTCAGTAATTGAGGCAAAAGAAGTATGCAAAGATCGTGACAAATGGAAATCCGTTGTCTCTGCCTACCCCTCTGGGAAACAGGCGTGAGTCTATGTATGTATGTATGTATGTTAATTTCGTGAATTTGTGCAATAGCGCGGAGTACTATTTAAGGATTTCAGAAAATATATACAATAAAACAAACTTAATTTTTTCATGTTTTTTGTAACTTTTATACTGTCCACTATGTTTATGTACTGCATTGTGAGCTTGACAAGTACAAGTGTATGTTAATACCCAAGTGCTGCATAAAGGAGAAGGAAATGACTCCATACATTCCTAGGCCCAGGTGTTAACTGAATCAAACTAGCCTTATTCGTGAGAGGACATAATAACAAGACTGGATGGCCAAATTTGGTGAAATTTGGCCATCCAGGAATCAAGTTATATGAACTATAGTACAAGTGAGGTTATATTATAACATTGTAGTTTTTTACAAAATATTTTTGAATGGCTTCGGTTGCGTTATGGTTTTATGCATGAAGAGTGTGACATGTCGAAGATCTGGCACGTTTGGATCCCCCACGCCCCCACTACAGTCGAAGAAAACCGCAAATAAAACATGGAAAATACGTGCGCACTTAAAACGAAAGACCACGAACGAGTGACAGTCAAAGAGCATGTAAAGGCTGTCAGTCAGAGAAGTGTTGCCCGAAGAAAAATTAAAGGACTACGATCCGCTATGAATCGATTCCACAAAAAAAAACTTGTCACTCGATTTTCAAACATATTCTGAGATTTTACCGATTTATTCTTAATCGATTGCTAGCAATTCATCATTATTTTATCGATTATTTCGTTTCATAACTTAATTTAAGTTTTCTCGCTTCCTAGATAGAAACATGATACCATATTTTGTGATTTCCTTTAGAAAAATATAACGGTTTTTTTAATCCACATTTCATGTAGTTAACTGCTGGGCCCAGAAGTTTCCTTCTCCTTTCATTTCATTGCAAACATCACACAGAAAGCTAAAATAAAGTAATTATATAATTCAACTGGCTTGTTAGCTTATTGGTTAGTTAACCTGACTGTTAAGCCAGACCCACGACGGGTTCGATCCCCACCCAGGACAAATCTTTGTGTGATGAGCACAGTGTTCTTTTCTGTGCCTGGGTGTAATATATAATATAATAATATATAGGGACAATGTCACACAGATCATCCTAGCCCCAAACTAAGCAAAGCTTGTACAGACGCCAGCACATCAAGCTACCCCATCTGTCAAATTTCCCCAAATAAAAGTGAACCTTATGCTTATGTGATAAAGTTGAAAATCTATAAAAGAAATTTGACAGATTGGAGTAGCCGGATGTGCTGGCGTCTGTACTATGGGAACCAGGCGACGATTTATGTACATACTTATAATATAGATAGATAAATACTAATATACATAGAAAACATACATGACTCAGAAACAAATATTAATTATATTATCTATAATATGTATTTACAAATATATATGTATGTTTATCAGTTGTCTGGTTGCCATAGTACAGGCTCTGCCTAGTTTGGGATCAGATTGAAGTTTGTTAGTTGTCCCAAAGTATATATTTCTTTATATTATCCAATTCATTATTTTCTGTCAATTTAATTTTATTTTATTTCATAGGGTCAAAAACAGACTACATACTAATAACAAATTAATAATATCATTTTCTTATAACACTGTTAAATCTGAGGTCCAATTATATCTGTACACAACATTAGAAAATTACCAAAATTCTGTGTGTTAAAACTAGGAGTTTGAAAGGAATATATTATAACTAGTACGATTATTATAATAATTTAAATTTAAAATACACTAATTAACAAAAAACTTAAGATCGCTGTGTGTATGATACGCTATTTGCGTAGTCCTAACTGTAAGTAAGCCCAACAAACCTTTCAAGGAAATAAAACATATAACAAACCCAAAAAGGTAGCTATACCAACAAAAACAATAAATCCGACGATTTTACCATACTCGCTTACATATCGATTGCATAATAATACAATAAGCTCGCCTAGGGAGCGAGATACTGCCAGGAAACAAAGTTATTTGTAAGGCAACCAGGGATTTATCCCTACCATCTCATTTTATTTCGCTATTGTTACTTCATTTTTACTCGACTACCAAAAGTAGCGGTCCAATATTTTTTTAGGCCACTTAAAGAAGAATGAGCAAAATGGTACCCGGCTCCAATAGATATGATTGTAGTGTCGTTTAAAAGGTCTTACCAAGAGGAACAATTTTTACTATAGCCGCCACTCTCAAATCTGATTGCGTTTGAAGATAAACGACAGTCTTACTAACTAATAAAAACCCTGTTCCTTCAGTTTCCCTTTGCTTTCCAGGGCCACAGTAACCTGTTTAGACAGTCTCGTGGCCCCGGCGATAAACATACATATACGAGTATATAAGTTACCACTTATTTATGTAAGAAAATGAGTACCAAGGTAATATTTTCGGCATTTCCGTTCATGTTTTCTATTAATAACGTTTTTACGTAAGACTTTGCCATGCACTCCTCATTTTAACTCGAGTCCCGTTGCTCCTGAGCGCGGGGTGTGCGCAAGAGCAGCGGGGGAGGGAGAGGAGGGGATCGACTGACACCAGACGTGTTCGCGTCCTGCGTCAGTCGCTCGTTCGTTTTGCGCTCGTGACGACGTTTAGCTGCTGTTTGAGTTTCTTTTGTGCTTTCATAACTCGGTTTTATTAACTACTGACCCCTGCGCTCCTACTGGACTTGTTACCCGCTCTAATTAACGCTGACCTGTGCTAGTGTTGTGGACTATACTGATTTGCTTTTCGAACTGGAATATCGCAATGATTATCCTACAGTTTACACAAGTTTCAGAATCTACTGAAACCTTTCCTACTTGTATGTACTGATGGATATATATTGGATGTAATGGGTCCATACGCTGCAACAAAAACAGATGCGCCAATAATGGGCGACATTATGAATGATGGACAACATCCATTACATTGGTTACTCCGAACAAACGATGCTTTTATATTAGATCGAGGTTTTAGGGACAGCTTGGACCTCATTGATGAATGTGGGTATGAATCCTATGTCCCACCAACAAAGAACCGCCAAGAGACACAGCTGACCACTGAACAATCCAACGAAGCTCGATCGGTAACGCTATGCCGGTGGGTTGTGGAAGTGGCAAATGGCCGGTTTAAACGTGATTTTAAGCTCTTGCGGCAAAAATATTTTAATAAGTCACTGCCCAATATGTTCACTGATTTTAAGATTGCCGCAGCTATCACGAATCACTTCCACCAACCCATCGTGGATAGCGTACACGCAGACGAATTCGTCCATATAATAAGGCAGAAAATAGATACCCCGAATCTTCTGCATATGTATGTAGAGAGAAAACGGCTTAACCACAGAAGAGTATATTTTCAGAGGATGGAAGCGAGCCAGATTGAAAACTTCCCTTCAATGACGGAGGAGGATATAATTCTATTAGCGCTAGGTACATACCAACTCAAGCTGGCAAGATCTTACTGTGCCGAGCATTTATCAAATGGTCTATATATAATTGAAACGTACAGAGAGGGAGCACTTGATGATCTGCCAGACTATGGCATACACGAAGATGCCTGGCTTTTGCGTGGACGAATCCAGTCGCGACATGTCCGTGTAAAAACATATTTTTGTTATATATTAATCAGCAGTGCAAATAATATTGTCCAACAGTATTGCACATGTTTAACTGGGTGACGTACGATCGGCACTTGTGCACATATAGTGTCCATCGTATGGTACTTAGGCTATGCGAGGTATACGGGATTTACTGCTCCGGCATCTTTCCTCAATGCTGTTATAGTTGATACCGATATGTAATGTTTTAAATCTACTCACTTATTGCTAAAATATATGTTTTTTATTTAAAGAATGCTTGTTTTCTTACTTCTTTTAATAATAGAATCCTAAATGTGTTATATCATGTTATTCTAGCTTTATTTTACTTATATAAGTAGTTTGTAATAAATTCTTCATCATTTATAAAACACAAGCTGTTCCCCGTGGTTTCACCCTTGCTGCTCGGCTCCTTTTAGTCGTAGCGTAGCGATGATATATAGCTTATAGCCTTCCTCAATAAATGGGCTATCTAACACTGAAAGAATTTTTTAAATCGGACTAGCAGTTCCTGAGATTAAAGCTTTATAATAATAAGTATAGATAGTGAGATTACTGCTTTCCAAACGTGAATAGGGACGGGCGCCATGGTAGACGTTTTTCTGCATCAAAATGTCTATTCAATGATATATTAATGAGGACTATTGGAGCGGGTACCACGTTCCATATATTTTTGCCCATTGTTCTTTAATATTTTTTTACATTTACATTTTTATCTAGGGACAATGTCACATAGATCATCCTAGCCCCAAACTAAGCAAAGCTTGTACTATGGGTACCAGGCGACAATATACATACTTATATAGATCGATAAATACTAAAATACATAGGAAACATCCATGACTCAGAAACAAATATTTGTGCTCATCACACAAATATTTGCACTTACCGGGATTCGAACCCAGGACCACCAGCTTCGTAGGCAGGAGCACTACCAACTAGGCTACGGTAACCGTCAAATCGCGGGTACTTTACATACAGTTAGTTTAGTCGTGTGGTTACTGACCTAGGAAGAATAGCAGGGCCACCCCATACCATCCCGTGGGTGTCGTAAAAGGCGACTAAGGGATT
Organism: Pseudoips prasinana; assembly: GCA_951640165.1. Classification (NCBI taxonomy): domain Eukaryota; kingdom Metazoa; phylum Arthropoda; class Insecta; order Lepidoptera; family Nolidae; genus Pseudoips; species Pseudoips prasinana. The sequence continues at coordinate 10,102,854 of OX621249.1, read as the reverse complement.
TAGCAGGTAGTGCCACCTGTGTATTAGCTACCACCTAACTGCGGTCGCTAACTCCAAGGGCGGTGATTAAAGCAAACCCCTGCAAATGGTAATATTACCGAAACCTTTGGATCAGGCCTATATACAGCAGTGGACGATATCAGGCTGATGATGTAATTTACCATCCATTTATGAGTCAAACAAATTATAGTCCCGTAAGGGGAAATAACCCAAAACACGAGGCTGCTGAGGTACTACGCGACGAGCTACGAGGCGAGTACCCTCATCACTGACTTCCCAGATATGTACATGCCCACGTCAGTTGTCAATTAACATCTACACACCGCATAATTGAAATTCACTCGTAAAGCTGACGGCCGTTGGGACACAAATGTTTTCGAGTGGCACCATGAACAGGAAGACGTAGCAAACGTCCCATCGATTCATGAGAGCAAAGATAGTGTCCCTGTGTTTGCGCATACACTTGTAGAAACTAACATCAATACATATTACCATAAATATTTCTATATACAAAAATATTATTATACAACTCATATCTAAGATAGATGAAAGGTAGTGTTCTTTCAATCTTTTCTTGAAAAGGATAATATTTAGGATGACGTATGCACGACGGCAGGAAGTTCCGCAACCTGCCCGCCTGGAGAGTGTAGGAGTATATTCTGGAATTTATATTTCTAGTGTGGACGTTGTTTAATAAAATTAACATAATAATAATTAAAAATTAACATAGAGGTGGCATAGTTCTTTCGTTCTGTGAACAGCTTATTCTGGGTGTTCTTTGTTTCTTCAAAATTGCATAGTTTAATTCCACACTGCGGGGGTCACTTTTTTTAAAAGAGAAAAATAATAATGTATGTCTGCATTAAAACGAACGAACGTGACATACTTAATAAAATATATATCTTGGCACAACTATAACACTGCTTTCTGATCTCAAACTAGGCAAAGCTGAAAAACATACTTATATATTTATAAATACATAAATATCATAGGTAAATTACACCCAAAAACAGTAAAAATAATCGGATACAAAGATGAAGAAAGAAAAGAAAGAAGAGTTTATTAGTCAGGGTCACAAACCACTAGACCAAAATGGAAGCCAGTCGTGAAAAAATTTTGGTTTTAATTCAATTTATTGTATGCTCGATACCATACACTAAATAGTTTAGGTACAGACGCCATCAAGCTACCCCAATCTGTCAAATTTCCCCAATTAAAAGTGAACCTTATGCTTTTGTGATAAAGTTGAAAATCTATAAAAGAAATTTGACAGATTGGAGTAGCTGGATGTGCTGGCGTCTGAACTAAGGAGAGGACCAATCACATATAATAATAAATGAGGTTAATAATGAGAAGCTTACAATCTAGTTTCTCAAATAGGTTATTACATTAAGTGTAAGTGTACACTAGTACACTATACTATGTCATACGCAGATGGCTAGCCTCCTTCGAAACTGACCATCCAGGCTGAAATTACACCAATCCTAATGACGACTTGTTAATTGATTTCATTGGAAGCACCTCGTATAACTTCATTTCCTTAATCAACTTTACCAGCACATTGGCTTAATCATTCGAATCCTGGAAATTAATTCAATATAGCGACATTAGGTCTCCATATAATTAGTGGCAGCCAATTATATGAGGACAATAATTCGCGCTCTAATGGAGATTGCGTTAATTACGCTCCCAGTGCGATTGTGTCACAGTGTAAGAAAATTAGTTGGCCACTACTACAGATATCTGATTTTATCGGCTTAAACTGCAATTTTATGCAGTTAGTTAAATATATTATGTGAGGTAGGGCATATGTTTTCTTTAAAGTAGTGACTTTTGTTGGTTAATGTAGTAACCCTGTATGCAGTTAGTTACATATATTATGTGAGGTAAGGCATATGTTTTCTTTAAAGTAGTGACTTTTGTTGGTTAATGTAGTAACCCTGTATGCAGTTAGTTACATATATTATGTGAGGTAGGGCATATGTTTTCTTTAAAGTAGTGACTTTTGTTGGTTAATGTAGTAACCCTGTATGCAGTTAGTTACATATATTATGTGAGGTAGGGCATATGTTTTCTTTAAAGTAGTGACTTTTGTTGGTTAATGTAGTAACCCTGTATGCAGTTAGTTACATATATTATGTGAGGTAGGGCATATGTTTTCTTTAAAGTAGTGACTTTTGTTGGTTAATGTAGTAACCCTGTATGCAGTTAGTTACATATATTATGTGAGGTAGGGCATATGTTTTCTTTAAAGTAGTGACTTTTGTTGCTTTATGTAGTAACCCTGTATGTAAATCTTCAGAGCACATTGAGGAGGGGGAAGAGTCAGCAACGTGTGCATGTGGATGGGAAGTATTAGGTATTAGCTACGGTACTCCATTACAATACCATGTCCAGTCCACCAGTCTAGTCTGATGGCCCAGGACAAATCTGAGCACAAATCAAAAAGATATCGAAAAACTGCAGCGACTGGCATGTGTGGCGATCACTAGCAGTATGAGAACAACACCCACCGTCGCTCTACAAGCAATGCTAGGACTGCCTCCCCTACATCTTTTTGTGCAGGAGGAGGCGACCATAGCAATCTTTAGACTCAGCATGAACGGTACCCTAAGCAGAGACCCTAGAATAAAGTAGTAAGTAATAAAGTTAGTAAATATATTTAATATCAAATAAAAATAACAACTGTTTTTTTTTTGTATGCATATTATATCTATAGCAGATACAAAGTACTTTGATAATGTATACTCACTGATGTATTGTCCTTAATTGAATTAATGCATTGCAATTTTAAGTAACATTTTACATCTGTGAGTAATACATTTCAGAGATATGCCTGGAATTGAGACACTGAATGCTCAAAATTGAATTTTCTCTTTAATAATAATAGACGTTATTCACATACGGCCATCTGATCCCTAATTAAGCAGAGCTTGCACTATGGAAACCACATGACCGATATACTTTTTTTTTGTAAATACCTACATATATATATATAGATAATTACACTCGGATTCAAGACAAACAGACATGTTCATGCACACAAATATCTGTCCTGGGTGTGAATTGAAACCACGACCTACGGTATGAACGGCAAGCATTTACCAACTGGCCCATCATTAAGTCATAAAATATCTTAAGAGAATTTAATCAGTGATTTTTGTTATGTCATTTATCACCTATAGGAATATAAAAACTATTGAATTGCTAATATATTTATGCTATGATTGTACCTTGTAAGTAACATAATAATGAAACGGGAATGTAAATATTTTTCGCAGCCCAAGGTAAAAATAAGCAAAATTGGATGTTAAGCACTGGTACTTAATATTTAATTAATATTATGTCCGAGATTGTTTTTTCTTGTTTTTATTTTTTGTAACATTAAGTAGGCTGAAGTAGGTTTGATTGTTTTATGATTTGCTGTTCAAGAATCTAACCTTTGTTTTCTCGCGTTTTTGTGTTATTATTTTTCTGCCATGAGATTTTCCTATCAATAAAAACTGCTTTAAAAACTATACCTACCTAAACGCTAGGACCTACATATCTATGAGAGCTCAGGAACTGCCCTCATGAAAAATGAATGGCTCAATAAGACGTCTCTAGGCCGACTATCTTGTCTGCGATTTTTTTTAAATACAACGCCCACACTAGTTAAATTAATCCCTGAGCGTGGGGTACTTTACAAATACATAATCAGGATTCAGGACAACGGTTACTATTTATGGGTCACACAATTAGTTGTTTTGCGTGGTGTCTGAGTGCTGGTTGTCAGAGTTGTTCAAACCACCACGTATATCATCATCATATTAGTCGAAAGACGTCCACTGCTGGACAAAGGCCTCCCCCAAGGATCTCCACAATAGCCGGTCCTGCGCTGCCCGCATCCAGCGGCTTCCCGCGCCCCACAAAAGATCGTCGGTCCACCGTGTAGGAGGCCTGCCCACGCTGCGTCTTCCGGTTCGTGGTCGCCACTCGAGAACCTTTCTGCCCCATCGGCCGTCAGTTCTACGAGCTATGTGCCCTGCCCACTGCCACTTCAGTTTTTGGCAATTCTTTGGGCTATGTCGGCTACTTTGGTTCGCTTGCGGATCTCAGCATTTCTGATTCGATCTCGCAGGGAAACTCCAAGCATAGCCCTTTCTATTGCTCTTTGGGTGAACTTGAGCCGCCTGATAAGGCCCATAGTGAGCGACCACGTCTCTGTTCCGTAAGTCATCACTTACGGAACACCACGTATATATTAAATTTTAATTTTATAGCATTATTCGCAATGCAAAGCGTTTATCTAATCTCCAAAATGGGAAATCATAAATTTAATCGTCCGGTAGTTAAAATTTTATAATTTAGAAGGTAGTTTAGAAGGAAATATGATAATTATGATCTTTCACATGCAACTGTGAACATATCAGTCGGCTATGTTTCTAGAAAGCAAAATCGATAGATAATACCTACATCCCCGGAAGGGTGTTAGCAAGGGAATCCTAAATTTGATCTGCCAGCGTGTATCTTTCGTAGCTTAACGCAGAGCGCCTTGCGCCCGATGGTGCAAGTTCGAGATACGCCGGACGATTAAATTTATGCATTCCCATTTTTGAGATCACCATGTATATGGCTTAGAAGTACATTATAAAAACATAAGCATCGCTGCTATAATTATGTTAGGTACCTACTTATGCCAAATACTTAATCAATGATATAAATCAACAGAAATCTAATAAAGTTCCTTTTTTACGCAAAGACCCGTCAAAGTAATAATGTTCAAAGAATTAATGAAGTAGAATTTAATATATTCCCCCTTTTTATACCGAGCTCTGAAGATCAGTAGAAAAGGGGAGATTCATCCAATTTGACTGCCGTAAATTTTTATTAACTTTGTTACTTGAAATTTTGTCAAAAATAGGTTCGGAACCTACATTATTCATTTAATCTACTGGAAAATTTTTCCACAAAATATTAGCAATATAAAAATATTAGTTTACAACATAATAATTGTGGAATTACATGAGTAGGTAGCAATGAACATTAAAGTTAATTTAGAATATATGCGTATAAATTTACCTTTTTAGGGTTTCGTATCTTAAGGGTGAAACTCTATTATTCTGACTCCGCTGTCTATCTGTCCGTCTGTCACCAGGCTATATCTCATGAACCGTGATATTTAGATAGTTGAAATTGACACAGATGATGTAGGTATTTTTGTTGGCACAAAAACAATTTGTTTGATTTGTTCGCTATAACAATAAATACTAAAAAAGCAGGTTAAAATAAATATGTAAGGTGTCTTCCATATAACAGCCGTGATTTTTGTATCGTTTTTGCTCGATATTGACAAAGGCACCATGGAGACGCTTAAATTATTCACAGAATATTTAGTTTAAAAATAAATAAAATTACTTTAAAAATAAAACAAATTCAAAGATATATATATAGTTAAGATACCCGACTTACCATGAGTAAGTCAAGGCTCATAGAAACTAGCGATCGCTTCGCGTCCACCATCAATTCTAGTATAGACTGCAGCAGCATGCACTCGTATAGACAATAAATCTTCGCGTCTTCACGTATTAACGTCTAATGCAAAACATTCCAAAAACCGACCCTCTCTTTCGACCCGTTAGTAAACAGCCTTTGTTGAAGTTCAAACTCCAAAGGGGGTGCCCTCTGATTCCGGTTACTTCTTTTTTAGTATTTTTATTTTATAGATGGAGCCCGAGTATTAGGCAGAATAAAACTATTGGACCTCGTTCCATGCAGCTAAACGTATATGAGTATGGATGGATTTATGGATGTTTGTTACTCTTAAAAGCAAAAACTACCCAACGGATTTTGATGAAACTTTGTAGTAACATAGCTTACACATCCGAATAACACATAGGCTATAATTTATCAATTTTAACGCGGGTAAAACCGCAAGGCACGGCTTGTATATGTATAATATTATTACGTCTATCTGAGTATCAGTAGTTTCTCATTTGACACTGCTGGACAAAAGCCTCCACAAAAGATCGCCAAAATGGAATTGTGTCCATCATTTGGAGAAATATGCCATAATCGCCACGCTTGGTATACAGGTTGCCGAATGCAGTATCATGGTCATAGTACTCGGGGAGGCGCTGCTGCCCGTTCTCTGGTAGATATTGCCTTGGGAATTCTACGCCCCCTACAGGATGAGATGGGGTGGTGTTGTTTTTTGCCGTCTGCGGCACAACAAGCAGTAGTAACGCAGATTCGTAGAAGAAAAAAGAAACGTAGCGCAGATTCGTAGAAGAAAAAAGAAACGTAGCGCAGATTCGTAGAAGAAAAAAGATACGTAGCGTAGATTCTAACTCAAATAAAACTTTTCCATCTGGAACTGCATACATCAGAAGTTGTAACATAACCAACAGTGTGAACCGCAAAGCGTAACAATTAATGTAATATTAGTTTCTAACTACGAAACTGAGGACATCCGATCCGAAGTTCGTGTAGATTCCGGTTCGCGAACTGGGTTCGAACTGGGACATTTATGTTTCTACCAACTTCGCGGAGATAACAGGAAAAACTGTTTCCAATGCCTATGTTGCGGCAGTTGGATTATTCTTAATTTCCGCTATTTAATCCCCAACAAAAACAGAGAAGTGTTTCAATATATAAGCGTTGGTTTATCTGTCTTAGTAGTGGCTTTTTTAACCGCCTCGCTGTTCTAGGAGTAGCCTGTTTCACCACAAGTAATTAGGTTCAAGGGACCAAATCCCGGGTCTGCAAAAAAGTGACCCTGAATATTTTCTGTAAAGAAAAATTCTCAGCATCTGCCCGGAGCCTAAAAATGACAGTGTGCCTCGGATAGTCCGTAAAGCCATCGTTCCTGTACCTGACCTCTCCCAGTTGTGTCAGGTCATAAGAGTAAAGGAATAGAAAGTGCACCTGTGTTTCTAAACACACTTGTGCACGGTTATATGTCCCGCGTAGATGGCTATTCTCTACTGAGAGTGGCCGCCACAGCTGAAACTCTATCTGCAAGACATTATTATTATTAATTTTGACTTAGTAGTTAGACATAATAACTCGTTTTGAATATTTTGGAATATTAAAAAAACAACATTACCGAAGTAAGATCTTAAATAGCAATGACTATAATTTCTCTAATAATTATAATTTATTCAGTAAACATATTTCACTACCTTGTTCGCATATTTATTGTCCACAGATATCTGATGTCCTATTGTCTACTTGGCTGCGCGGTGACGTCTGAGTCTTAAGTAAAAGTAGCGAGTCCTGTGTCCTAAAGATGCCAGTCTAAGAAAGGTTTCTTACAAACATATTTACAGACATCAGGAACGCCTAGTTAAAATTCTAACTGGAAATTATTCAGAATAATCAGGAGAGCGACTTCTGAATACCAATATCGTTAAATCAGTTATATATGAGTATATACATATACATTCGATAGCTCAGCTCTGCGTCCTAGTTATAGTAATGTAATTTATGCTATTACGTACCGAGTAATCAAAAGTAATAATTTTGTAGCCGAATCAAAATAATTATTTCTATCTCCATCCAATTAACTGTGGTAAATTACTTTGAGATTCATATCTGAAAGTGAGAACGGAGTCGACAAAGTAACTATTCAGCTGACATATTTATTAAACCAAAAGGAATCCTTCTTTAATTTTTGTGAACCCAAAAGGAAGCCCAGGTTACCGTTATTTTGGGCTTCGATGGATCGGGCTCCTTTTGAAAATCATACCTCACACCCTAAAACACAGGACATATAGCCAAGAGATGCTAAATAAAATAATATTTTAAACATAATTATTTAATGGGACATTGAAAATAAGTCAATAAAATTCACAGCATATTGGAGTCAAAATGAATCTAGATTGGTTTCATGACGTCCATCATCATCATCATATCAGCCGAAAGACGTCCACTGCTGGACAAAGGCCTCCTTCAAAGATCTCCACAATTGCCGGTATAGCGCTATTAGCATCCAGCAGTTTCCAGCCACCCAGCCAGCACGAGATCATCGGTCCATCTTGTAGAATCGAACCGGAAGACGCAGTATGGGCAGGCGCCCGCCGATACTGCGTCTACCGGTTCGTGGTCGCCATGACGTTCATACTTTTTTTTTATTTTGCCTGCGCATGCGACCCGCTAAAGGGGTCTGTGTGTATGTCGGACTCGCACCGACTAAACCTAACCTGACGTGGATAGCGGTATCAGGCACCGAAAGTCCACGGAAACGCGGGTATGCTACTCCGGTGCTCATGTCATACATACTTAGAGATGTAAAATGACTGAATATGACTAGTTACAATTGTCATAAACCTTAAATGGCCGGTCATTTACTGTCAAATTCAATCAATTTGACTCAAATATTATTCTCTATTCTCGACTACCACCCAATTATTTATTTATTTAGGTACCAAATTTATACGCAGTTTTAAATGAAGCAACGTTTTATTTTATTATATCATGAGAGGATAAGACGACGTCAAAGTCGATGCGTGAGGCGATGCGACGTTGCCATTTTGTCTTAAATGCACGCATGATTAGACGCATTAAATGCACGCATGTACAATGATTAACACAATATAATAATACTATAAATCATAAAAACCACACTTTTGTTTCAATTTAGAAGTTGTAGACTTTTATCAACGACAAGAACTTAAAAGGTACTAAAATATTACTGAAATCAAATTGACTGAAAATGACCATTTTTGACCAATTTGACCGTAAATGACAGTCAGTCTAATTCAGTCACTTTATTCATTTTCAACACTATACATAATACTAATAAATTACTATAAATAAAAGTATTAAAAGATTTATTTAAGGTTATTTTTTTATAAGGACTAGAAACTTTTTTTGAGAACACTTGTCAGCGCTCAGCATTATTCGTTTTCGCGTTCTGTAAACAAGTATTTGGCAGACATATTTCTTCTACATTAATTAAAATTAAATTTGTAGGTACCTACTCAAACTAACAGTATGAGACTATATAATATTAAACAAATATTGTACGTATTAGGTTACCTATATTCTGGCGTACATTAATTTAGAGGAATTGAAATTTATAATACCTTGGTTAAATTCCAAATTCTAGAACACAGCTGGGTATATTTTAATTACTAGCAAACCACCTTGACTTATATACTGTTGTTAAGACAACCAGATTAAGTTTAGTCCTATTCGTACACGTGTCATCATCATCATCATCATTACAGCTTAAATAAGTCCACTGCTGGACAAGCCTCCCTCAAGAATCATCTTGAGGGGATATGCCATAATCGCCACGCTTGGCAGGCGGGTTGGCGATCGCAGTATGATGGTCGTAGTACTTAGAAGGAAGCTGCTTCCCGTCCTCTGGTAGATATTCCCTCGGGTCGACTTCTACGCCCCCCACGGGATGAGATGGGGTGATGATATTCTGATTCTGATATTTGTCGCCGTCACCACACAGCGTGTAGAATCCAATAATCGTTTCGTGATCCTTTTGGTTAAATACTACCCTCATAATTAATCAATCAGTCCCAAGTATCATTTGAGAATCCATGGCAATTGCCACAAGCTTTATTGAAACCAACATCAGTTCTAATCATGTTAATTACCTATTTGTTCTTTTAGTGTTTAAAGATCAGATAGTATTTATTTGTTCAATTTTGACAACTGTAGCTGTAACGAGTTAGACTAAGCGTCATCGCCAATGGTAATGCGAAAAATTAAGAAAAAAGCGGAGATTTAGTTCAATCTTATATATTTTGGAATAGATACTATTTATTTAATTTTTAGGGATAAGAATAGACAAAAATTGCAACTGGAAAGCACACATTGACGAATTGTGCGGAAGGGTAAATAGATTTGTTTTTGCTCTAAGTAGAATAACCCGCGTAGCTGGTACAGACGCTGCATTACTTGCATATCATGGTTATGTTTCTTCAATACTACGGTATTGTATTATAATATGGGGTTATTCTGTGGACGTCATTCAACTATTCCGAGCGCAAAAAAAATGTATTCGAATAATAAGCAAAGCCCTACCATTAGATAGCTGTGTCCCTCTATTTAAAAAGTTTAAAATATTACCTCTCCCGGCCTTATATGTATTCGAAATTTGTATCTTTGTACGTGAGAATATAACTTTATTTGATATGCACAATGATATTGTAATTAGGAAGAGTCGCAAAATTCATAAATTATGTGTACCGTCACAGAGAATTTCACTTTTCTCTAATAATGTTTTTTGTATGGCAATTCGTGTTCATAATAAATTACCTGATGTATTCAAAACACTAAATCCCTGGACATTTAAAAACAAACTATTTAATTTTCTATTATATAAATGTTATTATTCAGTTGACGACTTTTTAAAGGAAAAATTCGATGCTACATTTAAATTAGACCATAATGCAATGTAAAACTCAAAAACTGTGCCCTTTTTTCAGTACTTGGGAATTGTTTCAGAATTAATAATTTTGTAAATTGAATTTGTATTAATTATAAGAATATATTTGACCTGTAAACATTTGTGCGCCGGAAACGGCAGAATATTTTAGACATTTTAAACTGTAACAACCTGTGACAACAATATTCTTACAAATAAATAATTCTATTCTATTCTATATAGGGTTGAAATGGTCAGGTTTACTACTGATATAGAGTCGGCTATAGAACCATCAAAATTTATAAATTGAATAAAATCGGAAATAGGCACGCAACAAGATGCGGCAGTCAGAATAGTATCTCGGGGGCACTATTCTGCACCGGGGAGCTTCCAATAGAAGCCCACGGCAGGTGGGCTTAGTTGGTGCGAGTCCGACATACCCACCCGTAGAAACTATCTGCGGGTGGCATGCGTAGGCATTCCCCCTGCCGTACAAAAAAAAGGGAACTCTATTCTAACAGCTGCATCTTGTTGCGTCCATTCGTCCGTCTATAGCCAGCAGCTCCGGGAAGAAAGCGATCAGTTTGTGCTACAGTCGCTGTTCCGGTTTACGTGTCCTGAGGAACAAGTAAATGTCCTCTCAGGACACACACGTTGTCACACGTGGGACATGGGGGTGATTCGGATACTCCTCGTCATAAAGTATAATAATAATATCTGGGGACAAATATCTGGGGACAATGTCACACAGATCATCCTAGCCCCAAAGTAAGCAAAGCTTGTACTATGGGTACCAGGCGACGATATACATACTTATATAGATAGATAAATACATAGAAAACATCCATGACTCAGAAACAAATATTCGTGCTCATCACACAAATATTTGCACTTAATGGAATTCGAACCCAGGACCACCAGCTTCGTAGGCAGGAGCACTACCAACTAGGCTACGGTGACCGTCAAAGTAGTTCAAGGGAGCATCGGAATCCTGCAATCTTGGGGTTCCTCCCTTATGCGCCAAGAGAAGTCCACCGCAGGTTAGTTTTAGCCATTGCCAATCCGACATACACGCCCGCAGACACCTTTTACGGTTGGCATGCGTAAGAATTTCCTCAGCTTTAACAAAAAATAAGATTTAATATTGGTATAAATATGAGGCTTAATTAAAAAAACTTATTTTCCTATTTCACTCACGTCAAAAAATATCGCTTCCCGAGGGAGTATCTACCAGAAATCACGCTGCAGCGTCTCTCTGAGTACTATGACCATCATACTGCGATCGCCAACTCGTCTGCCAACCGTGGCGCTTATGGCATATCCGTCCAAATTATTGTGACCACTCCATTGTAGATAACCTTATGGGGAGGCCTTTATCCAGCAGTGGACGTTATTGGCCTGAAATGATGATGATGAGTAAAGTTCGAGAACTTAAGTTCAGAAGCTTTACCTAAGTGATTACTTATCACACTTTTGAAGATGTTACATTGTCTAGTAAACATCCTAAACTAGATGTAGTAATCTCGCAAACAATTCAGATCGTGTTATAAAACCAAAACGAAGATTTAATCAATCTAATCTTATATAACAATATTAGTAAGATTGATGGTAATTCTCTTTTCATTGTTTTACCAGGACCAAGAATCTCCTTTTGTTCTTGTTAACACTGAAAAGTAAAAAAGTATACTTGGAAACAAGTTTTCGCGGCTAAACTGTATTAAAATTGTTTAATTTATTTCGCATATTTTTTTACTAAACAAACTCTTTTCAGTAAATTTTAAAGTGATACAATAGTCACACTTATAAATGAAAATCCCATATAAATTAGTTAAAATTACTAATACACGATCATCGATCAGCGATGATTATAATTAATTCACGAATAAAAAGTCAATGTGTTGTTACCACAGTGCTCTGAGGTTGTTACACATCACATTTTATTTTATTCCCATTTGTTTTGCTGCGCGGAGAAGTCTGAGTTTTAAGTAAAAGTCAAATCATGAGTAATGGAGTCTTGTAGAGAAGTCTTAAACACTGCCCATATGATAAGTAAGTACCGCATACTTGTTTGTTTGAGTTGTTCAACCCGCCTGTTAGACATCTGACATGGCTTAACAACTTTTTCTAATGACTACAACCGGGACCGCAGCTTAACGTGCCGTCCGTAGCACGGAGACGCTCAGGAATTAAACGACTTTGGTGGTCACTCATCTATGGAGTAACCGCCCGCTTAGTTGCTTGAGCATCTAGCAATGAGCAGATATTTACCATTCCGTTAACAGCTAGCCTGTTAGCTAGTAATGAGGCGCTCATAGCTAGATGCTCTCACTGGTCCGCAAGCGATCGGCGAGGTTAAGCAATTAGGCTCCCGGTCAGTCCATAGATGAGTGACCGGCAAAGTGGTTTAATTTATGAGCGTCTCCGTGCCTCGGAGGGCACGTTAAGCTGTCGCTCCCAGTCTAGTCATTAGACAACAGTCGTTAAGCCATGTCAGAGGCCTACTGGGCGGCTTGTGCAACTCTGACACTAGGGTTACCACTACTCATACGATAAGCAAGCAAGCTAGCCATAGAGGCTTCACTGATGCACTGGACGATAAGAGCGAGCAGGGTCTCAAGCCGTCGAGCAAATACAACTTGCCAGAGGGCAAGCCTTCTAAGTAAGTTTGTAGTTCGAACCTCGCATCAAGGCGGTCATAGACGTGGAAATACCACTGTCGTTCTACATTAATACATGATCCTTGCCTTCCCGATCTTCATTCGAATTCGGATTGAGGAAGGCACATCATTGATTCAAATGGAAACGAAGTCTAAATAAAATAAAGGAACACTTTCTTCAATCAATTAAGCAGGCAGGCAGCTAATATTTATGTATATATTATATGTTTATTATATATATGTTATATAATTAGGTATGTAGTTACGTAAGTAACTTAGTATGTAGTATTAGTAAGCAGGTTTATGTATATATTTATTTACCACTGGTAGATTCTGTTTTGTTTTTATTTTTGTATTATTTTCATTACCTTAGTTCATAGTATAAATTGTTGTGCACTGTTTGTAACCCATTACATATAAGCTCTCACTCTAACAAAGGTTGCTGGAAGAGAACTCATAGTTGAGTTAAGCTCGCCTGTGTACATGATGTATCTAATCTTTTTTTTGTAAATATGTATTTCTGTGTGCAATAAAGTATAAAATAAAATAAGTCTCATTGAAATATGCGTCTGTGTTTTATTGAGTATTTAACAAATCCCAGAGATCCCAGTAACTTTAAAGTACTTGTATTATTGTAATAGAAGTATTTTACACTTAAAGGTCTCTGCACACAAAGGGCGCGGCGCGGCGGGACGGGACGGCGACGCGACACTGAGGAGTTGTAATGTACTAGATAATACGGGCGACGCCACACACAGCGTCGCGTCGAGCGGGACGGCTCTGTGTGGCGTCGCCCGTTATATGAGCTCATACACATGAGTAGCCGACGACACGTCTCGGCGGCAGCCGTCGACCTATAGCGATACTTGCAGTTGTAAGTTGTAATCAGTCGACTGCAAATAGTTCAAGAGTGCGCACGCGTCACGAATTTGTAAAATGAGTTCCAGTGGCGAAATTGATGTTGAATTGCTAATAGTGGCAATAAAGAAAAATGCTTGTATTTGGAATTATAAATTAAAAGAATCTATACATATAATAAAATCGTAGGAAAGTCGAAACTATACATTGAATATTTTTTTAAAGGATACTTGGGGCGTGATCTACTATCGATATCGAAGCCAAAAATATATGTCGGCGCTGAGTAACAAGTTGTGAAGAAACGCGCGCACGTGCAACGTGACATCATCGCACCCCGCTCTGTGAATCAGGCGAGGTGGGGACGGAGCGATAACCGGCTATATAAAGCGACTCACAGTACGGCCGGAGTTAGTTGAATCGAGGCGCTCGAATCGTCAACACCTCTTAATAGTGACACTGTTCACGCCTGAATCATTCTTATATTATTTTTATATTAAATTTATGTTATTTTCTATCAGTTTGGTTTAATAAATTAATTTAATACGCAAATATCGAAGTTTTCGTTTTAAAACCATGTCTAAAGACCAGTTCACAATTGATGGTGGCTCTATGGATCATCGCCCACCTTCGCCAATTCTACAACAGATTACGGCTCCATCCGAAATCAGAAGTGGGATCAACGATGGAGCTCCTTCAGCTTCATCAGCCCGCACAGGAGATGGCACAAACCAGGCACTATCCGCATTGGCTGGTATTATTGAAAATTTGACACGGCAGCAGCAAGCAAGTATGCAAGCTAATCACGAGTTTCTTGCAGGACTACTTAGCCAAGCAGTGGCTCCTTCAAAACGACCACGGTTAAATGATATTTATATTGCACCATTTGACCCTGATAATGATGTACCAGTACGAGATTGGTGCGAGCACGTTGATAGAGCAAAAACCCATTGGCAACTGACAGATTATGAAGTATGTACAAAAATTGCTGGCTTACTACAAGGTCGTGCCAAAACTCTAGGAGACACGTGGTTAGTGAAGTCCCCGATATGGTGTGATATCCGAGAAGCATTAATACAAACTTTTGAGCCCGAAGCACGTTATTCAAATGATATATTGAAATTGCGAAGTTTTAAATTTGATATGGCAAACCCAGCTGAATCTATTACTAGAGCTTGGAATATTTGGAAACGAGTAATCAACGGTGATAAGGACAAGGACACTGTGGAAGCTGTAATTGGCTGCATAGACAATGAGTTTCTACGATTACGTTTACTGTCTAGTAAGTGTTCAACTGTCCCTGAGTTAATTTCTGTAGCAGCTACCATTAAACAACGAGAAACCCGGCATGGTGAAGCACCTGCCAAACGACCAAGACTAAGGAACAATAGAGATGACGCTATTATTTGTTTCAAGTGTGGAAAACCTGGTCATGTTCAAATGAATTGTAACAAAGTTAACGAGAAGTTAAGTGATCCTAAGCCATTGTTGAGTACAAATAATACAAACGAATCTAGGAATCGGATGGAACGCCCTAAACCTAAGTGCAGTTACTGTGATAAAATTGGTCATACCGAATCCGCTTGTTTCAAAAAGATGGGAGATGAAGCGGAAAAGGTAAATTTAGCAAGAGAATCCGATGAAATATTGACACCGATGGCTATTATGATCAACCAATGTAAATTTATAGCATTATACGATAGCGGTGCTGCACGTTCCTTGGTAATACGTTCTGTCAGTCAATGCGTTCCTGGAAAACGTGAAGATTGTACCATAATGCTTAAAGGCATTGGGAGTAAAAGTATTCCTATTTTGTCCTACCAAAAGATTATAGTGACGTGTGATATTAGCGGTATTTTCATAGAAATCGGCTTCCATATTGTTGAAGACCATGAAACACCCTGCGATCTTATGATAGGAGCAGAAATAGTTAAAGGTACAGGTTTATGCGTACTCATTACTGAAGCGGGTGCAACCTTGATGAGACATTTAACTATTTCAAACCTCAATATGGTTGAAGACCCTTTCAGTAACTTGGATACTGATTTGACCGATACGGATGAAATATGCAAGTTAAAAAAGTTACTGTTAAGGTTTAGAGAGACATTTGCTACTGGTATTCCGAAAAAACAAGTCACTACTGGAAGTTTGTATATACAGTTAAAAGATGTAACTAAAATAGTATCCAGAAGACCCTATCGTATGGCCCCAGTGGAGCGACAAAAATTGAAGGACATTATTAACGATTTGATAGTTCATGGGATCGTTCGAGAAAGTACGTCAGATTATGCTAGGCTTGTTATTCTTGTTAAAAAAAAGAATGGAGAAGATCGAATGTGCACTGACTATCGAGAGTTAAATAAAAATACTATCCCCATCAAGTTTCCCCTTCCGATAATTTCAGATCAGATTGACAGACTATCAGATGCTACCTATTTCATCAGTTTAGATATGGCACAAGGATTTTACCAAATTCCAATCAAAGAAGATTCTGTACCCAAAACTGCTTTTATTACACCAGATGGTCTATACGAATATGTAAGAATGCCGTTTGGCCTGATGAATGCACCAGCTGTGTTTCAGCGCGCTATAATGACTGCATTACGACCTTTACTGGACCATGTTTTGGTATATATGGATGACGTATTGATAAAATGCAAAACATTCAATGAAGGATTGCAGACTCTTGAAAAAGTTTTAGCAGCTTTAACTGAAGCTGGGTTTACAGTAAATGCAAAAAAGTGTTCGTTTTTCAAGACATCGATTGAATATCTTGGAAATCTTATCACGAAAGGTACGGTTCGTCCAAGCCCACGAAAGGTAGAAGCCTTAGAAAAATCTGTAGTACCAACAAACGTTAAACAGGTACGACAATTTTGTGGCTTGGCTGGCTATTTTAGACGTTTTATTCCATCCTTCTCTGAACGTCTAATTCCACTTTACAACTTAACAAAAGAAGATGCTAAATTTCAATGGCCTGCAGAGTGTGAAAATGCTAGACTTGACATCATACGTCGATTGACTTCAGCTCCAGTTCTAACAATCTTTCAAGAGGGACAACCAATCGAACTGCATACCGATGCTAGCAGCACCGGGCTGGGTGCTATACTCATTCAAATACAGGACGGCCGACAGCATGTAATAGCTTATATGAGTATGAGAACAACTGAACCAGAAAGTCACTACCATTCTTATGAGCTAGAAACACTAGCAATAGTAAGAGCAGTGAAACACTTCCGGCAGTACCTCTATGGCAGGGTTTTTACAATTATTACTGACTGTAACGCTATAAAATCATCTTCAAGTAAACATGAACTTTTACCCAGAATCCACAGATGGTGGTCATTTCTCCAGCATTACAATTTTAAAATAGAATACCGGCAAGGAAGCCGAATGAAACACGCAGACTTCTTTAGCCGCAACCCTACCACGTGCATTAACTTAGCGCAAAATGTTGATACATGGCTAAAGATTGAGCAAAGGCGCGATGCAGACTTAGCCGCAATTATAAAAAAGTTGGAACGCAACGAAGATGTACGTGATTACCGCATTCAAGATTTAGTTTTAGAACACTGTCATGATGAGAATGAACCTGGTTGCAAAAAATGGAAAAAAGTGGTTCCAAAAACATACCAATGGAGCATAATTAATGCTTATCATACCGCACTAAAACATTTTGGACGGGAAAAGAGTCTCTGCAAGATTCGAGAAAATTACTGGTTTCCTGAAATGTCTACGACCGTAAGACGATTCGTAGACAATTGCGTTATATGCAAAACCAGTAAAGGTCCTTCCGGAGCCAAACAAGCAGAAATGTATCCCATCGAGAAGAAACCCATTCCCTTCGATACCATTCATATAGACATGACTGGCCATTTAACCAGAAGAGGTAACAAGCATGAATACGTTGTGGTTATTATCGATGCTTACACCAAATTTGTTACTTTGACCTATGCTACTGATAAGACAGCCAACTCAATGCTACGCGCTCTAAAACATGTGGTGTTTCTATTTGGAGCACCTAGACAAATCATAAGTGACCAAGACACTGCTTTTAAAGCCGAATTTGAAGAATTTTGTTTGAGCCACAACATCCATCAACATTTTATAGCTCCTGGAGTTAGTCGAGCAAATGGGCAGGTTGAACGGATGATGGCTGTTGTTAAAAACGGATTAACTATCATCCGCAATTATGAAACTCAAGACTGGAAAAGGGGTTTAGACGCACTACAGTTAGCAATAAACTGTACTAAAAACAAAACTACAAATGTAAGTCCAATAAAAGTACTTACGGGAAGACAGTGTGCAATACCACCAGAATTAGTATCATTAATTGACGTGGAATCTAAGACAGTATGTCGAAATCAACTCGATGATTATATAACAAAGAAAATGGACAAAAAAGGAAAAGAAGATAAGGTGAGATTTGACCAAGGAAAAGCCAAAGTAAAGAGGTTCCAAAAAGGAGACATTGTTTTGTTTAAGACAAACCCTAGGTCCCAAATTGGACTTGACCTTAAATATCCAGATGCTTATGTTATCTGGAAAATACTGCCCAGTGACCGTTACCAAGTTAAAAAGATAACAGAACGTGGACGACCGAAGAAAGTAGCCCATGACCAACTTCGGCTTGCGCCAAAACCAAACGAGGCCACGAATCAGGATGCCATGTCGGCGCAAGATGAACCTGCAATGGTACAAGAATCGAGTGAGCCTGAACCTTGTTCTGATGATCAGACTCAAGTTTAGAAGAAAAAAAAAGTAAAGGTAATGTACACCTTATGAATTGATTGTGTGCTATGTTAATAAATAACGTAAGTTGAGGACAGGGGCCTCCTTACTTTTGTAATGGATAACGTAAGTTGAGGACAGGGGCCTCCTTACTTTTGTAATGAATGACGTAAGTTGAGGACAGGGGCCTCCTTACTTTTGTAATGAATAACGTAAGTTGAGGACAGGGGCCTCCTTACTTTTGTAATGAATAACGTAAGTTGAGGACAGGGGCCTCCTTACTTTTGTAATGAATGACGTAAGTTGAGGACAGGGGCCTCCTTACTTTTGTAATGAATAACGTAAGTTGAGGACAGGGCCTCCTTACTTTTGGAATAAATGACTAAGTTGAGGACAGGGGCCTCCTTATACAAGTTGTTTAAAGTTCTATCTGGAGAACCAGTTGAGTTATAACCTACTTCGCATTTAAATTTCTTTTAAGGTCGAAGGCGACCTTATGCAGAATGGCCGTGTCGGCGCTGAGTAACAAGTTGTGAAGAAACGCGCGCACGTGCAACGTGACATCATCGCACCCCGCTCTGTGAATCAGGCGAGGTGGGGACGGAGCGATAACCGGCTATATAAAGCGACTCACAGTACGGCCGGAGTTAGTTGAATCGAGGCGCTCGAATCGTCAACACCTCTTAATAGTGACACTGTTCACGCCTGAATCATTCTTATATTATTTTTATATTAAATTTATGTTATTTTCTATCAGTTTGGTTTAATAAATTAATTTAATACGCAAATATCGAAGTTTTCGTTTTAAAACCATGTCTAAAGACCAGTTCACAATTGATGGTGACTCTATGGATCATCGCCCACCTTCGCCAATTCTACAACAGATTACGGCTCCATCCGAAATATAATTTTTAGAATTTTTGTCTTTGTATCTGTTTGTCTGTATGTATGTCCGGGCTAAAATAAAAAAGTACTGTATGGATTTACTTCAAATTTTACATGAATATTACTAAGAGGTCGGGTCAACATATAGGCTATATATATTATCACGCTATCACCTAAGGGGGAGGAGCTGTGATAATTTATAAAATTTAACGTGGGTAAAACCGCGGGGCACAGTAATAAAACCATTAATATATAATACATCCATAAATAAAAGAAAACGCCACTGGTAAGTAGTTTGTTTTAATCCATTATAAAAATAGCATATGTGTTTTACAGATTATTTCACATTTTATTATTTTACAAATAATCTGTTACCAATTATGCTATATTTAACTTCTAAACTATTTACAGTGGACTGATTACAATTCGAACTGCAAGTGTCGCTTTGGGTCAACGGCTGCCGCCGACACAATGTCGTCGGCTACAGTAACTTCTGCCGCTGTCAACATGCCGCTCAGGTGTATAAGTTCTTAGTGGGATCGCCCAATAAGGTAATTCGTATAATTAAATTTAGAGCTAAAACATGGTACACGGTATAGCACTTTTGATATTTTATTCAACCGCATATAATGAGGTCTTGGGTTTAAATCCCAGGTAAGGGAAAAAAGTTTTTTTATGTCAGATCAGACACCTAGTTGAGGTGAAACTTCTGTAAATGCCCGTGCCATGGAGAGCATTCAAATCTGACAATACTAAAAAAATACTTTTCATAACAAGCTTTCTTACTTAAAACCCATTCTTCATGTATTTATAGCCTTTGTTAAGTTTTCAAAGGTGTTCTATATTGAAACCACACATTTTATAGATCCCTTGAAGTATAATGGAAATGTATATAATATGTACCGACTTCCTTTGTGCGATTTTGCTTTGAATGAAAATGAATAAGATATTTAGGTAAAATTCATCGTCGCTATGTAATGAATCGAAAGTCAAAATGGCTAGTTTTTGATAGCTATTTTTCCGTAAATAGAATAATTAATCATTTATTGCTTTAAGAGCATTTTATTGGTGAATTACCACTTATAGATAAGTATAACAAGATGTAATAGAATAACTTAACTTTAAGTATTATTACGCACTCGTAGGTTCTGCACATTAAAACTCCGAGATATTTTCCACACACAATATTTAATCGAACAGAGTAACGTTCTCATCTACCGTCGTACAAAGAATTCCTCTTTAATAATTCTCCTACCCTATTTATATTTTTATCAGTGACAACCATTTGAAAGTCTTATATCGATTTATTAATAGTTATAAGATGTAAAATTATTATAGAAATATTATAGTAATTAATAAAATGATAATCACTAATCAAATAAATAATCAGAGTGTAAAAATATTATTATAACATAGCAGCTACGTCATAACCGCTATTGAGTACTAGATATAACACTATATATAATGGGTATTATATGGGTGGTATCTATAAGTGGGACAAGTTTATTAAAGATGCATAGGTTTATAAAATATAAAAAATAATGGTAGAGAATGCACACACACTTTTAATCTATGTAATCTCCCCAGGGGATTAGTCTTTATTGTGACTGGCAGGTAAGACCAAAGTTCGACATCAAGTTCTAGTAAAGATTACGTTGAATCTATTATTGGGAAATATTGACATAAAGAAAAATAAGATTTTTAAAGTAAGAATTCTTCGTTTGAAGGCAGATAAAATATGTGATGAACACGTAAATAAAATATTAGATTTTCCATTATCGACACTTTACTTAGGAGCCGTCAAATATCTTACAAGCTTGCGTCGGTGTGTTTTCAATGTGTTTATTGGTGCCTTGTGCCTGTTTCAATTTTGAAATGAAGGTAATCTATTTCTTGTAAATATTGATGAAAACGCAACAACAAATAAGAGAAGGGTCCACGCATAGGATTTATATTTGAATTTATATTGTTTTCACAAGTGCAGTAGAAAATAGCAGCCTTGCTGCATGACCATTTCCGCCTAGTAATAAATAAAAAAAGATTTTATTCACGTAGACTTCAAAAAGGCGCTTGTAAATAGTCATGTTTGTAGTAATATAGTTAAGTATACATAATTATTTCTGGTTACATAGATATTTAAGAACACGGATTCTATGAAAACATTTATAAAATTTATTTTATTATAGTAATGATAAGCTTTTATTAAGTTATATGTGATATATTTATTATATATATATATATATATATATATATATATATATATATATATATATATATATATATATATATATATATATATATATATATATATATATATATATATTTTTATATTTATATATGTATATAGTTATATATAGTATAGATGATATATAATATGTAAGTTAAGTATAAGTTTGTAGCGTATTAAGTTCACTGTTTTAGTCATGGTACCAGTGCGTACCATGTCATCATTTGTGTACACTGACAACTACCGCAACTATTTTTATTCCATACTCCAATCCCTGCCTAGGTTAGTGATAAGGCCGCCAATTGTACATTTCTGTAATGCATCCTTGTTCTTTATATTGTATTTTACTTGGTGTACAATAAAGAGTTATCTATCTATCTATATTTCGAAATATGCTGCAGTAGTATCGTAAGAAAATTAAAAACATTCAGAAGAATTCTGTTTATTTATTTATCGTATATATAATGATTAGTTTATTATAAATATTTCGATATAAACTGGTCAAACATTGGGACTGAGAATTAGTCTAATTTGATGATTTTCCAAATAGCTATAAAGCACAGCACAATATTAAAATTAAATTAAGTAGCGTGAGTTGGAAAAATACTATATTTATGTAAGTAGGGTGAGTCATAACACGCGGTGTACAGGTGTTATGCTTGGTGCAGATATTAAGAGGTTTGATAAATTGCATGTATCAATTAATTGACTAATATAAATTGAGAGTATAAATACTCAAATGTTCACAATATCAAATGGTTAATAAAACAAATAATTGATTTGTTTCTGGCACTCGGCGTAAAGGCCTACTGCGGTACTCTCCCTTCGTTTGCTCAGCTCGTGCTTAGTATGGTCACAATTTTTTTTTTTTTGTATAAATTACAATTATATATTTTTAAATCAAAATTGCACATATATTAATTGCAGATATTTGATAATTTATTATTCTTTTTGTCCTAAAACCTTATCACTTTACTTTATTTCGAAATTTAGCAACATTAACGTCAGTCCAAATTTATCTAGTTGCTGGGCTTCAGTGAAGCGGACTTTGTAATTTACAATACCGGTTAGCGTTTGTATGTGTATCACGAATCCTACTGGTAGGTACTCTATTCGTGTGCCGATCCCTTGGGTCATACTGTCAGACTTCTCGCGAAGCAAATGCGAACTTGGCAATAGTAAATTAGAATTTATCGATACAGGGCAAGTCGAGTTAAGTGTGCCTACAGAGGATTTACGGTACTGTCAGTGTAAAATATACTGAAAAAGCTTTGGCACAGAAGCAGATTGTTGCGTCGAGCGGAAAATTACTTCTGGCTGCACTTAGTGTTGGGTTGCAACCCTAGCTTAAGCGAATACTCTTAAATAAAGAGTGCAGGAAAATCGCAGATGGATTTCATATTGAGCTATTCATTGAACTACACCGAAAATTTTAGTCGAAATATTAAAAAAAAAAACACTGGAACGTTAAAATAATAGTTATTTTATAAAAAATCAATTTAAAAATATTGTTGGTAAATAATACAATAACATAATATTAAGTTCTAGATGACTTTCACTGCTGCGCCAGTTTATAGAACGGCTCAATCTGTCTAGCAATGACATGCCAGTCAACTAAAACAGTGTTTTTATTTATAAATTAACCAACCGATAGATAAGCCCCGACTATAATTACATCATTTTGGAAATGAGCTGATACTCTTACAGCTAATAATCTCCGCAAGAAAACTGACTTTCAAATAAAAAACGCATCGTATTCAGTCCATCCGATTGAAAACTACAATGCCACAGACACACACACACACACAAAACACACACACAGAGGTTTTAACAAAATTACAACTTAATGTTTACCCATCACTTATTACTTGTACTATAATTATCTAGAATAATCTGTTATCATTTGTTTATCTATATGGCGATGAATATCACCACCCAATTTAATTCATTAGGTTAAAAGAAAATAAACGTTGTAATAATCGTTGGATCTCATCACCACTATTGTAATTTATTTTACATACATAATTATAAAGAATACATTAAGAGTAGATCGACAAAAACAATAAATCGTTTAAGTATTTTCAACGTCAACACGTTCCCAGTTTCTAATTTTATTTTTGCAATAATTAATCTAAATAAGAAATTAAAATCTTTTAGCGTTATTTATAAAAACTTCGTGTAATCGATTTAGGCAATCACGAATTATTCATTCTCATCGAACGCTCAAATTCCATACTTTGTTCTGATGTTCTGTTATTTTTTTTTCTGTTTCAATATAATGCTGGATAAGGGCCGCCCCTAAATATCTCCATAACTGCCAGTCTTACGCCCACACTAGGAAAGTAAATATCCTAATCGGAGAATACTATAGAAACACGCTGGCTATGAACACACAGCACATCCAGATTTAGAATAACCAACCAACAGGCTAGTCGATTCTGCGCAATTCTGTTTCAATTTCCAAGACTTTATTTCTATTCCTGGGGTGGGTATTCCTATATGGGTGTCACCATATTCAACACTTATTCTAATGACATTTCAAATAACCAATCTGTACTAATCAAACGGTAATAAACTTATCCGAGATAAAAAAAGCTCACTTTGTGACGTCAAATTTGCTGTTTATTCATTCCTTTGATTTCCCAAGAGCCCTTGTTATGTAGGGATCCTTGTAAACGTAATGACATAAATTCAAATAATATTAATATGCTAATAGCCGGTAGACTTGGATTGTTAAACAAGGTAACTGTGATTGGTTGTTGTACATCGATTTGGCACCCGAAGGAAACGAAACTTTCTTCATCAGAATTACTATTGTTGAGAGCTTTTGGGAGGCTTTTAGATGGAAACTTGGCAAGACAAATATCAAATAATAAAGCTTGTTATCATGTCGTGACAAATAACATCCACGGCTGTGCAAAGGCCTCCCAATAGATCTGCACAATCGAAACGAGTCTAGCATTTGGAGAGATATTATTTCGTAATCGCTATGCTTGGAAGACAGGTAGGTGATAGCAGTATGATGGTCATAATATAATAATAATAATAAAACGTTTATTTCAAGTTTTTTTAAACTCATAATTGTAAGTAAAACTCAGCCTAGGTGTTAGTAATAAAATATAATATTATTTGCATTCCGCCGCTACGCTATGCATGTCGCAGCATTTTCTTATAAACGGACAGTCAATCCTGTCCACGATCATTTTCAGCACTATGTTGTAACTAGCTCGCACCCTGCACACCAGACATGTGCCGCGCTTGCGTATTGTTGTATAAAAAACAATCAGTTCGCGCTTCGGCGAACATAGCTGAGGCACTGCAGTAGCGAGGTAGTCCCAACATAGCCCTGAATGCATTGTTGAACTGTACGCGGAGGGCACTGTAGGATTTTAGAGTGAACATGATCCATAGACTGTAGGTGTGAAGTGAAGTACAATAAGCCTTGAATAGGGCAATTTTAGCTTCAGTAGAGCAGCGCGCAAATCTATGGACTATCATGTTCGCCCGCACTGAGAGTGCCGTGCCCTCCGCTCCCGTTCAATGTCAGTATTGTCCTTAAGGTCAGCTGTGCCTGTGCCCTAAATATTTAAAATGCATTACCCTAGCTAGAGGAGTACCATTTAGTCGAATAGGAGGCACATGAGACGGATGTTCATTACCAGCCTTAAAAACCATATACTGGCTCTTTTCCACATTATATATTAAGCCATGTGTATCGGCATAGGTCTCAAACAGGTTTAATAGTTTTCTTAACCCACAGACCGACGCACTAAGCAGTATCATGTCATCAGCGTAACTCAGATTGTTGAAGCAGACATCGTCAATATAAGTTACAGCCGACTTGTTGGCTGCTGAGTGCGACGATCAGTGAATTTATATAGAGGTTAAAGAGTACTGGCGAAGTCCAACCTCCTTGTCTCACCCCGCACTCCAACCTGTATGGATCAGACAATGTCTCCGCCCATCTAACAGCATTGACCTGGGTCCATACCAGAACTTGAGGATATTGATAAGTTCTGGAGGTAGGTTAATATCCTCCAGTTTTTTTCCACAGAATATCATAGGACACCATGTCAAAAGCCTTCGACAAGTCGAGGAAACAAGCGTAAATCGGTGTTCTTCGGCCTGTATAATATCTGACAGTGTGCTTGAGGCACAGTATTGCACTCTCAGTAGATAATGATGGGCGAAACCCAAAGTGATTGTCATGTATTACAATGTATCTGTTTAACTGTGTCTCCAGCAAACCGTCAAACACCTTTGCGATAATCGTCGCAAATGAAATTGGTATGTAGTTGCTTTTATCTGCAGAATCTCCAGTTTTATTTTTCAATACAGGCACTACGATAGTTTTCATCATCTCTGATGGCAAGTAAGAGTAACCTACGCATAGGGTGTAAAACATTGCGAGCACTCTACATATGTGAGGAGCGTGCTGAAGATGCTCAATACTGAGGTCATCGTGCCCCGGGGATTTTCCCCTAGTAATGCTTTTAATGACCTTAGCCACATCTTTGGCTGAAAAACGGGTTCCCTCCAGATTGCCGGCTAACTCCTTAGTATTGATCATCCCCTGCGCCTTCCCCAATGGAGACCGTACAAGAAAATGGTCACGAAACGTATTCGCAATATCCTTGGAGCTAGTCACACCATCAACGCTCACTGGTATGCCACATCGAGGGTTCATTTTATTTTATTCTTCCAGAAACTACGGAAATCACGCGCTGAGTGTTGTTAGGCCAGGATATCCATCTTGATTTGCTCTCGGTGATTTTGACAGCGTTTAAGTTGAGCTTTAAATATTCGTCGAGTTTCACACATTTCGGCATAGATACGACCCACTTTGGGTTTACCGCACTTAACCCATTCTAGAAACCGCGACCTAGCAGCCCAGTGAGCAGTGTGCCTATCCCATATTGGTAGAAGGTGCTCGTTAGACCCCCACCGGACACCCAGAATGTCTGTTCAAAATATTGGCAGTTTAATATTTAACCGCATTCTCGTACTCCAAGCGCTTCCATTTTATACGCCCCAAATATGTAATGTTGACTCTCGCTACCGCATCTCATCTCGTGCTCATCTTATCTCATCCTGTGGGTGACGTAAAAGTTTCTCCTAGGGTATATCTACCTGAGTAAGGGCAGCAGCATGTCGCTGTATACTATACAGCGACATGCTGCTGCCCTCTACTACCATCATGCGGTAATGGCCAACCCGTTTGCCAAGCTTGTCAATCAAGGCGTATGCTCCCAAATGATGGAAACCATTCCACTGCCTGGATCCTTGAGGAAGACCTTTGTCCAGTGTGGACGTATTACTCCGAGGTTCATCATTCGAGGTTCGAATTCCTGTACCAGTCGGGGTTTTAGGTGCCTTTTGTAACATTTCTATAATATTTTAGTTAATAACAGAACAAAAGAAAAAAGATAACTCTTGAAGTGTTCATACAAAATTCTTAATGCATAAATTGATATTAGATGGTTCTAGAATAAAAAGAATGAGACACGCAGTCTGGCACCCAACCGCTAAACGGTTGGGTGCCAGACTGTGTTTCATTATTGGGCCTTCGTGCATCTCGTCTTCTACCGAAATGAAAAACTATCTTTGAGAAGAACAAGTACACGTGCTTTAACCTTCATACCTTTTAATATCACTCACTAGTAAAGTTACCACAAAAAGTTACTACGGAGAGTGAACATTATTCTACAATTTGATACGTATGGGAAATTTTATATTATTATTTTTATATATTTATTATTTTAATCTTTATTTCAAAAGGGAGCTTCAATCCTTTAACTTTTTAATATTTATTTTAATGGCAATTCTTTATTGTATCCCATAGGATACAATAAAGAATTGCCCCTGACAGAGGGGTTCAAGCTGCTCTATAAGACTTTATCATTTGACGACTGTATTTTAATGACTGCAACCGGGACCCAAAAATATTTAAATTTCAGACCGCCTCCGTGCTTCGGAGGGCACCTTGGTCAGAATCAGTCTATAAATTAGGAGCTTAACTAGATGAGATGTTTAGAAAAAGAACTGGAAGGACGTAAAATTCTACCTACAAAAACATACAAACTTCAAACATATAGCTGAACTAGTTTTGCGCTAGGACTAAAAATAGACTAAAGAAAGTAAGGGGTGTTTCGAAACGAATGCATCTCCGGTGTCTGGCCGCTTTGCCCGCTCCCAAAATATCACTATTGATTTTCACGCTCCTGTTCATCTAAAATGTATGCGAAAGTGGAACATTTTCTAGAAGCATACGTGTTATATTCATTCATGTTTTACGTAATCGCATTGGAGTCCATAGAAGGCCCCTGTCTTATCCTGTAGATAAATGATGACTAGACCCTTTAAACCTTTCAAAATACTTATTGAAATATAAATTATTATTTTATTTTGTATTCTAGTTATCAGCAATAAACATCGGAAATCAAATCATTGCTTTTGGGTTTGTAAAGAGTTAAGATAAGGCGACTTAGGGTAAGGGTTTAATTAAAGTTATTTCGATCACGATCATACTAAGGTTATTAAGTAAATCTTTATTCTGCACCAAAATGAAACAAAAAAGGTAAGGTTAATAAGTTTAATAAGATTGTACTGGATCGATGGTGTACCGGTAGCAGGTTGTAAACAATAGAAATGCTAGAAATAAGCAATAAAATAATAAATATACTTACTTAGTTAGCATAAGGGCGGGCGATACCTTAGTAACAGAGTTGTTCAAGCCGCCCAGTAGGCCGCTTACATTTCAGAACCGGGACCGACATCTTAACGTGCCCTAAGAAGTACCGGGACGCTCCAAAATTAAACCAC
This sequence comes from Pseudoips prasinana, assembly GCA_951640165.1. NCBI lineage: Eukaryota > Metazoa > Arthropoda > Insecta > Lepidoptera > Nolidae > Pseudoips > Pseudoips prasinana. Next base: position 10,074,308 of record OX621249.1, on the reverse strand, counting down.
TTTGGTGGTCAGCCATGGACTGACCGTGAGCCTAGTTGCTTAACCTCGCCAATCACTTACAGACTGATGAGAACATCTCAATAATAAGCTATGAGCGTCTCAATAATTTGCATCTCCAGTCTGTTATTTTGTCAGTTATATATTAAATAAGTTCCTTATTTATTTAAAGAATCTCATTGAAAGTAATTTACTTGCATATATATTCATTAAAACATAGTCAAAAGACAATTTAGAACCTGACGTAATTTATTCTTCCATACACCGGAAATACAGGATTGTTTGAAAAGCTATGTACATCAGGCCCTGGTATCTCCCATTATGTTACGTTATGTCTCATACTATATACCAAGTGTAATACCATATAGTGACCCGGTGAAAGCATCTAGCTAAGAGCGTCAATAATAAATATATATTTGTATGTTTGCCCCTTCAGTCTGTTATTTTGACAGTAATATTACATAAGTTCCTTGTTTATTTAAAGAATCGCATTGAAATTATCTATTTGGATATATATTCATTAAAACCTAGTCAAAAGATAATTTAGAACCTGACGTAATATATTCTCCCAGAGATCAGTAATGCTGATTTGTTTGAAAACTTACATCAGGCTCTGGTCTCTCACAGTGTTATGTGTCATAGTATATATTAATTGTAATAAGATAAAATTACTATTTTGAAGAGAAAACAAGATTTATATTGATTTGATTTTGATTAAAAATATTTTATCTAAATATTAAATAAAATATTTTTAATCAAAACATGATCTCAATTATTGCTCTGGAGATAAAGCTTGGCTTTATATTTGACTTCTAATACTTATCACGGATAAAACACGAGCAGTACTACTTAAAAATTAAATAGAATCTAGAAAGACCGCTGAAGCTAAATAACTTGTAATGGTAGATTCTCCGCTCAAACTAATCAATAAAACGAATGAAAAACAAATCTATATAAGTAACAATGAATCATCAAAATGTTTGTACAATCATAACTTCCAAACAACTGCATTAAATCGGATACATCTTTCTTTTATGTGTTTTTTATTGTCAGAAGATGGATAGTATATATATTTTTGTTATGCAAATATTTAAAAATCTCCGAAAAGTGGCGGTGCGAATGAGAAGACTGTGGGATGTGGACTTTGTTTCTTTTTGATCGTATTTTCCGCAATACCTAAATGTTTCTCTCTCCGGAAGGAAAATCTAAAAGTTGTACAGACGCCAGCACATCCAGCTCCCCCAATCTGTCAAATTTCTTTTATAGATTTTCAACTTTATCGCATAAGCATAAGGTTCACTTTCAATTGGGGAAATTTGACAGATTGGGGAAGCTTGATGTGCTGGCGTCTGTACATACATTAAAATAATTCTTAAAATCTTAGACTTTACACAGTATTGACAGGAAAAAGATATGGGAGTTCATAGTTGGCCGAGAAAGCTAGTCTAGACGTTGAATAATTTACTAGTTATATGGAATATATTATGGTATCCTTACTAATTGATTCAATCAGATATCTAATAGGATCTCTTGGCAACTAATTGAACGGTGCGGCATCAATTAAATTCCTAACATTTTAGTCGAATACATTATATGGTTCAACTATCGGAGTAACCGAATACATGATGATGTCCTCCCGACCGAATTTCGGCCACGGCGGCCAGTCTTATTGGAGACTAGCCAATTGCGCAGGATATATTATAGTGCGCAAGTGTGTGTGCAAACACAGGGGCACTTTCTATTCCATCACTCTCACGATCCGATGGGACGCCTAGCGACACAACCGAAAAGAGTTCAGGTACAGGACCGACGGCTATACGTGCTCTCCGAGGCACGGGGGTGTAATACCGCCAACTTCCAGACTTCGGGCTGATACTGAGAAATTTCTTTAAACGGAAAAATCCCAAAATCACTTTTTGGCCCGACCCGAGATTTGAACCCAGGACCTCATTATCTGCGGGTGAACACGCTACCGCTAGACCAAAGAGGCAGTCGAATACATAAACGTAATATAACATAATAACATACCTGAAACTCCGTCTGTATGCATTTTGTGACTACAATCTCATCATCCTATCTGGCGTGTGGTCTCCTTCTCATATCTTGCCCCGTGCGCCTTCCGAAGTTGTAAAGTGTTTGATCAAAACGACGGTCAAAACGAAGAACTTGACCATATACCATTAAGTTCTATCATACGTAAAACTCACGATTTCTATATACATACTTTGTTTTTTTATTTAGATGTATTTTGAAGAACTACCCCTTGACTGCACGTGTGGCGCAGCAACTAAGACAGTCGTCTCGCCGCTTCGTGTCGCGGCTTCGTGTCCCGCGCCGGACAACTATTTGTGTGACCCATAAATGGTTGTTGTGAGTCTGGATGTAATTTGTGTCCGTCTATTATATGTTTGTAAAGTACCCCGCGACACAGTGATTAAATACACTAGTGCGGGCGTTGTCTTTAAAAAAAAAACAAAAAGCAAGTTAACAAAAGCCTCCCCAAAAGATTTCCACAATGGAGTTGTCTCCATCATTTGAAGGGATATGACACAACACAGTGTGCTGGTCATAGTAAACAGAAAGACGCTGCTGTCTGTTCTCTGGGAAATATACCCTCGGATCGACTTCTAAACCCCCCACGGGATGATATGGGGTGGCAATATTCTATGCCTTCAGTCACACAGCATAAAAAGTATATAATTACCCGCCAGTATTAGTGGTAAAAAAGGGTTCAGTCACTAGTCAGGGAAAATACTTGTATGGAAGATGGACCTTAATTCTAATTCGTAATTCCCTTACACGGACACAAAAACGGAATAATTACCATGATACTGCAGTTACAAGTTTTTGCTACTGAAACCCCGAGGACTTGTCTCGGTGTCATGACCTTGGCTTTATCCCGTGCCCTCCTATTATCGAAATCTTCACATCCCATTTGATATCGATCCTGTAATGTAATTATGCAAGATTCTGAAGGTGAACTTGATAAGTAAAATGTTTTTTTTTATTGAATTAAAAGCTGTGATTTTCGCCATGAAAAGGCAGGACAGAATATACGAACAAATGTTCAGAAATATCTTAACTTTTAACTTGTTTACTGAATGTCTGAGCAACGCTCATTTCAGACCTGATACTACAAAAAATAATTTTGGAGAACAAAAATGTAAGGCTAAAAAGACTGTGACGGATTATAAACTTTATGGGATGGACATAAAGTATAATTTACACCAGCCAATATTCATTATAAATGGCTACACATCAATCACGCAAGTTTTACAATCTAATGAATATATTTTACGCCAAGTGCTATTATCATCCGTGAGAACGTAGGCTAGGAGGGTTTTCTTCTTCGCTTACAAGATTTTCTTTACTTCAATATTTGAACCCTCACAACGCAAACTTATTTTCTTCTAACCTTCAAATGGGGTCCTTTCATTATATCCGCCTATTGACGTCTACTACTGTGCTGAACAAAGACCTCCCCAAAATAATTCCACCAAGGAGTTGTATCCATAACTTGGAGAGATATGCAATAATCGCCAAGCTTGGCAGACGGGTTGGCGATCGCAGTGTGATGGTCATAGTACACAGGGAGACGCTGCTGGCTGCTCTCTGGGACATATACCCTTGGGTCGACTTTACTTCCCCGATGTGGTGGAGATATTCTATGCCTTCAACCTCACAGCAAGGGTCCTTTTAAGAAGACGAAAAGCACTATTTCTAGATTCAGATGTCTTGGCATTCAGATTTCACTGCCACTTATGAATGTCACGTGGATTATTGCAATTTGCTTTCCTAGTAAAGAAATTATAACGCTTATTATGTAAGGATCAGATTGTAACCGTTCGAATTACTTTCATAACGATTACACACACTCGTTATATCTCAATAATAAACTTATACATTCCAATATAATTGTGACTAGCAGCCGTAACAACATTTCAGTGTAAAAGAACTGTGTTGGATTGTAAACCTTATAGAATTAAAGTAAAACCAAATGTACATGGTGGCTTAGGCAACAACCCGGGAAGACAGCGAACTGTTTGTGGCGCAGTCGCTGTGCCGTACTGGCAGGAGTCGGCAAATGGGGAGGGCAACCCACAGCTCTCCCCGGGTGCGTGTCCCGACCATCTGGGACACGGCGCAAAAGGGGGGCACCGGAGCAGCATACCCGCGTTCCCGGGGCTCCCCTATCAGGCGCCAGAAGAAGTCCACGGCAGGTTAGGTTTAGTCGGTGCGAGTCCGACATACCCACCCGCAGACACTTTTTGCGGGTGGCATGCGTAGGCATTCCCCCTGCCTTATAAAAAAAAGGCTTAGGCAACAAAATTCAATATGATCCAGTTTCACAATGTCTGTTTTTCAATACAACAAATATTTATTTATTCTGAGCTCCTATGAAAACCTTCACCTGCAAGATTTTCTTCATTAGCATATTTTGTAGTTAAATGAAATTCATATATGAATAAAATTGTTTACCAAAAATAATATTTTAACCAAGTTAACCGTATGGGGTCCTGGTTACCTTAATTCAAGTCTCTTCCAAAACCTACATTACCAGTCTCTCACGAAGTTGGATTCTACTTGGTTTTAGTATGTGGTAACAGTATTCATTTTTATGTAGTTAGGACCCCTTAACCCGGGTGGTCCCCATAAGATCATCTCCCCGATTGGCCACTCCGTCCGCTTTTCCAAATTTTAAACAACAAAATTGTACTAGATAAGTGACACAAAATTTTAATGCTTAGCTAGAGGTCGTAGATTCAATCCCCACTCCATCACCACCCATAATTCTTGAATAATATTTATTCCATTACTGGGTGTAATTTATCTAGTTAAGTTTTGTTTATTTTTGTATGTATTATAGCATAAACTATATTCATTAACTGATTCAAGGCCATGAAGCTTTGAGAGATTTTCGAATCAGTTGCATAACAATATCGGTACTACAGATAAGGTAGCTAAATTGGACCAAAATTAATTTAACCATCGATAACGCCTGATACTTGTAATCTACACGCGTTTTAAGTGGTTGACAATACAATACCAGTATTACTAGAAGAGTAGGTAGCATATCAAATCGTCCGAGGGAATACCTACCAGAGAACACCAGCAGTAACTATGACCATTAAACTGCGATCTTCAATCCGTCTGTCTAGCGTCTTTTGCAAGAAGCTTTTGTCCAGCGGTGGACGTACTTTGGCTGACATGATGCGGTAGTATTTACAGAGAGACAGACTGTAGAATCAGTGGTCTCGAGTACAGACTCAAGGTGTCACTGACTTTACTAATCCATGTGCCTATTAGAAATGTATTATCACGTACTTAAAACAGTGAAGGAAAAACATCGCGAGGAAACTTCTCCAACACTTTTTGTTCTCCAAAAATGTTCTTAACGGTATGTGAAGACTACCAACCCTCACTGTGCGAAGCGGACTATGGCCTATGGTGTTTCATAGTCAGAAAAGGCTCCTGCTTTGCAATGGGAGAGTAATTGCCTGCATCAACAATATATAGGTATATGGCCTTTGCGTCTGTTACAGACGATTTACGGCGCATTGTCTGAGAGACATTTCTTTTGGTGGCTAAACAAACCGATGCGAGAGCGACATAGCCTGCCGCAGGCCTGACAAGAGAAGTTTGCGGTAGTTGGTGCCGAGCCGCTTTCATGTCGCTTCTGTCTCTTATCAGCAAGTACTCCGAACCAGGCTTCATCACAGATCTTACGACCCTCCACTACACGTTTGCGCTATTCAACTCTATTTTCAGCGAGCTTTTCCAAGCTACAGTGGTCAATTTTAAAAGCGGCCATATTCCGTTTGACCCAGTCTTTAAAGCGAAGCGGAGGTCTACCGACATCGTGCTTCGCATAAGCTAACGCACCCAACAGAACACATCGTGGTATTCGAGTGGGTTCCATTCTGTGCACATGCCCCAACCAACGTAAACGCTTCTGTTTAAGAAACGCTGTCAGACTGTTCTATTTGTAGAACTCTCTCGTTAGTGACCCTATCTTGCCATGTAATGCCCAAAATCTTACGGAGACAACGCATGTAAAAACCTATTCGGCGCTCCTGTTTCGCATACGACGTCCACGTCTCTGCTCCGTACCAGAGTATGCTTAAGATGGAGGCCTGGAAGACTATCATACAATATATTATACAATATACTCAATATATTACTAATATTTCCTTTTTCGCATTGAAACAAGGTTCATAATTGACGATGTTCATGAATTTTGTAGGTTAACTTTAAACTGTACGAAGTTTATAAATTGAAATATGGAAGTTATGGACAATTACGAACTTATTTCCTCGTATGGAAGTTGTAGTTGCTGGAAATAGACGTGATATCTGTAGATTGTGTTCCCGCTGGGACAGCACTAAGATGAAAAGTTTTCAATGCATGGCTTCGGTTATTTTAAAATAACTACCTACAAAATGGAAAATTTACCAAACAATACATTTTAGCGGAAATATAACTCGCATTTAGTATTTAAAAACATATTTAATTATTTTTTTTGGATAAGTTATGACTTGACAATGGCGTAGTCAGTTAGGGAGATAAGCTTTGATCGCCACTATTTACAGGTCGGCAATCCCAATTTAGTGCTCGTTCTCTAGTAGATATTCCCTCGGAATGACTTCTAGGTCCACTACGGGATAAAATCGGGCGGTGATAATCGGCAACGACAAAGACGCAGCACTCTCATTAACCTTACCTTCTACAATTATATTAAAAGGTAGTAATTATTACGGAATTTATTTATTCAGAAAGACTACATTCTACACTCAAAGTTCCGACATTAACGGACAGGTACAAAGACAGACACAATTCTTATCAAAATTTAAACCTAACGTCTACTTTAATTAAATTCACATTCCGCGGCCGTACCGCCTGGGGCACGGTTGGGAGAACCGTAGTCAAGATATAACAGTGCGTTCATTTTGTATTAGGTCTTTGATTTTTTTTTATTTGATGTATGGCGTAAATTGTTGGTACTAATAAAGTTATATACACACGACATACAGCTCATTGATAATATAAAGAATATATTTATTTCACTGAAAATATTAAATATTATATTTTACAAAATATTATTAATATAAATAATTAATTTTAAAATTATACAGAAACATCAACAAAAGGAACGACATTTTCATATATAGGTATAATCGTATAAAATACATATATTTTTTAGTTACATCTTTTTATAATTACAATAACTTACAGTAAATTGTTTATTTTTATGTCTCTGCATGTATTTCCATGTTTTAATTTACTATTTCAAGAGTAAATAAACAGTGATCATAGTTTTTTCTGCAAGTTATTAGAAACTAAAACGCTGTCAATGCTATTTGAGTTCACTAGGAAAAGACTACGAAAATATCTATACTATCCTCTAATTGGAATAATATACAGGCTGGCCGCGCAGTTGACGTTCAAACGCAAAATTTAGATACTTAATGATGAGGAGTATCCGAATCACCCCCATGTATGTTCTACGATGTTGCGTAGTTTTCGAGATAGATTTTTTTAAATGATGTTTTCGTAAATTTCACCTAACATCATTTTTCGATTTTTTTCTCTTTCTATTGAATATTTCTGGTTAATTTTTTTTGTGATAACTAATTAGCATAGTTTAACCTAACACTCTAAAAAGTTTGGTTTATCTAATCATTGCAGAACTGACTAGAATTTATTCAAAAGTCCAAAATTAGGGTTTGAGCTCAGGACTCATAAATTTTCAAAGTATCAAAAAAACGCAAAAGCGTAGAAAATACATGGGGGTGATTCGGATACTCCTCATCATAAAGTATCAAAATTTTGCGTTTGAACGTCAACTCCTCAGCCACCCTGTATATCTATCCATCCCTTGGTAAAGAAGAAGAGGAAGACCAAAGAGATGAATTGATAACTCTCTCTAGTTACGGACAACAACACATCCTGTCGAGCAGTCGTGACATAAGTGTCAAACAGCATCTGTTGGGATTCATAATTGCCAAGTAAATATGCAGTTATCTTAAATAATGATAGATAGATGAATAATGATCGGTGTTTTTGTCGCTGCGTTCTGAACTATTTAAGTTTGCATCTATTATTCAAACCCAAACAGAGGCAACGTACCTACCTTTATTATACATTATTTTATTTAGCGGCTAAGACAGTCGCCTCGCCGCTTCGTGTCGCGGGTTTGAGTCCCGCCCTGGATAACTATTTGTGTGACCCATAAATAGTTGTTCTGGGTCTGGATCTGGATCTAGACCTCGTGACACAGGGACAGAATCACTAAAGCGGATGTTGTCCTTTAAAAAAAATGTGTAATTTCAATCTCATTTGAAGTATTCGATTTATATTTCTTAAAAAAAAAGGCATAACACAAATTTTACACATACGTTATATAATCAACGAGTAACTGTTATATTTAGTCTGTGACGGAAGACAGTGTTTATGAACTTCAAATGTGTAAGATATTAAATTATAAAGTAAGTAGGTAAGCAAAACGGCTGTGAACCCGGCTTTGTATAAAATGAACTGCGTTTAGTTGTTGACTTTGGAAACATTTATCCGTATTAATGCCTACATGAATATATGTAAATTCGTGCTAATATAACATGGGTTTATTTAAGACCACAGTAAGCAGACATATTTTGGAAGCGTGGGTTACCCTAAACTGCGCCCTTACCCTACTTTCTGGAGATATTTTGCAAGTCAAGCCAAATTATGTTAATAGACATACTGTGGGATGACGGCGGAGAATATCATAACCCTGCTTTAAGCGATGGTCGGCTTATAAGTCGTTTTGAAGAAATATTATTATTATTAAACTCTTTATTGTACACCAAAATATTAATCAGTACAAGAACAATACACATTAGAGAGAACAGTACAATTGGCGGCCTTATCACTAAAATGTGATCTCTTCCAGACAACGAAATACCTACCCGATAACAGCGAGAAGCATCGCTCTGTAAACTATGACCATCGTAGTACCGTCACCATTCCGTCTGCCAATCAAGATACTTTTGTCCAGCCGTGAACGTCTCTGGGCTGACATAATGATGATAGTGACATAATCAAGAGTAATTTAAATGATTTTTATCTAAAGTTATTTAAGTGGCCGAGTTTTTTAGTAAAAAAATATCTAAGTCATATAACCATATTAGAGATGCTTCTACATATTGGAGATAAGAAAATTTTCCAGAAAAAATCAAAATCTGTACACTGAAAGGGGTGACAAGCAGGTGAAATATTCTTTAAGAAGTAAAACAAGGCTAAACCTACCAGTTCCCAGGCTAGACATTCATTCCAAGAACACATACGTAATGTCGGTAAAAGTCTATAACAAATTCCAGAAATGATTAAAAATGAAACTAAATTTAATATATTTACACAAAGGCTAAACCAACTGTTATTATCTAAATGCTACTATGATTTAAATGAATATTTAAATGCTACATTTTAAATAATAATTACACAATTACACAATATTTACACACACACGAATATTAATGAATTAAATAATTAAAATGGTTAATTAATATAATATGATCCGTTAAAATAATACAATAAAATATATAAAATAAATAACAATACAAATATTCTTCAATTTTTTTTAACACTAATTTGTAATGGCTCTCTTCTACTTTTCCGTACCATAATGTGGTCCAATAAAGTCCATAATGTACTTTATATTATAACAACAGCTGTAACTAACTTATAGAGTGCGCTAAATTATTGAATTGAATTGAATCTATTTGAGCTTTCTGACGTCTCCAACATCCCCAAGCGATACTTTTAAAATATTCATGTAGGTTTACAAGGATCCTCTCCAATTTAAAAAAAATATATTTTGCTTGGAATTACTTTCGTACTCCAAACTTGTGATAGGAGTTGACTGGTCCCATGAAATGGGCATAACGACGGTTTTCCTTACGTGACGTTTTATGTGACGTCTTTCTTGGGACAATTACGCTCTCTTTCTGACTGTAATTTTTTAAAGTAAACGGTTAATTTATTTAATATTTAACATATTAATACATCTATATATTTACGTTACTTTACTTCTTTTATTATAGTATATACGAATAAGTGCGCGTGCGAGTGTCGAGATTCTATTTTTTATGCGGAGCTATATATGAATATGTATAACTAGTATATTTCAATTATAATATTTTTGCAATCTCACGAATTCTGTTCAACATTTCATGAGAAAGGCAATTTAATTATTCTATACTAGTTGTGCCCCGCGGTTTTACCCGCATTAAACTTTATAAACTATTATAGCCTATGTGTTAATCCAGGGTGTGAGCTAACTCCATACTAAATTTTATTAAAATCGCTTCAGCCGTTTAGACGTAAAGAAGTAACAAACATCACATACATACTCACACAGTCACAAAATTTCGCCTTTATAATATTAGGATTAGGAATATTAGGATTTACTGTGGATTTTGATATTCTGAGTTTCTGAGTCATGGATGTTTTCTATATATATAAGTATTTATCTATCTATATAAGTATGTATATCGTCGCCTGGTACCCATAGTACAAGCTTTGCTTAGTTTGGGGCTAGGATGCTCTGTGTGACATTTATTTATTTATTTATTTATTAACAAAATATCATTTATTACACTAAACAATTGACATTGGTTCCTGCACTAAGTTCGAGACTTGTATCGCAGGAACAAGGTAAACATTGGACAATTAAGTTAATTAATATATATATATATATATATATATATATATATATATATTATAGGAGACAATTAAACTATACTTAACAATAAAATTGAAAGAAATAAGAATGTATTTTATGTGTGTGTACATTGTCCCGAGATATTATTACTATTATTTTTTTGGGATCATATGGCACAAGAGAATGTATTTATCTGATGCTTATAAATAAAGAGCTAACTTACCGTTAAAACTTTTCAATTTTCATAAAGAGCTTTTACCGGGGATACGGTTTTAAAATACACTTTGTTAAGTAAAGAAAACTGTGCTCTTTCAAGATGAATCATGTTTGACTTACAGGACAATTCGAAGAATAAAAAGCGTAAAGATATAGGTCTCTTCAAACCATATGTTTGGAATACAGTATTACACGTATTACAGCACGTTTGAGAAGTTATTTATAATGTATGCTCTAATACTGGCCCGTTATTTATTTATTTATTCATTCAATAGATCCTTCACAGCTGAGAATTCATTAGTATTTAATTACAGACTAAACAGTACACTAATTATGATGAACTCAATATTACACAATGTTTGCAGAGAGTAAATAGCATTTAAAATATACTTATATTGATAGTGGTTGATAGTGGACACAGACTAAAATACACACACACACACACATACATCATGCTTAATGATGTATGTGTGTGTGTGTGTGTTTTAGTGTGTGTGCGGGTTTGTGTTTATCACAAACAAGAGGTAGGACACACAAAATTATTAATTTATAAAACAGTTCTTGTATGCTAGTCTTCTTATCGATTGACGGGCTGATTGGCGTGGTTGGTAGATACTTGCCTTTTACGCCGCAGGTCGTGGGTTTGATTTCCATCTAGGACAGTAAATGAAAAAATAGTATATGTAGTATATCAGTTATCTGGTTTCCACAAACTTAGCAAAGCGTGTACAGCTTTGCTAAGTTTGGGATCAGAAGACATATTTTATGTTTATTAGTATTATTAATTATATTTTGGTAGGTATAACATACTAATTTAAAATTTAATGACCAGCCAGTAATAAGAATAATAAAAGTTTATATTCTCAAACCACACAAACATTTTGTATAGGGAAAATCATAATTTGCAATACGTTAATGAGCCACTCATTTATATGTACAACTATTCCATTTCAAGTTCAGTTTTCAGTTATTCATCGAGATTTTTTTTATCGCCAGCAAGAATGTTGTCGTCACGCACTACTATAACATGGTTACAAGCAATTATTAAAGTAAATATTAAAATAGGTGGAGTAAATTAAGTGCACAAATTATAGTTAGTGTCTAATGTGAAAACACATGTACATAATTCAAATTCACATTTGACCTCGCATTTCTACATCCAAATAAGCATTTAATTACTTAGAGTGCTTTACCAAATTCATTTATACTATTTCGCTGAACACATAACATAATACAGGGACCGTAGAGTGATTGCCACTGGAGATCACGTATACAAACAGGTGACCATAGAGTGATTACCACCGGAGATCACATATACAAACAGGTGACCATAGAGTCATTACCACCGGAAATACGTATACAAAAAGGAGACCACAGAGTGATTACCACCGGAGATCACGTATACAAACAGGTGACCATAGAGTGATTACCATCGGAGATCATGTATACAAACAGGTGACCATAGAGTGATTACCTCGGATGACCACGTTATCGAGCAGTAATTGACTATAGAGAGATTGCCACCGGAGATCACGTATACAAACAGGTGACCATACAGTGATTACGACCGGAGATCACATATACAAGCAGTTGATCATAGAGAGATTAACACCGGAGATCACATATACGAGCAGTTGACCATAGAGTGATTACCACCGAATCACAATCACATACATGAACTAGTTCCCTATCACCAAGCATGGGCCCCTTGAACGTTGTCTATTATATGGTAACTCATGGAGCTATTGGTGTAATTTCAGCGCCGGTCGTCAATCGTTTGGCGCATGTTAAGTAAGTCGCCTCGCCAATTCGTGTCCCAAGTTCGATTCCCACGCAGAACAACTATTTGTGTGACCCATAAGTAGCGGTCCTGCGTCTGGGTGTGCTTTGTATCCATCGATTATGTTTGTAAAGTGCTCCGCAACACAGGGATTAATTTTACTAGTGAGGTCGTTGTCTTAATAAAGTGTTGTGACTGGCCAACGTGATTTGCTAGCATATTATAGTTTGCACTTGAATAAACTCTTCATTATCTCTTCAATATTTATCAAATCTAGAGTTATAAGTAAAGAAAACCATAGATATATTATTAAAGAAAAGATGTAATAATGATAAAGTAATACACAAGGGAAGTGGGTTCTTTATTCGACGATACGGCAGAGACGACTCGCTGACGACACGGCCCCCCAACGACACAAGTCGCCGACGACACGACATTCGAAAGACACAACGTCATGCGCGAAGAAGTGGTTATTCACTGGATGGGGTACCAACATCGCTCCTTGATCCCTAGTTTTACATTCATCACGAAGAAATGCCCGTATCGTCGCATAGCTGTATATACATCTTCTTTACATCTGTATAGATGTATAGATTAGACGAATATAAAAAGTACGTATACCAACTTAAGAAAACTAAAAAATAATTTAAAGTCATAATTTATTCATACGCTGTATTCAACTAAAACTATTCAGAACTCATTTCATTTTAACAGTGACCTAGTAACATGACTGAATTTGTTAGTATACGTCTAAAATGACGCCTAACATGTTGTGAGAAAACTAAAACGAATGGATAGCTGTATTATTTGAATGCTCACCTAGTAATCTAAGGCGTCTGGACAATTCCTTAATGAACCCCCACGCTTTTAGGTCCCATGGATACTTTGTTAACATGCTAAATTGAAAAATAAAACAAATATAATATAATTGGAACGAAGTTCCTTATCGTGCGTTGTGAAAAGGGGCTAGACGGAAAAAAATCTTACGAAAAGTTGTCACGACACTTTTTGCAGCTGTGCGGCGTGCGCATGTTTCTCTGTCTGTCTCTCTCTCTCTCTCTCTCTCTTATAGAAAGCAAGCCAGATATTTTCATTTCTATTTCGCATTGAACAGTGTGGTGTCGCGACGATTATTTTTGTTGAGTGTATACAGGTTTTTGTACATAGTAAATAATAATAAATAACTTCGTTCCATCCGGGTGTCCTTGACACCTCTCAAGTTTTTTATAAGGACTCTGCTGCTGTTTCCGGCTCATATTTGTAGGGTAGATCAAACGCAGTATAGAAATCCAGTTTGCATCCAGCTAAACCATTGGCTTAAGTGGAATCGGAAAAGGTTTTTTAGTTCTACTATTATTCTCATATACAAAAAGTATAACGAACTCCGCCATTTCTCCATGTTTTGTATTATACTTTGTTGGCTTGTTGAAAATAATTCTTGATTCGTTTATTTAAAAGCACTTTTTATAGAACCAATATGGTAATTATTAAATTGGTTTTGAAGTGGCTCTGAAAGGTTTTCAGCTTTATCGGATTAACAACAATTTTTTGTTTTAATTGGCACTGTATTGCTTAAACATTAACAAATCCAAATCATAAAATCTTTTCGGACCCAAGTTTGATGTTTTTGAAAGTATATATAATCTACTTATTCTCTATATAGGGAATTCATACCTTAATATAGACAGAACCATTCAGACAATATGTAGTAAAATATAAATTTCAATAATTAAACCTAAACATAATCTCCTTGACAATAACTTAATGCAAGCTAGCTAAATACCACTACCATTATAAAATAAATTATATAAATGTTTTAATATTCCATGTACCTAAATATCTGTAATAAGTAACTAGAAATAATAACTGTATTACTACAAACATGTTCTGACTATTTACAAGCGCTTTCTTAAAGTCTACGTGAATAAAAACGTTTTTTTTTTAATTATTTTATTCTCAAATTGGTTTATACTTGGGATAGTTCTCACACTTAAATCTTTAGTCAGATCCATAGAATATTCTGAGATTAAAGAGTAATCAAGATACTTAAAAGTGCAACAGTAGTAGATTCTCGAGTGGCCAAGAACCGGAAGACGCAGCTTGGGCAGGCCCCCTATAACATGGACCGATGATCTTGTGAGGGACGCTGGAAGTCACACGATGCGGATAGCTCAAGACCGGCTATTGTGGAGATCTTTGGGGAGGCCTTCGTCCAGCCTTGGGCGTCTTTCGGCTGATATGATGATGATGACTAGGCTCCAATATCAGATATATAAATATATCGCAATCTGGGTACTGGGCTCCACTATCAGATATATACATATAGGTGGCCTGGGGAGGAGGTATTTAAATATATTATGATAGTGCAGCCTAGTACTGGTCAACTGAGAGAACTCTAAAGAAGAACGAAGTTTCCCGTCACCGTTTTAAATTAAACTTATGAATAACTATTTTGACAATAACTTAAAGAAGCTATCTAAGTAACTTTAACTAACAGTTTTGTCACTTAAAAATCAGTATTAGTATTCCTGGCCAACACCATTTCCCATCTATATATAAAAATCAATGCCACTTTTCGTTGTAATGTTATAACTCAACAACGCCTGTACCGATTTGGCTAATTTTGGTCTTGAATTATTCGTGGAAGTTCAGGGAAGGTTTGTACGTAGAGAAAAGTTTAAAAAAGTCTTGAAAAAGTGTAAAATCAACATGTTTTGGCAAATTTAAAATATTTTTTTGTTTGATTAAATGAACTTAATAATCATTGTTTTATTACTTTGCCTTATGCGTAGCGAAGCACGTACCGGGCCGCTAGTTTGGATTATATAAAGCTTTATTAAAAGTTTAATTGAATAAATATAATACATATATGTAACTAATAAATAAATATCTTGGGACAACTACACACTGCCATCTGATGCCAAACTAGGCAGAGACTTCTTTTTTATACGTGGTGGAAATGCTCTAGTCGCACGTGATGTGGGGCTCGACCCACTAAAACCACCACGGTAGCTAGCCTCACAGTGTCTGTAGCGGGGGCTCTGGGTACTCGTGAATGATCTTGCCAGTAACCCCGCCGTACACTGAGCGGCCGCGAGACTCTCATCCGGGTTGGGGAGGGGCTTGAATGCCTCCCCCCCCTCCCCAGTACGCAAAAGCGTGTTACCTGAGCTACAGCAGGTCACCCTTCCCGGGACCGCTGGCGCTCGGAGGTAAATAACTCAACTAGTTCCCTCCCCCAGACGCCAGCGGTCCCAGAGGCGGCGCCCAATCGGGGAGAAGCCAGCCGGGCGCCGCATACCCTCTCGCGCTGGGGTTAGCTCCCAGCGCCGGCGCCGATGAAGCGGAAATCAGCGTCAATGTCCGGTTCACCGGCGCCGTCTCGTTCTTCTACGACAGGGATCGTTGCGCTCCCTCTAGCGCTCGGTGGCCTCCATCTTGAGCATAACAGCTTCACAAAAGCCACCGCGTTCCATCCGGTTGTCGCCGTCAGCATAGCTGAAACCACTGCTGGCAGCGAGAGGCCCAATCCTAAAGCTAGGCAGAGCCTGTACTATGGCAACCAGACAACTGACAAAAATACTTATATATATCAAAATATATAGATAAATTACACCCAGACACAGAACAAATAGTCATGTTTATCACACAAAGATTTGTGCCGGGTGGGAATTGAACCCAAGCCCTCTGGCTTAGCAGTCAGGGTCACTAACCACTAGGCTAATAGGATCATAATTTTACAATTTCACTTACGTGTTAAAATAGTTGTTGATATTTAATTTTAATTTTTTTTTCTTCGTATTAAATGTTTAATATATCTCCATGTTACTTACCTTTAAATATTTATTACGCTGTTACACTTTATAATGTGCCTAATGTTTTTCAAGGTATTTGCTGTGAATCAACGTTAGTAAAACAAATAAAAAAATTGTACGCACGGCTACATATCAAGCTATACAGTTCAAATATAAGCTGATCTCTTATTGTATGGAAATCCTATACATCGCGGGATCAGCTTATACAAGAAATGTATAGCTTGATATTTAGCCGTGTTTACCACCTTTTTGGTCTTTTCTTTTGAGCAAGAAAATAAAATTATATATTCTACACTATAGAAAAACATATTGTGAGCTATTATATATATACTTATTAGTTAAATAGGCAAACTTATCGTATAAAAGATCTCTTCTAGAGAACCTTAGTTTTATGTATTATTTTATGTATTAGTTTAACTTATTTATACGATAGTCAAAATGACACCGGCTTCTCGATTTAAGACATCATATCAAAATAAATGGAACCATTTTTCATAAAAGATACGGCTTATCTGCGAAACCGTAATCTATTTTTATTAATTCACAATACATAGTAAAGATAAAAATATTTGGTACAGTTATTAAATGTGTTCAATTTATTTTATTGCCCTAACGTTTTTAGATTAGTACAGATATTATAATAATATTTACGTTATGAATATTTAAGATGGGAACCATGTTTGTTTGTATTGGCATAATTTTGAACGGATGTTATTTTTTGTTTATATTAGTTGCTAGTTTGTGGTGTTGCATCATAAATTATGTATGTTTGAGGAACTTGTTTTTAGTTAATGACA
Organism: Pseudoips prasinana; assembly: GCA_951640165.1. NCBI lineage: Eukaryota > Metazoa > Arthropoda > Insecta > Lepidoptera > Nolidae > Pseudoips > Pseudoips prasinana. The sequence continues at coordinate 10,057,004 of OX621249.1, read as the reverse complement.
AATTCAATACAACGGTTTTGTTTTGCGTAATGTCCGTGACTTTGAGAACCCACAAGTCATCAGCCTTCTTTACAATTGTCTGGTTCGAAGCAAACTCGAGGCTAGTGCCTGTGTCTGGAACCCTCTTACAGCGACCCAAATATTGACTATCGAAAAGGTGCAAAAAACCTTCCTTAGATTTCTATTTAAAAGGATATACAACTACTATCCTTATATGTACCCTACTAACTATCTTTTAGGAATGTTAGGTTTTAATTCTTTGGTGGTGAGAAGAGGCTTTGATCAGCTTACGGTAGCCTGTAAAACCTTTCGTGGAGAAATCGACTGTCCTGAGCTCCTTGATTTATTCTGTCGGTTATAGGTGCCTGGTCGTAGGCATCATCAGTGCCGCCACCAGCGTGAATTATTTGCGAAGCCACTGCATCATACTGTCGCTAGAGCCAAGTCTCCAGTATGTCGAACCCTAAATATACTAAACGCCCTCCTGATTGCCTATCCTGAATGCGATGTGTTTGCCGGTAGATGGACAGACATTAGGCGAATATGTTTGGTTTTCTGCGAAAGAAAGTATGCAAGGATGTCCGACACAAATTTATATGTAACCTTAAAAATAAGTAATGTAATTGTTTCTATGTTAATTAATGTAATTGGTTATTAACCGTTTTATTTAACTATAAATAAATAAAACAAAGTTATTCCAAATCTTTATTACAAATTCACCAAGTCGAGCACATTTTACGCAGTAGTTTGCTACAACCTCGGCGCTCTTGTATTTCAGGTTCGAATCCCACACACGCAAACACTTTTAATGGTTGCAATGGGTCTGTCTGTAGGCACTTTACGTCCGTTATATATCGCAGTGTCTTAAGACGAAAGTCTTCAACAAGTGTGTTGCCAGTGATGACTTACGGAACTTAGACGTGGTCACGTGCTATTGGCCTCATAAGAAGGGTCATGGTCACCCAAAGAACAATGGAGAGGGTACTTGGAATATTCCTGCGCAGTTGAATCAGAAATGTCTAACTCTGCTGGCGAACTACAGTAACCGACATAGCCAGAATTATTGCTAAACTGAAGTGGCTGTGGGAACCTAGCTCGTAGGATATAGGACTCGACGGCAGCTGGACCAGAAAGATTCTCGAGTGGCGACCACGAATGGGAAGATGGAGCATATGCAGGCCCCCATAAGGTGGACCACCGATATTACAAGGGCCGCGGGATGCCTTGGATGCGGGCAGCGCAAGATCGGCTCTTTCGGCTGATATGACGAACTCCATGTTGTTCCATGTATAGTTTTCTGCGATACAATATTTAATGAATTTAAAATCAATATTATCTAAGTCTACTTTAGGTAATTTTTATAGATAATCTAATTTTGCAAACTCATTTCCCATCTTATCTATTCTTCTTCTAGGTACTCAACATAGAAGAAGAACAGATTAGATGACGATGTGAAATGAGTGAGAAAAATTAGATTACCTATAAAAATTATCTAACGTAGACTTTCGTTCTCAATATAAATTTTAGTTCATCCAAATTATTGGTCGCTTTTCCAATTACAATAACATTACTGCTACTTTTCTTGGATTGCAAATTTGACGTAGTAAACTGTACTTATTATTATTTTTAATTTCCTTAGAGCAGATGTAGTCTTTAAGAAAATACACTACATGCGAAATAATTTAATGACAGTCAAAATGGTTTTCGAAAAATCCGATCCACTATTTTGGCAGTCCACAAGTACGTCCAAAAAGCTCTCAATATCATTAACAATAAGAAGTATGCCTTAGGTTTATTGTTAGATATGACAAAAACTTACGACAAAGTTCAATTTCAAATATTATCAAATAAACTATTTAACATAGGAATCCGCGGCACATGTCATGAATGGTTCACATCTTATTTACAAAACAGAGAACAACTGGTAGAGATAGAATTTTACAACCACAAAACAAATGAAATAGAATTCAGGTATAATAACATACCAATCAGAGCCTCAAAAAAAGGAAGCGTTATTGGCTGTTTTCTATTTCTTGTGTATATCAATGACCTGCCTAGCAATATCAAAGAACCCTGCGTCTTGTTTGCAGATGATTTATCCATAATTGCAGAATATGACTCAAATAACAACCTAAATAATAAATTGAACTCAATACTGAATGATACTACAAATTGGATGACCGAACATAATCTGGAAATTAACCTTCTTAAAACTAAAATAATGACATTCCACCCTCGCCAAAAAACACCATTAGATATAAATTTTAGGTTCAAGGACTCAAAACTAGAAACTGTTTGTAAGTTCACTCTATTGGGCCTAGACATAGACTCACACTTTGATTGGAAGTCCCAAATAAAAAAATTAAGAGCGAAGCTTTCTAAATTCTCATATGCATTCCGAGAGATTAAAAAGACTACAGACCTCAAAACTACGCTAGTCATGTACTATGCGTACCCTTATGCATGGTTAAAGTAGTGTGTCATCTTATGGGGTAATAGTACTGACGCGCCTATTCTATTTACTATACAGAAAAAGCTTATTCGAATCATAGCTAATATACAAGAAATCGATAGTTGTAAACCTCACTTTAGGGAACTGAAGATTTTGACTTTACCTTGTATTTATATATACGAAAGGAGAAGGAAACTTCTGGGCCCAGCAGTTAACTACTTGAAATGTGGATTAAAAAAACCGTTATATTTTTCTAAAGGAAATCACAAAATATGGTATCATGTTTCTATCTAGGAAGCGAGAAAACTTAAATTAAGTTATGAAACGAAATAATCGATAAAATTATTATGAATTGCTAGCAATCGATTAAGAATAAATCGGTAAAATCTCAGAATATGTTTGAAAATCGAGTGACAAGTGTTTTTTCGTGGAATCGATTCATAGCGGATCGTAGTCCTTTAATTTTTCTTCGGGCAACACTTCTCTGGCTGACAGCCTTTACATGCTCTTTGACTGTCACTGGTTCGTTGTCTTTCGTTTTAAGTGCGCACGTATTTTCCATGTTTTATTTGCGGTTTTCTTTGACTGTAGTGACTGCAAGGGGCGTGGGGGATCCAAACGTGCCAGATCTTCGACATGTGACACTCTCCATGCATAAAACCATAACACAACCGAAGCCATTCAAAAATATTTGGTAAAAAACTACAATGTTATAATATAACCCCACTTTTACTATAGTTCATATAACTTGATTCCTGGATAGCCAAATTTCACCAAAATTTCAGTGAGGTTTTGTTATTATGTCCTCTCACGAACAAAGCTAGTTTGATTCAGTTAACACCTGGGCCCAGGAATGTATGGAGTCATTTCCTTCTCCTTTGTAAGTTGGTACGTATTCATCCCGAATTATACACCAAAAGACATACAGAATAGATTTACTCTAAGACACAAAAATAGACTAAACATTCCAACATCACGACTTAAAATGCATTCATCAAGTACATATGTAGTATCAATAAAAATATATAATAAACTACCGGAACAAATTAAAAATATAAGTCAATATAATATGTTTAGTAATAAATTCAAGCAATTTCTAATACACAAAACCTACTATAATATAAACGAATACATGAATGATAAACTATGACTGAAACTCCAACAGATTATAATATTTAATTAAATTACTGTTACATTCACTTTGACATTCTTGCATTTTAAATAAACAATGGTATTTATTATCTCAATTATTATAAGTTATATATATTATATTATGAAGTGACCCCAGACATTAATATTGTATAAATTTTAATTATAATCTAAATATGTTAAATAGGTATAAGTTATTATATTTCAGATGCCTTTATGTAATTTTAATGTTTAATTGAATGTAAATACTCTAAAACTTATGTTGCTGTGCCCTTACAGGGTCCCTAACTGTACCTAAGCTTTAAGCCTATTGTCAACACCTTCACTCACATTATGGTATGCAAATAAATGAATATATAATCGCACTAATATTATAAAGGCAAAAGGTTGTGAATATGTGCTTTCACGCAAAAACTACCGGACTGATTTTGATGAAACTTTGTAGTAATATAGATTAGCAATCAGTTATAAATAGGCTATAATTTATAAAGAATAACGCTGGTAAAACCGTGGGGCTCAGCTAATAGTCTATATAGACAGGTTTATTTTATTAAATTATTTTTAATTTAGAACCTGATTAATGAATGATATATATCAAAGTGGCAAAGCTTATACGCTGAATAAAGGACAAATAACATGCTCTACCCTGCTTTTTGTCTCATTTCTATAGGGGACGACTCCCATTATATTCGGTTGCGGTTAGATGCCAAAATGAATCGACGTAATTATGACATAATGGCCTCTCAACCTTTCTCTCAAATTTTCAGTTTTACACCACGATTGTAACGGGCATAGAATCCCGACTTGGAAGCTGACATTGATTAGACACAAAGGTCACCTCTTAGGAAAGGACGTTTTAAACAAATTACTTTATTTCAATATTTGCTAAATGAGTATTTAGGTACTCTTTAGCAAATATTGACAATTTGTTTAAAACGTCGCATTTATTTAGGACGTGTTGTGGTCGATTTCAATATTATTAGTTCATTACTAGGGTAAAATAATTCAAAATTCTAAGTAAGTTAAATAGTTTTCTGATATAGCCTTTAATTCCTAAGTTTTATCATGCCGCTAACTAAAACTTTAACACTCTTATTTAAAATAATTCCTTGATCCGCCGCTTAACCATGTCTCAGCTAAACCCTGCTCAACCACTTAAACCCCGCTCAACTATTTCTTTATTTAAAAACCCTACTTAAAGGTTTCTCAGCTAAGTAACGTCATTTTATTTTACACTGTCAACATTTCTGAGACTGGTATAGAGCTTGATCAAAATTAATCGACTAAATCGAATTATTTATCAAAACTTTATGATTTTTGCTCTATGGTAGACATGGAATGATAGATTTATGATCGTAACAGTGCATTTTCAAGGACTATTGATTTTCTTCGGTGGATTTTGAAGTTTGTGATAAGATTCCCACTGGAATTCAGTATTTATTTAAAAATTAAAACGGTTAGTAACTTCAATAAAACCTCCATTCACAAACAAACGTCAAACAAAACGTCAGCTGATGCAAATAAAATCCGCCATATTTGAGCAAGCTTTAAACCAGGGGCCGACGTGGTTTAAATTTTGACATGGCTCAACCGCGGGTCAAAGTTAAATCGTGTTTTTAAATGAAAAATTTGATAAACCATGGTTGAGCGGCCGGCTTAAATTTAAGTAGCGTTTTTAAATAAGACTGTTACAGTCTTACGTTGACGTTGACGTTTGTTGTGAATGGAGGTTTTATTGAAGTTACTAACCGTTTAATTTTTTAAATATATACTGAATTCCAGTTGATATCTTATCACAAACTTCAAAATCCACCGAAGAAAATCAATAGTCCTTGAAAATGCACTGTTACGATCATAAATCTATCATTCCATGTCTACCATAGAGCAAAAATCATAAAGTTTTGATACATAATCCGATTTAGTCGATTAATTTTGGTCAAGCTCTATACCAGTCTCAGAAATTTTGACAGTGTAAAATAAAATGACGTTACTTAGCTGAGAAACCTTTAAGTAGGGTTTTTAAATAAAGAAATAGTTGAGCGGGGTTTAAGTGGTTGAACAGGGTTTAGCTGAGACATGGTTAAGCGGCGGATCAAGGAATTATTTTAAATAAGAGTGTAAAATTAAATGCTTCATTCAGTTGAAATTTTGTATTTTATCCTTCCAATATTTGAAATATTTTTTTTATATAGATGACAGCTAAATCTGTTTTATGTCAGTCCTGGCTGTTGTCAGTACTCCAAACAGTAACCGCACCGCTAGTCACTTAACCTCACTGATCTTTTACGGTTCTTTAAGAGCAACGTTTGTGATCGCATCAAAGTGTTCCTTCCGCAAATCTTAAACAACACAAAAACATGACTAATGGTCGTACTTGCTCCAAATTCTAAGTCTATGCCTTATCTACAAACCTTTATGTCAGAAACTTCCAAACATCGAACATTTTCTATCCGAACGAGCCCATATATTGTACAAGTCAGTGTCTGGATTAAAAGAAACTTCTTTCATCCCTAGTGGCCCATAAACTACGAGTACGTCCGCTACATAGAGGCAGTAGAAATCTTGTAGAATTATGTTCTATTTTAGTTGAGAAAAGTGGTTTTAGTTGAAACTATTAAGGTGCTATATATTTTGGAAATGGTGAGAAAAATGGTATTAGAAAACATGGTATATAATATTTATTAGTAGTTCTTAATAGTTTTCTTTTCATTTTCACTATTATTCCCACACAAATCAACATTTGAGGAAAGGCACTACTGTGGAATGCCTTGCCTATTGTGATTAGACACAATCATACAAAATCAAAAAAGCTAGTCAGCGGACACTATAGTATGTCTTTATTATAGCATTTGTTTGTAAATAATAATAATAATAATACCTTGGACAATGTCACACAGATCATCCTAGCCCCAAACTAAGCAAAGCTTGTACTATGGGTACAAGGCGACGATATACATACTTATATAGATAGATAAATACTTATACATAGAAAACATCCATGACTCAGAAACAAATATTCATGCTCATCACACAAATATTTGCACTTACCGGGAATCGCACCCAGGACCACCAGCTTCGTAGGCAGGAGCACTACCAACTAGGCTACGGTGACCGTCTCCTAGTAAATGTAGCTATCTTATATTTTTTATCAGACTATTAATTTAAGAAGAGACTAATAGTGTACTAGTGTGAAACAAAAGTACTTCTATTGATTTCTAAGTCTATTTTAATTAGTAAGGTGAAAAACAACCGGCCAAGTGCGAGTCGGACTCGCGCACGAAGGGTTCCGTACCATATCTATAAAAACGTGCAAAACATTCACGTTCGTTATATGGGAGCCCACTTAAATATTTTGCTTTTAGTATTTGTATTTTAGTTGTGTAAATTTCAACTGTCTAACTATCACGGTTCATGAGATACAGCCAAGTGACAGACGGACCGACAGACTGCGTAGTCTTAGTAATAGGATCCCGTTTTACCCTTGGGGTACGGAACCCTAAAACAAGAGAAATAAATTAACAACATAAGAAAGTAACGCGATTTCTTCCATTTGTAAAAAATACAAATGTGTCCTATTAAAACTGCACCCATTTTCTTATTATATTTAAGCTAATTCTGACTATATGTTTTACTATATCAGCGATTGAAATTTAGCACTTAATAAAAAATCATCGAGGTATAAGAAACCTGACTACCTTTCAAGATATCAAATACGTATCTTGATAATATATTTCTTTATGCTCTTAGAATTTCTGTGTATTTACGAAAATTATTTCGCTAGGGTTCAAAACTGACGTGCCTTTAAGTATTATTTCATATAAAATATTATTAAGGGTGATTTGAAATTCCATACACGTATATAACAATTTATATAATTACTAACAAATTAATTTTCTAGAAATAACTTGTATATTATTATAATCTATATTTTAATTATCTTTTGTCTGTATTAATATTATTTACGCGTAAAATTGTTGTTTTAAATTAATTGCCTGTTAACTAAATAATAAATGTTTACTGAAATTAAATAATTATTATTATATTTTTAAGATGTTATTTAACATTAGCATTATATGTTGTTCATCGTGGCGGATACTAAAAAAAAACTTTATGTTCCCAGGAGTGCCTACAATACATATTATGTTTATGTTTATTATCATATAATGTATAATAACATTAAGTATAGGTAGATGTGTAATAGGTCCACGATAACTATTTTCAAAATATTGCTGTAGTATATAGCGCGCGTCCATTGATATTAGGTTATAAACTTCACATGGTTATAAACAAAAGTATGTTTTTTTGTATAGGCAGTTTGGGATTATTACGTAGAGGAACTGCAGCATATTTGGCATACTGCAGGTAACTTGGAATACTTCAATATCTAAATAAATATAAACGCCATCTTTGTTTTTTTGCCGTAAACATAACGTCATACGACACACGAACGTATCGAGTATTAAAAACAGGACGACATCTTGACATTCCGGCTGCCAGCCTCAAGGAAGCGAGACACGTGCTTTGGGAACTTTTTCGGTAAGAATGCAATTAGTGATACATTTATTGTAAAACTTTACATCTTCATTGTAATTATTTAAACTGTTAAGTGACCTTCTTAGCTTATGATGTTACTATGATTTTGTGAATATTTCTAGAATTAAAAATGTGACATCGAATTTTAGGTTAGGATGGTATGTTGTTAATTTGGTATACCGAGAGTGAACATACTTTAGAATATTCCAAATTTTATGCACATTTTTATTAGTAGATATAAATTATTCTGTTTTTTTAGGAATGGCAACATGGCCCAAATACAAAAAGAGAAAGGTGGGAAATGGAGAAAATGGCCGCTGCTATTGCCGCTGTTAGAGAAAAGAGAATGGGTTAAAGGCAGCTCTACAGTTCAACGTTCCTAGGTCAACACTTTTCGATTTGTAAATGATAAGGACTCTCCGAGAATCAATAACAGATAAAATTTCGAAAATTGGTCAAAGGCCAGTTTTGGTCAAGATATTGAAAACCTGCTGGTGGAGTACGTACTAACTATGGAGAGTAATTTTAATGGGCTGACCAGAATGGATTTGCGCCGATTGGCAAATCAATTATCTCTAAAAAATAATTTGAATTTTAAGGGTGGATTTGTTGGCAGATACTGGCTAAAAAGGTTTTTAAAACGACATCAGGAATTTTTTCCATAAGACAACCAACTGGAACTTCTCAAGCACGAGCTAATGGATTTACTAAAGAAAGAATGGACGAATTTTACGACTATATTGAAAAAATCCTGACCGATAAGTCTTTCCCTACTGCGCGCATATTTAACGTTGATGAAAGTGGCCTTTCCATACTCCAGAGTAAAATACCAAAAATCAGAGCGTGAAAAGGAAGGGATTCTGAAGAGGATCTAAACTGTCAAACTAATGCAATGACACTCCACCCCCCCACGGTTGCCTCTCTGCCAGTGGAGAATTAAGAAGACACAGAGCCAGAGCTGTCTGGTAGTAGGACGAAAATAATTCCCTTATTACTCCCTCTCATATTTTCAAAGAAAAATGTGAATATAATTTGGAATAGTATATTCCAAATTACCTGCACCTCATGTCGAATCACGTTTTTGGAGATTTTTTGTTTGATAGGCATTTTGATAAGGTTTTTGGCTTTTGTTATATTTGATTATTTTTATTGTTAAAGTTTAATTATTTGCCAATAATTTCGTGTATTTTTTATTGAGCTATCCCTTTTCTCCTTAAATTTATTATCATAAAACAAACTGGTATTCCAAATATGCTGCAGTTCCTCTACTTATATTGTAAATGACATAGTCCCCTTTCCTTTTTTTGGCTGTTCAATAATAGTTCAAATAAAATGCGTATTGACCGCTCACAAATATCCCTTACCGCATAACGCGTGTGTTAGGTAATACTTAATAGATGTGTATTAGATATAGATATAGCCGGATATGCCAAGCTCAAAAATATAAATTGTTATAAATAAAATTACTTTACACCGTTAACCAACAATAAAGCGTCATACTTTATGTGTGATGAAGGCGTTATATATGTATAATGAAAACCAGGTAATCTATTATAAGGTATATTTATTAACCATATAGGAAAATAATCATTTAAATACAATAAATACAATGTTCACTGCGGTTCGTCACCGCGTCAATAGATGGCGCTGTTAAGCTCGTTAAAAGTCGCAATGGTTTCGTTCACAAATATACTATATAGCTATTGAGGATTTTTGTTGACAATATACCAGCATCAGTACAGTTTTGCGTGTTTTATTTATTTAAAACCCCAAACACACCCCTGAACTGCTTGGGCACTCAACATTGGTCCTAACGACCCGGATAGTACGGACCAGGATTTTTGACTCAAGTGTGGAGCCACCGCTGGCCGCGCTTCCCCCGTGTACTTGTAGTGAAACGCTACAGCAAGGTACACGATCCTCCGCACAAGCGGCGACAGCTTTACCCAAACTGGGTCCAGAGCTGAGCCAGCATCCCCGGAGCAGTACAAGGAGCGGCGACAGACGGCGCCACTTTTAGTTCAACGAGTGGTCACCAGAGGGCGCTGCTCGCAGTTCAACACTTCACAAGGACAACACGGTGACGCAGGCGCAGCTTCGTGACGTCACAGGGACGTCATACACAGTGAGTTCAACAAGCGGCCACAGATGGTGTTTGTGTGAAGTGCATTTTGTGAGTACATTTGTTTACCTTTTTATCCTGTCCGTAATCAGAGCAACAGTTTAAGTGCCGAGTAGTAATTAGTTCAACTTAGAACAATCGTGAAGACCGGACTTAGAAAATTCAGTATCTTTTGGGACTTATAAAATTTTAGAACATTTTTAAACTTAGAATAATTTAGTTGTAGTTTGTGTGCATGTTAGTTAAGGACTTAGAATATTTAAGAAAAAACGGGGGAACGAGGAATCTATGTCCGATTTCCACCAGGTTTTGTGTGTTGCCAAACACTTGTAAAATTTCGACCAGTGTTTTGGGACTTGTAATAATTTTAACTTTTTTGTTTACATTGACTTATAACATTTGAATGCATTTGAGACTTAAAAATATACACATAGTTTTTGAAGATCAAAATTAATTAACAAATTTTAACCAGTTTGAACACTTAGCATATTTTATACAAATAAACTGTAAATAAAAAACTTAGACTCAATTTTATTTACATTTTTTTTATACATTTGTTTCTGGTTTTAGAACAATTTTAAATTAAAATATTGCTATTAGTTTATATCATTAATTACATTCAAAATGGAAGGATTACTAAAAGTTTATAAAGATCAACAAAATGTAATATCAAAGGGTTTAACTAATTTTAAGAAATGTGGTAAAGATAGATTAACCTTAGAATACATAGAAACAAGACAAGAATTATTAGAACAAAATTGGAATTTATTTAAAGAAACTAAGTACAAATTATATGCGCATACTATGACAGAGGATACAGAGCAGAAATTAGAGGATATTTACGATACAACAGAGGACACTTACATAACTTATAAATGTTTGATGAAATCAATTTCGAATAATATTCGTTTAGCCACGGGGTCGGTGCAAAAAACCGACGGTACCTCATCCAGTACTAGTAAATTAAATAGTTCACTTGTAAAATTGCCCAAAATTTCCATACCGATATTCTCAGGTAAATATGATGAATGGACAACATTCCATGATCTTTTTACCTCATTAGTACATAATAACCAGGCATTAGATAATGTGCAAAAGCTTCATTATCTTAAAAGTCACCTTTCTGGCGAAGCAGAACAATTAATACGTCACACTCCTATAGCTGACGCCAATTATGTCCAATGTTGGGATCTATTAGGCAAAAGGTATAGCAATAAAAAATACCTAACCAACTGCATTTTAAAAAGGTTGTTCGGTCAAAAGCGAATTCATGTCGAATCTGCTACTTCTTTGAAAGAATTGCTAGACACTACATGTGATTGTCTTAATGCGTTGAGTAACTTAAGCATAAACGTGAGTACATGGGATGTCATTATCATACACATTGTTACCTTTAAGTTAGATGTTGAGACGCGAAAACAATGGGAGCTTAGCGTTTGTAACAATGACTCCAACAATGACTTGCCAACTTTTAGCCAGTTCAAAACATTCCTGGAGAATCGGTTTCGCGCGTTAGAGTGCTTAGAACCTAAAAAGGCACCAGTTCATCAGTTCCATAGTCCAAAGGCCATGCTGGCAACAAGTTCTTCAAAGACTAATAATATGCGGTGCGAGTTCTGCTCCGACCTTCACAAACTTTGCTTCTGCAAGAAATTCAATAAGGAATCACTCAAGGCCAGACGTGAGTTCGTATTAAAAAATAATATTTGCTTCAACTGTCTTGGTGGCAATCACGTTGTTAGTGAGTGCAGGAAGCCTACCAGATGCAAGGTGTGCCAGAAACGCCACCATTCAATGCTGCATTTAGATCAGGAGTCGATCAAAAGGGACCAACCTTCGACATCCTCGGCTATCGACAGTGTTAGTGCCACTAATACTAGTCCGATTGCTTCGTTTTTGTCGACAGGTAACACTCCCGCCCCGAGACAGGTTTTACTAGCCACTGCGCTAGTAAAAGCCGAGTCGCATTCTGGTGAACTCCAGACTGTCCGAGCCCTGATCGATCAGGGCTCGCAGGCGTGCTTCGTAACAGAGGCCGTAGTTCAGCTGCTCAGCCTGAAAAAGATCCCTATTCAAGGAGTTATCTCAGGTCTTGGCGGTACTAGTTCAACCATGGCACGGTACATGGTATATTTAAATATCCAGTCTCGGATTAGTCCAAATTTCAAACTGAAAATTAAAGCTTACGTACTAAATAAAATAACAACTTATTTACCCGAACGCAAGATTAACACTGCCTTAGATTGGCTAAGTATTAACACTCTGCAGCTAGCCGATCCAGAGTTCAACACTCCCAATAAGATTGATGTGTTATTGGGCGCTGATGCTTACAGTAGCATCATAAAACAAGGCATCTTCAGAAACCCTTCAGGCACGTTGATCGCTCAGAGTACTACGTTAGGCTGGGTACTGTCAGGCGTAGTAAATAAGGACACAGATCAAAACACAAAATTAAATAATATTAGTGTATTACATGCACAATTTAGTGAAGACGACATGTTAAAAAGGTTCTGGGAGATAGAAGAGCAAAGTAGTATGAAGAAAATGCTTACGCTCGAAGAAAATAGATGTGAAGAGTTCTACAGCAAAAGTACAAGAAGAGATAGCAATGGCAGGTACATAGTAACCTTAACTTTCCGCGATGAAGATCCTCCTTGCAAAGGCGGTAACTCCCGTCCTATCACTGAAAAAAGATTAAAAGTATTAATGTGTAGATTAGAGAAAAATACAGATTTTAAAAACAAGTACAAACAGGTCTTAGAACTAGGACACATAAGAGAAGTTGACAAGCGCGATAAAAATAGAAATATAGCTGTCCACTTACCTCACCACGCGGTAGTCAGGGAACACAAAACTACCAGAAAGGTGCGAGTTGTCTTCAACGCCTCAGAGAAGAACGACAATAGTGTATCACTAAATGACGCATTGATGATAGGGCCCACTTTAAAAAGGCAACACGATAGAAGAAGGCCTAGAATTATATTACCAAATAACAGAGCTTTTAGGAAAAGGGGTATTCCAGCTACAAAAATGAAAGAGTAATAATAAAAATAGTAGACATCATTCAGAACAGAGAGAGTACAAACATAGAACAAACAAATTAAATTAGTACAAAGGACAAAATCAATACATACAAGGACAAGATAAAAAAGGACAACATAAATAAGGACAAATGAAAAAATAATACAGAACACAGAACAAACAATTAAGTACTACAAGCAAACAGAACACAAAGGAAAAGAACTGGAAATAAAACTGGACAGTACAATAAAGGTTCTTGGACTTACCTGGAACCGCATCGATGATACTTTCCAGTACACGGTGAATCTCCCGCCGACGACGTCTGCACCTGTAACTAAAAGATCCATTATTTCTGTGATAGCACGTCTTTTCGACCCATTAGGTTGGTTAGCACCTAGTGTGATTTTAGCGAAGGTATTCATCCATAAATTATGGCTCACAGGTGTTGGCTAGGACGAGGGGCTTACCAAGATCTTATAAAGGAATTGAGATCATATAGTGAAGATTGTTACTACTCACCAAGCTCCGGATTCCTCGTTGGCTCGGAACAAAGCCAAACGAATATTTGGAGCTACACGGGTTTAGTGACGTCTTCGAGATTGCGTATTAAGCTGCAATTTACTTGCGGATGGTAGATGCCCACAACATAGTAAAGCTCCCGTTGCTGGTTGCTAAAACTAGAGTTGCGCCAGTAAAACAGATCAGCATTTCGTCGGTTAGAGTTGTGTGGAGCAGTTTTACTGTCATAACTATTGACACAAACCGCTGAAGTTCTGAATATACCTCAAGACCAGGTCAAGGCATGAACAGATTACACTGTTGTACTAGCCTGGATAATACGTTTGAAAACTTGACCATGATGAAAGCGTCATAATGGTTTCACGTCTCTACGCAGAACAACTCAGAGGATTGCGCCTCTAGAGGAATATTACTCAGTTCCCTACGAAAACGAACTATGGTTCGCGGGACCATCAATTCTCATGTCGCAGAACATTATTTATAGTAGGCCAAATAATCTTTATAGGACAGTTTTAGAATAGAAAATTGGTTAGAATTATTGCGTACTGCCGAAGGTTTGGTGAATGTGCCAGACAATAATTACGAAAGTCCAACCTAAATTTTTTGTCACGCTGGCAATTTATCCAGCGAATGCTGCAGTCATTTTGGAGACGTTGGTCCAACGAATATTTGTCCACATTCATGAACCGTTACAAATGGTCATCACATGTTACTGAGCCAAAAATTGGAGACATTGTTTTAATAAAAGACGACGACTTGCCTCCAAGTCGCTGGTTGATGGGTAAAATTGTTGAAAAACACCCGGAGTATGATAATGTCACCCGTGTCGTCACGTTACGCACTAAGTCCTCAACAATCAAAAGATCAACATCCAAAATATGTATTTTACCTGTAGCCGATTAATAAATATTTTTTGTTATTATTTATATTGGTTGTTGCATAAATCATAGTTTTATTACGTGTTTTATCGTTTTAAGGTCTATTTAAACAAAATTATATACAACATTCAATTATTATAGACATAGAACCTAGAATAAGATGTTTAATTTTAAGTAGTTCATAATTTTGTTAGTTTTAAACTGTAGCACATAGTAGTTCAGCCATGACTTCTAGCTTGTAGTTCATTGTAGTTCACTTTTAGTTCTTAGTTTAGAGCAAGCAGGGCAGTTATTAAGTACAAATTGTTTTAGTTATGTTTTAGTTTAGTTCATATTATTGTCAATAAATATACATATATTTTTACAGTACAAACTAAGATCAGCGTAATGTACCATAGAGCAACGTACCCCTTTATTTAAGAAGGACGTTCCATCAGTAACGTCCTTGGTGGGCGGTATGTTCACTGCGGTTCGTCACCGCGTCAATAGATGGCGCTGTTAAGCTCGTTAAAAGTCGCAATGGTTTCGTTCACAAATATACTATATAGCTATTGAGGATTTTTGTTGACAATATACCAGCATCAGTACAGTTTTGCGTGTTTTATTTATTTAAAACCCCAAACACACCCCTGAACTGCTTGGGCACTCAACATACAAGATGAACATATTATTTAATAAAACAAACCACGTTGAGACATAAACATAATACAAAGTTTACTTAGCTTTTAATCACTCTGTCTGTTCAGTACGGCAGTTCCAATAGAATCTACACAAATAGCATAACTGTTAATTTAAATTTGTTCAAACCGAATCGTCCCTCCAACCACCGAGAGCTCCGCTCGGGTCAACGTCTCGAACAAGAATGATTCTCAAACCGATCGGGACACACGTTTTATAATAGACGACAAACAAGTGTGAAACGTGTTTATGCGACAAACAAGTATGACGGGCACCCGCCCGTCGCCACAAAAATGTTAGGCTACCGCCTTTTTATTTACCGTATTTAATTATAAATCTGCTATTATTTTATCTACCAACATGTAATATATATATAGTTATATACTTATTATATCGATTCCAAGCTAATATGTGCATGTATTAAGAAGCCTATCTTCACTTCAGTCATAACGGAAACTAGCTATTTACGTGGTACATGTTATAGCACACAATATAGGGCACCCTCTTTACCTCAATTCCATTATTCTGTGGAATGCAATAGCCTGATTGACGTGCTTTGTCGGTACAGAGGTGTAATATCGCCCACTTTGTAACTCCAGGCTGCTACTGAGAATCACAAATGTGTATACTTGTACTCGGACCGACAAGGACATTGAGCTCAGGACATTGTACACGTGCAGGATGCTGTCCCAACGTTAATCAAAATATAGATATCTGGTTTCTTGCTAGCACGATTGTTAGCAAGAAACACAATATCATCGAAGGTTACATCAACACGACGGTTACGAATATCTCCAGCCAATCTCATCACGTGGGCTTGCAGCAGCGTCTCCCAGTGTACTATGACCATCATACTGCCATCGCTATCCCGTCTGCCAAGCGTGGCGATTATAGCATATGCATGCCAAAAGATGGACATAACACGTACAGGGTGCCAGGCCAACGTTAATCAAATAGATATTTTGTTTCTTGCTAACACGATTGTTAGCAAGAAACAAAATATCATCGAAGGTTACATCAACACGGCGGCTACGAATATGACCAGCCAATCTCATCACGTGGGCTTGCAGCAGCGTCTCCCAGCGTACTATGACCATCATACTGCCATCGCTATTCCGTCTGCCAAGCGTGGCGATTACAGCATACGCATGCCAAAAGATGGACACAACACGTACAGGGTGCTAGCCCAACGCTAATCAAATAGATATTTTGTTTCTTGCTGGCACGATTGTTAGCAAGAAACACAATATCATCGAAGGTTACATCAACACGACGGTGATGAATATCACCAGCCAATCTCATCAGGTACGTGATGGGAGACGCTGCTGCAAAAAAGCGTCTCCCAGCGTACTAAGACCATCATACTGCCATCCCTATCACATCTACCAAGCATGGCGATTACAGCATACGCATGCCAAAAGATGGACACAACACGTACAGGGTGCTAGCCCAACGTTAATTAAATAGATATTTTGTTTCTTGCTAGCACAATTGTTAGCAAGAAACAAAATATCATCGAAGGTTACATCAACACGACGGTTACGAATATCTCCAGCCAATCTCATCACGTGGGCTTGCAGCAGCGTCTCCCAGTGTACTATGACCATCATACTGCCATCGCTATCCCGTCTGCCAAGCGTGGCGATTATAGCATATGCATGCCAAAAGATGGACATAACACGTACAGGGTGCCAGGCCAACGTTAATCAAATAGATATTTTGTTTCTTGCTAACACGATTGTTAGCAAGAAACAAAATATCATCGAAGGTTACATCAACACGGTGGCTACGAATATGACCAGCCAATCTCATCAGGTACGTGATGGGAGACGCTGCTGCAAAAAAGCGTCTCCCAGCGTACTAAGACCATCATACTGCCATCCCTATCACATCTACCAAGCATGGCGATTACAGCATACGCATGCCAAAAGATGGACACAACACGTACAGGGTGCTAGCCCAACGTTAATTAAATAGATATTTTGTTTCTTGCTAGCACAATTGTTAGCAAGAAACAAAATATCATCGAAGGTTACATCAACACGGCGGCTACGAATATGACCAGCCAATCTCATCACGTGGGCTTGCAGCAGCGTCTCCCAGCGTACTATGACCATCATACTGCCATCGCTATTCCGTCTGCCAAGCGTGGCGATTACAGCATACGCATGCCAAAAGATGGACACAACACGTACAGGGTGCTAGCCCAACGCTAATCAAATAGATATTTTGTTTCTTGCTGGCACGATTGTTAGCAAGAAACACAATATCATCGAAGGTTACATCAACACGACGGTGATGAATATCACCAGCCAATCTCATCAGGTACGTGATGGGAGACGCTGCTGCAAAAAAGCGTCTCCCAGCGTACTATGACCATCATACTGCCATCCCTATCACATCTACCAAGCATGGCGATTACAGCATACGCATGCCAAAAGATGGACACAACACGTACAGGGTGCTAGCCCAACGTTAATTAAATAGATATTTTGTTTCTTGCTAGCACGATTGTTAGCAAGAAACACAATATCATCGAAGGTTACATCAACACGACGGTGATGAATATCACCAGCCAATCTCATCACGTGGGCTTGCAGCAGCGTCTCCCAGCGTACTATGACCATCATACTGCCATCGCTATCCCGTCTGCCAACCGTGGCGATTACAGCATATGATGCAGGCCAAAAGATGGATACAAAACGTACAGGGTGCTAGCCCAACGTTAATCAAATAGATATTTTGTTTCTTGCTAGCACGATTGTTAGCAAGAAACACAATATCATCGAAGGTTACATCAAAACGACGGTGACAAATATCGCCAGCCAATCTCATCACGTGGGCTTGCAGCAGCGTCTCCCAGCGAACTATGACTATCAAACTGTCATCGCTATCCCCTTTGCCAAGCGTGGCGATTATAGCGAAACGATGGACAGAGTTCGATTTTAGTACACGGTATCAATATAATCTATACATATAATAAAATCGTAGGAAAGTCAAAACTGTACATTGAATATTTTTTTTAAAGGATATTTGGGGCGTGATCTACAATCGACATCGAAGCCAAAAATATTGTTTTTAGAATTTTTGTCTGTTTATCTGTTGGTCTGTATGTATGTCCGGGCTAAACTCAAAAAGTGCTGCATGGATTTACTTAAAATTTTGCATGAATATTACTAAGAGAACGGGTCAACATATAGAACGGGTCTACTAAGAGAACGGGTCAACATATACAAATTTCATATACTCCCGCTATATGAAAGACGAAAAATTGCAGATCTAACATTTTTATTAGGTATCATGAATGGTGCGATTGATGTTCCTGAGTTGGTTGGCAAGATTGGACTGAGAGTACCTTCGGCTTTTCTCCGTAGATCAGATCTTCTCCATGTGCCTAGCGTAAGAACTGTTTACAGACAAAACTCATACCTTATAAGAGTATGTTGCTCGTTTAACGCGGAGTGTCGGAGGGTTGACCTTGATTTATTTGATATGAACATCGCTAAATTTAAAAATACGGTTGGCAAAATCTTTTTTGATGCTTAAAAAGCTTAAAAGTATAATATTCTCTTTATTTAAATTTTATTGTATAAATGTCCCTTTTTATGTTTAATTTTGTTTTCCAACGCGGCTCAATGCTGTCTTTTCAATGCTCAACTGTATCTTATGTATAGAAACTGTATAATAGTGGAAACTTGTAATTGGCCTTATTTTAATATTAATATCTGATTATTGATTGTATCAGCTGTAAGTTTTCCAAATAAAAATAAAATAAAATAAAAACATAAGGAACATATTATCACGCTATCACCTACGGGGGAGGAGCTGTGATAATTTTTATAGAGTTTAACGCGAGTAAAACCGCGGGGCACAGCTAGTATATAATTTATTTTATAAATAATTAATAATTCATGTTTTATATATTATTTTGATATCAAAATCATGACGGCTAAATGACGACAATGGCTGGACAATATTTATATTCGTTGTTCTTTGTATAGTTACGTTTTACCTAGCTAAAAGCCTATATTGTAATGTATATATAACCTGTTAGCATTAGACTTCACAGCACTCTACATTATTATTATTTGTGTTTTAGTAATCTGTGAAAACGTCGTGGGTTGTACTCCTAACATTACACTGTGTTACTACTTTAGTTTATAAGCTCATGTTGTACAACTGTTTGTTTTCCAAATAAATAAATAAAATAAAAATAAATAAACACTATGATGTTTTATACAAAATTCAGTTCTATCATAAAGGGATAGGCTGTTAATTTATTATTCTGTCTATACTAGCAAGAATGCTCTGAATTCAAAGTCACTCCAATACCTATCGGAAAAGTCGAATTAATAAGCGATATACTGTTTGATATTGCGGTCACGTTGCCCACATCCCTGACTGAGCGAGTTTCTGGATTCTTCATATTATGCGGATTACAACCACACATTTTACGTACTTGAAAAACGTTATTACTATAGAGATATCCATTTATTCAAAAGAAAAGGTTGAACCATCACAAATCTATAAGCCTACTTTAAAAGCATGGACAGTAAAAACGGTCAAGTTCTACATATTAAATAAAATTTTATTTAGTGAGTGATCGTTTTATGACTAAATTCGGACCGCTAAGTTTGTTTGAGAAAGATTTTTGTTAGATTAAAAAAGGATTGTTAATTTAAGAACATAAATGTTAATACATGTAATATTTCTAGAAAACAAAGCCGATGGATAAAACCTTCAATTACTTCAATAGAGTGTTAGTAAGGGAATCCTAAATATGATCTGCCAATGTGTATTGTTTGTACTTGCAGAGTGCCTATTCCAGATTTTGGGGGTGCTCAGACTCCGAGCAAATAACATGTAATAGGTCTTTACCTATGAAATTGCCGTTTTGTATGAAAAAATTTAAACGAATTTTTTTCATGATTTTTTTTATTTGCATTAATCGAAGTAATCACCCATGCAATCAATGCATCTTTGCCATCGCAGTGGCAGTTTATTGATGCCCTTCTTAAAGAAATCAGCTGGACGGGAGGCAACAAATTCTTCAAAGGCATTTTGTACTGCCTCTCGGGTATTGAATTTTTTTCCCGCCAAGAAGTTATCCAAATTCTGGAAAAAGTAGTAGTCTGTAGGCGCAAGGTCTGGTGAGTAGGGCGGATGACGGAGAGCTTCCAACCCCAGTTCTTGCAACTTGGAGACCGTCTGCTGTGCAGTATGAGGTCGCGCGTTGTCGTGCAGGAGCAGCGGAGACGAGCGATTGACCAATGCTGGTTGGAGATGCGCCAGCTTCTCCATCATTGTGCTCAGTTCTTCACAGTACACATCTGCAGTAATGCTCACCCCGTTTGGTAAGAAGCTGTGATGAATCACACCGGCGCTAGACCACCAAACAGTGACCATCACTTTTCTAGGGGTAAGTTTTCGTTTAGGGCATTGTTTAGGTGCTGAACCAGGATCCAACCAACTTGCTGAGCGCTTGCGGTTATCAAACAGAATCCATTTTTCATCGCAGGTAACAATGCGGTTCAAAATTCCTTCATTTGTGTGTCTGTTGAGCAGTGCAAGGCACGTCTCGACGCGTACTTCGCGCTGGCGATCATTGAGTTCGTGGGGCACCCATTTGTCAAGCTTTTTTACCTTGCCAATTTGACGCAAATGGACCAATATTGTTTTGAGGCTAACGTCGAAAGCTGCTGCTAATTCAGCCGTAGATTGTGTATCATCAGCTTCCACAACCGCCTTTAATTCGTCATTGTCGACCAAAGTCTTCGGACGACCGCGAGGTTCATTTTTCAGGTCGAAATTTCCAGAACGGAAGCGAGCAAACCAATAACAGGTGGTGCGTTGGTTTGTAGTGTTAGCTCCGTAAACGTCGTTGATGTTGCGTGCCGCTTGTGCCGCGTTGCTGCCACGACGGTACTCATATTCCATAATTACTCGAATTTTTAACGTATCCATGATGACGAAAAAGATTGAAATGCGATGAAAATGTAACACTAATCAATAAAGAAATGACTACTTTTGGAAAAAAGAATCCATGTTTTTAAAATAAAATTAATTTGAAATTAGAATTCTTAGCCAAACAAAAATTATTTTGATTTGAAATGGCCAGTACTGCAGAACGGCAATTTCATAGGTAAAGACCTAATATATTTCATGTAATTTAAAAAATAAAATAAGGATAGACTGTTTTATTTTT
This sequence comes from Pseudoips prasinana, assembly GCA_951640165.1. Taxonomy (NCBI): domain Eukaryota; kingdom Metazoa; phylum Arthropoda; class Insecta; order Lepidoptera; family Nolidae; genus Pseudoips; species Pseudoips prasinana. The sequence continues at coordinate 10,035,447 of OX621249.1, read as the reverse complement.
ACAAAAATAAATGTAAATTTCAACTGTCTACCTATTAAAGTTTATGAGACGCTGCCAGACAAACTTTTGATAGGGTTCCGCTGGAACTCTAAAATTAAGCGTGTTTTTTTACCGAATTATCAGAGTTTCCGTATAGAAAATGACTGCGTACGTTTACGTATTCTCTTGAACAACCAATTTTGAACAAGACTATTTATTACAAAAAAAACCTTCTGAAAGAAAGAAAATTGAATAATACCTCAAAAAATATTAGCCGGTTTCTCTGAATAGCCAAGCGCCATCAATAATATAGTTGAATAACAAGTTCATCAATCCTCTCGGGCCCGAGCGCTGAATAGCTTTTCGTATGGGATATAATTAACTTAGGCTCAATGCTAGAACCCAATTAACTAGGTATAATAACGTCAAAATTAATATGGGGGGTCAATAACATTACTTATCTCTAGTATCGAGGTGAGCATATCGAAATATCGGCAAGGATACTTAAGCATTTTCCACGTGGAAGGACGGAAAACAATTCCCTCTATATTATGTACGAAAGCATTCTTGTACTCATTGGCGTTCTAGTTTTAAATACTCTTTGTAGGAAGCGTGAAAAAAAAATGTCGTATTTGCTCATGCGTGGGTCGCATTCTTTTGTTTTCTTTTTGTTGTTGACATTTAGTAGTCATGTGAGTATATATCTATAGTACACTAACATGAATGTTTTCTATGTATATAAGTATTTATCTATCTATATAAGTATGTATATCGTTGCCTGGTAGCCATAGTACAAGCTTTGCTTAGTTTGGGGCTAGGATGATCTGTGTGACATTGTCCCTAGATATTATTATTATTCTCACCAGTCAGTAAGTGACCGGCGAGGTTAAACATCTAGGCATGAAGCCAGCCCATAGATGGGTCCGCTGAAGGGGTATAATTTCTGAACATTTCCGGATTTTTGTTTATATGTATATATATATACATAAAAACATGTATAATTATATTTAATTTTATTTATTTAGTTAGGTATAGGATATTAATATGTATATTTAACTGATGGGTAGGCGGTAGCACGCAATAAAGAGAAAAATTCATACATGAATCGCATTGAAAAGAAGGTCTCACCACGGGTGATCCTAGCGAAGTCTTCGATATCACTCACATTTGCTGAGGTCTCTCAGATGCATGATAATTATGATAATAAATAAAAAAAAATCTTAAGCTGCTGGTCCAGTTTGTAGTCATTAGACATCAGTCATGTTAGAGGTCTATATGGCGTCTTGAACAGCTCTGTTATAGCGTAACCACTACCCATACCATAAGTAAATAAGTATGTTATAATATTACCAGCAAATGTTCTTACCCCATAGAAGTAATTTAGTCTGGTCTTAACATTCAATTTCATATCAATAACGTTCGCATATTAACCGAAACGCCCCATAAACTTGAAGTACCCCCATTAATTTAAGTGGCGCGCGCATAGAATTTACGGTATTATAGCAGTTTTAACAGTTAATAGAACTGTGAATAATGGATTTTCTGTGTACGTCTTTGAAGTTACGCTTGTAATAGTGGTTTATATCAAGCAATGACTAACTTCTTAGAGTTCTGTACCATAATATAGTAATATCCTGCGACATTACTCACACAGGGCCATCTGATCCCAAATTAAGCAAACCTTGTTTTGGTAAGGGATCACCGCCGCGAATGGACCCTCGCAACACAAAGGAGTCGTGGGTGTTGCTGACTCTTCCATCACCCCATTGAGCTCATGCGACCTTACTCACACGCAGAAACACAACATTAAGTTATTAATGTTATTATTAAGGAATGCTTGTGCTATGGAAACCAGATAACTGATATAATAGGTACATATACTACTTTTCTTTTGTAAATACATACTTATATAGATAATTACACTGAGACTCAGGACAAACAAACATGTTCATGTACACAAATATAAATCCTGGATGGGAATCGAACCCGCGACCTAAGACGTGAAAGCCAAGCACCAACCACGCCAACTGGCGTTAGGTATTGTGGAATTATTTTAATAATAACGTGCCCTAAAAATCAGGCTTCATTATCATCGTCATCATCATAATATAACCTGAAAGACGTCCACAACTGGACAAAGCCTTCCTCAAGGACCTTCTCAATTGCTGGTCTTGCACTGACCGCATCCAACAGGTACTTTATATAGCAAAATGTAAGTAGACTCTTTTTTTCGGGAAATTTTTTTCAAGCCTCGCACTTGCTAACATAGTTCGGGCATGATTTAGGTCGACAAGCAACCTCGATGTAACCTAGCCTCCCGGGGGTATCTTGAACATATTTATTTCAGCCACATACAGACTTACCCTGTCTACGGCAAGGTTTTCGTTTCCCTTTGGACTGCCTAGTGACTACGCATAACACATTTACAATGTTGTCAAAAATGTGTCCAGGACAAGTTTATAGTCGCTTACATCACAAGTCTAGAAACTGTTGATGCAAAATCAACATCTTTTAGTATAATCAATACATAACCGGTCCACTTTCAAATTTCCTGCCACCTGTGCTTGCATTTTTAACTATTGTATCACTCACAATATATTACCTGTATTGCCATTATGATCGCTTATTGATCAGTTGATTCATGGCGATTCCGAAGGAAAGAACAGCGAGGGTCGGTCACTATGTAAAATGTGCTCTGTAATTTAAAGTTTCTAATATAATTATCAGTTGTTGTAGCTAAAAGCTTGTTTCATTGTGTGTACCGTGTTCATCAAATCATTGCGCTAACAGTTAATTATCAAAAAGGGCTGTGGGAGATGGCCTCATACCTTCAACGTGGAACCCGTGCGTCAGATGCCACCCTAGCTAGTGTGCGGAACCCAATCCATGACGCTTTAAACCCGCCGTCGGGCTACGTTTGCGTTTGCAAACAAGAAACTACAACGCGCAAAATCAGAGGGAATGTCTATTTCTCGGTACATTTCATTGCAGTGTAGAAGATACTTGGCAGTCTCACATTTGTTTGTTTCATACCTCATATAATATGTGATGCATACATAATAATAATATCTCAAAAAATATAAGTCAGTGACATGCAAATGTGTAGAGCTACCGCGGCTTTGTCACGTATAATATTGGGATAGGTGTCAATTGTTAAAATCGAGCAGAATAATAATGCATTCATTAGAAATCTCTTCTTATATGGAATCTGGCACCATCGCTGAATAAATCGAAGAATTTCATATATTTATTTAGTCTCTGGTTTTAAGTAATAACACCCTATGACTTGACATCCGATAGAACATATAGCAATAAAAACCGGCCAAGTGTATATTGTATGTAAGTATATTGTTTACTTTTTATTTTCGTGTTTGTAGACCGATTGCTACGGCGTTCGCGAAATTATTTTATATTGTTTACACGATGAAACGCTAATCATTTTATGCTTGCATCATTCTGTAAAAAAACTTACTGTGTTTTGCAATAAATTAATAAAAATAACAGACTGTTCCTTGTCTTGGCCACTTTTGCAAGCTACGGTAAGCGTCCGTAGCAAGCCTCCGTAGCAAGCGTCCGTAGCAAGCGTCCATAACAAGCGTCCGTAGTAAGCGTCCGTAGCAAGCGTCCGTAGTAAGGTCCTTGTATACAACAAGGACCTTACGCTTCACTTGGCTGCGATTTTACCTAAAACTAGGAACCTAATAACATTATAACGTAATCACCAAACTTTTGCCAACAAAGTTCTGTATAGACTCCTATAGCTTAATTACAGGAGATGCATGGCTGTTACGAGAGTACGATATCCCTTATACGGGCTCATTGCTTGTTGTAATACAAGCAATGCAAGCAACGACTCAGCGGGGATATTTACTCAAATATAGAACCCTAATAACCTTCTATAGGATATTAATGTTTTTAAACTTTCGCGATTTGTACCCATTTTTATACATTGTGGACACGGGTGAGGTCATTAGTGTTTTGTTTAGACATACCAATAGTTCCATTCAAGAAAATAAGGAAAAATAACAAGACCATGCGAGGGTAGATACCGAAACCCGAACTTTACGGAGACGAAGCTGCCGAGCCACACCAGTCGACCCGTGACCACGGCTGGTGCAATCAATGCCGCAACGTCGGGTAACCTAAAGGTAATGCTTTGCCTTAAATTGTTATCGCGATTGAGACCCGTATCCACAATATATAAAAATTCTATAGTCTAAGGATTAAGACCAGAAGTAGCTTTTTTAAAACAAATTTTAATACAACTTACGACAACAATAATCACAAAAATATTAACAGACAAATAATTTTAATTCAAACAAAGAAAACTAACAAAAGAAGTAAAATCACCCCGCACTACACTAGGCTAACAATTATAGGAAAAGACTACGAATCGATTCACAATCGGACAGAGTAACAGCCTCGACAACTGTTGGGACGCCAAAGAGAGCGATGCCGGCGAGGCATCGCCTTTTATAGAAAATCCCCACTGCTGTAGTTTCCGCTTCTACAATAGGATATTTATTCTACTATGATCACCAAAGTTCCATATAAATGAATATACAGACGCCAGTACATCAAGCTACCCCAATCTAACAAAATATGCATTAACTAGAAACGGATGCGTCCGCGTAAGAAAGCTAAGGTAACCGCTCGTTAAGACGGGTTGTAAGCTTCTTTGCGTATTTCGCTTTAATTTATACTATAGAACAGTAATCTAATAACCTTTTAACATTTACTTGGCTTGGGTTTTTACGTATACAATATAAGCAAATATAATTGCTAAACTACAAGGCCCAGTAGAACAAATAATGTATTTAAGATCCTCACGTATACCAACTGTTTTGGTAAAAGACACAGAAGTCATGTAGTCAATAAACGTTATGATAAATTTCCCCTAGCTCTAATTAATAACGTAAACCTGACTAAAAACATGTTCAAGAACAACGTACAAAAGTTTCTATTAAATTGTGTAGAAAATGATATATCTGTAAATTGTCCGTAAGTAAACAATTGTTGTATTAAAATTGGAAGAAAGGAGCTTCATCTGCCAACAAACTGCTTTGCAGTTTAGCAGAAGTATATTATGTATGTAAGGAAGTATGTTAATTGTGAATAAGCATTTTTTCATTTTTTTTAAGTAATAAAACTACGCTACAGGTATTATGAAGGCGTCTCCAATCACCCAATTTGGGACTATTCCACTTATCTGCTATATATAACGCACGCATTAGGGGTCTCATGTACCCTACACATGTTGGAGTCACATACGAAGCTTCACCTGACAGCGTGATAACCGTCTATTCTTTCCACAGACTCCCCAAAGCACTTCAGTAAAGGATTGGCAGGACAGTGACCGGAATGGCGTAGGCTTATTAAGATGCAAATTTACGCAAAGGAACAGCGAAGTCAATATAACGCTATGAGCTCAAAGGCCTGACACACAGTTACCTGCTGCGGTGTTTCCCCATCGCTACGACATGTCCTTCTTCGAACGAGGTTTTAAAAAAATAAAAATAGTATTAATCTCACTGCGGGCAGCGGTTTGCTGTGCCCCCTGGCACTGCGAATGTCCATGAGCAGCAGTTACCACTTGCCATCAGGTGGGCTTCTAGCTCGTCTCCCTCCAAAAGCAATAAAATAAATAAAAAACATTCAATGTTGATGGAAAACTCTACTAGGCCTAGTGCGTATGACAGTATACTAAGAAGATTGGCTACGGTAGCCATCTTCGAGCACACCAATACCGTACCGACTAGGAGTGGAAGCCATGACCGAAATCGGTTGAACCAATTATCATCTTCATCGCAGCATTCTTAACGACACCCCAGGACATACAATGCGCTGCGTGTTTAAAAAAATAATGCAAATACATTATTTTGTTGAACACGCACCGCATTGTATATCCTCTGCGTGCAGATAACCCTTATTACTTGGCTGGAACTTATACCTAAAAATAGTCGAGTAACCTTCTAACATAATCACCAAACTAGCGTCTTCCAAAAGTTCCGTATAAATGAATAAACATTAATGCCGTTCTTACACCCTATTACCGTTTCGGAAGGACACAACATTAGCTGAAAGGACGTTAGGCATTCCTAATTTGTTGATGTAATGTAATTAATGGTTAGAGTGGCTGTATAGGAGTTGAGTAATGTATTCTGACTATTATCTTAGGACTTATTTGTATCAATATGTTGCTGATATATTACTGGACGTTTCGCAAGTCTGTGTTGATCTAAATATTTATATGTATTAGGTTTAAATTAATTGCCTGGATGAATGGTCATTTACCACCGTGCGTTGGACAAGAAACTTTACACCGCGGACTACCACTCTATGGAATCAATCAACTGCGGAGGTATTTCCGATCTGGTATATCATGACGACCTTCAAGAAGCGAGCCTATTCCTTTCTTAAAGACCGGCAACGCATTTGCTGCTCTACTGGTATTGCGAGTCTCCATGGGCGGCGCTGATCACTTACCATTAGGTGACTAATTTGTTCGTTTGCCTTGCTATCATTTAAAATGGAAATTGTTGTATAAATTGTGCTATCAGAAGCTTGTTCAGGCGTTCATGGGCAGTTGCACTGGCCGGTGCGTAAGTGACCGGCGAGCTAAACCACTAAGGCACGCGTTCAGTCCATAGATGGGTGAACGTTAAACTGGTTTAATTTCTTAACGTCTCCATGCTTCGGAGGTGACAGTAAGCTCTCGGTCCCGGTTGATATTATTAAACAACAGTCGAAAAGCCATTTCAGAGGCCTATTGGGTGGCTTGAAGAACTCTGACTACTAACCATACTATAGAGAGGAAAGACACTTGTTTGCTAGAATATAGTGCAGGGCTGTCGCATCATTACTATGTAAATTAAGTTCTTTGAAACACGGGTTCTTTTGACCGTGGATTAATGAAGTCTGTAGAGAGATAATTTGCAAATTTCCGTGTACCGCATGTTTAATCAAGTTGTATTTTTCCCGTCTGTACGGTGTTCATTGATTTAGCAGAAGTAATTTTGTGGTATTTAAAATGTCTACTACAAACTTAATTATTTGATCTGATTCACGGTCACCTTCTATTCGCTTTCAATGAAACTTCCTCCCACAGGTTGTGGAAAGAACTTCCTGTAACGGTTTTTCCACGAAACTACAGAATGAGGCCCTTCAAAAGGGATTATAAGTTTTTTAAGGATCGGCAATGCGCTAATGATGTCCCTGGTGTTGCAAGCGTTCATAGGCTACAGTGACCACTTACCATCAGGTGAGCCGTATACTTGTTTGCCAACTAAATTCTATAATAAAAACTGTCACTATTAACATTTAGTTATTATTATTCAGTGAAATCGAGTGAAAAGCTATTAGCTAATACATTCCCGCCCATGACTCTGGATCTGAAAATATAGTGTTGAAGAATAGTGCGAACGACAACGTCTAATCCCTTGAGGTCGTGTTATATTTACAACAATACTATATATCAAATAGAGATAGACCGCTATGAAAGAATGAAAAGAAATGGAAAGCGTGGACGGAGTCGTACCTCAGGGATTTCTTTGTAACATTTTACTATAGAATATTAGAAATAATGTATTTGAATTTATCTTTTCTGTGCTTGTGTATATAATTTGTATTTATTAAGTTGCTTTATTTAAAACAACATGTTTGCGTGTCAAAATTTGCAGACGGATCAAAGTAACCGGCGGCATAGCCCGAAAAAATGCTATGCTGAAGTGGCACTGGGCAGTGCACATGCCTCGTAGAACTGACAGCTACTGCAGCAAAAAGGTTCTCGAGTGGCGAACACGAATCAGAACACGCAGCGTTGGTCCCAATAAAATGGCCTTGATCTTGGGCGGGTCGCAGGACGCCGCTGGCTGCAGGTAACGCAATACCGGCAATTGTGTAGATCTTTGCGCGAGGGCTTTGTCTAGCAGTGGACCTGCTTCGGCTAATATTATGATAATGATTATTTAGTACAACTAAATTAATAAATGTATGATGCAACTTGAGAAAATGATGGTATGTTTTGTATTAGACTAATTAATAACCTTCTGTACTTTATTCTGTATGTTATTTTTCACTTCATCATATAACCTTTAGTTAAACTGGTGTCAAGGTTGTTTAAGCCACTCAGTAGGTAGCTCATATAGCTTGATAATCTTTATATTACAGCTACAACTGGAACCGACCCGAGAACGGAGACCTTCGAAAGGCTGAAAGTCTATAAAACACAGTTTTCTTTCGCTATCAAAATCAGCCGCATATATATTATAAAGATTTATAAAAAAATGTAATCGTTATAAAAGTTTGCTATAAATTTGCACGACTTTACATACGTTTTTTGGGTTCCGTAGCCAAATGGCAAAAGACGGAACCCTTTTAGATTCGTCATGTCTGTCTGTCTGTCTGTCTGTCTGTCTGTCCGTATGTCACAGGCACTTTTTTCCGGAACTATAAGAGCTGTACTACTGAAACTTGGTAAGTAGATGTATTCTGTGAACCGCATTAAGATTTTTACACAAAAATAGAAAAAGAACAATTATTTTGGGGGGTCGCCATACATAGAGCTGAAACAAAAAAAAATTTTTTCATCTTACCTATACATGTGCTGTGTCTATGGATAGGTCTTCAAAAATGATATTGAGGTTTCTAATATAATTTTTTCTAAACTGAATAGTTTGCGCGAGAGACACTTCCAAAAGTGGTAAAATGGGTCCCACTAACTTCTAAAATAAGAGAATGATAAAACTAAAAAAAATATATGATGTACATTACCATGTAAACTAACAACGAAAATTAGTTTGAACGAGATCTAGCAAGTAGTTTTTTTTAATACGTCATAAACCGCAATTTGCATTCATTTAATCAACTGAAATACTTGCTGCTATGGAACCCTTCATGTGCGAGTCGGACTTGCACTTGGCCGGTTTTTTTTTCAAGTGAATGGATTGGATTACAATTTGTTTCAAAACAACCTACTTGATGTTTAAATAAAGCAACTAACTTGAGAGTAAATCTGTTGCACAAGTTCTCTACTGTTAAATTTATTTTTTATTTATTATTATTATATAACTACAGATAGTTCTTAAAAGCTAATTCATAGGCCCACAAAACTGTTGATGTTGCCAATTATGGTAAAAGAAGACAAATGTGTTGTGCACATTGTGTTTATCCAATGCCTTTAAGCTGACCGAAAATGAAACCACCTTAGCAGTCACCCAACTATAGGGTGACTGTACGTGGTTCGCTTAATCTTGCCGCTCACTTACGAAGCGAAGAGATTAAGTACATAGCTGTTAACGCTCCCATTTTCCACGTATACCGACGTCTACTTTTATTCTTATTAATGAATCTCAAATCTCAAAGATCTGCCTATAATGTATAGAAATGCGGCGCAAATAAAAGTAATAAAGAAATATTTCTAGGTAAAACTCGAACATTATTGACATTTTTCTCATTTATTTGTTTCCACACATTTCACTTATATTAACAAGATTTACTTATCGTAGTGTTGTGTTCAGTGACGTGTGAATCACCGAACAATAACCACTTGGATTGATTATAATCTGGAAGATAAAACTGCTTCCATTAACATATAAATAATAATAATATCTCGGGACAATGTCACACAGATCATCCTAGCCCCAAACTAAGCAAAGCTTGTACTATGGGTACGAGGCGACGACTGGTACTAATATAGATAGATAAATACTTATATACATAGAAAACATCCATGACTCAGAAACAAATATTCGTGCTCATCACACAAATATTTGCACTTACCTACTTAGGTACTACTTACTTAAGACCACCAACGTCGTAGGCAGGAGCACTACCAACTAGGCTACGGTGACCGTCATAAATAAATAAATATATTGGGACAAGTAACACACTTCCATCTGGTCCATAAATAGAAACAGCCTGTACTATGGCAACTAGATAATTGATAAACATACATATATAATTTCTAAATACATACATATTATAAATAAATTACTCTTTATTCTGCTAATTACACAAAAATGTGTCCTGCATTTGGAAGAAATCACACAAAAGTCACTAATCTTTAGACTTAGACCAGTCAGGCCAGAGGCAAATTGGAAACTACGCCCCAAATATCCTTTTAAAAAAATATTCAATGTACAGTTTTGACTTTCCTTTATTATATGTATAGATGTGTGGTTCTGTACTTGATTAATCACTTATATAGTCAAAGTCAAGTCAAAGTTAAAGGTACTTTATTCCGTAAAAAATTTACATTTATGTGGAATCGTCATATTTTTTTTAACCTACCGTGCAGTGCATGAAGTGGCAGCTACTGAGAAACACTGCCAGAAAACTCAGTAGGAATCCTTTTTTAAAGTAAAATATACTTAAGATTAATTACAATCATGTGTGTTGACTCAGAACAACTCAATCCCAAGCACTTTTATCACTTAAATAATCAGAATTTTTGTAATATGCCCTGCTACACAATTTGGCTTTAATAATTCTTTTAAACTTATTCGTAGACAATTCTCTAATATCATTGGGAAGTTTGTTATAGAATCTTATACATTGCCCCATAAAATAGTTACTTATTTTGTGGAGACGGGTAGTATGCAATATGAGATTATTCTTATATCTAGTATTTACATTATGTGTATCCCTCCTTTTACAGAAGGAATCGATATTTTTATGCACATATAGTAAGTTTTCATATATATACTGAGATGGTACAGTTAGAATGTTGACCTCTTTGAACTTTTCTCTTAGAGACACTCTTGGGCCAAGATTATAGATAGCTCTTACAGCTCTTTTTTGCAATATAAATATTGTGTTAATGTCAGCAGAGATACCCCAGAGAAGAATTCCATAGGACATTACACTATGAAAATAACTGAAATAAACCATTCTAGCTGTGTCAACATCAGTCAGCCGTCTAATAGTTTTCACTGCATATGCTGCAGAACTTAATTTGCCGGACAGTTTTTCTATTTGTGGGCTCCACTGTAGCTTTGAGTCAATAGTGATATCCAAGAACACAGTTGATTCAACAGGGTCCAACCTAGCTCCATTAAGTTGTACATTGGTTGTCGCCTGTTTCACATTCGGTGTAGTGAATTGAATGACTTTAGTTTTCTTATCACTAAGCACATGATTATTGGCATTAAACCAATGAACAACTTTAGAGATTGCATCATTAACATCGTCAAAATTGCTTAATTGTCGGTTTATTTTGAACGTCAGGGAAGTATCATCTGCAAACAACACAATCTCATGCTTATCCCTTACATAGTAAGGTAAGTCATTTATATAAATTAAAAACAAAAATGGGCCAAGAATTGACCCCTGTGGGACGCCCATTACTACTGGAGATCCCGGAGATATTTTACCGTTTATTTCGACCTTCTGAATTCTATTGCCCAAGTAAGAAGTCAGAAGTTCGAGAGCCTTGTTCCTAATACCGTAGTGGTGTAATTTTCTGACCAGAGTATCATGATGAACGCAATCGAACGCTTTGGACAAATCGCAAGAGTCTTCCCACGCCGCGAATATACTTTTTAATAAGTTGACCCCTGCATCTATGGTTGAACAACCCTTTGTGAATCCAAACTGTTTCCGGTGTAGTAAATTATTTATATTAATTTAATTATGTATAAATTTCAAGCTTTGATAAAGCAGTTAATTGTAATCGGTTTAGGCCACGTTCACAAGAGATTTTAATTTTATACGTCATGCTAAAGTCGTAATCATAATATCTATACGTACGGTCCATTTTTTTTACTTGTCTTATTTGGTAAACAAACACTACTCGGCACGAAAATCACTAGTTTCGTCATCAATCACGCACTTTTAGTTAGGTATGAACATCTTGATTGTTGGAAGAAACACATACTGTATAAATAACACCAAAAACTGCTTCAAATTAACCATCCCAACACATTAATTCTCTTAAAATCAAAATAATATCAGAATCCATTTTCACAGATTAATAATTATATTGGCAATTTGACATTTCAAAATGCTAGTTTGTCTTCGGAACTTAGAGAAGGGAAAAGTGAATGAATGATTCTGACCAGTGTGAACTGTATAATTTTAATGTAAAAAACTGAATAATAAAGCAGAATGTTTATATATATATATATCTCAAGTTATATGTGTGTATGGTAATGTAAGGCATTATTTTTAAAAACTAAAGTTTTTGTTGTAGCTGGTCGTAGACTAGAAGTATTATTTGACAAGTGAAATTTTTTGACTTGACGGGATACGTCCTGTCATTCGTCTCGTCGCCTCGCTTTATGTTGTACGTTACGGGTGCTCTCTGTGTGTGTTTGAAGTGTAACGATTTGGCTTTCTACTGGACTCTGCTGATTCTTTCTGTGATTTGGACGGTTTTATTCTTTAGACTGACGACCTTTGGCTTTAGACTGACGACCTTTGGCTTGAGATTCTTCAAGGACATCGATATTGCATACGACTGTGATTTTAGTGCAATTGTTTTGTTCAAATAAGGTAAGTAAATTAATCTTTTTTAATGTTATTTATTCATATTGGGATTCTATAAACAATCCTGAATAACAATAATAATTGGATATCGGGTCAACGCCACCAAATTTGTCTCGGTAAATAACAGCGCAATTGAGACGTGAGCTCTTATTTTGTTTAGTTCGCTTGAAACACGGCTAATGTAAACACATTTCACAATGCCGTAATGTGGGTTCAAAAGTTGCAAAAATAGTTAAAGAAGGCTTAAGCCAAATTGGTACGATGTCTTGGAATAATTGTATAAACCATATAAAAATAGAAGAGGATAAAATGATGCCGCTTGACGGACTTTTAGATGCTGCAACAGATGCACCTACCCAGGGTTCATTATACACCTGTCAGAATCGGAAGACTCCAGAAGCGAAGATACATGTAGTGAATCAAATGAATAAATAAATTAAAAATAGTTTTGTTTTATTTTTTATATAGGCCAACGATATATTTCAGGAATTATTTCTGTGATTAATCACATAGCGTTGATAATTTTGTAGTAAGCTGCCAGAAAATCACACATTATCTTAAGATAATGTGTGATTTTCTGGCAGCTTACTACAAAATTATCAACGCTAATTTATTCCCAGGGCCATAACTAAAATTTTATTTGTCAGGAAATCCTACATTACTAATATCATTCGGTTACAGCTGTATGAATTCGTTCAGTCCTTCATTCGATAATTTCCCAACTCTATCAATTGTCTTTGGTTACCAGTACGCCATATTTGTGTACTAAATAAGACAAGTAAGGAAAAATAGACTGTATGTAATCGTATCTTAAAATCATCCATGATGGACCACTTGACGTAATTCTTAAATGCTTGCCTTTCACGTCGCATATTTGTGTGCATGAACATGTCTGTTTGTCCTGAGTCTGGATGTAATTATCTATACAAGTATGTAGTTACAAAGAAAAGTAGTTTATCAGTTATCTGGTTCCGTTAGTATAAGCTTTGCTCAGTTTGGGATTAAATGGCCGTGTGTGAAAAATGTCTCAGGATATTCATCATCATCATCATGTCAGCCAAAGTACGTCATACATACATAAAGAATGGGGGGATATGCCATAATGGTCACGCTTGGCAGACGGGTTTGCCATCGCAGTTCTCTGGTAGGTATTCCCTCGGTCGATTTCTACACCCCCCACGGGATGAGATGGGGTGATGATATTCTATGCCGTCACCACACAGCAAGGGACCCAGGATATTATTACTACACTAGCTGTGCCCCGCGGTTTTACCCGCGTTTTATAAATTATCACAGCCCCCTCCCCCCCCCCCCCCCCCCGAAGGTGATAGCGTGATAATATGTAAAAATAAATAAATAAATGTAGCCTAAATGTTGACCCGACTTCTTAGTAACATTCATGCAAAATTTGAAGTAAATCCATGCAGTACTTTTTGAGTTTAGCCCGGACATACAGACAAAAATTCTAAAAACTATATTTCTGGCATCGATATCGATTGTAGATCACGCCCCAAGAATCCTTTTTAAAAAATATTCAATGCACAGTTTTGACTTTCCTTCGATTTTATTATATGTATAGATTATTAGTATCCGTAACGAAGCAAATAAAATAACATTTGACGTAAAGTCAAGTTAGTAATGACGTTCTTGACCTGCTCATTGATGTATTTGTGTAACATTTCACTTACCATATCTAATGAGATTCACTTGCCCCTGTGTTGTGCTCAGTGATGTGTGAATCAGTATGTACAGACGCCAGCACATCCAGCTACCTCAATCTGTCAAATTTCTTTTATAGATTTTCAACTTTATCACATACGCATAAGGTTCAATTTCAATTGGGGAAATTTGACAGATTGGGGAAGCTTGATGTGCTGGCGTCTGTACAAGAGCCACTTGGGATGATTATAAGCCGAAAGATAAGTATCGTTTATGTAGCATACATGTGTCGCAGCAGAGTCGAATAAAATTTGATTATGATTGGCACTTTAAACAAACTGGCCAAGTGCGAGTGGACTCGCCCATGAAGTGTTCCGTAGCAGCAAATATTTCAGTTGATTAAATGAAAGGTAAATTGCGGTTTACGATTTATAACGTATTAAAAAAAACTACTTACCTACTAGATCTTGTTCAAACCAATTTTCGTTGTTAGTTTGCAAGGTAATATACACCATTTATTTTTTTTAGTTTTATCATTCTCTTATTTTAGAAGCTACAGGGGGGGGGGGGGGGGGGACACTATACAATTTAGAATAAAATATAAACCTGAGAAACCTCAATATCATTTTAAAGACCATAGATACCCCACATGTATGGTTACGAAGAAAACAAAATTTTGAGTTTCAGTTCTATGTATGGGGTATCCCCAACATTATTGTTTTATTTTTCAATTTTTGTGTTAAAATCTTAATGCGGTTTACAGAATACATCAACTTACCAAGTTTCAACAGTACAGCTCTTATAGTTTCGGAAAAAAGTGGCTGTGACATACAGACGGACAGACAGACGAGTCAATCTATAAGGGTTCCGTTTTTTGCCATTTGGCTTTTGTTGGCAAAACGGGGCAGTATTAGGATCTGTTAAAATAGTGTAAAGTAATTAGACAATGCATGGTCGCAGTCGAAGAGTCTTCTTATTTAAATATGTATATTTCTGGAACTTGAATACGTACTTCAGTTAAAGCTAGGCCGAGCTTCATTTGTTTCGCTCGTAATTCGTGAACACATATTTTCTCAGACACGAAAGTATCTAAGCCATTTTTTAACCCCGAAAAGGCCGAACTTGTAAATTACCGTTCTTTAATACACACATATTCGTTTTGTATTTCATGATTCATATCGCTAAGCGCGTTACATAATATACTCCAAAAATAACATTAATATGTTACTTATATAATCGACGGCAAATGCTTGCCTTGCACGCCGCAGAACGTGGGTTCGATTCCCACCCAGGGCAGATATTTGTGTGCATGAACATGTCTGTTTGTCCTAAGTCTGGGTGTAATTGTCTATACATAAGTATGTGTTTACAAAAGAAAAGTAGTATATCAGTTATCTGGTTTTCCTATTACAAGCTCAGGCTTGCAAGATCACATGACTATGTGTGAATAATGACCCGCCATATTGTATTCATATTTGGTTTGCGTAAATATGATCACGTCTCTGAATTTCGCACTTAACTCAAGTGGCTGCCCATAAGACTTCGTCGGAATACTCACATTGTCACGCTTCTATACAGTATTCTGTTCAAACCCGCTACTCCTCTCTATCTCAAGGAACGTTTCAAGTTTCTTCACTCGACTCATTTGCGACTCTTGCGGTCTTCAGAAAACTTATGACTCAAAATGCCAGCGCATTCCACTAATTTCACCGACAAATCCTTCAGTGTACAAGCTGTGCGCTTATGGAATGCGCTGCCAATACAGATCAGGTGCGCTCTATCACAGCATGTATTTAAAAATATGGTGAAACAGCACTATTTGACGATATCTACTAGGCAATAAATATACTGCTTTCCTTTTGTGAAATGATATCCTTACACTTATATTTGTAAATATAATTATACATATGTATCTATTTATGTATATGTATAGTCGTATGACTCTTGTTACGTATTCGTACGTAATATTAGATTAATTTAGATTTATAACGTGTAATTGCAATCAGTACATCTTCTGCTACTTTCATCAGGTTATTTTTAATTCTGGTCCATTCAACGCAAAATGGTTGCCTAGAAGAGATTTTAGCGATAAGGCCGCCAATTGCATAATAAGTTTATTTCCTTGTTTGTAACCATTGTTATGTTTTACTTATGTTTGCAAGAAAGTGTACTTCTTCTTCTTCTTGTATTATTATTATTATCATTTATTCATACGCGAACTTGCAAGATCCAAATATTTAATTTCTTTTTCTTTTTCAGCCTTCAGAAGATTTTCATCATGCGGGATGGTAACATCAACCATCGCTGTGCAGCGTTTTTCGATCTATCATTACAATATCAGGTTTGTTGGCAATCACAGTCCTGTCTGTAATGATAGATCGATCCCAGTATAACGTGATAGTACCATTATCCAGAACTGGCGCAGGTGCATACCTGTAATAAGGCACCTCTGAAGCTACAAGGCCATATCGCAGAGCAAGTTGTTGATGAATAATCCTGGCTACGAGGTTGTGTCTGTGCAATTATTCACCATTTGCTAGTCGAGAACAACCGGAGACAATATGTCTGAGGGATTCACCGGGGCGATGACATGCTCGACAAACATCGTTTGTGCCATCTTTTAGAATATATCTCCGGTAGTTTCTCGTCATCATAACTTCATCCATAATTGCACAGACAAAACCCTCAGTCTCAGCAAATAGTTCACCGCATCGTAGCCAAGCCACAGATGCAAGCAGATCCACATCGGGTGCGTGAAGAGCACGATAAAACCTGCCATGTAACTCCTTGCCCTGCCACACTGCCCTGCGTTCATCAGTGCTAAGTACCACAGGTTTACGCCAGTTTCCTTTTGCCATTGACAGCGGGGTTAGGCCTTTATCTACAGCAACCACCTCCGCATGCATACCCCCCGTGACAGCGGTGCGGAGAAAGTACTCCCTGAGGCTACACACCTCGCGGTTATGTAGGTTCTTGGCGTTTAAAAAGCCTCGACCCCCACACTTCCGCGGGATGTACAGCCTCATCACCGATGAACGAGGATGATGCATGCGGTATGAAGTTAACAGTAGGCGGACCGTCCGATCCAGGGTTTCTAATTCAGCTTGGGTCCACTTGAGTATGCCGAAGGAGTACATCAACACTGGCATAACCCAGCCATTGAAGGCACGCACCTTGTTTCCACCTGTTAAAAGACTTTTCAGAACTTTTTTAAGGCGGGATAGAAAGCGTTCCCGCAATGACTGTTTTACATCAGTATCATTGATGCCCAATGCCTCCGTCATACCCAAGTATCTATAAGTCTCGGTCTCGCAGAGGGACCTAAGGTGAATGGAATCTGAAAGTTGAATTCCTTCAGATTGCACTATGTGCCCATGTTCTACATGCATGACCGCACACTTGTCAATACCAAACTCCATCCTGATAGAGTTACTAAAATTTTCAGTAACCTTTAGTAAACCTGTCAATTGAGAGTTGGTAGAAGCAAATATTTTTAGGTCATCCATGTAGAACAAGTGTGATATGATTTGACCTCCTCTGCGCAACCGATAGCCTAATCCTGAATTCTCAAGCAATGTGCTTAAGGGATTCAAGGCTAGGCAGAACCATAGTGAACTTAAACTATCACCCTGGAATATTCCTCGCTGTACCCTAATTGGTTCGCCGCTACCAAGTACTTGTTGAGACCCTGGACAGAGAAGGACTGTTCTCCAGTGCCCCATACATGACATAAGGAAGGCACGTAGAGTTGTATTTATTTTATACAACTCCAGTACCCTCATCAGCCTTGCATGCGGCACAGAGTCATAGGCCTTTTTATAGTCTATCCAGCATGTCAACAAATTTCTTCGATTTCGACGAACCTGCTGGTTAATGGTCATATCTATGAGGAGAAGCTCTTTTGTACCGCGGGCCCCACTGCGACAACCATTTTGTGAGATAGACATTATTGTATTAGATTCTACGTGTCTCGTGATTTTTGTTTTTATAATAGATGTAAGTAATTTATACATTGTAGGGAGACAAGTTATCGGTCTATAGTTTTTGGGATCCACGGAACTTCCAGATTTAAAGAGCAAATGGGTTACGCATTATTATTATTATTATTATTGTGATCCTTAGTATAAATTAGGTCGCCAGAACTCATAGGAGAAGGATCAGTAACGCGTAAGTGATGTTATGCGTCTTGCAAGCGTCACAAGTTACCGTAAGCTCTTATCATTACGTAGACCATTTTCGTTTACAAGCCTAGTAGTATGAAAAATTAATGAAATGATCTCAAAAAGAGGAAATCATATATTTAACCGTTCAGCTGGTCTCGAATCAGAACCCTGTACCATTCCGGGGCAGGCTTCTGCGCTAAGCTACTAACGTTACACACTGGTACATTAAATTTACGATTTCCTTGGTAACACCCTTTCGGAAGATGTAGGCAATTCCATATCAGTCATCCATCTGATAACACTTTCGTCCTCTCATTTGATTTGCCATTGTGTATCGTTCGTAGTTTATCGCGGAGGATTTATTATTGGATTGGTAGAGTATCCTGGTTCTAAACCCGCTGGACAATTCAATTTATGATTTCCCACTTTTGAGATTAGATTTACGGTTTGCATTGACGGTCACCGTAGCCTAGTTGGTAGTGCTCCCGCATACGAAGCTGGTGGTCCTGGGTTCGAATCCCGGTAAGTGCAAATATTTGTGTGATGAGCACGAATATTTTTTTCTGAGTCATGAATGTTTTCTATGTATTTAAGTATGTATTTTGTTTTTTTTTTTGGAAAACTTACAGCTAATACAATCAATAATCAAATATTAATATTAAAATAAGGCCAATTACAAGTTTCCACTATTTTTTATTTTGTTTATCAATCTATATAAGTATGTATATCGTCGCCTGGTACCCATAGTACAAGCTTCGCTTAGTTAGGGGCTAGGATGACCTGTGTGACATTGTCCCTAGATATTATTAATAAAGCTATAAAATTATATATTAAAAAAAAAAATGTTTTTATGCCGTTTTCTTCCTTAAGGCATTCCTTTGAATTTGTTCAACATTTTAACACCCTTAAGGCTTCTGCTGGTATCAAAGTTAAACAGTTCTCTGAGTAAATTTCCGTTCTTAGTACCGCAATTTGGAAAAAACAAACAAAAACAGGAAAAAAGGGGGAAACGTTAATGAGACCTTCGCGAGTCCATAAAACCCTGTATAATTTGAAATTTTAATCGTGGCCTCAAGTTTCTTTCTGGGTATTACTTGACTTTGAAATCGCGATAGAGTTGAATGTGAATTCACTTACTGCGTATATTATTTTAATATAAAAAAATGTCCTCTTAGCCGAACTTCGGTCATGGCGGCCAGCCTCAATGGAGACTAGCCATGTGCGCGGAACACATTATAGTACACAAGTGTGTGCGGAAACACTGGTGCACTTTTCCGTGACCGGAAAAAGGTGAGGTACAGGACCGAGAGCTTTACGAGCTCTCCGAAGCACGGGGTATAATACCGCCAACGCCCAGACTTCGGGCACATAATGAGCATTTTTTTTATTTTTTCTCCACCTGTGTACTAGCTACCACCTAACTGCGGTCGACAACAGTAACTCGCATGCCAAGCATGACTACGGCAAACCCAAATGGCAACATTATAACATTAGAGGGAGGCCTATGTCCAGCAGAGGACGATATCAGGCTGATAAAATTACATACATAGACTCACACCTGTTTCCCAGAGGGGTAGGCAGAGACAACGGATTTCTTTTTCGATCTTTGCACACGTCTTTTGCGTCGATTACTGTCATTATATTCTTCATACATGCTCGCCGGTTTAGAGTACTGATATAAATAAATTATATATAAATCGATACAGTATGTCTTTGTTGGTTTTTTTAGAATCTTTATTAAGTTATGATAAATAAGAAAAAAACATTTAAATAATATAATTAATTATGGTAAAAACAAACGTGTATTGTTCACATTACCAATTAAATGCGGAATCGTGGTTTCTAGAATAATAAAAACATTATTGGAAACCACAATTCAGTATTAAATTGTTAGTTATAACGACCATACTTACACTTTCTTGAATTACGGGAAGATTTTGTATCATAAGTAGGAATTCAATGGTTGGTTTTAATGTTTTACCATAACATCGGCGTGTTGTTGCGGTGCTTCTGATGTACTGTATTTTGAGCCTGACTATTCCGCATTTGATATTAATGTTCTAAAATATTCTAAACTAATTAACACTTTTTTTACTTACCTCATCCCATCCAGTAGGGGCGTAGAAACCGCCCCGAGGGAATACTTACCAAAGAACGGGCAGTAGCGTTTTTCTGTGGACTATGACCATCAAACTGCGATCGCCAACCCGTCTACAAAGCGTGGCGATTATGGCATATCCCCATATTCTTTACGGAGGTTTTTGTCGAGCAGTGGTCGTTATTTGGCTAACATGATGATGATGTGTACTTGCCTAAAGCGCTCTGAGTCCTGGGCTCATAGCTCGTATTAAAAGAACATAGTAAACATAGGATAACGAAACAACAAAAATTGTCGACAGAAAAGAAATGGAATGATATTCAAATTAGTTTAATTGAAATTGCCCCCGATTCCATGCAATACCGACTAAACTACTATCATCGTATTTCTTTGTGACATAGTTTTTTTTTTATAAAAAGGACGAGTTATCTTTAGTTGTGTCAAATTAGTTTTGAATCGAAATTCGGAACAAAATTGGCGACAATTTAGTGATTGTCGACCAATAATGTGCCTAGTACGCATCATTACTGGACGTATTAAAAAAGCGGTTTTAGTAGTTCATCAGTTCCATGTATTATATAATTTTTAAATAGCTTATTAAACAGAGTGTGAGAGAGAGATAGAGAAATGTTGTTTGTTATATTTAAATTGTTTTATTGTCATAAAAAGTACGGATGATCTTTAGTTATGTCAAATTAGTTTTGACTTGAAATTCTGAAGGATATAAGACGACACATTGGAACTTGTCGATCAACAATGTGCTTAGTGCGCATAATCAGTGGGCGTATTATAAGCGGTTTTCGTAGTTCAACAGTTTTATGTACTTATGCCCTGTTTTTCTGTGAGAGGGCGATGTTATTTGAATTGATTCAGTGTCGAAAAAATAGAATCCAAGGAATTGTCTATTCCATCCGTGACGTTCTGTCTGCATTTTGATATAATGGGTTAAGTATAATAATTGTTAAGTGGGGGGTAGATTGAATTTAATGGCCAATAGACCAGTCTGTCGCTAACCCTAGTCTTTCATTGACATTACTTACACCATCAATCACTCATCTCTTTTCCAGGGGCTCGATGCTGCTTACTCATGTCCATAATTTTGCTCTGTGGGAGACTACCGGACAACGGGGTGAAAGAAAGCCAGGAGTGAATGGGAACGTGATTTTGTTTTTCTTATCAATGGATATTGTCTACCATTTTAATTCACCCCGGAATTACTATTCACGCCATCTTGCCGTTTTGGGTTGATGAAATAAAACATTGACATATGAAAGAAACATTTTATTTTTATAGTTTTCACTAACAGTGCATTCACAGTTAAAGTTTCTTAGATAAGAAACCAGTATTAAAAACGAATAATAAAACATAATACATTGTCCAAACAGCGTGAAATATAAATAGCTTACGTTGATAGTGAAATATATTTGTTACTAATTTTATTAGACATAATGATTCGTGCCTATATTTATTTCTACAAGAAGGCCGTGTTCTTAGGCATTTACAATAATTATAACAATTAATTTAGAAAACAACGAAGTTTATACTTTTATTTATGAACGCAAATAAGTTATCCCTCTACATATATTTATTTAGGACAGAATAAATTCACGTCGATATACAACAATATATACATACATATAAGTTATTTATAACATAATTAGGTACAGTATATACCCATATATATTTATTAGATTACTTACATACATTATATTTGAAGTTATATTATGAAAGTATATCTACTTATAAATATTTTGATAAGATATTTAAATTAAATTATATTTTTCGCATTTTGTGATACATTAATAAAAATCTCGTAGCTATATCTATTATCTCTAATTATGCATATAAATAGGTTAATTTAATAAAAGATAAGCGCTTTCGCATTATGGGATTCTAGCAGTGGTTCCGCATTATTTTAGCAGTGCAGTCGTGGCTATGCCGCTTTGCAGTCACAAAGAGGCACAGCCACAGATATATCATATGAAAACTCACACACAAGCGCTGTTGATTTACTAACCCAATGTGTAAAAGTTTCAGGAGAATGGGACCGCGTGTTAATTGAAAATTCCTAGTGTAAAGTCGCTTCTTAAGTACATTCTATAGTAATTAGAAGCAACGTATATACCAAGCGTCTGCTAGCACGGCACTACAGTACAGCATGTAAGCCCGCGCTGCTATCAGGGTACATTCTGCTACCACGTTCATAATTCGAGTAAGCAGCTTGAGTGTTATGTTGCTTAACCGCACGTCCAAATTCTTAATATGAAATGCTTCCACTAGAAACGCTTCTGACAGATATTAATTAATTACAAAGCGACCGACCTTGGCAGCCACAAAACGACCGCATATGCGGTAAGGATTGCAAACGGTGCAAGCCTCTCTGCTAACAAGCGATAAGTTTCAGCATTCACGTTGTAATAAGAAGCGTAGGTTTTGTACTGCTGAGTAGCTTGACCTTATTGCTAATTTGAAAACACTTCTGGAGGATATTCTAAAGTTCGTTCCGAGCGTGATAACCTTTTTAGCCGGAAAGCGAACTTGTCACGGTTGCTCAGAACGTTACGCGTCGTTCTACTGTCAGGTTCTTAATTTGAATAAGAAACATGAATATTGCATTCCTTAGCCGCGCATCTTAGTTCCTCATGCAAAGCGGTTCCACTGGAACCACTTCTGAAGTTTCTTTTAAATTAGTTGCGAGCGGTAAGACCTTTGTTAAAACTGTAAAGGCCTGTAAAGCGATTGCCTGCACGACACCGTTCCAGAAGTTTAATTCCGTCTCTCTTGTCAATTGATTCTTATTTCGCCTAAGCAACGCGAGCTATTAGTTGTTTAGTAGCGTGACATTATCCTTAACATAAAACTGCTTTAAACGACATGGTGTTGTCATGTTATTTATTTAGCAGCGTGAGTATTGCGCTATTTAGCACGTCCTAATCCCTAATGTGGAGCGGTGAAGAATATTCTGAAATAGTTATGAGTGGGAACAACCTTTAGCTGCAAAAATATACAGCGCAAGTAAATGGCATAGCCACGCGTACCTACTTATCCCAAATGCTTATCCAAAATCAATTCTGAAGGATATTAAAAGTTAATTATGGTTGTAACGACCATAATTATTACACTGCTTGATTCAGCTATTTTAAGTAAACGGCATAATCGATAAGTAATTTGCATAAATTAGAAGCTGTAGAGGAGTTTATATTAATATGAATGTGTTAGACTAATAAGGAAATCTATATTTCTTTGCAACGTTAAGAGAAACGTATAAAATTAGAATGCTATAAACGCATACATGTAGTACCAAAAGGCTTACCTATGGGCGCTAAAACTGCGCCAATACATTTGCAAAGTGCGTCATCGCATACAGAAAGGTCAAACTTTAAGACATACTTTTTCTTTCTGTTATTAACTTAACGTAATTGTATTTATTGTTTTTTTTTCAATTAATGCAAACAGAAAATAGGAAATTACACTACTTTTTCTTTTTCATTTTTTGTATGTTTTGTCGATAGTGTAGCTTGTAGGTATACCCATAGTTAGTTTTGAAGTAGATCTATTATTCTAGTGTATTCTTTATTGTCTATTAAAGTAATTAGATGTACGAACTATTATTTAAAATCTAAATTTTCTATGATAATGACTAGATCAAATTATTCTTCTTTTATAATCTACAACTCTGTAACTTTAATTTTAGCAATATTTACATAATATTCTCTCTTGTGATTTATGGTCTTGTATCGCAGTTGTATATTATAAGAGATTACTATAGTACTTATTATTAGTTAGTGACTAGATGAATATTTTAAAGTAATCTATGCGATATGTAACATAAAACGCCTCAAGCACAGCATTATGAACCTTAATCTAATACACATTTGGTTTACATTGAAATCTAATATACTAAATCACAACACTGCAAATTTTAAACATGTAATGCGTGGAATGTAATTACGCTACATAACATCTATTTATAATAATAATTATAATTTTGAAAGTGTCTACAATACGGATTTGCATGCTATTTAGAACAGAAGTAGCATCTTATTATAGTGTAAACATCTTAGTACAGACTGATATCTTAGTACAGACTGATATCTTAGTACAGACTGACATCTTAGTACAGACTGACATCTTAATACATACTGACATCTTAGTACAGAATGACATCTTAGTACAGACTGACCTCTTAGGAAATACTAACATTTTAGTACAGGATGCTTCTATGCTAACAATCATTACGAAAAATTTATGATTTACATGTAAACCTATGTGTCTGTCAATCTGTCTGTATTATCGCGGCTCCCAAATAGGTGGTCACTACTCATACCATTTTACATCGGAATGCTACTTTAAAAGAGATTTGAGATGATTCTAAACTGTAGAATGAACTGTTCATTTTTTCAGAACCAATTCTACAACTCTTATATTGGTTGGAGTCGGGAGCTTTTGACGGTTACGTTAATAGTGTCAAATTTCTACGCTTTTGGTAACTAGTATCATGCAAAAAGAAAATCCCTGACATTTATTTACCAGTCCAGTATAAATATAAAATACTGTACGTACAGAATGGGGGCGTAATGAAGCGGCCTTTTACATAACTTTTACAGTGTATTCAGGCAGAGAATAGCTTACTATGGGATTTAACGATACAATATTTTACTTTAATCCAATATTCGTTGTAGTTGAACTTAAAATGGTTTAAACAGATTTGGAAGAGAAAGGCAATATCGGAAAACTAGTGTTTTTACATCGACGCCACTCAAAAAATCTTCTGGATGACACTCTTGGAAAGTCGTAACTATAAAACGACGTGAAACAAATCGGAAGCAGACACTAAGTCATTTTTGGTGTCATTATAGGCGCTTGTGTTTTTTATATTGTTATACCATCAGGACTCACATTTAAGTTCAAAACCATCGAATTCATTAAAATACCCGCGCTTCTGTAAACATCACAATATGGTGGTCATAATAATAAAACAAAATATATTTTTGTTTAAGGACCTCAAAAAACTTTATGGTCATTATTATTTTATGTATGAAGTTCAGATACACATAATAATAAATTTAATGTGTTCAAATGCGGTTCAAAATATTGACTCAAGAGAATTATTATTTAAAATTACAATATCTAATAGTATTCAAGGTATCGCAGTAAGCACATTAACTATTTTAGAACGTTCGCTTTTTTGTAAGTATGTATATTGTTCAGAAGTCTTAATATTACAATGCTTACCACTATCAATAATTTAAATTCAAAAATAGTATAAAAGATTATCTTTTTGGAAATCTTAGTTTCGAGTATAGTACTTACCAATTAGGTCAATTGGGGAAATTATAACAAAACTATCAAAATAAAAAACATATCCGGGCTTACCCACGTAAAGAACATATTATAATTCAGCCACGAAAAATCACCGATGAAATAGCACTCATAGGTTCAAGACTCTCTCCGACTGTTAGTTCTTTAAGTGAAAAAGCTATTATATGATCCAATGAAGGTTTCAACAAATTACAACTATTAAAAGTTGACCCATTTAAAACATCACAAATAAATTGTTTAAATAAGAATTAAAACCTGAATATCAGAGCAAATAATATCTTCATATGTTATGCATATTATAAAAATCGAGTGATGATTTTTACATAAAGACGTAAAGAATTTACGAATAATCTCTAATATATTTTTGCCAAGCACAAAATTGCAAGTGTACTAGATGTTATATAAATAGCATACAGTACTTAAAGAGCTCAATGAATCCATGAAAATTCCCATTGTGTAGAATTACTCTTTGACAAATATCAAAACTAAATGTTGTCGATTTAGATAAAGCTCTCATTGCGAATAAACTCATTGTTACGTTTGCAAAGGAACGAAAAATTTTTCGTTTCTTTTGTTGGGATGTTTGAGCTCCCTAAGTATCCAAAACTACTTATTTTACACTTAGTACAGCAAAAATAGCCTTAACCAAAAACGAACTGCTACAAATCTTTGAATGAACTATTTATATTACTTATAGAATATAACATTAATATATTCTAATAATAAATCTGAATTAATTTCTAAAAGCAAAACACATTTCGCTTAAAATTATTTTTGCATACAGCATCGCTTTATTATCTATGTAAGTCGTAATTATCCCAGGTTCAACTTTATATACATAATTCTTATATGTATTATATAGTAAAGCTTCACACAGATCACTATAAATTATTACATCTATATGAAAATGTGTTGGTACAAACACGGGATTTATATAAACTACTATATGAATTTTAAACTACGTTTATCTTTGAGCTAAGCGATTGCAGTTTTAACATTGTCTGGCAAAGAAACTACGATTAATTACTTAGAGATTAAAATATAAACTTGTCTTTTATTACACATTTTAATTAGCTTCATTTCTAACTAACAAATCCTTGAAGATAAATTTAACTTTTCCTGTGTTATATTTATATGTTAAACTAGTGAGCGTTTTGTAGCCAGATGATACTAAAATAATCATTTCATTTGTTACTTCTTATGGCTAGTGGTTACTCCAGTGTCAGAGTTGATGAAGCCGCCCATACCGCTTCTGATATGGGTTATGCATTGTGGTCTTATGACTAAAACTAGGACCGAGTACTTCACGTGACACCTATAAGTTAACCCACTTTAAGGCTGCGTTCCACTGATGGTGATATGTATTTCAAGCCATTTGATTGGTGAACGCGGCACAGCTCGTCTCCACTCTGCTCCGCTCCACTTCAGTGGAAACGCAGCCTCACAACCCTATAGCTACTGATTGCACGGCAAGATCTCTTTGATCGGTATTAAGGAAACTGATTATGAGGAGGTATATCAATACAATAATTTAGTGCCATCAAACTTATCTCTTGAAAGACCAGGGATGAAAACAATGCTACTCTTCAATAGATATTCTAGTGCCTTGTTCAACTTCAAACAACCTAGAAAGTCACTATTAAATAAATTAGATTTGTCAATGACTAAATTAAGTTAATGCTGTTGTATAACGTTAAAGTAACGAAAATGAACCCTTTACTACCCCGCTCAGCTTAAAGTTAAACATACTACTGGTCATGTCTATATGAGTACCAAAAATATGTGATAATTAGCATAAGTTCTTACTATTTTTACACATATTACAAAGCATTTATTACAAATGATCACGACAGCCAAAAAACTTAGCTCCTAAAGTCAACACAAATTCAAAATACACAGTATAAAGTTCCAAGTGACATTTATACACAGATCACTAATCGCTTTGTAAAATTAACGTTTACAAAGCGATTAGAGAGGATTTACAATATCAACGGTTTCTTTAAATTTACATAAATGTTGTGATGTTTCCTGTTCAAGATTTTTAAGATGGCCCACTGGATTCCTCGCTGTCTACATCTCCGGCTTTTGTTTGTCCAATACCAAAATCTTTCAAAGCTTCCTGTATGTGACTTACCTGCCAAAGAAAATCATGTTAGCGAAACTTTTGCTCGCTGCGAACTATGGAAAGGGATAGAATTATTGAAACAAATAATATCACAAATATCAGGTTGTGCGTACCGCGAATTCTCTAGAGAGACATAGACTATCAAACATTCATAGAAAAATCATAAAGTTTATCGAATATGTATTGAAGGTAGAAAGTTGGCAAAAACTGTCTACATTCAGAGCGAAACAACTGAAATTGAAAAGTTTTCTTACACAAAAGTACAATAGATGATTTAACAACGGCGGCCAATTGGGGCTAACCGATACTGCAAAATATATTATATTGCACATATAGAAAATATTGCCTAATATGGATATAGTATATCCTTCATTCAATTAATCAAACGAGATGGCCATTTGACTTGACTGGAGTGGGTCCAACAGCTTTAGGATAACGGAAGCATAATACCACCAATTTCCTGAGAGGTTTTCTTAACAAATAAATGTCAATCCCTCTTTGACCTAATTCAGGAACCCAGGACCTAAATATTTGCGGTTGAGCAAAATGCCAATAGAACAACGACAGAATAATGACAAGTACCAAAATAGCAAAGTTTTGTAGATAGTTATTCGTTTCCACATAACTCTCAAGTACTTAGAGAGATAGGTAAGTTCGATAATACATTTATCGTTCTAAAAGCGTGTTTCAACAATACGCGGGCGATATTTCTAGAACTATGCTTTGAACTGTGTTTTTAACGAATAATGACATAATTTAATTGTGTGTCTCAGTCGTAATTTAATTGAGTGTTTGTATTCCAAACGTTTGTACTAGCTAATGACGCGCTGTAATGACACATATTCAAAGAAAGAGATAATTATGGAATGTCGCTGAAATTTTCGTTCCTTTTCATATTTCATGTTAATTTGAACAGATTCATCCAACGCGTCAGCTCCACCATGCGTGAATCTTTTGTGTTATCAAACGCTCTCATATCCTTGGTTTGGATATCATATTGTATTGTATTGTAGGTCATTATCTGGGCTACTTTTTTGGTACCTATAGATTTTGATCCCGTCGGCCAAAGAAATATTATTCGTCAGAAAATCTCTGAGTAGCGGCATGAATTACGGAAGGTGGCGTTGTAAATCTTTTGCCACCAAGAGCATTTAAAGCTATCAGTCCTGCTCCTAATCTCTCCCAGATTGTGTCAGAATAAAATTGGATTAGGAAATTAATAGAATAGAGTATTGTACCGGTGTTAGCGTGCACAGTGGTGCACTAGAATATGTTTTGCATATTTGGCTAAACATAATTGCAGGTAGTTGTTGTATTATACTTATTTCACTTTGGACGATATTTTTATTTATTATTTCAAAAAGTGGCAGTCGTGACATTTCATTTGCAGTTTAAGTCAATATCTGACCCACTCTTTATGTTACAAATTTTAAATTATGGTCCTTAAATATACTTGACCTATTCATGTAATAAGTTTTATAAAGACGGAAACACAAGTAATTAGTGTTAAGTGTCGAAGAAATTGCGCACGACCTATTCTACTAATGTATTCCTATCTAATTATTTCCAAGCCCCTTGTGTATGCAGCACGTGGTTTCACCAAAGTTAATTACTAAGTTTTATTGGAAATTTAATATAAATGCTCGAGAAAAGTCGGAACTTCACAGCAAACTTAATATACATCTCGTTACCCTGAATAAAATCAATTAGGTCTATACTGAGACAATTTATTTAAAGCCTTCCTCAGTGACCTTCGCCCCTCCCAGACATCGACTTTAATCGACACAACAGGAGTGGACCAAAATAGAAAATGAATCTATGAATAAGTAAAAGAAGATGTCCTCCAAAAATCGGTCCTACTGAAATCGGAATATTTTATGTAATATTATGACCGACATTCGACGACCCGATACATTATATTATTCGTTGTTAAAAGAGAAATAGAGCTTAGAATTACTTTGGTCTAGACTGGGGAAGTACATTCACCTGATGGAATAAACTGCAAGTAACTATATGGACGTGCTATGGACATAACTCCATACTTAAAATCATATGTTAAGTTTGGAGTTATGTCCATAAATAAATCCACATCCTGGGGCTGAGTTAGTGCCACAAGGGTCACTCGTTACGATAACTCAACAGCTGACTTTAATTCTTTCTTCATCCCCGTTCTACTCATTCCTCTTTTTATTATTTATTCGTATGTGCTGTGGTCATTATGTGTTAGAGTTGTTGGAGCATGGCTTTATGACTGTTTTCGAATGTCTACGGGGCAAATAATATAACGAGCTCTGCAAAGCTCGGAGAGTATCAAACTTCAGCCATACAAGTATCCATTTATCTATGGACCCGCACATTTACAAACCTTTGAAGGTCCTGGACTTTCGTGCAGTGGCATACTAAACAAAGGTCTTCAAAGAAAAAAGTCGCAAGAACGAAGAAAAAGTCCATGAAATCACATATTCTGTAATTCTATATTTTGTCAAAAATACGCCCTATTACAATAAATATAATAAGGTCGAATCGATGATAATCGATCTTACTACTTGTAATATTTTCACTCGTAAATATGGTTTTTCTCCAACAAACCTGTTCGGTTTGGCGTTATTTTTGACCTGGATATCGCGTGGTCTCTGGATTAAAATCCCACCCATACTTAAATTTATACATCATATTTTTGAAATGTCTACAACTTAGTATTCTGAACGTTCAATTCTTGAAGGACTTCAACTTAGTGGATTTAATCAAAGTCTACCAGTAAGTAAATTCAATTGAAATAACACTCAATGTTATTCCCCAGAATTTCGAATAATATTTCATTATTCATGTCAGATTTCATGCAAAATTTCGTTCACCTAAAAATACTCGGTTGGCATAACGATGTTCATTTAAAGAACTCACCTGAGACGCCGCAGGGTCGGTTCCCGGATGTAGATACTTGTGTAGGAAATAACATGTGCCCGGAATGTCTTTGGGGAAAGAATTCGGGAGACACGACCGGTCCCGAGCCTCCATCTCAAAACCCGGGAATTTTATTAACCACCTGCCAAAAAAAGTTAGGTTAACTTTGCTTTACTGTGGTTACCTGATTCAATGTTCTATTATTGACTGAAAAGGTATTTTGTCGACTTAGTTATTTTGGTGCGTAAAGTTTGCCTTTGAGGGACAAGATTTGCTACCGGATAGAAAATGTTTCGTTGAGAAATTCCTTACACGAAACCACAGTAAAATCAATTGCCAAACTACTTTATAAGATTTTATTACAAATAAATGATTTTTAACGTCGGTGTGTTCTTTTTCTATTTCTTACAAGAATCTTGGTTGTGGAAGCCTCCACCTGACATAATATCCTCCAGGTAGCATTATTATGACGGACCAGTTGGCGTGGTTGGTAGATACTGTCTTTCACGCCGCAGGTCGCTGTTTCGATTCCCACCCAGGACAGATATTTGTGTGCATGAACATGTATGTTTGTCCCGAGTCTATCTGGGTGTAATTATCAATATAAGTATGTATTTATACAGGAAAACTAGTATATTAGTAATTTGGTTTCCATAGATGGGCGTGTGTGAATAATGTCCCAGGATATTAAAGTCAAGTTGCGGTCTTGGATACGGGCGTTGTCTAAAAAATCTAGGTATTTCTAAAAAAAAATGATTTTCCTCACGTAGAGTTTAGAAAACACCTGTAAATAGTCAGAACATGTTTCTAGTAATATATTACAGTATACACAATTATTTCTAGGTAAATATTATAGATATTTAGGTACACGGAACATTTAGAAATAATATTTAATTTATAATAGTTTTGATTTAGTTATTTAGCTAGCTTATATCAAGTTATTGTCTAAGAGATTATTTATAGGTTTCATTATCGAGATTTACAGTTTTAGATACATTTTACTACATCTTGTCTGTGTGGTTTATATATAAATAAGACACAGATTTTTGTGGACACATAACGTACGAAACATTTTCACAGTGTTACTGTAAGTTTATCCTTCTTTTCCCCGAAAAAGATAAACAAACATTTCATTTTTATTTATAGCCTGGAAAGATAAATTACGCATAAAAGTGGCATCGTAAATTTTTCATACGTACGCATGAAACAGTCAAAATAACTGCGGGTCATAAAAAAACCCCTTTCACGCCAAAAACTAATGGTACGTATTAGAATGGAGTTCGCTACAATATTTTATAATAGTGAACATAAATGGAACCTTGTCGTGTTACAATACATATCAAATACATACAAATATGTAAAAAATCGTCAACAATTTGGTGACACAGAGTTCTATAATGCTCTAATAACATTAGAGTACCTTATTGTATTTATTTTAGGTTTATTTTATAAAGAAGAAAATGTATATTAACTGAGGACCGAAAGTGGATAAGTTAATATTATTCTACAAAATTAAAAGGTTTTAAGAGATCCTGGATCAGATAAAATAGTTTAGCACAGTGTATTTTGAAGTATTTAATTTAGTTAATTGTTTTGAAAAATATATTAATTTATGCTGCAATTTTTTCTCGGTATTTCAAGATGTAAATGTCTATCAGTAGTAGGAATATTTTCTTTATAATCTGTGGCATAACGGCCGATATTTCTATTAAATCTTTATCCAACCCTTCTCTTTCAAAAAAATCTATAATATACGTACAATATGTGTGACTCTTTTTATTATCTATTCAATTAAAAATTACCCAAATTTCATTATGTATTCAACCAAAAATTACCCTATATCACAAATTTATAGCAATCGAGGCAAATGCTCCAAAATGCTGTATGAATACGGTGGATGGGTGTTTAAAATGACTGCATATATTTTGTATGTCAGAATTTGCATTTGCGAACTGACTACATAACGTTAAGGCAAACTATTAAATTGAACTACAAACATAGGTTGAATTGGTCTAAATACCTAGAGTGTTTGGGTTAAGATCTAATATGGCGTGACTCATATCAATACAAACCTTATACACTGAAAATATGGTTGAAAATAAAATCACATACGCACGAGTCAATCAACTGTAACAAACATTAGTATGCTTCTCAATTCAAGAATTGCAAGAAGCAGTGAGATGCCATTCGTTTTGCAGACTCATGATCATGCACATGCTTCTTATATATTAAATCTTATTAATGTTATAATAATTACGGGCCTGTTGGCGTGGTTGGCAAATGCTTGCTTTTCACGCCGGAGGTTGTGGGTTCGATTCCCACCCATGACTAATATTTATGTGCATGAACATGTCTGTTTGTACTGAGTCTGGGTGTAATTATCTATATACGAATGTATTTACAAAAGAAAAGTAGTATATGTAGTATTTAGTTATCTGATTTTCATAGTACAAGCTCTGTTTAGTTTGGTATCAGATGGCCGTGTGTAAATAACGTCACTGGATATTATTATTATATCTAGATTTTTTTACATTATTTCTGACATTTATATTATTGTTACCCTACCTACTACTTTTTTTATGTAAGGTAAAACATTTGTATATTCATATCTAATAGATAAATTAAATTTTAACAATTAACAAATAAACTATCATCGCCCATCATATCTATAAATTATATTATTTATTAAATATGTACAGGTTGTTCAATTATTGCTTAGTTGAACGAAAATTAAAAATAAACCAATTGAACGAAAAAAAAAATGTAATGTAAATGAACTTAAGAATTAATAGTGAATTTTACTTACTCATAAGTCGTAGGACTAACGTTGATCTTCAACGGTTC
The DNA here is from genome assembly GCA_951640165.1 of Pseudoips prasinana. Classification (NCBI taxonomy): domain Eukaryota; kingdom Metazoa; phylum Arthropoda; class Insecta; order Lepidoptera; family Nolidae; genus Pseudoips; species Pseudoips prasinana. Next base: position 10,001,870 of record OX621249.1, on the reverse strand, counting down.
CGAGCCAGACTCGAATTTATTGGCCAACGTGACATTGTGGCCAAAGAGACAGTACTTCAGCATAGTTTTACCGACAACACCTGCCAATACCGTGCCAGTGTGGAGGCCGATACGCATCTAAACAAAGGTAAGGTAAGTATCAATATTTATACAGACTCACGCCTGTTTCCCTGAGGGGTAGGCAGACACAATGGACTTCCATTTGTCACGATCCTTGCACACCACTTTTGCCTCGTTTACTGTCATTATATTATACATATTTACATGCTCGCCGACTTAGGGGACTTCTGACCTGGCCTTTCTTGAGAACGTCTCCGATTTGGTCTACGTGATCTTCCCCGGTTGTAACATTCACACAGGTAAGGTATACTCCTTTTGTCAATCTTTTTTCATTCATCCTTTCTAAAAACCCAAACCATCTCGGCATACCTTACTCTTCGTTGAGACTAAGTCCTCTTTCAGACCACACTGCTCTCTTACATCAGTATTCCAAATAAATACTTATTTGAAATACTGATGTAAGAGAGCGTTGTGGTGTATACTAAATAATAATAAAATAATACATATTCGTAGAATGTCCAGAAGAATATTATTATACACATAGCTCGCAGAACCGACTGGTCGCTGGGGTTCAGGGCAGGCCCACTACAAGATGGACCGATGATCTTGTGAAGGTTATTGAACGCTGAATCTGGAGCGCTATATCCTACATAGCGCAAGACCGGCAATTGTGAAGATCTTAGGGGAGGCCTTTGAAGTAGAAATGTTCCGGCTGATATGATGATGATGATTATTTTACAAAAGTGAAATGCAGCCTTAAGATACTTAATCCCTTTTTCCGCGGCTGTCTCGCGCTCTACGCTCATGTGTGAATAAGGTCAACAAAATTGAGATCAACTTTTATATTTCCTCCTACAAAATATTCCAAATGTAGTATTACTTACCAATCAAATGTAATACGACTTATAGTGGACAAGTTAAGCCGTCGGAACAACTCTGACGCCAGAGAAAAACCCGTTCATTCGATAAAGTAAAATCGCGATACTACCCGATTAAACGTAAAATCATTATCCTTTAAAAGTGTATATTTAATTATTATTAAAATCCATAATAACAAGAAATGGAGGTATTGCCACTGCCTCTTTAAATACGTCCTTATTGTAACAACACCGCTTTGTAAGTTACAAGCGAAAATGGCGCTTTGAAAATATATTTCGTAATAACCAAGGGAAGTTTTCTTTGCACCATTCAAGTTTTTGTCAGGCGTTGTTTGTACTAACACTAATGTGTCCAAACAGTTAAACATAAGTTGATGTTTACTTCGTGTAAACTACGAGCGTTTGGGGAACATAGATTTGGGCGGATTATACTAGAGCTTTAATGGAAGTTTGAACGAATTTCGGAACTTTGCTGATGTTCATACTGCTAGTTTTAAGCAAGTTTTGTTCAAAAAGACGTAACTTAAAATGGATAACAGCCCATTTGTGTGTGGAATAGTTCAATAGACCATTATTATTTACTTGGATAAGCTTAATATATTATCATGTGGTAGCGTCTTTAGCTACTGATAATCAAGCCCAACCCGGGAGGAGCCTAAAATCCTAACGAGGCGCTCATAGTTAATCATGCCACACAGTTTGAACCCTGCATTGCATATGTAACACAGAGGTTCTATGCTACTCAGAGCACATTTAATCTATTGGACGATTGCTCAATGCTCACACAGTTATTTATTAATTAGATTTGTTTAACGGCACTAGTCCCGCCCTATTACCCAACACTGCAACTCCTGTAAGCCAGGATCAATAGTGCCACACAATGAAATGACACTGAGTGGTGAGGCTCAGGTATGTCCCGGGGAATCGCCGTAACCAAATTTCTATTTTTTTTTTTTTTTATTTATTATTTATTATTGAAAAAAGTACACATTTAAGTTTTAGACATTTTTGCCAAACTGCACAGCAGTTTGTCGGCAACGTTCTCGCTCTGTTTACATTTTTATTACTTAATTGCTAGGTATTCAGTTCAGTATGCAATGTTAAGGTAAGGAAGTATACGAGATAGAATATAAGATAGAAAGATGTTACTACTAAGTTTATACAATACAAAGTAAAGGAAGAAATAAGATTTATTTTAAAATACATACAGATATGCCATATTGAATTAATCAAGAATTAATAATATTCATTTACCAGTGTGGGTGATGTTAGGTACATCAACCACACTAGCAAATAAATATTATATTTTTGAAGGTTGTACAAGTTGAGGATAGATCTACTACTTTTGTTGTTTACTAAATAGTTGTTCTCACGGGCAGAGTGATAAATAATGCTTTCTCAGTATTTTTTTTAATTGGTATTTAGACTTAGTATTGGTTACTATGTCACAGGGTAATTCATTAAATAAAGTTGGCGTTAACCATTTCCTAGTTCTCTTACCATAATAATTAACTATTTTAGGTATATTAAGCTTATTTTTCTTAGCCATACGGGTTGGGTAGTTATGCACTCTTTTATTTTTATGCGTTATATTATTGTGTTGTTCGAGTAAAACTGTCATTTTGGTTTTAAGTTGTATTGGTAAGATATTGCAGATTTTAAATAACTTTTCATACTCTCTATTGACTTTATTTTTTACTTTTGGATCTACTAACATTTTTAAAAATCGGATTTGTAATGATCTTATTTTGTTTACATGTGTATTGAATGTAAGTCCATAACCACCCAGCCCGTAGCTGATAATGGAGTCTACTAGAGCATAGTATAACATATACAAAGTGCCTTTCTTTACAATAGGCTTTAGTGTCCATAGCTTTCCCAAGATTGAACGTAATCTATTACATACGACATCTATGTGAGGTTTCCATGAGAAGGTGTTATCAATGGTCAGGCCAAGATATTTATATGTAGTTACTTGCTCTAAATTCTCGCAACTACAGTTTATTTTATTATTATGGAGACATTCGTATGAGTGACCTTTTATTGTGATAATTAAATTTTTAACGTGATGATTCTTGGATCCCACATCGAATTTAGTTGGAAAGAAATAAGAAGGAGTTAGAAAATGAATAGTTTCACTTTATTTATTAGAATGACATTATTAATATTACGGCATTCCCCTAGATACACCATCTAATAGTATCAAATCATCATTATCATATTCATTTTTTATTTTTTATTTTCATGTTTTATTGGAATGAGTTAATAAATAAATAAAAAATCAAAACATTCCACATCTGGTCAAAACCCTGCCGGAAAATGTCCATAAGAGCCGGTCTTACGCTACCCACATCCAGCGGCTACCAGTGATCGTCAAAAGATCATCGGTCCTTCTTGTGGGTGTGCTCACGCGACATATTCCAGTTTGTAATCGCCAATCTGGACCCTTTCTTTCCCAGCTGCCGTCGATTCTACGAGCTATGTGCCCTGCCCACTGCCGCTTCAAATTGACAATTCATCGGTCAATTCGGCTTTTGATTGGTTTCCACAGGGAAATTTCGAGCATTGCCCTCTCTATTGCTCTTGAGGTGACTTTAAGCCATCTTATGAGGCCATAGTAAGCGACCAGCAGTTGTCAGTGTTGAGTAAAGATAAAAAGACGAGTACTTTTTTATGACTGAACATTAAAAATGGCTATCAAATAGTATAAAAAAAAACCAAAAGTACTACTTGAAACCAAAGTTCATCATAACAGCTGTAAGAAATCCACTGTTGAACAAAAGCCTCTTCCAAGAATTATTGGCAGGATTGGCAGACGGGTTGGCGATCGCAGTAAGATGGTCATAATACTCACAAAGAAGCTGCTGCCGTTCTCTGGTAGAGATTCCCACGGGTCGACTTCTACGCCCCTTACGGGATGAGATGGGGTGATATTCTGATATTTGTCGCTGTTACCACATAGCCTATTCACGTATTTCAAAACAGAAACTAATAAATTAAAAATGCGTGTGTAGTCTTGTCAAGTAATATATTTGAATGCATTATAATATAAGCTTCCTCTTATAATGACTATTTATAGCTGAATATGTGGCAATCAGTTATTAACAAATCATTACAAGTAACAGTTATTTCAGTTCCAAACCAAAATAATAATAATAGCAGTGTTATAAAGATGTTCCAAAATGAAACATAATCATCAAGGTCATATGGTATTGGTATGCTATGGCAAAACACTACACTACATAGCATTGTAGGTAGCCGTGTGGTTTCCAGCTTAGAAATAAGAACAGGGCCACCCCATACCATCCTGTGGGTGTTGTAAAAGGCGACTAAGGGATACAGCAGGTAGTCGGGCAGCAGCGCAACCTGTGTATTTTAACTACCACCTAACTGCGGGCGCTAACTCGCATGCTAAGCACAGTAACTATGGACTACGGCAAACCCCTCCAAATGGCAACTTTATAGAAACCTTTGGCGGAGGCTTATGTCCAGCATTGAATGATATTAGGCTCATTATGATGATGATGCTAAAGCATGGAGTTGGTATTTTCTCAAATAACCCGTGAGTGATCTCACGGGTTATTTGAGAAAATACTTCGCCAAATATCAGTTAGCTGGGAAGCCATTTCCACCCGCAAAATTACACACGTTCCAGAAGGATAAATATAACTAAGTGAAATGAGTAATGCCCAACACGTGCTTCACTTTTTTAGAGATCATGACCGCTCTAAGAAATCCAGTATGTCCAAGACGATACGATACAATGATAAATATAGTTTAGTACTTTCAGTTAGGCATTCATAATCAGTCATAGTACATGCTACATACCTTAATAGGGTTCCCTTCGTGCGTCAAATGTTTTGCGCAGGTTTCGACCATGCGCAGTGCCATCCAAGCTATCTGTGGCGCATGTGTATCTATTTTCCGATGTAGACCGCTGGCCACGCAGTACGCATCACCGATTGTTTCCACCTAAATGCAGAAATGTATTCAAAACGTTATATTGGAACACAATTTTAATTAAACAAATGTAAGGGTTAAGCTCTGGGAAAATAACCTCAACTCATAACACTTCCGATTTGAGTTACAGGCGCTCACTTGCTGGTCCGTCAGTAAACGGTGATCGCTTTGCCACTCCGTGTTCCGGGTTCGATACCCCCACGGGACAACTATTGTGAGGCCCACAAATAATTATTCTGTGTCTGGAAGTACTTTGTGTCCGTCAATTATATATTTGTAACCCCCCTGATACAGGAAATCATAGAACTAGCTCGGAAATATCCTATAAAAAAAACATACTTGAATATGTAATCGTTCTCCAATTTCTAGTTTCTTAAAACTCATAGAGATAGATATCTACACTTTATTGCACATCACAGAATAAGTAGAAACAGTTTAAATGTATGTATAATTAGCAGTCAATAATAATTTAATATTATTTGTTTAATAGCCTAACAGCAAAGTTAGTAGTCTCAGTACAGCGCGGTCGCTCTAGCTCTAATGCGCTTGCTCTCAATACAACGCGCTCGCTCTCACAACAACGCGCTCGCACTTGCTACAACGCGCTCACTCTCGCTGCAACTGTATTAAGGGAGTGAAGGCCGTGGTATAACTGAACACGGTACACATTCCTCTTCCTTAGCCCTGAACACTGACAGCAAAACTTTACTATATACTTTACAGCCGTGCGGCTGACCGTACCCAGATATTTGTACGAGAAACTAGTTTATATTCGCACTGTGATGGGGCAGCCGGTCAGCAATATTGATTGCTGACGGCTGACCGCATTCAGGCTACCCGCATAGTACGTAGGGGGCCTTAAAATTATACATTACATGGCTGACTTATCCACCTTTTAGAGAAAATATCTACGTTTTAGATCTGCTAGAAAATCCATTTACGAGAAAAGGAGTAACTGAGAACTGAACAATGACTGCGTGACAGCAGTAGGATTTCGTTAATTAAGGGAAAAACTCTCACTAAAAGTGTAGTCTAGAAACATCACATTGTTAAGGCGAAGCAAGCGTTTTGTTTATCTAAACCGATAACTTAGTGGGCAACGTTGGTAAAGTTTAATTGAAAGATAACATTAATTTAACATTTAATACTTGATAATAATTTGTTAAGTTAAACTTTGGCACAAGTTATTTAATTTTGCACCTTCTTCGCGAATCGAAAACTGTTTCAATTTCAAATGAAAAACATGCTTATTAAAATATAACTGGAATTATATGTGTACCTAAATAAAACTGTGTGTAAATAAAATTCACATTTGAAGTCGATTTAACGACATAGTTTACATTTGAAAGTTAACACTCACACTCATATCACATTCTCATTTTGGCTTTAAACAATAGATTTGGCAGAGCTTCTATATCTTTTTACCTTTTTCATCACACCTATTGGTGTCGGATCCCAGTCTAACCTGCTGTGGAGACTATGAAAATGAATCGAGTGACTGGGGACTGAGGTCAAAATCCGAGTGAAGGAATAAGCAAGATGCTTAAATCAAATTCCTGACTCAATGAGGGGTCTGAATATATAAGCGTTAAAGGCATAACGCTTATCATAGATCGTCGTATTCCTATCATAACCTAGGCCAATCGTATGGAGGGAGGTCCCTTAACCAACCAGGCTCTGAAACAAATCTTCAATTTTACAGAAGTTTAGTTCAGGGCGGGAATCTAACTCCAACCTCCGGGCAACTTCCTGGGATGCAGGCCTAACCGAACGGCCGGTCAGAGTTCGTCGTACCCCGAGACTCAAGCAAACAGAGATGTTCTTGCTTTGAATCGAACCCATGACCTGCAGCGAGAAAGGCAAGTATTATCCAAAACGGCAACCGGTCCGTCTAAATATATGATTCGCTAAACATTGCTTAATGTTGAGCGATGATGTAAGTTGGTGAAATAAATAAATAAAATAAATATTAAAACTTCAAATATCTGTACAACAGTTTATACAAAATACAGTGTATAAATTGGTTTAGACACATTTCACTTTATCGAGTCGTATGTATGTGAGAGCTAAAGCCCGAAAGGAATTAGTTTGAATTTGCGTAATCCATCTAAGACCACACGAATCTGAATCTCCCTGCTCCGAAGCCAAGTTCGCTATATTGCCAAATGCACAGTCCATTCCAAATATATTGAACCGATTGAGAATGCACATACATATATTGCATTCGATAATTGGTTTGAAGAATTGGAGTAGAAACCGGAACAAGTGAAAATTAGTATCAAAAAGCCGCAAATCGTTAAATTAGTCCTATATAGGTCAGATTGAATTCATGCTACCAAAGATTATATTTAAGCACCTTGAGTTTGCAGATATAGATAGAAAGACGCCTATCTTATTTTAAGGTAAAGTTATTCTTTTTTGTAGTTGAAGATTAAACAAATTAAAACGACATTTATTAGTCATAACATATTTGTAGTATTACTATTTAAAAAAATGATATTATAAAATCTAAGGCAAGTAGTTCCAAAATTTTCAGGAATGTTTGTTGTAAATGGGGTGAATAGAAATTCAAAGGCGGAAAGTTGGGAACAAAATCAAACGGACAATACTATGACCATCGTACTGCGATCGCTATTCCGTCTGCCAAGCGTGGCAATTATGGTATATCCCCAAATTTTGGATAAAATCCATTGTGGAAATCCTTTGGCGAGGATTTTGTCCAGCAGTGGAGGTCAAACGATTGACATCTACATAAAAATACTTAAAAAAGCTCTTCAAAATTAGTAACTCTAATATCTAACCATCTTTGTATTTTGCATCCTCTCTTTTAACCTATCCTTAGTCAACATAAAAATAAATAATATGTATTTTGCGGACAATTTTCTTGTTTAAAATTAAATATAATATGGACCTAGTACAGTAATTTGTATGCAATATTATTCGTATTTCGGTCAGCTAACTCTTCTTTGCGGCATGTTCAGGCCAGAATGATTTATTCAAATAGCAATGCAGACACGAAATTGAATTCGATGCTTTTTTGCAGTAAAAAGAATATTGGTGTTTTGTGTTGAATCAAGAATCGTGATTGGAGTAGATCTGTAGTTCTTGAATTCTTTTGTTATGTTATGCGGTATTTAAATATAGGACCATATTACCAAAGCATCTATTGGATATTAAAATAAAAACATAATCATGCTTATGTGATGGGATCAGCTAAATAACCTTTGATAATATTTTGACTTAAACCTATTCTCAAATTCATTCAAATTTTTTTTATGAATATTTATTAATTTATTTGGACAAAGAAACATAATTCATTAAAAGCAGAAGAATTTAACGTGTCATGATTTGCATACACATAATTTTTATAACGGTAGCTCATAAATACTTTAAAAATAGAATTAAATAAACTATTCAAAACAAAACTAAAACTGAAACATATTTTGTATACAATAAACTAATACTCAGAATCACCAAGCGGTATTCATTGAAGGTTATACAGGTATACGCACCCACTTCGACACACTCCGACGATGAAGTCGAGGTTATGTATGAGGACATATCCAGAGCCATACATACCTGTAACTCCTATTTCACTGTGGTCATGGGGGACTTTAACGCGAAGCTGGGCAAACGATTCGGTAATGAGCTGAGAGTGGGGCAATTTGGAACTGGAGACCGGAACCCCCGGGGCCAAATGTTGGCCGACTTCATGGAGAAGGAGGGACTCTTTATGATGAATTCCTTCTTCAGGAAGCCGGATCACCGCAAATGGACCTGGGTGAGCCCCGATGGTAAAACTAAAAATGAGATAGACTTTATCTTGTCGACGAGACGACAGATGTTCAATGATGTCTCCGTGATCAATGCGGTTAAAACCGGGAGCGATCACAGACTGGTCAGAGGCTCATTGAACCTTAATGTCAAACTCCAGAGGTCCCGACTGATAAAGTCTACGCTCCGACCTTTACCTATCCACGTCCAAAACCCCGAACCATTTCAGCTCGAACTGCAAAACCGTTTCGAATGCCTAGCAGACTGCGAGGAAGTGGACTCATACTATGACAGGCTCGTAGAAGCTGTCCATACGGCTGGGTCTAAGGTCTTCAAGGCCCGTCGTACAAACAGAACTAAAAAGTTCTCTGACTTTACCCTGCAACTTACGGAAGATAGACGGAAAATGGTTCTGACATCCTCAGATAATGCTACCAGATATCGGCAGCTCAACAGACAGATCTCAAAGTCTTTGACTCGCGACACGCGGCAATTTAATACAATTAGTATTAAAGAGGCTATCGAGCGGAACAAAGGCTCTAAAGTGTTCGCAAGAGCTCTGTCTGTTGGACAGAGCCAACTGACGAAGCTGAAGACTGAGGATGGTAGAATCGTCACGTCTAAAACTGAGTTGCTGGGAGAGATCGAGAAGTTCTACGGACAGTTATATACGACAACACAGCCACCTGTCAAAAGTCATGCCTCAGATCCCAGAGCACGACTAACCCGACACTACACCGAAGACATCCCGGACGTCAGCCTGTACGAGATTAGAATGGCTCTCAAACAACTCAAGAACAACAAGGCGCCTGGTGATGATGGAGTTACAGCAGAGCTTCTGAAGGCGGGTGGTACACCAATCCTACGGGCCCTTCAGAAGTTATTTAACTCCGTCATACTAGATGGTCAAACGCCACAAGCATGGCACAGAAGCGTGGTGGTGCTCTTCTTCAAAAAGGGCGACAAGACCCTATTGAAGAATTATAGACCCATCACACTGCTGAGCCATGTTTACAAGTTGTTTTCGAGGGTCGTTACGAACCGTCTCGCGTGCAGGTTTGACGACTTCCAGCCTCCCGAACAAGCCGGTTTCCGAAAAGGCTTTAGCACCATAGACCACATACATACGCTGCGGCAAGTTATACAGAAGACCGAAAAGTATAACAAGCCACTGTGCTTAGCGTTTGTGGACTATGAGAAAGCCTTTGATTCTATCGAAACATGGGCCGTGCTGAGGTCTCTCATAAGGTGCCAAATTGACTACCGGTATATCGAGGTGATAAAGTGTTTGTATGAAAACGCCACTATGTCAGTGCGACTCCAGGACCAGATCTCGAAACCTATCCACTTGCAGCGAGGCGTGAGACAGGGAGATGTTATATCTCCAAAACTGTTCACCGCTGCATTGGAAGACGTCTTCAAGCTTCTGGACTGGAAAGGCTTTGGCATCAATGTCAATGGCGAGTACATCACTCACCTTCGATTTGCCGATGATATCGTAGTCATGGCTGAGACCATGGAAGACCTCGGTACAATGCTCGATGACCTCAGCAGAGTCTCTCAACAAGTGGGTCTGAAAATGAACATGGATAAGACGAAAATCATGTCAAACGTCCATGTTGCACCCACTCAATTGAAAGTTGGTGACTCTGCACTCGAAGTTGTAGAGAACTATATTTACCTAGGACAGACCATCCAACTAGGTAGGTCCAACTTCGAGAAGGAGGTCAATCGTAGAATCCAACTCGGCTGGGCAGCGTTCGGGAAGCTACGTAATATCTTCTCGTCCAAAATACCGCAGTGTCTCAAGTCGAAAGTCTTCGACCAGTGTGTGTTGCCAGTAATGACATACGGAACAGAGACGTGGTCGCTCACTATGGGCCTTATTAGAAGGCTCAAGGTCACCCAAAGAGCAATGGAGAGGGCTATGCTCGGAGTTTCCCTGCGGGATCGCATCAGAAATGTCGAAATCCGCAGGCGAACCAAAGTCACCGACATAGCCCGAAGAATTGCCAAGTTGAAGTGGCAGTGGGCAGGGCACATAGCTCGTAGAGCCGACGGCCGTTGGGGCAGAAAGGTTCTCGAGTGGCGACCACGAACCGGAAGACGCAGCGTGGGCAGGCAACAAGATGGACCGATGATCTTGCTCGCTGGAAAATGCTGGATGCGAATAGCACAAGACCGGCAATTGTGGAGATCTTTGGGGGAGGCCTTTGTCCAGCAGTGGACGTCTTTCGGCTGATATGATGATGATGATGAATAAACTAATAATTAATATTGCTTTTCAGTTATCACACATTGTATATCCATCAATTAAGTAATTTGCATCTCAAATATACTACTTGCACAGCAAAAGTACCCGGGCCAAACTGAAAATTTATTTCGCTACCGGAAAAGTAGGTTAAGTTGGATTTGAGCTGTGACCATATAAATATAAAAAATTCCTACAACAACTTCTTGAATAACGCGAAGTACTTCATAAAAGGAGAAGGTAAAATTAACGTGCTCCAGTTATGTTCTAATTAATTAAATAATTTGAAAACTTGTAGTTGCTTTTCATTGCCTGAATTAAATAACTTTTGCATTTTCAAATCTTATTTTATGGGATTTGGGTTCTTCTTATCGAAAGTATTCTTCGACCATATGTGATCTCTTATACTTTTCCTGCCTTTGTAAAACTATTTAATACCCTACCTTGTAGTATTACAATGAAAGAAAATTTTGTTTGATAGAGCTCACAAAACTGGGCGTCTGGTCAATTCCTTAGATCACGGAAGACTACAAAAATGAAGTTCACGGAAACAAATCACACTCAGACTCAGAACAACTATATATGGTTCACACATATATTTGTCTTATACGAGGATCAAACCTTAAACATGGGTGTCAAAGCACAAGTAGTAGCGATCGAGGCAACTACTTTAACCACTTGAGTTTAAGGTGACAGATTTTGAAGCGCAAAGGAGAAGGAAATGACTCCATACATTCCTGGGCCCAGGTGTTAACTGAATCAAACTAGCCTTATTTGTGAGAGGATATAATAACAAGTCCTCACTGAAATTTTAGTGAAATTTGGCTATCCAGGAATCAAGTTATATGAAGTATAGTAAAAGTGAGGTTAAATTATAACATTGTAGTTTTTTACAAAATAATTGTGAATGGCTTCTGTTTTGTTATGGATTTATGCATGGAGAGTGCGACATGTCGAAGCCATGATTCCCCGCGCCCCGTGCAGTCACTACAGTCAAAGAAAACCACAAATCAAACATGGAAAATACGTGCGCACTTAAAACGAAAGACAACAAACGAGTGACAGTCAAAGAGCATGTAAAGGCTGTCAGGCAGAGAAGTGTTGCCCGAAGAAAAATTAAAGGAATACGATCCGCTATGAATCGATTCCACGAAAAATACTTGTCTCTCGATTTTCAAACATATTTTGAGATTTTACCGATTTATTCCTAATCGATTGCGAGCAATTCATCATTATTTTATCGATTATTTCGTTTTATAACTTAATTTAAGTTTTCTCGCTTCCTAGATAGAAACATGATACCATATTTTGTGATTTCCTTTAGAAAAATATAACGGTTTTTTTTATTCACATTTCAACTAGTTAACTGCTGGGCCCAGAAGTTTCCTTCTCCTTTGGAACCGAATATTTTTCGGGTGGCTTTAAGGAGTATTAAGGAAAGCCGAAAAATATTCGGTTGCAAATTTTCCACTTCAAGGCTTAAACCTACTCAGTTTTCCGGTAAATTGCAAATAAACATCAGTTCCGAAAGTTTAAAAAGCATTTTTATCAAGAAAAGCTAGGGAAGCTATTTTAGGAACTTCCGAAGTTTTCTATCGAATTTTCGTGTTTCGCACCAAGAAGCACATTCATAAATAAATTGGGTCCGAAGATAGTCGTCGCTTTATTCGAACTTAACGCAACTATGAACCGAACCGGAACAAAGTAATGTCAAGGAATGCCATTTTCAAAGCACTTCTATTGTGATTACACGAACGCTCGATAGGCATATTGAGGAAAGAAGGAAATTTTGAAATCCTATAGTTCGAAGATAGCAAGTTAAGGCGATGGAAAATTGGAAAATAATGAAGGCTCGAAAATATTTTTGCAGTCCTCTTTCATTAGGAGGGAGATTATATCTTCATTTTATTTTCCATCTACTTTTTACTTACTTTCTTTTTTAGGGTTCCGTATCCAAAGGGTAAAACGGGCTCCTATTACTAAGACTTCGCTGTCTGTATGTTCGTCTATCACTACGCCGTATCTCATGAACCGTGATGGTTAGACAGTTGAAATTTTCACAGATGATGTATTTCTATTGCCGCTATTACAACAAATACTTAACATATTTAAGGGGGCTCCCATTCAACAAACGTGAATTTTTTGCTCGTTTTTATAGATAATGGTGCAAAACCCTTCGTGTGCGAGTCCGATTCGCACTTGGCCTGTTTTTTATCATGTCATTCATAGGGCATGGTTAGCCTAGAATGCTTTTAATGCTTCAACTGAAAATAGATGTGAGCGAATAAAACTACTAACTAAGTAACCCCAGCCAGTAGCCCCTTCTTTGTGGTTCTCTAGGGCGGTTACTGCCGTACATATTCAGAATCAATTTATAAGGCCCGTTCTCTCAACTGCCGATTTACTTAATTTGGAAATATCCGGTTCTTTATACAAGAAAAGAGTCAGCGGGGAAAATAAAACTACAAATTAAGTAATCCGCGGCAGAGAGCTCCTCTTTTGGGGAACGGATTTCGGCTCAAGGGGTTGACTGATGTTTTGGGTAATTATTGCGTTATGTTAATACACAAAGATACGAGTCTAAGAGAAACTTAAATTTGATGATTTTGACCTAGTTATTGTTTTTATCTCTAAAAACATAAGTTGTATAAGTACAGACCTCTGGAAGAAGTTGCTGTTATGTCATAGTCACATACATAGTCATATATATGTCGGAGATTCTGACGGATTTAACTCCGAAACATCGTCGGTGTCCGCCATCATGCACGTGGTGAAAAGAATCAGTGCGCACACCCGGCGCCGTCGAGCTCTGTATGCCAACTGTGTCGTGTCGCTAACACACTAATGTCACTTAGACAACTGACAGACGTCAAACGTCACATGCGACAGTTCATAGACAACCTCGACTCGAACTACTGACTCAGTGAGTAGTGTTTTCCAAACGCTAATAGATGGCGTTACTAGTACGTAAACAGGCCTTTTATTTAATTTATCCGACATATATTTTATTCAGTAAAAAATCACATCTTTTCCCTAACATGCAGTGCTTGACGTGGCAGCTACTGAGAAACACTGCTAAAAACTCAATAGGAATCCTTTTTTTTAATATCAGGATCAACTTGACATCTTATTACAATTTGATTATTGAAATATGTTGAATTTAATCTACTGATTACCAGTTTTGAGGCGTTCATAGCTAGATGCTGTCACAGGTCCGTAAGTGATCGGCGTGGTTAAGCAACTAGGCTTACGGTCAGTCCATAAATGGGTGACCGCAAAGGTACCGAGTATTTAGATCAAGACTTCACTTTTCTCTTTAAATTGATCAATATTTTTATGCGATAAGTTAGTCAATTGTACATTCACAAAACCATAAAATATCGCTATGAAGAGTTTTTATTCTGTGATGTGCTAAAAAGTATTCTTATACGCGGGCGCCCTAGGAAATCTAATCCCTGTGTCGCGGGGTACTTTACCAACATATAATTGACGGACACCAATTACATCCAGACTCCGTACAACTATTTATGGGTCACACAAATAGTTGCCCGGCGTGGGAATCGAACCCGGGACACCACGCGGCGAGAGGAAGCCGCTGCGCCACACGTGCAATTTTTTTTTGCTGTGTGACCTTATCTATCTCATTGTCGCATCCAAATTCACTTACCTTGTACACGTCAAGCTCTTCACAGAATATGTCGAACACGCTGTACAAATCCTCCAGCATCGCTATCACCATCATCGGTGTAGCAGTGGCGCATATCGAAGTGAAGCCGACAATGTCGCTGAACAGCATTGTGACGTCATCGTGACTCTTGGCTTCGATTTTTTCACCTTGAGGATAAAAATACCAGAGGTCAGATAAAGTGCCTTAGTAATATGTGCCAATATTTGAGGCGAGGCTCATTTCTTTGCTAACATTAATTATAAATGGCCAATAATCCAGGAACATTATTCACACACGGCCATCTGATCCCAAATTAAGGAAAGCCCGTACTATGGAAATCAGTCAACTGATATAGTATGTCTACATACTTATATAGATAATTACACCAGGACAAACAGACATGTTCATGCACACAAATATCTGTCCTGGTCAATGGTTGCATAGAATTATTATATTTTTAAGTTAAAAGGAAAATTTATAAATGGTTATAAATATAATCTATATTACAATTTTTTTGTATAATGTGTATTTCCTATATTTGTTATTAAAATATTGCAGTTAAGAATGACATTACAGGTGTAAATAAATATTTGTATTGATTTTACATGTCTGTTTTATTATTATATGTTAATAATACTTATATATAATAAAACGTTTTTTTATCATTATAAATAAACTTTATGGTATATAATAATAATATCTTCGGAAACTATTTACACACGGCCATCTGATCCCAAACTAAGCAGAGCTTGAACTATGTAAACCAGATAACTTATATACCACATATACGACTTTTCTTTTGTAAATACATACTTAGATGTATATAAATAATTACACCCAGACTCAAGACAAACAGATATGTTGATGCACACAAATATCTGTCCTGGGGCTCTACCGGCTAAGTCACCGAACATCGATTTCTTAAATGGCATTCAAATAAATATAGGTTAAAAATTACTTATTCAATCGTTAAATCGGCTTCAACGTAGATAACGGACCATTTATGGCGTCACATGTGCTCATAGAAGCCGATTTAACGATTTATTTAGTCATTTTTTACTTTTTTTATTTGAACACCATTTAAGAAATCGATTTTCGGCGACTTAGCCGGTAGATCCCCTGGTCACATTAACAACTGGTTATAAGTATTAATTTGTTTTGCATAATATAATTTTGTGTATTTCCTATATTTCTTATTAAAATTGCAGTATAAGAATTACCTATATTAGAAGTAATATAAAATATTTGATTTTATTTTACATGACTGTTTTATTACATATTAGTAATATAATGAAACAATCAGGGCCTCTACCGGCTAAGTCGTCGAACATCGATTTCTTAAATGGCATTCAAATAAATATAGATTCAAAATGACTTAATCAATCGTTACATCTACTTCAACGTTGACAATCGATTCCGGACCATTTATGACGTCCTATGTGCTCATGGAAGCCGAGTTAACGATTGATTAAGTCATATTTAACCTTTATTTATTTGAACGCCATTTAAGAAATCGATGTTCGGCGACTTAGCCGGTAGGGCCCCAGTTATCATCATAAATATACTTTATGGTATATAATAATAATATCTTAATTCGGACATTATTTACACACGACCATCTGATCCAAAATAAGCAGAGCTTGTACTATGGAACCAATATACGACTTTTCTTTTGTAAATACATACTTAGATGTATGTATATAGATATTTACACCCAGACTCAGGACAAACAGATATGTTATGCACACAAATATCTGTCCTGGGTGGGAATCGAACCCACGACCTCCGGCTTGAAAGCAAGCATTTGCCAACCACGCCACCAGGCTCGGCTATTATACTCGTACTTTTTTCGCGGGTTATTTGGACTTTATATTCCAGTTTTACCTAAAACATCCCTATTATATAAAGTGCTACTTTAATTATTCATTCAGCGTTGTACACTCATTGTAATCATAAAAGTTGACCACACCTGCTTTGATATACGTATAGTTAAAGTTGTTATTAGCGTGATGTACATTGGACGTCACGTCAGTGGACACACAACTCAACAAAAACCACCCTTACTGCTGTTGTAATAAAGATGCTGTCTAGTTCAAAGTGTTACCACTGATGTGGTGTTGGTTGTACTTGGCTAGTTCTGTGAATAGCTTTTATAGGGTATGGCAAGTTTTTGGATCCATAACTTTCATAGCCAGCCTTATGGGAATAAATTTTTGCACGAAACCTAACTTTTACTAGTTCTAGTAAGTAATTATTTTTCTTTAAAAAAATGGAATTTTATAAGTTGGAAGGATATTTATATTTTTTTTTTTTTTTAGTCAATGTCATACAGATCAACCTAGCCCCAAACTAAGTAAAGCTTGTACTATGGGTACCAGGCGACTATATACATACTTATATGGATAGATAAATACTTAAATACATAGAAAACATTAATGACTCAGATACAAATATTCGTGCTCATCACACAAATATTTGCACTTACCGGGATTCAAACCCAGGACCACCAGCTTCATAGGCAGGGCACTACCAACTAGGCTACGGTGACCTAGTTATACCACATACAGACGGATACATCAGCACAGTGTACACAAAACCAGATAAATAAAATGTATTTTACACACATTCAGCCAATTTAATGGCTTAAATACACTAAAACGCGGTCCACTCCTTTGATATAGCATTAGAGGGGGTATTCCAAAATACATTTATAAATTACAAGCTGCGCCCCGCGGTTTCACCCGCGTTAAAATAGTTTTGGCGTAAAAGACTAGCAAACATACATACATACATCGATACACACACTATCGCATTTATAATATTAGTAGAATGTGTACCTCTAGCGGTTTTGGCAGTGCACGCCGGAATAGCTCGCAAATGGTAGATTTTTTCCTACTTACTTGAAACTTATCGTCATATTTTGGACAATTCACACAAAATCTTTATAAATTGTAGCCTATGTGTTATTTTAATGTATGCGCTATATTATTGAAAAGTTTCATTAAAATCCATTTATTAGTTTTTATGTGAAAGAGTAATAATGTCCTCCTAGCCGAATTTCGGCCACGGCGGCCCGTCTCAACAGAGATTAGCCATCTGCGCGGGACATATTATAGTGCTCAAGTGTGTGCGCAAACACAGGAGCACTTTCTATTCCATCACTCTCATGATCCGATGGGACGCCTAGCGACACGACCGGAAAGAGGTCAGGTACAGGACCGACGGCTTTACGTGCTCTCCGAGGCACGGGGGTAAAATACCGCCAACTCCCAGACTTCTGGCTGATGCTGAGAAATTTTTCTTTTTACAGAAAAGTCCCAAAATCACTTTTTGGCCCGACCCGGGATTTGAACCCAGGACCACATTCTCTGCGGGTGAACACGCTACCGCTAGACCAACGAGGCAGTCTAGCGGTAGCTGGATGTTTGTTACTATGTGAAAGAGTAACAAACATCCATCCATACTTACAAACTTTCGCGTTTATAATATTAGTTGGATTTAACCTATAGCTATGATACATAGGCGGGTATTACCCGCTATTAGTTTAATTCCAGCAAATTCTAGTCCTTATGGTTCGGCAGATAGCGCCGCCATCATCTTAGGTATTTTAAGAAAAAGGGAAAGATTAATCTGATTTGCCAAAATTGCCGAAATTTTATCATTTATCTATTTATTATCAAAAAATATTGCCAGAATCGGCAGAAGCCCCGAGATGAATTCAAGTAATAATAATAATGTCCTCCTAGCCCAATTTCGGCCACGGCGGCCAGTCTCAACAGAGATTAGCCATCTGCGCGGGACATATTATAGTGCTCAAGTGTGTGCGCAAACACAGGAGCACTTTCTATTCCATCACTCTAATGATCCAATGGGACGCCTAACGACACGACCGGGAAGAGGTCAGGCGCAGGACCGACGGCGTTACGTGCTCTCCGAGGCACGGGGGTATAATACCGTCAACTCTCAGACTTCGGGTTGATGCTGAGTTCTTTTTACAGAAAAGTCCCAAAATCACTTTAGGCCCGACCCGGGATTTGAACCCAGGACCTCGTTATCTGCGGTGAATATGCTACCGCTAGACAAACGAGGCAGTCAAGTAATATTGAATTTATCAATAATACCTATTTACTCTTCTTCGAATTAAATAAATCTAAGAATAGATTAAAGTTAGTGAAAAGTTCATGAAAATCTACCGTTTATAGTAGGTTATAATCTAAAATTGAATGTATGTTTAAGAAACCTATGAAAATTTCGAAAAACACTATGTAATTAATAAGTATAGCCAGTACAAATAACGCGACCAAATTACGTAATTCAACTGGTTCAAATTATGTAATCCAAGTGGTCCAAATTAGGTAATTTAAACGGAACACCTGGCATTACAACCTCTAAATTCTTAGCGACCCCTGTCTCAGGATCAACGGATAAATATCTTGAGAACAAGACAGCTGGTAATATTTTTAACCAAAATGTTGGTAACCTCTGGCGCAGTACAGCAAATGTCGTGTACGGAATTAAGGCTTAGATTTAGTTTATGGTTTCAATAAACGTTGGAACTTGGAACAAACGGGCTATATGTAAGTGCCTGTATGATGACCTAGATAAAGTTATTGTACTACCGGCTGATTTTCGGCTTTGGCGAGCATTCGACTGGTTTGTTGTTTTAGTGGTTATAGACCCTGACTTCGAAACCAGAGGTCGGGGGTTTACCCAGGACAAATCTTGTACAATGAGCACGTTTATTTTGTTTAATGTTTCTCAAAATAGTCCAATACTAAGAGTGTGTAGACAGTACAACAAAATATGCTCCAAAGTTGATATATTTCATTTTCAGCAAAGGACAACAATGTTCAGTTTTCTGTTAATTAGTGTACTTTAAATTTAAATTATTGTAATAATCGTACTAGTTATATATTCCTCTCAAACTCCTAGTTTTAACTCACAGAATTTTGGTAATTTTGTGTTAAATGTTGTGTACAGATATAATTGGACCTCAGATTTAACACTGTTATACGAAAATTATATTATTAATTTGTTATTAGTCTGTAGTCTGTTTTTGTACCTATGAAATAAAATAAAATAAATAAATAAATAAAATACTTGTTCTGTGTCTAGGAGTAATTTATCTATAATGCTTGCATTTAGAAATATATAAGTAAGTATGTTTTTCAGATCTCTGGTTGCCATAGAACAGACACTAAAGGCAAAAAATGATAGTTTGAAGTACAGAGGTTTTTCCCGCAGTATCCTGTAGTAGATGGAGTTCTTTTCGAACCACCAATTAATAATGGTGAAATTAAAAGATGGAAATTATTGCTATCAATCCAAAATACTTTATTTGAAACTAGTTTTAATTCATGGCTTCTTTCGTCTGTCGGTCTGTACTGGCCTTTTCTGTACCCTTGACAACACGTATGCAAAACTTCAGGATGTTCGGTGTTGGAGTTAAAATCGAAACAAACAAACAAAGTCTTATTTATACTATGGTTAAGATAGTATTAATCTTCAATCTTGCTTGATAAATAATATCAAACAAACAAAGTCTTATTATATTATATATATATAGTTAAGATAGTATTAAATTTAATTACACAACAATATAAATTAGTGGTTAAGATAGTATTAAATTTTGAATTTAAATTTTGATAAATAATATCAAGCAAGATTGAAGATTAATACTATCTTAACCACAATATTTAATAATATATATATATATCTAAATATATATTATTAAATATTATGGTTAAGATAGTATTAATCTTCAATCTTGCTTGATATTATTTATCAAAATTTAATACTATCTTAACCATAATATTATAAATAAGACTTTGTTTGCTTGTTTCGATTTTATTTAGGGTCTATTTTATTTATTTCACTTTAACATAATTCATCCTATATTCTTTAGCAAATGTCAAACCCATATTTAGTTCTACACCTCGGCCAGAAAGTGCGTCACAAAAACGGTATTTTGATCAATACAATCACTTACATACGTCTAATGATTATAATTTCCAAACAATTGCGAATACAGTCATAACAAAAACATATTTCAAGTCAAGGCATTTTCGGCATCAAATTAGTGGATACACCTTGATCATGTAGCGTCTTTATTTCGTCTTATTAAGGTCTGTTTTGTAATGACAGTGTATATACGGACGTTACGTCATCTGTACTAAGATAATGCTTAGTGTTTGTTTATTGTTCTAACTTAGGCATTGTTAGTTTACGATGTTACGGATAACACAACATTGCCATAATATATAATATGTACACTGAATAATCTTGTAACGTAAATCTTGAGCAGGCAACGGATTTTCACACAATGGTACAGAAATGGCAAGATTAATAATATTATTCTACGAGAATATTAATTATAATATTGAGCTTGGTTGTGATAGTCTAATTATTAGTCTGCTGTTTTATTCCACTACGTCTCCGGTACCTTCATGATCATAACAGCTGTATCAGCACTTGTGGCGCAGTGACTAAGACAGTCGCCTCGCCGCTCCGTGTCGCGGGTTCGATTCTGTGACCCATAAATAGTTGTTCTGAGACTGGATGTAATTTTTGTCTATTATATGTTTGTAAAGTACCCCGGAACTGCCACCCCTACATCTTACTATGCAGGACGATGCAACCATAGCAATCTTTAGACTCAGTATGAACGACATCCTAAACAAAGACCCTAGAATAAAGCACACACGTATTCACGAAGACGCGATCAAACGGCAACCTATGATGGCATCACCTAGTGATAAAATATTAAAAACACACCTTTTTTCATAAGCACTACAATATACAACTCACAGAAGAACTGTGTGACCATCCGAACCCAACGGAGACAATAATCTACACTGATGGGTCAAAAACCGACTCCGGACCAGGAGTGGGAGTTTTCTCAAATGCTCTGAACATCAAACTATCAAGGCCCCTAGGTACGCTCAACACTGTATACCAGGCCGACTGTGTAGGCATCATCCTTGCAGCACATGCAATTTAGGCCAGAAAAATCACAAACACTTGCATACGCATACTCTCTGACAGTGCATCACCAATCCTTGGAAATATACCACTTTGCCTCAGGATTAATACTGGAATGCCATAACGCACTGGAACATGTTGCGGAATACTACAACAACACAATAACACAACAATGGATCAAAGGACACAGCGGGTCACTGGGCAATGATGCAGCTGACGAGCTAGCCAGGAGAGGCACGAACACAGCAGCCATTGGCCCGGAACTAACTGTGCCCATACCTTTCACTCAAATACGCAGATGGTTACAAAATCACAAACACACACAGTCCGAGACCTGGTGGTCCTCAGCATCTGGTTGTAGACAATCCAAAGAAGCAATGCCATGTCTGGATGCTGAGGAGAAGGAGAAGCTGAGGTGGCGTCTACTACGGCTTAACAGGAAATGCCTGCGCGTTGTGGTGGGGACCATTACTGGACACTGCTCACTCAACAAACACTTTCACACTATTGGCATATAACTGACAGCTGTCTGTGCAGAGCGTGCATGGACGCTGACGAAACGGTCACGCATGTGCTTGTGGAGTGCATAGGCATCGTGAAAATCGGTCGGGAGGACATCATCATGCTTCTGGAAGGAGGTGGGCTGGATGGAGTAAAGGCCGCCATGGCTCACGTACAATGGTCCACATTGGGACTAAGTGCGGAAACCATACCCGCTAGCACATTGGTGGGACAAGATGATCATGAGTACCCCGCGTCACAGGGATCAAATCAAAGGGGAAAAAAAACGACAGCTGGACGAAAGCCACTTTCGGGGACCAAGAATCATTTTGGGGGATATGTTATAATCGCCACGTTTGGAAGACGGGTCGGCGATCGCAGTAAGATAGTTATAATAGATAAGAAGCTGCTGCCCATCCTTTGGTAGATATTCCCTTGGTTACTTCTACGCCCCCCACGGGATGAGATGAGGTGATGATATTCTGATATTCGCCGCCGTCACCACACAGCACCTTCATGATTCAAGTTTTATCCCCGAATACGACACATTTGATTGCCTTATAAATGGTTGAACTTTGGGCGCGATTTATTAACTAGTGGATCTTTTACTTGAAAATAAGTGCATCAAATAAAAATAAAAATTTGACGCTGTTGGTACTTGCGTCACTTCGCTACAATTAGCGTAAAAATGCTGATCTATTTTTCGAGATAGGCACATGGCTAAATACGAGTAGCCTACATACTTTGTTTTTAAATAAACAACAAGCATTTTAATTTGTTTATACACTTGTGAGCTGCGGTGCCTGAGACTGACAGACTATTTAAACTTAGTTCAATTAATTTTTTTGTTAGGTTTTAAATCTCCAAAATATGCCCATTCTGCCATCATCCTTATATGTATGTTATGCATACCTTATATTCTAATTTGTGCATTAGTCTTCGACGATGTTAAGCAAGGCAAGCCGTTCAGGCTGTTGATGGACTGCTTGGAATACCATATTGGTCCAGGCTAAAGTCATTTATACAACATTGGTTAAAGTATACCAGAGGCCAAGTGCTGGCCCAGGAATAACTACTGCCCATATGAATAAATATACATTTACAAGAACTAAAAATATCTATGGTAAATTGTCAACATATTTCATTTTCCCGGAAACATTGAATCTGCACTCTCTACCAGTCCGGGATCGGTACCGCCATATGCCGTTAAGCTACAAACGAAACACACCGACGGATTTAAATTACGTGTTATCTTAGTAACACCCTACAGACATTGTAGATGCCATCTATAGGTTTTTATGTTAATTACCCAAACTAGCTGTAATAATTTACATATTTTACTTAGAGGCTAATTTTATTATCTTAAGCATGGTGCACATACCACATAATCTGATTTGTATTTAATTAAGGAAAACTCCTCACAAAACAGGCCCCGCGTAGTGTGAGGTGTTTTTTTGTAATGCTAAATGGTGTAATGTTTCTCTTTTTTAATAAAAATTATTATGTATTAATTTAAATTCGACAGCCATGCCTAGTTGATACTTTTATTCATTGCTTAACAGAAAAGATGCCTACGTTTCGAGGACTAAGTAGTTTTGAAACAATAATCTCATACTAAACACAAGTTTTAATAGAACATGCTAACTTTAAACGAGTCTACTAACTTCAAACAGATAGACAAAGTTAAGCTATCTCCGTAACTATTTACCGTACCTATAGTGTACGGTAATAGTTACGTTTCTTATTACGCCTTAGATTCTCACCATAACGAGGTGGAATGAAGAATGCCTTTACAAAATGTAGCACGTGTTAGCTTGCTAAAAAAACATAGTATAATTTCAGTTAAATATTGCACATTTTCGAATTATTTGGCTCAGTGATTTAAATAAGTTGCGGATTTGGCTAACACGTATTAATTATTACGGAAGTTTGTATAATATAAAATACTAATTATCTTTCAATTTACCATAAAACATGTTAATTTGGACTTGTCATTTTAGAGTATGTTTATATTTTTATAGTTATATTTATTAAAATTCTTAGTAGCTCTATTTTGACTTTCGACAGTTGTAGCAAAAATAATTTAGTTCATCGTTGATTTGACTACTTGTTTTTTCATTGATGTTATAATCAAAGTCTATATTATGGCAACACTAGTGCCGACGAGGCAGTCATCATTGAGCTACGAAGCGCGTTGGTTGTCAGAGTGATAAATTGTGTTCATGTAATAAAGTTATTGTTGAAGAACAGTTTTTGTGTTTTAACTTCGGGAAAATTCTAACACACGATTAAAACTTAGCTATGTTTTAAACGTGTTTGAAGAATTGCCAAGCTCAAGTGGCAGTGGGCAGGCCACATAGTCACTGGGGCAGAAAGGTTCTCGAGTGCCAACCGTGAACTGAAAGACGCAGCGCGGACAGGCTCCCTCCAAGATGGACCGATGATCTTGTGATAGTCGCTGGAAGCCGCTGGATGCGGGTAGCGAAAGACCGGCAATTAAAGAGATCTTTGGGGAGGCCTTTTCCAGCAGCGGACGGACATCTTTCGGCTGATATGATGACGTTAGGGTTACTTGTAAAACACCAACAGCCTTGCAGGACTAGATAGCTCACACCATAAGCAACAGCTTTTGTTTTACAACTTTTGATAATTTGTTAGATATTATGATGATGATCTACTATTTTCTATCTATTTTTATATTCTGACCATACTGAAGCGAATTTATTAATACCGTCATAAAATGTGAGTTCCGAGCTCAGGACTAACCTTTGCGACGGCTTTCCTAAACTCATGTATAGTATATGTACATGTGTAGTATAATAGTATGATTAGATTAAAGATTCTAACTATATTGAGGTGTATTATGGGTAAGAATTTTTTTTATTCTGTGGCTAATGGTTTATTTAACTTTATAAAATAGCGTACCAAGTGCATTATTTTATTCTGTGGCTAATTATTTATAAAACATCGTTTAAAACTCTAAAACTCGTCTAAAACTAAATGTTGACACAAAGTGTGAGCTTAGCCACAAGCTTTGCACTTAGCCTCTTAGCATAATACTGAATCGTGGTACAAAGCTAACTTCTATGATTGTAGCTAAGGTCACTCTTCGTGTCGGGCTTACTTGTATCGTATTAATAAGTAAGGTTACAACGGGCCTGTTGGCGTGTAGGCAAATGCTTGCTTTTCACAACGGAAGTCGTGGGTTCGATCTCCACCCAGGACCGATATTTGTGTCCATGTACATGTCTGTTTGTCCTGAGTCTGAGTGTAATTTATCGATATGTAATATGTAGTATATCAGTTATTTGATTTACATAGTACAAGGTCTGCTTAGTTTAGGATCAGATGGCCGTGTAAATATTGTCTCAGGATATTATTATATTCTGTTATAACTATTGTTAGGCGGAAAGTGTGTGAATAATAAGTATGTTTATCGGTTGTCTGGTTGCCATAGTACAGGCCCTGCTTAGTTTGGCTTATTTGATTATGTTCACTTAAATCTCTACCGCTTGACGTAAGCTCTTCTCAATGTTCTATCATTAATCTGGCAGGATATGAAACTTCTGCCAGGCTTGGCATACGGCTTGAAGATCAATATGGTTATTTTACTCTAAGAAAAACTGCTGCCCATCGTCTAGTAAAAATCTACAACACTACAACTTCAACCTTTTACGTTAAGAGAGGTAGGGCATAGCGTTCATTCGCTCAAAGAGCAGCCCGTCTGGGGAAGTACCTCCACCTTACAGAAGACATTCCTTAATAATAACATTAATTAATTAACTTTAATGTTGTGTTTCTGGGAGTAAGGTCGCCAGAGCTCAATGGGGTGGGGGTAAGGGCCAACAATACTTGTTTACTGAGTCTTAAAGGCCGGCAACGCACTCGCGAATCCTCAGGTGTTGTGAATGTCCATGGGCGGTGGTGATCACTTGCCATCAGGTAACCCACTTGCTCGTTTGTAGTCCTCTGATATAAAAAAAAACCTTCCGTCTCTCTCCCCAAGGGAAATAGAGTGGTAAATTTTTCGCCATAACCACGCCGCAGTAATTTAATTTGGTAGTTTATCTGAAAACGTTATTAAAACAGTTTGAAATACCACTTACCTAACCATAAGCGCTTAGCGATGTGTGGGGGGAATATTAAGTGCAGAAGACTAACGTTCTTCTGTCTTTCCTTGTCTACTGCTTTGCTGGCTTCTTCTATCGAATTCTTCAGTTTGTCCATGCGTCTCCGGAGGCCATCCTGGTAAAAAAAATACTTGGTCAGCATTCATATTGCTAATCCTACTCTAACGATGACGGACGGGCCAGTTGGAGTGGTTGGTAGAGGTTTTTTTTTTTGATAAGGCAGGGGGAATGCCTTCGCATACCACCCGCAAAAAGCGTCTGCGGGTGGGTATGTCGGACTTGCACCGACTAAACCTACCTGCCGTGGACTTCTCTTGGCGCCTGATTGGGGAGTCCCAGGAACGCGGGTATGCTGCTCCGGTACCCCCCTGGTTAGTAGAGGCTTGCCTTTTACGCCGCAGGTCGTGGGTTTAATTCCCATCCATGACAGATATTTGTGAGCATGAACATGTCTGTTTGTCCTGTGTCTGGCTGTTAATATCTATACATATACGTAGGTATTCATTTACAACAGAAATATAGTATATCAGTTATCTGATTTCCATAGTACAAGTTCTGCTTAATTTGGCATACATAGGCACGCGGTCAGTCCATTGATGGGTGACTGATCAAGTGGTTTAATTTCTGAGTATCTCCATACTTCGGGCACTTTAAGGTGCCGGTCCTGGTTGTTATCATAGACAACAGTCGATAATCTCAAAATGGGAAATCATAAATTTAATCGTCCGGCGGGTCTCGAACCTGCACCATCTACCAATCCGGGGTAGGCGCTCTGCGTTAAGCTACGAACGATACACGCCGGCAGATCAAATTTAGGATTCCCTTGCTGCTTGCTTGCACGCTTCCGGAGGATGTAGGTATGCTATCGGTTTTGTTTTTCTAGAAACATGGCCGACTGATATGTTCACAGTTGCACGTGAAAGATCATATCATATTGATAATACCTTTCAAATTATTAAATTTTAATTTTATGGCATTATTCGCAATGCAAAGCGTTTATCTAATCACAAAATGGGAAATCATAAATTTAATCGTCCGGCGGGTTTCGAACCTGCACCATCTACCAATCCGGGGTAGGCGTGTATCGTTCGTAGCTTAACGCAGAGCGCCTACCTTGTCACCCAATGCCATAAAATTAAAATTTAACAGTCGATAAGCCATGTCAGAGGCCTACTGGGCGGCTTGAATAACTCAGACATCGGGGTAACCACTGCCCATACGATAAATAAGTAATTATTAACATAATTATGTGTTATTTAAAACGATGAACTGTTCGAGCTAAAATTGCGAAAGAACCCAATCTTCCTGCTGTCAGCGCCTTAAGTGCGAAGCTTTACTATTTTAAGGTTATCATTTTTATGTCGTTATGATGTTTTTATGTTGTTGTGATCTCGTGAACCACATTTCAAACAATCTAATGAATATGAAAATTCCAATGATGAATTCACCTTGTTTATTGGCAAAACAAAAGGAACCAGATCATGTTCCTCACAAACGACTGAAAGAGAATTTGAAGCACTACATATCGACTCGATCAACAAGTGTGAAACTTCAAACGATCGTTCTTAAAACTACTTTGAAATCGATGCTTCTAAAAGCTCTTAATGGTACGGTCGTTACCGCGGCGATTGGTATACTTCGATAGTAAGTAGTTCTTTATTGTGAAGGTAGTAAGGACTGTTTTTGTACTGCAAGTGTATCTACTAACATGAGGTCAACTGTACTTCAAAATCTACTACGTTCCTTGCAGATGTTATGAGTTCAAAGGATGTGGAGAGGGCTTTTTTTGAAGTGATGATTAATACACGTAATTAACTAAACTCCACGAAAAATGTTATGCGCCTGCTTAAAGACTGCATAAGGTAGTCAGCGCGCATCGATTCTGCTCACATTATTCAGATGTTTAACTAATATAAAATAAATGTATACATACACATTGCAAATTGTTTTTTACTCATTCAAAGGAGAGAAAAATGTGGTTCCCTATACCTATTTTAGCGAGTAAAAAAATATTAAAATGTAAAATTGTTCTTAATATTTATCTCCCATGAAGGCTCAAGCGGATTTTTAGAAAGTGTATATAATTATCAAATTGGCATGCAAACCATCTCAATTTGCGAGCAAGAAAGGCATTAAGTTGATGACTTTAAATAACTGAAGGAGTCTGCACTCAAGTATTGTGAAGATACAAAATAAATTGAACATAAATTCTAAACATGTCTAAAATGACGTGAACATGGTGATACATGGTGTTGAAAAAATGGAGGCAACAAATCAGGTTCCAAACAAAGATCAATTTGCAATCGATCAATGTCAGAGCTATGCCATGGGAGTATGGTAACAAAATTGCCAATCGTTTGTTAACAAAGTGACTGGTGGACAGGTTTTCCATCTTAACATGTACATGTTGGTTATACTGTTGATTAATCAAGAGTAAGGGGGTTGTCGTAATATTAAAATATGAAGCAAAAACTTTGTACCCCTTTTTACGAAAACTTCGCGGACATAGGAGTATGAAATTTGGAACAGTTAAAGTTCATATGGCGAAGGAGTGTAAGTAAATTAAAAAAAAAACATTACACTCACTACCATGCTTTTGACATAAGTACTGTGAAAAGATGACAAACTAAGTGTCAAAACTGACAACGGACTAATATTATTTGCCTTAAATGTCCATAGTTTTTGACGAATGGACTTAATGGACGAATTTAAAACAAGTGCGATCTCTAGTATTTTTAAATGCACTTCAAAGAATTAACGCATGAAATAATATTCATCAATTTGAATAATTTTCATATCAAATATAGTAATTGCACATCACATTTACCATGTTTTCAGGTAACTATTTTGCTGTGCAATCATTATTCATGCAAAATAAATATTTTTAGGCTACACCCTGAAATTTATATAATTATCCTGGCCAAATTTTAGCTACGGCACCCATGAGGCCGTCCACTACGTTTGATAGTCAATAAAGGTGAACGCGCATAGGTCCGCGCCGCAATCATCCAATTTCCACATAGCCTCGGTTTGGCGCGAATAGGTGCGTGATGATGATTAAATAAAATTTTATAAAGATTTATAAAATGCGATAACTACGGCGCGTGCGGCTCCTTCGGCGAGGACCCATGCGCGTTCACCTTTAAGCTTATTTAAATGTTCTTACCTGAGCTCGAGCCTGTTCACCAACTAAGATGACATCTCTCGTAGCATCATGCAGCGGAATATCCGATATGAAGAGGCCTCTACTGGTCAGCCCTTGAAGCCCATCCAGGAATGGCGATCCCACGAAGAGCAGAGAATCTGATTCGGAACAGAACACCATCTGCCCTTTGATTTCTAAACCCTGTTAGACAAAACAACAATATTTTTATTAAACAAACAATTATAAAATGAGAATTACATTGCGTTTGTATGCCAGAGCTAGGGCATAGCGGTTTCTTGGCTGACTGTGGAATTATCTCAGACTGCACCAAACAAAGGAAGTAATCTGACTTACTTCTTTTGTTGGGTGCACTCTAAGGGCTACAAAGTGAATTGAGCAGCGCTGATATTAGGATGACCACTGTTTACCCGAGAAATATTTACCGTTTAAAAAAACATTAAACCCCTCTCCAACGTTTCTTTACTAAAACCGATTAAAACAACATTTATATTTGAATCAATTCCATATCAATTAAAATAATTATTTTCAAAATAAAAATGATTTTTTTGAAAAAAATGATTTTTTAAAGAATTTCAAACAAAAAAGAGTTTTAAAATCTATCTATCTATATATAAATAAAAAGAGAAGTCCTGACTGATTGATTGACTCATCAACGCATAGCCCAGACCTCTGGACCTAGAAAGCTGAAATTTTGCACAGATATTTACTTTATAATGTAGACAAGGAATAAGGAAGGATTTTTCGAAATTCAACCCCTAAGGGGGTGCAAAGTCAGTATGGAACTTTGTCGTTTTTGAATTTAAAGGCATGAAAATTGGTATTTAGCCTTTCAGTTAAATATAAGAAATATGTATTTCAGGATTTTTAGAAATTCCACCCCCAAGGGCGCAAAATAGGGGATGTAAGTTTGTATGAAAAATGTGACAACTTTTAAGTTAAACGCATGGAAATTAGTATTAGGCCTTGCAGTTAAAAATTCAAAATATATATTTCAGGATTTTTGGAAATTCCTCCCCCAAGGGCGTAAAATAGGGGATCTAAGTTTGAATGAAAATCTTTTTTTTTTTGAAGTTAAACGCATTAAAATTGGTATTTGGACGTTCAGTTAAAAGTAAAAAATATATATTTCAGGATTTTTAAAAATTTCACCCCTAATGGCGTAAAATTGGCGATGCAAGTTTGTATGAAAAAAGCAATATTTTTGAAGTTAAACGCATTAAATTAGTGTACTTGGCCTTTTTGTTAAAAAATAAAAAATATTGTTTCAGAATTTTTGGAAATTCCACCCCCAAATAAAATAGGGGTTGTAAGTTTATACTGGCTGACTGACATATCAACCCACAACCTAAACGGCTGGGGTTAGAGACTTGAAATTTTGACAGTTGACCTTTTATGTTGTAGGCATCCAATAAAGAAGGGTTTTTGAAAATATCGCCCCTAAGGGAGTAAAATAAGAGATGAAAGATTTTATGACAATCCGTAATTTTTTATGTGTGTAAAGGCATGAACTTTGGTATTTAGCCTTTCAGTTAAAAATATAAATATATATTTCAGAATTTTTGGAAATTCTACCCCTAAGGATACGTCCTTTGGGAGTTTATTTTACGAAATAGGGGATGTAAGTTTGAATGAAAATCTGTTTTTTTGGGGTTAAACGCTTGTAAATTGGTATTTTGTCTTTCAGTTAAAAATAAAGCAATACATGTTTTTAAATCAAAACTCAGGGAATAATTTGTTGTTAGAAAAAGGTAATCAAAAACTGGTTCAATAGATCGACACCAATTTATGCCAACTCGAAATTTAGATAAATTCGATTTTTTATGCCAAGTTGCTTAAAATCTACGACATTTTAAGCAACTTGGCATAAAAAAGCGAATTTATCTTAATTTCGAGTCATCGTCGTCTAAATAAAGACTTAGTGTTTTATAAGATTTGTAACTTCTTTCTTTTTGTATGATTTATATAATAAATTAAAAAACGACATTTAATCATCAAATTGGGATAAAAACCAAATTTGCCTAAAATTCGAGTTAGCGTAGTATAAATGGTTGGTATCTAGATGATCGCACCCAGAAAATATAAGTAGTCCCAAACTAAATCAATAGATGATCGCCTATCACCCAATAATATGCACACATCTTAATTTTACCGCTTACCAGTTTATATGTTTGTTAGTAGATGGCGTATTCAGCGTTTTAGATCGCGCTATGGTTTTGTTCACAAAATATGACATTAGGGCTATCAATGCCGTGGTCGCAACCTAATGTAATGGGAGTTACATTTGTGATTAATGCATCGTCGGTTATTATTTTACTTTATATGACTTACTGGCTATCCTTAAGGACAATTGATATGTATTCTTTGATTTTTTTGGTTGATGATGGGGTCCTTCTTTTTGAAATAACAGTAGCAAAGTAGTCTTTAGTTTCTTTCTTAGGTAGGTTATTTTAAAAGTTTTCTTAAATTTATATTGCATTGGTTATTTGTTTATAAAGTTATATTCTTTAGATTAACCTAGAAGTAATTAGTTACATTAGTCATCATTCAAAATTGTCGCGGACGAAGTCGTGGGTGCCAGCTAGTCTACTATATAAAAATAAGTCGGGTTTTATTTCCTGACGCTATAACTCCAGAACGCACGAACCGATTTCCACGGTTTTGCATTTCAATAGAAAGGTCTCGGGCTCCGTGAGGTTTATAGCAAAGAAAATTTATAAAATTTAACGCGGGTAACACCGCGAGGCACAGCTAGTCGTTTAATTAATGACGAAATATCGAAGTGACAAATATTAAAATGAAAAAAATAATATAGCAAATTGTGAACCCGCCCTCCTTTTTTGAGTGCTTAAAAAGGATGACTGCAACTGCAGACAAATTTATAAAAACATATCATGTATTCTAATTCACATTCAAGCTCCAACAATGCTCATAAGCAGTAAAGCTTATTAACTGGGTACACTTTAATATGAGAACTAAGTTTGTGTTCTTATCTAAGACTTTGTTAGTCTTCAGAACAATGGCTTTGCATAATGGAATTATTAGCAAAACTACAAACTTCTTGTGGTTCCTGTAAGATAGGAGATTTACCGGTAATGTCGTATTTAGTGAAAAAAGACTTACAAAATAAAATTGTTCTTGGTTTTATTAACCACCTTTAAAGGAGAGGTTATCCATTTGACAGTATTTATGTGAAACATTTTTTTAAGACAGCGCCCGCAACAGGGAAATTATTTATTTATTTTATTTTATTTATTCATTCATGTACACACAAAAATCATAGAATAATATACAAAAAGAAACAAAGAGTACACAGGATCTGCTTATTTCGTAAGAAATTTCTTCCAGCAGACCCGCGAAAGGAAAAAAAATAATTGAAGATAGTCAAAAATGTGTGTAGGTCAATAATAAACTTACATACTAATAATTTACATAAATACTTAAATACGAATATATACCACTATTATACTCAATGTTAAATTTAAAATACACTAAATACTAATACTAACGTACATTCTAAGTGGATGAAATGGATAGATAATGATTTTTTACTTGTCTTTTAAACGAATAAATTGAATTGCAGTTCCGAACATTTGGCGGAAGAGAGTTCCACAGCCTGACCGCATGAACAGTAAAGGAATAGGAATAGAAATCGGTTTTATGGAGGGGAAATTTAAGAAGGGATTTCATGTGTGATCTGCAAAGAGCACCAGGAGCAGATTTATAGGAGAAGCGCTCTCGCAGATAGGAAGGGGATTGAGGATTATGAAGGATGTTAAAAAGGAGACACAATATGCGAGTGTTCCTGCGAAAACGAATTGGGAGCCACTTGAGATCTTTACGAAATTTAGAGACATGGTCGAATTTTTTCAGGCCGAATATAAACCGAATGCGGAGATTTTGTAAACGCTCAAGCTTATTTAGAAGCTCCTCTGTAGCGTCTAGGTAGCAACTGTCAGCGTAATCCAAGATGGGTTGTATCAGAGTCTGGGCAAGAGAGATTTTAGTTTTCAAGGGTAAAAAGTTTTGAAGGCATTTCAGCGAGTGGAATGTGAAGTGCACTTTTTTGCTAACTTCAGCGATTTGGGCTTTCCACGAGAGATTGCAATCTAAAGTAAGTCCAAGATTTTTTGCCGTGTCGGAATAAATAATTGGGACACCATCGAGGTAGACTGGTGGAAAAGAATTTGAATTAACTTCACTGCGCATATGCCTACTGCCTATGACCATGGCCTGGGATTTCGCAGGATTTAAAAGTAAACCATGAGACTGAGCCCAAAGACTAATTCACCCCAGGTCGTGGTTCATTGCAGCAATGGCTGCATCAGCGTCATCAAGGGTGAACGACCGATATAGTTGCAAATCGTCTGCATAGAGATGGAAATTCGAAGAGGTATTTTTTGTAACAGAGTTAATGAAAATAGAGAATAATAAGGGAGATAGAACGCCACCCTGAGGCACACCCGCACTGAGCTCGCACCAATCGGAGAATGTCTCGTCAAGGCGTACACACTGCGAGCGACCCCGAAGATAAGAGTCAAACCAAGATAAGGTAGAAGGTGAGAAGTTGAGTGAAGAGAGAATACCGAGAAGGATGTCAAAATCGACAGAATTGAATGCTGTACTAAAGTCTAAAAGTATAAGAACGGTAAGAGATTTGTTATCCATAGCCCAGCGAAATTAATTCCTGTGTCACGGGGTAATTTACAAATATCCAATTTCGATCATTATGTTTTTGTCCAATGGCGTAATTCTTTTGATGCCGTGTCTCGTTGGCCTAGCGGTAGCATGTTCACCCGCAGAAAACGAGGTCCTGGATTCAAATCCTGGGTCGGGCCAAAAGTGATTATGATACTTTTGTGCAAAAAAAAATTCTCAGCATGAGCCCGAAGTCTGGGAGTTGGAGGTATTATGCCCCCGTGCCTCGGACGGCACGTAAAGCCGTCGGTCCTGTACCTGACGTCTTTCCGGTCTTATCGCTCGGCGTCCCATCGGATCATGAGAGTGATGGAATAGAAAGTGCTCCTGTGTTTGCGCACACACTTGTGCACTGTAATATGTCCCGCGCAAATGGTTAATCTCTATTGAGACTGGCCGCCGTGGCCAAAATTCAGCTAGGAGGACATTATTATTATTACTTTAATATTTTGAATAAGTTAGTTAAGTAAAAGTTGAATAACTTTTAAAAACAGTAAATTACTTATTGAAAATTCTACTGTGTAGGTTTAATATCTAAGTTCTGTAAACATAATAATGGCCATAGAAACTGTTGTTGGTTTCGGTTGACGCCCTGTCAAACTAGAACACTAGGTCTACTTTTGTAAGTTGATTTAGACTTATGGGACGGAAATAAGCTAGAGAATGCGTGACGAGAACGTTGTGAAAAGTATGATCGGGCGAGGCGAACGGAAGTTGAGAGGGTTAGTATAGAAAGAGAGTAAGTTGCGTTTGGTACATTAGATAGATAGATAGAAAGATAGAATACTCTTTATTGTACACACTCAGGCGGAAAGAAAATACATCGGATATAATATAAAGAACATAAGGTACAATGGGCGGTCTTATCGCCTTAAGCGATCTCTTCCAGACAACCTTTGGATGGATAGGAACTGAAAGTAAAGTAAACAGCAGCAGGAGTGCAACAAATAAATTATACTAAGGAACTGTGATAAATATATTGCATACCAAAAACTTAGTATGACTTCACAATTAACGTATGTTAACCCTAGAACCGTACCCATATAAGAATTTCATTAACGGTACCCTGGGGTACAAGCACACCCCAAATAAAAAAGACACATTTTTCAAAAGGTAATAAAGTTTTATTAAAAATCAACGTACATATGCTGCCTTACATTAATTTTGGTCTCAATGAACACAATTAAGGCACATTAAATTAGGAACTTAAACAATTTTGGCAAATTTTTTTTTGGTGCTCATTACAAATGAAAGTTTTGCACGTGGCACATTGTGTGCGTGATTTACGGTCCTTGGACCTTGGACAAAAAGAACATCTTCCAGATTTTGAATTTTCATTAGTTACCGCAGCTAATGATCGCTTTTTCCCTAATATATCCCCAATACTTATTTGAAGGGATGTTGGTAAAGTACGATACTGAAATCTATCTTCCAGGTGAGGTTTGATGAGATCAAATGCGAGTGTCTTCAGAAAAGTGCGCCTATTCTTGAAAACTTGCTTATTAGTGGCATTTGATGTATTGAGCAATATCATGGAATTGATCCCCACAATGTTTAATATTCCATAGAATACACATAGGCTCCAGCGGCGAGTTTTGCGTGACACACTATACGTATGACAAAGCTGGTCGAACGTATCAACTCCACCTTTCGTTTTATTATAAAATGATATTATATCTGGCAAATTAACAGCCTTGTCTTTGTCTGCTTCGTAGTGCATGGTGGAAAGCATAAGGACGATTTTCTTTTTTCCTTTGCTAAGTTTTGGAGGCACATATGAAAGTAGAGTAAGTTCATCATGAAAAGCAAACATTGATGTATTCAGGTCACGGTTTTTCGTATCAGTAAAAAGATTCGGTATTTCTGTTTTATTTTTCTTCAGTGTTCCAACTGTAGTTACATTTTTTGACAGCAGTTTCTGAGTGGTAGGTATAGAGGTAAACCAATTATCGTATGTTATATTCATGTTGGTATTGTGAATAGAAGTTGACAACTCAAGCGCGTAATACTCAGCAACGGGTATTCCTCTGGGAGTAGAATCTTTTCCTGTGTATATTATACTATTTAGCATGTAGTATGACTTAGGATCACAAAACATCAGTAGTTTGATTCCATATTTATCTGGCTTTGAAGGGATGTACATCCGAAATGGACACCTTCCCCTAAAACCAAGCAACTGCTCATCTATTGTAGTGCAGTCAGAAGGAGAATACAAGTTTTTTGAAGTCTCAATTACATGATCAAAGAGTTCTTTTATGGGCGCCAATTTATTCACCAGTCTTCTCTCAGCTCTTGTCGAACGATCGTCGAAACGAAGACAATTAGTTAAAAATTCAAATCTTTTTTCACTCATAGTAGACCGGAAATAACTTATACCTGTATTTTTGTCGAAGATTTCTTTCACAGTCAGGTGATTTATTCTCAGTACACCAGCCAAGTAGTATAGTCCAAAAAGGGCTTTCAACTCTGTTTTTGACGTATCTCGAACAAATGAAGGTCGTATGCTCGATGGAACAAAATCGTCATCGTCAGTGAGAGTTGGCCTGTCTGATTTATATTTTTTGCGTTGCTCTGAAATCTCTTGGTTTGTGCTAGTCATGATGTTCTCCAAAACGTCATCCGTGAAAAACAATTGCCATGTATCTACTGCAGTAGTAATAAATCTAGCAGAACCTTTGTTACCTGGAGGATGGAATATGATGTTCCACCTTGGTGTGCGTGATGAACGAGGATGAGATCCATGCCACACGAACTTTTCGCAATTTTTCTGTTTTTTTGTGCCTCTTCCACGTAAAACATCTGGAACACTGAGGACAGTAACTGGTGGTTTATTAGAATCCAGTTGCAAAGATTCTTCAAGTTCTTCATCTGAATCTTGAGGTGATTCTGGTTCTAAAGCATCGGAACTACCAGCTAGTCTAATATCCTCTGTCAAGCGAAAGTCTTGAATAATTTCATCTTTTTCATCTTCTAACTCCTCGCCTAAGAAAAGATCTTCATCTTCCGCCTCCAACAGAACATTTTCTATTTCACTCTCCTTCAAATTGCACCGTGACGTCATCTGAAAAAAACAACAAATAGTACAAACCTAAATACAAGTACTGAGAGGCACACTATCTTATATCTATCAGTAAAAAAACCTACACTGCAAAAACCAAAATTTTTAGCAAACTAATTGTTTATATAAAGATGTCCTAGAACCAAAAATCACATACTATGTCAGTAGATAATACAAACAGCATAAAAAACACGATGTAACAAAAAAATAACAATCATTAAATACTTACGTTGAAAGTACCCTGGGGTGCTTGTGTACCCCACAAGCAGCGCGTCACGTCCACTTACTAGCAGGACCGCCGTCCGACTGAAGTATCTGCGCGTCCCCTCACCCCGCGTAAATACACGGACGCGCAAAACAAACCATCAAAGAGTAAAAATTTTATAGACAATTTTATTTTATTTTTTTCATTTGTACCCCAGGGTACGGTTCTAGGGTTTAAACATATCATACACTAATTATATATACACATATAATATATATATACATACATACATACATATATATGACAATAATAAATATATAAATATTATATTCAGGTGTAAGAAATTATGAACATAGGTTCATAATTTGAACCTATGTTCAAATTAACATAGGTTCAGTAATGTTACTGAACATAGGTTCAAAATGTCAACATAGGTTCAATATATCAACAAGTTTGTTGATATAATTCAATTTATTGAATTATATCAACAAACTTGTTGATATAATTCAATAAATCAACAAGTTTATTGAATTAACAAGTTCAATAAACTTGTTATCCTTAACAAGTTTATTGAAAGTAGGGAGAGTCTGGGCACGTCTTATAGAGATTGGCAGAGCATTCCACAATCTCACGGCTTGTACAACAAATGACTTATCCATGAATGTATTTGAATGTGTAGGTATATTACTGTAGGGACAAGAGAGAAAGGTGCGAGGAAAAATTTTCTTAATCTCTTTCTCTTTTAGCCAGTTACGTTTGAAGTTTTCCTTGATTCATGTGGTCGTCTCAGCAAAGCACACTTGTTTTCTTATTTTTATTTGAACAAACAACAAATATTAAAAAAAAACAATAGTTCCAAACAATGGTACCAAAACTAAAACAATAGTATCTGCCTTTTGTAACTACAATCGCAGCAAAATGGTTACGTTTATAACCAGCTGAATAAACTGCTTGCAACAGTAATCTTCTCAACTGCGTATTCGCATATCGAGCATCAGGAATTTCCTTATATTTCCAAGAAGTTTCGAAGTAAACGTCTATAATCAAAGTTTAACTGCATTGTCTTTAATATTACACCCGAAGAGTGGTTGTGCCCAAGTTTTTCTATAAAATAAGGCTCATTTTTACTCCTAAGCACGTTCTACCAAAGTCGCGAGTCTGCGCGGTCCATTTCAAAGTTCCAACGGCGCAGTTTCAAGTTATTTAGTAAAACGTTGTGCGAAAGTGGTTAGTTCTTAAAATACCATTGTTTAAGAAAGTTTTTTGATAAAATTCAAAGTAAAAGTATATTGTGAATAAATTATTAAGAGTATTATGAATACACAAAACATATTATATTTAGGAAAATTTCAGTTTCGTCAGTAAATTTTCCCAGAGACTTGAAACAGACAGTTGACCTGGTTCGTAGATGCTTGCCTTTCACGCCGCAGGTCGTGGGTTCGAGTCCCACCCAGGGGAGTTATAGGTGTGCATGAACATGTCTGTTTGGCCTGAGTATGTGTGACATTATCTACCTATATAAGTATGTAGTTACAAAAGAAAAGTAGTATACGTAGTATAGATATACTATTGTATAATAATAATAATGTCTCAAGATATTATTATTATTAGATATAACTTATCTGGTTTTCATAAAACAAGCTCCGCTTAGTTTGGGTTCATATGGCCGTGTGCGAATAATTTCTCAGGATATTATTATTATTATTGAACAGTTGTTCGAGCTTAGACAGATGTGTTTTCTATTCCTTCTTAATCAAAGTTCAGTAGAAATAGATGAGAGCTTAATTTATAGCTTGGTATACACAAACGAAGCTTTTAAATACTTAGTAAAATCTAATTTGTGAATGTAATTTTGCAGAACTTAAGATTATAATGCTATAGTGTCATATATTATTTATGTTAATTAAAAGATTTACGTTGGTAGAAGGAAAATTTACCTAGCATTAAAACAACATTTAATCACTGACGACCGAACAATGTCCACTTAAGAAACAGGTTTATCCTAAGTTTAAAACCATATAACCTATGTTTAAAACTATATTCAAAATTATTGAACCCTGACAGGGTATTTTGAACATAGTTTTAAGTTTATTACTCTAAACATTTGCTATGTAACTTTTTGGCAATAAAACTTTACTATTATTATTAACTAGCTGTGCCCCGCGGTTTTACCCGTGTTGAATTTTATAAATTATCACGGCTCGTCCCCCGTAGGTGATAGCGTGATAATATGTAGCCTCTATGTTGACCCGATTGATGTAAATCCATGCAGCACTTTTTGAGTTTAGCCCGGATACAGACAAGCAGACACACAGACAAAAATTCTAAAAACTATATTTTTGGCTTCCATAATGATTGTAGATCACGCCTGGAGTATCCTCTTTAAAAAATATTCAATGTACAGTTTTGACTTTCCTACGATTTTATTATATGTATAGATAATAATAAAGATTTGAGAAGACCTGGATTCATGTCACAATATCGTATGTAAAATACTATTATATATTATTATATACTATATATTATTATATTATTATATACTATATATTATCTATATCATATAATTATCTATGTAAGTATGTATTTACAAAAGAAAAATAGTATATGTAGTATATCAGTTATCTGGTTTCCATAGTACAAGCTCTGCTTGGTTTGGGATCAGATTGGCCGTGTGCGAATAATGTCCCAGGATATTATTATAATTTTTATTATTCAAAAATGTGTTTGTGTAAATAAAGTCGCTGTGTGGTGGTCGCAGTGTTCAAAGTTAATCTAATCTAAATAATAAATAAAAATAAAATAAAATAAAAAAGGTTTTTATTCACGTAGACTTTAAAAAAGCGCTTGTAAATAGTCAGAACATGTTTGTAGTAATATAGTTGTATACATTAGATATTATTTCTAGTAACATAGATATTTAGGTACATCTTGTATGAAAACATTTATAAAATTTATTTTATTACAGAAATGATATTTAGCTAGCTCGTATCAAGTTATTGTCAATCTACTTTTCTAGTAGCGAGATACATTTTCACCTACACCAGGGTAAATTTCCTGTCCAATCAGTATATTTGATATTAAAATTATTTCATGGATGAATTTAAATTGATGCGAGATGAGTTCTTTGATGACACCACGTTTCCATTGATGTCCATATTTTTCGGAATTCGGACCATTTATCTACTGGAAAAAAGTTTAAATCCGATGAAGCAATAAAAAGCCGCCGCCGCTTTTAAACATTTCACCGATTTCCGTCTCCAGAATTTCAATAGCAGAGACATGATCCTCAATTAAAAGGCCATACCTTGATTAGTCAATATACGTTTCTTAAAAAGAAGATATTTTATTTTTAAAACAGTTTGTTAATTATGATGCTCATGAAAGATTATGAAAGTTTTAAAATGAAATACAATAGTCTAACAAATAAATAATAAAGTGGAGTTTTATGATTGAATAGCTGTTTCCGGCATTGTATCGTCCCGGAATATTACTAAAAATCCAAAATCACTAACTTTACAGAATCACCCTATGAAATGTTCAGACAATCTTGCTATTGGCTAGTTAGTACCAAGATTGTTTGAATATTCCATCGAAATACCTCTACCGTTCTGAAATCAGAAAGGAACATACATACAAACATCGTTTTTTTTTATATCAGTGTTATAATAATAATATCTAGGGACAATGTCACACACATCATCCTAGCCCCAAACTAAGCAAAGTTTGTACTATGGGTACCAGGCGACGATATACATACTTATATAGATAGATAAATACTTATATACATAGAAAACATCCATGACTCAGAAACAAATATTCGTGCTCATCACACTAATATTTTCACTTACCGGGATTCGAACCCAGGACCACCAGCTTCGTAGGCAGGGGCACTACCAACTAGGCTACGGTGACCGTTATGTTTTATTTAAATTACTTTTTTATTTGTATTTAAACTAAACTAATAATTTAAATATAATATAAATAACACTTACTTAATAGTAAACAAAACAACTATTGAAGTAAAATTCATGTACAATAAACCAACATATAATTAGATGACAACGTAAGAATCTCCTCTGCATCGTTGTCAGCATTGACACACTGAATAGCAATACAAAAATTAAGTCAAAAATCAAATTTAAGCCTAATACTTAAGGATATTGTGCTCATTCAAAGTCAAAGACAAAGTCAAAGGTACTTTATTCCGTAAAAATTTTACATTTATGTGGAATCGTCATATTTTTTTTCCCTACCGTGCAGTGCATGACGTGGCAGCTACTGAGAAACACTGCCAGAAAACTCAGTAGGAATCCTTTTTTAAAATAAAATATACATAAGATTAATGACAATCATGTGTGTTGACTCAGAACAACTCAATCCTAAGCACTTTTATCATTTAAATAATCAGAAATTTTGTAATATGCCCTGCTACACAATTTGGCTTTAATAATTCTTTTAAACTTATTCGTAGACAATTCTCTAATATCATTGGGAAGTTTGTTATAGAATCTTATACATTGCCCCATAAAAGAGTTACTTATTTTGTGGAGACGGGTAGCATTAAAATAAAAATATAATTTTAATATTAACAAAAGACAAGTCAACATAAAAGACTGATAAAAAAATTAAATGTTCACAAAATTCTAGACAGAATACATAGATACATTCTTTTTCAGTGTGGATTTTCTGGAGGATCCCTTTTATTCAGTGTAAACAATACCCTCCTACTGGGTCAAGAGCGTTCCATTTATAAAATATGTTCTGCGCAATTGCTGACTCATTGAATACCCCGACACGGCACCGGGGTCTTGCAGGGAATAGAATATTGATATGACAGACATGTATTGAACTAAGCTTTATTTTCGGGCGGTTTTATGTGTGTATAATGTGTTAGTACCAATTTATTTTATATTTCGGTCTACAGAATACTTACAGTAACTGCGGGATGACACTTAGATAGTCATATACCATCTCTACCGTTAATATAGATTAATTTCAAGCATGGTTTCGAGGCGTTTCCCCTGGTTGAATTATATATGGAAGGGTACTTAGGAAAATCACATTTGGCTAGTCAAAATGGAAATAAAACTACCCTTACTTATCTTTACTAACCACATTAATTTATGCAATTACTAACACAATACATTTAATTTTATAGTATTATAGTTTTAGTATCCGTTCCACAATACTTGTATTAGTCAATAATAAGTGAATTGTATTCTGTTTTTAGGAAAAAATGCTCTTAAATCGTACATATCATGATTTTATCATCATAATATTAATTTGTGAAGCAAAAACTTTGTACACCTTTTTGCGAAATTAGCGAGGACGGAGGAGTGTGAAATTTGGAACAGTTAAAATTCATATGGATAAGGAGAGCAGAAAGTTAATATTTTTACATAATAGGCATTAGAAGTAAATTATTTTAGTACAACTGCCTAGAAATCTCCGCGACCATATTAAGTGAAACCATTGCAAAACTAGGATAGTTCTATTAATGTGTACATTGGATTGGCGTATGTAATTTTACTGACCGGTTGTCACTAAAATTACATACGCCAATCCATATCCATAATCCTCAGTTGATGTATGAAATTCAAATTCAAATTAAAAACTTGAATTTGAATTTGAATTTCATACATCAACTGAGGATTATGGATATGGATTGGCGTATTTGCCAGCCGAGAGGTTTTCGGCCTAGAAAGAATAACAGGGCCACCCTATATCATCCCGTGGGTGTCATAAAAGGCGACTAAGGGATACACCAGGTAGTCGGGTAGCAGCGTGACCTGTGTACTAGCTACCACCTAACTGCGGTCGCCTACTCGCATGCCAGGCGCAGTGACTACGGAAAACCCCTCCAAGTGGTAATGTTATAGAAACCTTTGGAGGAGACCTATGTCCAGCAGTGGACGATATCAGGCTGATGATGTATGAGGACGTATAAGTATAATAATAATAATATATTGGGACAAAGTCACACAGATCATCCTAGCCCCAAACTAAGCAAAGTTTGTACTATGGGTACCAGGCGACGATATACATACTTATATAGATAGATAAATACTTATATACATAGTAAACATCCAAAGAATGAACGCATTGTAATAGGAATCTTTAATAACGTGTGTGCGCGTTTAATACCGCCTGTCCCAAATAAATCTTAGTAAAACTGACGACCTAGGACCCTATTATTTGTGATTAAACACGCTATCAATGGACAGTTAATAATAATATAAATGGAGTATTTATACTTTCAATACAAATTCAAGTACGTTAATAAAATAAAATTTAAGTTTACTTATCGATAAAAAATCTAAATGAAAATACTCGTCTTTGTACAAGTTTAGTTTCTCAGATTTTGCGCACTGGTTAAAAAGTTTTCCTGTATAAAGAAGAAGAGTGCTGTAACATGTATAGATAACATTCAAAAGAACTGAAATGAATATAAGGCTGCATGGTAAGTTAAAACATCATTTAAATATAATAATAATATAATAATATCTGGGGACAATGTCACACAGATCATCCTAGTTCCAAACTAAGCAAAGCTTGTACTATGGGTACCAGGCGACGATATACGTACTTAAATAGATAGATAAATACTAATATACATAGAAAACATCCATGACTCAGAAACAAATATTCGTGCTCATCACACAAATATTTGCACTTACCGGGATTCGAACCCAGGACCACCAGCTTTGTAGGCAGGAGCACTACCAACTAGGCTACGGTGAATGTAAATGATATTTTAACCGACTTCGAAAGGAGGAGGTTATCAAGTCGTCTGTATGTTCATTTAACTGAGAAATGTTTAGTAAATAATACAACTGAATATAATTAGTCACC
The DNA here is from genome assembly GCA_951640165.1 of Pseudoips prasinana. Lineage (NCBI taxonomy): Eukaryota > Metazoa > Arthropoda > Insecta > Lepidoptera > Nolidae > Pseudoips > Pseudoips prasinana. The sequence continues at coordinate 9,957,692 of OX621249.1, read as the reverse complement.
ATGATTACCAATTGAATATGTATCTGACATAGAAGTTCATGCCACTTACTCTCCTTACCATGCTGCCTCTGTATCATCATCAAGAATAACATTTTATCGATATAGACGTGTGCATATAAATAACCATATATTTTTATTCCATCATTATTTACACATATGTATATGCTAGATCATTATTTTTTATGCCAATGTTGCCACAGTAAATATACAATAATATTCCGAAAACAGCTAGTTCACGCGACATTTGATAAGATTTAATGTATCTTCCTCGGCTATAGTTTTGCGAATCATTTTTCTGGTGACACTTTTCTGAAATATAATGCCATTATCCGTTTTGTTGGATATTGTTCTAAAAACGGTACACACGGCTACATATCTAGCTATACATTTCCAATATAAGCTGACCTCTCATTGTATGGAAATCCTATCCAACTCGGGATCAGCTTATACTGGGAATGTATAGCTTGATATGAAGCCGTGTGTACAGCAAAATAGTGAACTATGAAAACGTATCTTATGTGGGCTGGGATTTATAGCTTGTGTGTGGGATATTCACACGTGTGGGAATAGGATATTGTTTACTGAAGTAAAACTTCTTTACTTAACTTGGGTAGTAAGCTAGTGAATGAATGAGCGTTAAGAAAAATGTGATCGAGAGAGGCGAACGAAGTTGTAAGTGAGTGAAGATAGAAAGAGAGAGAGCTACGTTTCGTATATTATTATTACTGGATACAATAAGTGATTTTGGGATTTTTCCGTAAAAAGAAATTTCTCATTATCAGCCCGAAGTCTGGAAGGTGGCGGTATTACTCCCCCGTGCCTCGGAGAGCACGTAAAGCCGTCGGTCCTGTACCTGACCTCTTTCCGATCGTGTCGCTAGTCGTCCCATCGGATCATGACAGTGATGGAATAGAAAGTGCCCCTGTGTTTTCGCCCACACTTGTGCACTATAATATGTCCTGCGCAATTGGCTAATCTCCATTGAGAATGGCCGCCGTGGTCGAAATTCGGCCGGGAAGACATCATTACTGGAGGAAATAGAGAGAGGTGCGAGCACACATTATCTTTCTCTCTTTCTCTCACAGTTAGTTATGTTTCTTATATCTAAGTGTTACTTCAGTCGTGGTCTAAAGCACACTGGTTTTCTTTAATAAGTTTTTAAGTAATGAAATTCGGAGTTGCTTTGTGAAAATCCATTATAAACAAAGGAACTATTAAAACTGATGTCGTATTCGAGCCCACGTCGAACAAGCATGCTCTGGCAATGGTCCGTGGAGATCTACAACAAGTGATGGGTATCATACTGGTGCATGTAATTTGCTTTTTTATATTTGCCCTTCTTAAATGTGCATATTTGTGGGTGACGGCTTATTTAAACGGACAATTAGCGGAATTAATATCATTTATAAATTTTATATATTGATAACTAAATAAAAAAGTTCTTGAATTTCTACTTTTTATAGTACCTATACTTCTCGACGACGGTCACCGTAGCCTAGTTGGTAGTGCTCCTGCCTACGCAGCTGGTGGTCCTGGGTTCGAATCCCGGTAAGTGCAAATATTTGTGTGATGAGCCCGAATATTTGTTTCTGAGTCATGGATGTTTTCTATGTATATAAGTATTTATCTATCTATATAAGTATGTATATCGTCGCCTGGTACCCATAGTACAAGCTTTGCTTAGTTTGGGGCTAGGATGATCTGTGTGACATTGTCCCGAGATATCATTATTATTTATACAGATCCATTGTGACAAGTTGTAGTAAAATATATCTAAAACTACAAAGGTAAATAACCATTTTGACAATAAGTACAACAATTGACAATTTGTTTCATAATACCTGTGTTTAGCTAATAAAGTGCTATAGTGTACTTTTTCGTCCAAGCTTCTATGATTATTTTTCGGAAAAAATATTTTGTTGCGTCATACTCAGATTTAGTTTCGCAAATATTTTTTTGGTAATATTTTTGTGAAATATAAAGCCGTTATCCATTTTATTGCATATTGTTCTATAAACGGTACAGCAAAATAGTGAAGTATGAAAACTGTATCACTATAGTGAGCTAAGATTTATGGGTCATGAGGGGACATAAAATATAGCTACACAACAAGAAGTAGGACGTTTGAGTTTTGTTTTTTTTTTATTTTAAGCAACTATTAGTTAGTTATTCCTTAAACTAAAGTACCATCATACGTAACATTATCGTACAAAATGATTAATCATCAAGACACTGCACTCTGAAAAACCTAGGATGCACTATTAGCTGCCTGTCATTTTAAACTTATACTAGCCCATTGTACGGTAGTCTGGAAGAAATCGCTATTGTGCGATAAGATATTAAGTTTTTTCTGTGAACTGTTTTTATATTTTACTAGCCGTGCCCGCGACTTCGTTCGCGTGTTAATTAGGTTATTTTGATGTTATTGTTTTTTCTAAAATATAAGATTTTTTCTAAAATAAAAGTACCCTAAGTTACTCCTTATTACATCAGGTACCTGCCAATAAAAGTCCCGTCAAAATCAGTCCAGCCATTTCAGAGATTAGCCGGAACAAACAGACAGACAGACAAAAATTGTAAAAAATGTTATTTTGGTGTAGGTACCGTACATATATTCATATATTATGTAGAAAAAAAACGGTTATTTCAATATTACAAACAGACACTCCAATTTTATTTATTTGTATAGACGCAATAAAGTGTAACTATCTACCTGTTACCTGTACCTGGGCCCCCTTAAGTTACCTCCTTTCATTTAATAATAACATTCATTAATTCTTTTTCATTTTGTAATAACCTACTGCCAATTTCACTATCATAGGTACGCTAAGATCTAGACCATTTCATCAACAAATGGTTATATACCTCCAATACGATATAAAGTGGCTTGCGTTACACGGGTAGGTTAGGAGCCAAGTCCAGAAAGTCTTGCTTTTGGCCACGGTTTGAATTGTTAGGAGATTCTGCTCTATATTCTGGGGCTCTACCGGCTAAGTCGCCGAACATCGATTTCTTAAATGTCGTTCATATAAATAAAGGTTAAAAATGACCTGATAAATCGTTAAATCGGTTTCAACGTTGACAATCGATTCCGGACCATTTATGACGTCACATGTGCTCATGGAAGATTTAACGATTGATTAGGTCAATTTTAACCTTTATTTATTTCTTAACCTTTCGTTCAACGCCATTTAAGAAATCGATGTTCGGCGACTTAGCCGGTAGAGCCCCTGGTCTATTGGTGATGATCATTTTTGTGTATGTAATAAATGAGAATTAAACTCAATAAATAATAGCATCTTTCTGGTGGAAATCAACTTTGGCCAATAACAATAACGACTAAAATTCTACATGGGACATACTACTTTGCTCCGAGTAGACGGGCCAGTTGACACCCGATAGGTCTGGTATAGACGCCAACACATCCAGCTACCCCAATCTGTCAAATTTCTTAAATAGATTTTCAACTATATCACAGATTGGGGTAGCTATGCCGACGTCTGTACAGTAACGTCGTTATTTCGACGTTCTGCGAATCCTGATGTCGAGGGAGGAATACCGCCTATATTCTGATGCCGAACTATCACTGATAAAAAGAATTTATAACTCTTTTAGGTCCGATTCGGAATCCAAACCCAAGTTTTGGAAGGTTAAACTCTCTATGCTGAGATGGCGATCCTCCAGCAGAACATGCTGGGAAATCCTTAGTTAATATGTAATGGGTCTATTAATTTTAAATACTTAATTTCTCTTCTAATTACTAAGCTGTATCTCTATTTATTGTGTTTGTTGTTTTTATAATCTATACCTACTGTATTGTTTTTTTTTATTTCTTGTATCTCTCTATTGCTGATTAAATGTATTCTATTCTATAAATACGTCATAACAATAAATACAGAAAGAATCTACACGGTTGTAAGAAGAAATACACTTAGACACCGCTCACTTAAGCAGATCTACCAAAGCAAACATACATTTGATATTCGCTTTCAAATCATTTTATTTGCTGTTTAAACATTCGCTTCATTTCAATATCTTTAACGTCTGGAACCATTTATAAGCAAGCAAAATGTACGCTCCATTGGAACGAGATGTATTCACATTACACACGTCAAAATGACATTGATAAAGTGTCGGTAACGGAACAATATGTAGCCACTTATATTTGATTCTTTACTGTATCACAGTTTTCTCCTGCTGGCAACACTATCGCTAACAGCTGATTTTGAATGTCTTCAATTTTTTATTAAAGATTATTGTATTTTCATTGTAAATAAGACCAGTTATCTGTAAATCACTGAGTATTTAGTGTATTAAAAGTGTTCCACGTATTAGTTTTGTATTTTGTATGTGAAATTCATGTGAGTGAAGTGATTTGTGTTGTGACAGTTACCGGCACATTTATATGGACTCTAAAGGTAAAAACCACTGCATTTACGCGTAATTGCACATCGAATATCATTAACTATCATTTAATTTGGCATAGACTAAGTTATTTTATAATCAAAGTTATTACTTCTTAGTCTAGATATTAAATACGTGAACATAACCCCATTCGAGTCGACCGGTGACACGATTCTTTGTTCAATCGATCGGTAAACAATCCAGAAACTATGTCTGGTATTCTGACTCGTGGTGTCATAGCTCGCCAAGCTGAAGAAAAACTTCAAAAGGCTTTGAAAGAACTCCAAGCCTCAAAGCAGTTGTGTGATCGGTTCGACAAAGAACGGGATGAAAATGAAAGAGTACTATTAGAGTCATTAGTCCAAGTGAAACTGTTAAAAAGTCAATTGTCACAATTACATGTCCAATACACAGATGCCATTGACTCACGGGATAGACTCCAAATCATCATAGACGGCTTTGATCAATGTCGCATTGAATATGACTATGCATTGAACAAATCCCATAGCCTAGAACAACAACTTGAACAGGCTAATAATGAAATATCGTTATTGAGATCTGAACTACAATCATTAAAACATAATTTAATTGCTTCACAGAACCAAACACTATATGATGAGTTGGTAGTCAAAGATCCTTCCATGGTTTTTGTTGTTGCCAATAACCAGTCCTGTAGCACAAAACTGCCCACAAGGGATGATGATTGTATTAAAATGAATTCAATGGTTGATGGCTGTAGCAAAAATAAATTTAAAAAATACCTAAAAATAAATAAATTTATTAGAAAGTCCCAAAACTTGATAAAAAAACATAAATTCTTCTTTAAATATGATAGCCAAAATAGGGAACGATTAGAATTAATAGAAAAATTGAATATGTATACCATGAAATTAAAAAATGTTAGTTTAAAATACTCTTGTGATTTAGAAGCTCAACAGAAGAAAATGGACTCCCTTAAAGATGAACTCCATACATTATCAATAAAGTATGAACTATCTGAAAAACAGACACAACATTACATTCTGGCTATGAATGAGCTGATTGACCTTGGCAATTATAATAATGAAAGATTAGAATCGCTCAGCAATAATTATTCTTGTATGTGTCAACGGTCACTTAGCCGTTCCTCACCACCAAAGGATACTTCTGCTTTATTGCAAATTAGTAATGATAAGAATAACACTAGTTTCATTAGTCAATCTCAATCTGTAATGAACAAAACATTAGCAGTTAAGTCATACACAAGGAATGAAATAAATATTTTTAAACCTGAAATAACAATATTCAGTGATGAAATAGGTAAAAACTTAGGGCGCCTACTGTCAACAGAAGGACATTCAAACATCAATTTTTGTATGCCGGGTGCCTCTTGTCACCACATTTTTAAAAAGGTCTTTAATTATAAATTTAATAATGATGAAAATCTAATTCTTTTTATGGGAAATAGGGGTAATTTAAATAAAAAAACCCTAATACAGTATATTGATTGTTTAGATCGTTTAAATATAAGTAAAATTGTTATGTTTACATTTCCTTATAGCCATAGTTTGTCACAGGAGGAAAATAGGATAAGGTATAATTTGAATTTGACATTACATACAATATCTACCTACATGAGAGAAAAACTACATGTAATTGACATTAACTCATATGTTAAGAAACCCTTTTATATGACAAAAGATAACTATTGTTATCTGCCTAGTTTTTATACCAGACAAATAGCTTTGTCGCTATGTTATTGTTTTCATATTTCAGCCAAGAACATATTTGAGCAATGTACTGATGCTATAGATAATGTCAGTACTTTTCCTACTGACAATGACATATCCAGCTTGAATGGTGACATCTGTATACAGGATAATTTAAATTAACTGATATGACAATAGAGAATCACTCTTGCGTAATAGCAAATTCAAATATTAATTGTACTGTCAAGCATGATAAGGAATGTTCAGATCTTGTAATGGAAAATAATGTGAACCCATCAAACATAAATGCCTACAATAAGAAAAACCAAAAAAATTGTATCAACCTGGTGCATCAAAATATTCAAGGTTTGATGGGGAAAGAGTTAGAATTGGAGTTGTTTTTGAATTGTAGCAATATTGATATTTTATGTTTAACTGAGCACTGGCTACAACGCCATCAATTCATTTCCAGCTTCAATAATCACCAGGTTGCAAGCTCGTTCATCAGAGAAAAGTATATTCATGGTGGCTCTCTAATATTAATAAATAATTTGTTGAAGTTTAAAGAAAGAAGTGACGTTGTGAGCCTCTCTGTTGAGCGAGTAGTAGAGATTTCATGTGTTGAGTTGGAGCGATTTATTGTTGTGAGTCTTTACAAACCTCCTTGTGCACCATTTGATACCTTTTCAGACATTATGGAGGATGCCTTAAATAAGTTAACTAATACCCATAAAACTGTTATCATTTGTGGAGATTTTAATGTAAATATTTTGGAGAAAAACTCAACAAGTTGTAATTTTTTAAATTTGTTTATGTCCTATAATTTACATCACAACTTTACAGAACCAACTAGAGTTACTGCCACAAGTGCTACATGCATTGACAATATATTTAGCTCGGCAAAACCTTTAAATAAATTAATAATGAATAAGATTCAGTCAGATCATTCTGGTCAGTTGGTCACTTTTTCAAATTCTCCAAAGGTTCAAAGTACACAAATAAGTTACATACCATATAGTGAAAGCCGTTTAGGAATATTTAAATATAATATAGCAAGAAAACTGGCACTGTTGCCCTATCATAGTGATCCGGATCACTTGTACAACTCTTTATTCAACTTGATTAATGGTGAGTTCTGCTCAATATTCACACCCAAACAGTTGTCTGTAAGTAACCGTCTGATGTTCTGTGATTAGGCAACTCCAGGAATTTATAAAAGTCGCAATCAATTATATAAATTGTATGAAGAAAGATCCTATAATCAAAATACGACTTTTCTAGAACATGTAAAACAATATGCCAAAACCTTTCGAAGAGCCTGTTCCATTGCTAAATCGATGTACTTAAAAAATATTATAAAAAATTCGACAAATATTATTAAAACCACCTGGAAGATTATTAATACTGAGACAGGTAGGAAAAAAATACGTAGTCGTGATTTTAATTTAAGAATAAATAATGTTGACATTAAAAGCGATTTAGAAGTGGCGACTGAGTTTGAAAAATATTTTTCTAATGTTCCAATCGATGTTACCAAATCTCTTGCGTCTTCTTCTGTATCTGCTGAGCTAATACTCCAGCAAAGCGTAGAGAAGTTTGACACAGATTTTGAATTCTCGGTGGTTAACCCTAAAGATATTTTGAATGCTTTCAAAAGTATTAATATGAAAACCACTAGGGATCTGTGGGGTTTATCTGTTAAGACTATTTCATCAATTATAACTATAATCGCCCCACATCTAGCTGCTGTGTTCAATTGCTGTGTCGCATCTGGCGTATTTCCTGACTTGATGAAGTATAGTAAAATTATTCCATTGTTTAAAGCTGGTGATACTTCAGATCCTTCAAATTTCCGACCTATTTCCGTATTGCCCACTCTAAGTAAAATATTTGAAAAGCTAATGCTTAGCCAGTTGCTCAGTCACTTTAATATACATAATTTACTTCATCGGAAACAGTTTGGATTCACGAAGGGTTGTTCAACTATAGATGCAGGAGTCAATCTGTTAAAAAGTATATTCGCGGCTTGGGAGGACTCGCAGGATGCATTAGGTATCTTTTGCGATTTGTCCAAAGCATTTGATTGTGTTCATCATGACACTCTTGTCAGGAAACTACACCACTACGGTATCAGGAACAAGGCTCTCGAACTTTTGACTTCTTACTTGGGCAATAGAATTCAGAAGGTCGATATAAATGGTAAAAAATCTGCGGGATCCCCAGTGGTAATGGGCGTTCCACAGGGATCGATTCTCGGCCCATTCTTATTTTTAATCTATATAAATGACTTACCCTACTATGTAAGGGATAAACATGAGATTGTTTTGTTTGCGGATGATACTTCATTGACGTTTAAAATAAATCGACAATTACGCAATTTTGACGAAGTAAATGACGCAATCTCTAAAGTTGTTCATTGGTTTAATGCTAATAATCTTTTGCTAAATGACAAGAAAACTAAAGTCATAAAATTCTCTACACCTAATGTGAAACAGGTGGCTACCAATGTACAGCTTAATGGAGCTGGATTGACCCCTGTTGAGTCAACTGTGTTTTTGGGTATCACAATTGATTCAAAACTACAATGGGGCCCACAAATAGAAAAACTATCAGGCAAATTAAGTTCTGCTGCATATGCTGTTAAAACTATAAGACGGCTTACTGATGTGGATACAGCTAGAATGGTTTATTTCAGTTATTTTCATAGTATAATGTCCTATGGAATTCTTCTCTGGGGTAGCGCTGCGGACATTAACACCATATTTGTATTGCAAAAAAGAGCTGTAAGAGCAATATATAAACTTGGTCCGCGAGAATCTTTGAGAGAGAAGTTTAAAGAGATTAACATTCTGACTGTAGCATGTCAGTATATATATGAGAATCTAATTTATATGCATAAATATAAAGACTCTTTCTGTAAAAGGAGTGATACTCATAATATAAATACTCGATATAAGCATAACTTTGTGTTACATACCACTCGTCTCCACAAAGTAAGTAACTCTTTTATGGGGCAATGTATAAGATTCTATAACAAACTTCCCAGTGATATCCGAGAAATGTCTATGAATAAGTTTAAAAGAATTATAAAAGCCAAATTGTGTAGCAGGGCTTATTACAAAACTTCTGATTATTTAAGTGACAAAACAGCTTGGGATTGAGTCGCTCTAAATTAACACATTTAAATACAATGTAAATTTATTTAAGAAATATATATTTTAAAAAAGGATTCCTACTGAGTTTTCTGGCAGTGTTTCTCAGTAGCTGCCACGTCATGCACTGCACGGTAGGGTAAAAAAAATTGACGATTCCACACAAATGTAATATTTTAACGGAATAAACGACTTTTGAATTTTGAATTTTTTTGATGTGAATTTTGCTTATAAATTAGAATTTTGCTTATAAATTAGAATTTCGTATCTTCCGTTTTTGAACACGGTTATAGCAACAATAGTTATAAATCTGCTGTCACAATATTGCGACGGCCAATGCTGAGATACCTTTTCACTTAGAACGGACTATTTATATTATAAATAACAATATAATATGAAGAACATTATTCACACACGGCTCTCTGATACCTAACTATGCAGAGCTTGTACTATGGAAACCAGATAACTGATATACTACATGATACTACATTTTCTTTTGTAAATATATACTTATGTAGATAATAACACACAGACTCATTACAAACAGACATGTTCATGTACAAAATATAGCGACATACATATGCACTTAGTAAGATATTTCAGCGATATAGATTGAATATCACTCTCTCGTTTTTCTCTCGCCTACGCAATAAAAGTACATACGGACAAAAGGTTTTCTTTAGCTTCGGTTGTGGGTTGATATGCCAATTTTGTCGATTTCCTTACAATACATTTAATATGTTGATTTAATCTTGGTTCAAATCTTATGAATGACAAGCTGTGCCCCGCGGTTTTACCCGTGTCAAATTTTATAAATTATAGCCTATGTGTTAATCCAGGGGATCAGCTAACTCCATACCAAATTTTATTAAAATCGCTCCAACCGTTTTGACGTGAAGAAGTAACAAACATACACACTCACAAACTTTCGCCTTTATAATATTAGTATGATTTTCTCCTCATATATTATGACAGCAGCAGGAAAAGTATTTTGCCAGGTTGCATTACTCAGTTAAAGAGATACTAGCCAGTGACATATAAATTTATAGAGGGACGACATATCTCAGATCGGTGGGACGCCCCTCTGCTGCGTCACTGGATAAGGATCCACACCAGTTCTAATTTAGGCAGCTTTATTACTAACACTATTAAGTTATCTTGTTTCTACTAACACTATGGACTTAGGTATGAAACAAAGTATTTGAATTTGAATAACGTAGGCTTAGTAATAATGCTCCATTTAAATTTTATTCTAAGTAGAGCATAGCTTGCCTGCGGTCTAATAGGAGCTAGAACTGTCCAGGCTGATATGGTATTGATGTGGTGCTGTATGCGCGTAGAGTTACGAGTATAAGGGGAGAGGGGATGAGTCGTTACCTTGGGACAGGGACATGTGCGCTTTAAGCGTTGTTAGAGTAATCCTTTATCTTACCGCTTGTTTACAGACTGTTTAAAGCTGTGTGGCTGATGGCATAAAATATCGCCACCCCATATCATCCCGTGGGGGGTGTAGAAGTCGACCCGAAGGAACATCTACTAGAGAACGGGGAGCAGCGTCTCTCTGACTTCTGCTACAATAGTACTGCGATCGCCAACCCGTCTACCAAGCGTGGCGATTATGGCATATCACTAAATGATTGAGACGATTCCATTGTGGAAATCTTTTGGGGAGGCTTTTGTCCAGTGGTAGATATCGTTTGTCTGACTTTAGTAGATAAAAATAAATATAGATCGAATCATAGTCCACCAAGTAACCTACTTAAACCATTTTTATAGAAAAGCGGAAAAACGCCATCTGTCTTACTATAATAAGAGCCATTTCACATTAAAGTTAGACGTTGGTATGGTAATAGAGCTTTGCTTGACTCAATTAAGTTCTGTAAGCTTAATCTGAAGCCTTTCAAATTGGCTATTCACCACCAAAACTGACTCCAAAGCCACAATCAACAAGGTATCTCAGGGTTACCACGAAACCGTAAAACTTTTTACTACCACATTCCGACAAACGAAATCTCTCCTCGAACCTTTCGACAACTGGCCAATTCCTTACGCAAACATAGTTAAGCGTTGGACAAACAGACGAATCTACTATTTACATTAGCTAATAAATCTAAGGTAACGATCCTGTTCGATGCGGGTTCCATTTTGTATTCGTAATTTGTTTTTGTCAAAATGAGATGTTTATTTATGTAATGCTTAAAGTTTTGTCAAAAAAGTATTAAGTTGACTATAGAGCGTTGGCGAATTTATTTGAAAAGTATTAAATCGCGTTTACTGATAAAATTATATTTATCTTTAGAAGTTCTTTTTTGGGTTCTTAATCATCTTCATAACTAATAGCCTTTTTTGTTATGGCAGGGCGAAAACCTATGCATGCCACCCGCAAAAAGTGTCTGCGAGATGTTGGACTCGCAACTACTAAACCTAACCTGCCGTGGACTTCTCTTGACGCCTGATAGGGCAGCCTCGAGAACGCGCAGATAGTCGGGACATGTTCCCTGGAAGGACTCAGGAGTGCCCTCCCCTATTGCCGACTCGCATAACGAATAGCCTTAATTAATATAAAGAAGTTCAATTGCAAGTCAGGTATTGTTCTATGTTTTTCAATGTAGAATTAGATCTGGAATCACTTTTTATCCAAAAATTCAAATTTATTCAATTTTATTTTTTATCCAAATTTAAAAAATCATGCCTTTTAAAAAACACATATGAAACTTAAAAAATAAATAAACACATTTCACCAATCTCCATGTTAAAATATAACTTTCAATGCAAAACCAAAACTACTTTACTAAATGGAACTTACCGAGAAACCACTGAACCGCTTGCCAATTACTCCCATAATCCTATAGATCCCTACCCATCAGCTCTCAACGCTCTAAATACCAATATTGAAACAAGAATTAATCACGACCCCTCTAAGTGTGTTTATATTGATCTTATCCCAGAAACACCTAAACAAATTTGGTCAGAGAACAAATCATACAACGTCTATTTGAAACGTAATATTGTTTGTATCGAGGTACAAAAGGATAGTGGCAGGACCGCACTTGGGGGATAAACGTACATACGGTAAATATGCAACCAAAACTAAACATGGTAAATAAAAATTCCATGTGAGCTGAAAGACGTCCACTGCTGGACAAAGGTCTCTTAAGCTCTCCACTATAGAATTGTGTCCATCACTTGAGGGCGTTCTCTGCTAGACATTCCTTGGACGAATTCTTTGAACCCCATGCGAAGCAATATTTGGAGTTATTTATTATACAGATCTTGTAGCAGCAAGGAATAATTTCCATGCGTTTAAGCAATTTTACCTTACCTATTATTAGAATCAAATATAACAGCTCACTTGGAAGCCATAAAATGATACTCGGTGCTTTTGAATCCGGCTTCTCCAGTTCTCTCTCTAGCCTCGTTATACCATCCATCTGTCACCCGTTTTGCTTCTTCTTGTTTGTTTCTCATTAAATTCGTTGCGGGATCCGTGACAATTCCCCGGAACATGCCTGAGCCTCATTACTCCGTGTCTTTAATTGTGTGCCACCATTGATTCTGAGTTACAGTGGTGGGTAAAAAGGTGGGACTTGTCCCTACAAAAAACCTCAGGGGATGATATTAGTCACCGATGTCATCATAAAGCTATGAACAACTATAAACTACTAAAATATCCCGATCACAAAACTATTCAAGAGACAATGAGCATAAAAGCGTATAATATGCAATTATTTGGGTATCTTCAGAGACCTTAACGCTACCTTAGGCGAAGAATTGGGCTGCGGTTTACCCTGCCTATCTTTAAGGGTTACTAAAAGAACCAAGGAAAAGTGTCAGGTAAATAGATTAACGGAGTGGTTATTTAGGATCGTGGGTGGGGTGAGAGGATAGTCTATTTGGCAGTATTAATAAATTATTTTATACAACCATATACTTTGTGGATTTGGTGGTGTTATTGACACTGTAAGAATTATAAGGATTTTTACGTTTTACGTTGGTACTGTACTATTTGCTTATGATTCTTTTAACAATTTCTATACGAAAGAAAAATCTATAACAAATATTGAAAATACTATATGGAATTCTGGGCAAATATTGAATTTCTTTACAATCCGCAACTTATTTAATAAAATATATATCAAAGGGGTTGGATAAATAGTTTATCATAGTCATCTGATGCCAAAATAAGCAGAGCTTGTACAGACGCCAGCACATCCATCTACCCCAATCTGTCAAATTTCTTTTATGGATTTTTAACTTTATCACAAAAGCATTAGGTTCACTTTCAATTGGGGAAATTTGACGGATTGGGGTAGCTTGATGAACTGGCGTCTGTACTATGGAAACCAGATAACTGGTCTATTCACTTTCTTTTGTAAATACATACATATATACAAAATTACATCCAGACTGGGTGTAATTATGTATAAAGGTGACTAAGTATGACTCGGGTGGTATGTATATATTTAAACTGGCTAGTGCGTAGCATGTGATAGTTGTACCAAATATTTCAATTAAGCTACTTCTTATGTAAACCATTTTTTTTGCACGTCACTACGACAAAATATGTGGAACTTACTTTAAGACTCTCCATCCATCTGTCTGTCTGTAACGTCATAATCTTTGCGACTAAAAAAAAAATTTAATTTGAAAATATAATTTCGTATTTGACATATAAACTGACTTTACCAAAATAAGTGATTATGATTAAGTGGCATGTATGTTTGTTAGGCTAACATTTAATATTCGGCCCTGGGCGAACGCCCATTTTTCTTCGCCCTAAGATAGTGTTTCTAAATGCTTTAATATAACGCATGGACACTGAATGGAAAACATGTGTTCGCAACTGTTTATAGTCGGATAATGGGACGACAAGTCGATAGTTGCCTCTGCTCCATTGTTTATGATAATCGGAGGATTTGCTTAAGTTTCGAGGGAGATGTAAGATGATCTTATTGAGCGAGTAGAATGGTCAGTAGTATAAGTATATATAATGCAAACATGAATAAGATAGTCATGTGTTTTGAAGATAAAATGATAAATATATCACCGTAGCCTAGTTGGTAGTGCTCCTGCCTACGAAGTTGGTGGGTCCTGGGTTTGAATCCCGGTAAGTGCAAATATTTGTGTGATGAGCACGATTATTGTTTCTGAGTCATGGATGTTTTCTATGTATATAAGTATTTATTTCTCTAAATAAGTATGTATATCGTCGCCTGGTACCCATAGTACAAGCTTTGCTTAGTTTAGGGCTAGGATGATCTGTGTGACATTGTCCCTAGATATTATGCGTCTAAGGGTGCCTTTCCACCAGAGATGTGCTATGCAGCTAGGCTACGGGAATGTAAATGTTAGGCTACGAAACTATGTGACCATTTCCACTGATGCTAAGCTATATAGCGGTGCGAGTAATATGTGATATAAAGATGCACCGCCGCAAATTAGCTGCGCGAGAAAAGTGCGCAGCTTGAGCTTTGTGATGTAGCGATAGTACTCTTTAGCGACTCGTTCAGTTCATTTCTACTGTAAGTACTCTGCTCTGCATATAGCTACACCACTCGCGACGACCCATAGCAGGCATTTATAGCGCGAATCTATAGCACACATCCATATCACGCATCCTTCCATATAAAAAACATATCTTAGTTGAATTCGTTTCCATCAGTGCTAAGCTATGAGCACCAATGAATATGATTGGTGGATATCAAACGCATCCATAGCCACGTAGCACATATCAAAAAATCTAAATCATATCATAATCATAGCACATATCTAGTGGAAAAACAGCCTAAACAAAAAATAACTGGTTCCTTATTTGTTCTCGAATATTTGGCTTTTATAAGATAGATTCTTTGCTTTTGCCGAGCATCACAAACGCTATGCTCGTTAGTCATATTATGTTTTTTTCTAGAACAGGCTACTATCGACTATATTATAGACTGTTGTCTAGTGACTACAACCGGATCCGACAGCATAACATGCCCTCCGAAGTACGATGGCGCTCAGGCATTAAACCACTTTGGAGGTCACCCGTCTATAGACTGACCGCGTGCTTAGGTGCTTTACCTCACTAATCTCTTACGGACCGGTGAAAACAACTGTGAATCCAAATAAATAATATGGACATATTTCTGTTTTTATTTAAACTTACTATTGTCGACTTCCATTTATAATTCAACACTAGAATAATTTAACAAGGCCTTATCGCCGCCGCCTTGACTTCCGGCATTTGTTAAAACGCAGAAGATAACATTATTTTGGATTACCCGATGTTACGCTTCAAAGATTACACTCAGAATTATTTAAAAAGGTGAAGCTTGGATAAAACGAATTAGGCATGGAGGAGAGTAAAATTTCGTTAAAAAGAAATGGACCGGCAAAGTGCAAGCTGTACACATACACCAAAGTTTCGGAATCGGTGGAAGTAATGTCATAAATTTCTTCACCCGCACATTTTGTAATTACTCAGTAAGTGTTACATTAGAATATGACTAAATTTGTCTCTTGTCGCAAACTTATAAAACATCACATAAATCTTAGAAATTTTCATCCCCTGTTCCCCATTATTATTTTTATTATTATAATACCCTAGAGAGTGAAAATTTTACAAACTTTAAAGGTTATATTTATTATGTCAAATCAACAACCTAAAAATATGTTTCTAGTTAGAGATATATAGATTCTAGCTCTAAAAATGACGATACTTCCATACAAAATTTCATCCCCGCCCATACTATCAACCCCTTTCAATCCTTTTTTCGCATAAAAAATTAGCCTATATCCTTTCTCAGGTTATAGACTATCTGCACTAAATTATTTGTGTTGTGGACAGTACTTTTGGCGTGAAAGCGCGGCGTACATACAGAGTTGCTTTCGCATTTATAATATTAGGTCTTTACCTATGAAATTGCCGTTCTGCAGTACTGGCCATTTCAAATCAAAATAATTTTTGTTTGGCTAAGAATTCTAATTTCAAATTAATTTTATTTTAAAAACATGGATTCTTTTTTCCAAATGTAGTCATTTCTTTATTGATTAGTGTTACATTTTCATCGCATTTCAATCTTTTTCGTCATCATGGATACGTTAAAAATTCGAGTAATTATGGAATATGAGTACCGTCGTGGCAGCAACGCGGCACAAGCGGCACGCAACATCAACGACGTTTACGGAGCTAACACTACAAACCAACGCACCACCTGTTATTGGTTTGCTCGCTTCCGTTCTGGAAATTTCGACCTGAAAAATGAACCTCGCGGTCGTCCGAAGACTTTGGTCGACAATGACGAATTAAAGGCGGTTGTGGAAGCTGATGATACACAATCTACGGCTGAATTAGCAGCAGCTTTCGACGTTAGCGTCAAAACAATATTGGTCCATTTGCGTCAAATTGGCAAGGTAAAAAAGCTTGACAAATGGGTGCCCCACGAACTCAATGATCGCCAGCGCGAAGTACGCGTCGAGACGTGCCTTGCACTGCTCAACAGACACACAAATGAAGGAATTTTGAACCGCATTGTTACCTGCGATGAAAAATGGATTCTGTTTGATAACCGCAAGCGCTCAGCAAGTTGGTTGGATCCTGGTTCAGCACCTAAACAATGCCCTAAACGAAAACTTACCCCTAGAAAAGTGATGGTCACTGTTTGGTGGTCTAGCGCCGGTGTGATTCATCACAGCTTCTTACCAAACGGGGTGAGCATTACTGCAGATGTGTACTGTGAAGAACTGAGCACAATGATGGAGAAGCTGGCGCATCTCCAACCAGCATTGGTCAATCGCTCGTCTCCGCTGCTCCTGCACGACAACGCGCGACCTCATACTGCACAGCAGACGGTCTCCAAGTTGCAAGAACTGGGGTTGGAAGCTCTCCGTCATCCGCCCTACTCACCAGACCTTGCGCCTACAGACTACTACTTTTTCCAGAATTTGGATAACTTCTTGGCGGGAAAAAAATTCAATACCCGAGAGGCAGTACAAAATGCCTTTGAAGAATTTGTTGCCTCCCGTCCAGCTGATTTCTTTAAGAAGGGCATCAATAAACTGCCACTGCGATGGCAAAGATGCATTGATTGCATGGGTGATTACTTCGATTAATACAAATAAAAAAATTCATGAAAAAAATTCGTTTAAATTTTTTCATACAAAACGGCAATTTCATAGGTAAAGACCTATTATTAGTAAAAATATTACTTAATTTAAGTATGCTTCCAAATTACGCGTTCCGTTAATTGACGCAAGAAACGTCCACTTTAGCTTGGCGTTGAAATGAAAATAACTACTCCTAACTTCATAATGATCATTAGATATGCTAACTAATCGCGTAAAATTCCAGCGAAAAATGTTTACCAGAAAAAGGGAAGTACGGGTTCCATTTATAGAATTTTTAATTATAAAATTCTTGCTTCGTGGCTACAAAAAAATAATTGGGCCTGGTCTTCGGGAGCAAATCTGTGTAGATAATCGAATTTTTACGGGCAAACTGTTATATTTTGAGGTATAGGGGAAAAAATAAAATTGTATTTGGTGGAACCATTTCAGTAAGTAAGTCAGGGGCTCTACCGGCTAAGTCGCCGAACATCGTTTTCGTGAATGGCGTTCAAATAGATGAAGGTTAAAAATTACTTAATTAATCGTTAAATCGGCTTCAACGTTGGATATCTATTCCGGACCATTTATGACGTCACATGTGGTCATGGAAGCCGATTTAACGATTGAGTAAGTAATTTCTAACCTTTATTTATTTGAACGCCATTCACGAAAATGAAGTTCGGCGACTTAGCCGGTAGAGCCCCTGACTTGACAAAGTCACCACTTGGATGAAGGAATACTGTTAAGAAATTAACTTCTTGCATAGTATTGAGAATACGGCCGTAAGGCTCAAAGGAAGCAGCCAAAGTGACTTCAATTCGCTTGTTGCTAGAATACTCTTCACGACTAAGACATTCTCTATTGGGTTTATCAACCCTAGACTTATACAGGGTGGCCGAGGAGTTGACGTTCAAACGCAAAATTTTGATACTTTATGATGAGGAGTATCCGAATTAACCCCATGTATATTCTACGATTTTGTGTTTTTATGATACTTTCAAAATTTATGAGTCCTGAGCTCTAACCCTAATGTTGAACTTTCGAATAAATTCTAAACCAGTCCTGCAATGACTAATCTACGATTATGCGTAGTTTTCGAGATATAATTATTTTATGTTTTTTTCGTAAATTTCACCTAACATCAGTTTTCGATTTTTTTCTTGAAGATTTCTGGTACAATTTTTTTTGTGATAACTAATTAACATCTTAAAATGTATGGTTTATCTAAATAAACCATAAATTTTAAGATGTTAATTAGTTAAATGTATCGTTTATCTAAATAAACCATACATTTTAAGATGTCAATTAATATCACAAAAAAAACTGTACCAGAAATATTCAACAGAACGAGAAAAACTGATGTTAGGTGAAATTAACGAAAAAAAACATTAAAAAAATTATATCTCGAAAACTACGCATAATCGTAGATGATGATGGGGGTGATTCGGATACTCCTCATCATAAAGTATAAAAATTTTGTGTTAGAACGTCACCTCCTCGGCCAGCGGCTATTTCATATTCAATTCATGAATATTTCGGGCCGGGATTGCTTATGCAAAATAACGAAAGTTTCAAGACATATTAGAAAATGTCGTATAATTTTGCAAGCGATATTACTTCATGTTAAAATTGTTACATTTTAGACATATATTTTTTTTATCCTGGGACATTATTTGCATACGGCCATCTGATCCAAAACTAAGCTAGCTTGTATACTATGGATACCAGATAACTGACATACTACATATACTATTTTCTTTTCTTTTTTAAATACATACTAATATAGATAATTACACCCAGACTCAGGACAAACAGACATGTTCATGCACACAAATCTGTCCTAGGTGGGAATCGAACCCACGACCTCCGGCGTGAAAAGCAAGCATTTGCCAACCACGCCAATAGGCCCGTCAATTAGTTATTTTAATTTAGAATACTATAGGTATTGTTATTAGTATTTTCCTTAAACAATGGTATTCCACTCTACATGCATTGTGTCTATAGGTGCGAGCATGTATGAAGAATATAATGACAGTAAATGAGGCGAAAGAGGTGTGCAAGGATCGTGACAAATGGAAGTCGGTTGTCTCTGCCTACCCTTCTAAGAAACAGGTGTGAGTCAGTGTATGTAAGTATGACTAACATAGACAACTAAGTATATTAATTTACTAGCTGTGCCCCGCGGTTTTACTCGCGTTAGACTTTATAAATTATCACAGCTCCTCCCCCGCAGGTGATAGCGTGATAATATATAGCCTATATGTTGACCCGACCTTTTAGTAATATTCATGCAAAATTTGAAGTAAATCCATGGAATACTTTTTGAGTTTAGCCCGGACATACATACAGACAAACTGACAAAAATTCTAAAAACTATATTTTTGGCTTCGATATCGATTGTATATCACGCCCCAAGTATCCTTTTTAAAAAATATTCAATATACAGTTTTGACTTCCCTGCGATTTTATTATTTGTATAGATATGTCCACGTGTCTTCACTTCAGTGACTGCACTGGTCTGAGGTTCTAAATCGAACGAGAATGCTCTGTAGAGTGGCTTACTTAATTCATAGTTTTGATTCTTAAGCTCCGCTCGCTTCTGTTGTCCGATGGAGTAGTGAAAGCCTCTCCTAACTGTAAATTGTATGCCATTTTTTAAGTGATATGTTAAAACGTTGTGACTTACCTCAGCAGGAGACGCAGACCCTGGAACCTTCAAACAGAACATGAACGGCGTGTTGACTCTCTTCAGGATATCGCGGAAGTCAAGAGTAACACCTCTTGGACGCAGCAGCCTGAAGTACGTGCCTAATGAAGAGCCATGGGACGCCAGATGAGCACCGACGAGACGCATGAAGCCCGCACCTAGGAGTAAAGTATAAATAATAATAATAAATAATTTAATACAGACACAGTCCATATTATATGTTAGTAATACATCTTAATAAATAGTGTTAGTAATAATAATTTAAGTATAATGTGGGTGGAGGGCACAAGCTTAAACCAAGCCCAGAAAACAACCACCTAAAGAGTGTAGTGATGTCCAGTGCCGGAACATAGGTGAGTCCCAGCGACCACCCAACACACTCAGGATGCTATTCGAACTGGATCGCATGCGTTGCATCATGGAGGCACATCGTTTCCTTAAGATGGCACGAAACCCATCTACGCTCTTTTCTGCAAACATGGCAGAGGCACTGCAATACCGCGGCAGTCCGAACATCACCCTGAATGCGTTGTTATACTGGACTCGCAGAGCGCTATATGTGCGCTGGGTGTACTTCGTCCACAGACTGCATGTGTAAAATGATTGGCAATAAGCTTTTAACAAAGTTACTTTGGCCTGTGCCGTACCCCATGCAAACCTGCGAGCCAGCATATTACAGCGCACAGAAAGCGCTCTGCGTTCTCGTTCTACATCTAAATTGTCACTCAGATCAGAAGCTTACATTGGGTTTTAAATTCAATTTTCACAATAAATATGTCGCAGGCAGAGAGTAATTCGGAATCTCAAACCGGGAGTGTTTTGGGTGCATTCGGAAACGGGCGTTGGCAACACCAAGCTAGCTGTCAAAAGGCGAGTGGCGCGGGGCACTTCAATTTTGCCTTACACATCGAATTGAACACACGTGTTGCTAATCTCGGCCTGAATTCAACGCGTTCCGAAGGTAATCCAATTACATCCGACCAAAGTGTGTGTATTTTCTAGTGATTGGTCATCAATTTGTTATGATTAAACTTCTTATGTACATAAATTCTATTATTTCGGAGATCTAGAGCTTCCGACAATGGATAAAGAGTTGACAAGTAACGACCACCTAGAAACCCTGTGGTTAAATATTTGAAAAGCGTATTGGTTTAAGCTTCTTTTTAAGTTTTTTGTGACTACATCATTGGTTTGGACCATTTTATCCAATTATGAGCGTGGTTAAAAAAAATACCATTTCTTCGCCCTGTACCTCGGAGAGTTCGTAAGCCTAAATCTATCTAATCTACTTACGGCAGGGTGAAAGACAGTGGGTTGCATATTCCCCTGTAAGTGTTTGTTCATCTAAAAAAAAGTAAGGCCTGAAATAGCATCACCATATCAGCAGAAGACGTCCATTGCTGCATAAAGGCCCAAAAACTTCTCTCTCTAACTTCTCATAAATTCCACGGCCTACCTTGTAGGGGGCCTACACACGCTGCGTCTTTCAAAGTATATTCAGAACAAATTATACTACCACTAGTAGTAGCAGTGCCTATATTACACCAAGGAAATATACGCTTAACATTATAAGAACATAAGTGAAACTTGAAATCTGGATGCGGTTAGCGCAAGATCGGCAATTATCTAGATCTGTGGGGTAGGTCTTTGTCATGTCCGTAAAATTGGCAGATCATTTATCAACAGATCAAAAATAAATAAGAGTTCTCGTCGCATGCAGGTGAGTTCTATAGTTCCTGATACTATTTAAAAATAGTTCTGTCATTGTCCAGCAGTAGACGTCTTTCGGCTGATATGAAGTTGTTCATGAAACTTGGATATTTTTTTCACTCGGTAAACTGCTACTGGATTTATGGACGTCACAGTACACGGTACTATGCATAGATGTATTTATAATACGATACGACAATCGAATAGTGAGTACTCTCTAGCCAAAATTCAGTTATGAGTGTGCGGTATATAGAAGATCCTATTACGATACTATGCATGTTTATTCATAGTAGTCCTATATGGAAATGCTATTACATAATTTACTGTATGGATGGGTGATATACATACCTCTATATTGAGGCACCCACATCTAGTTGCTCATACTGCTCCTTAAGAGGCCTATATTTCGTTCGTGATATTAGCGATAAATGACCTTCTTGAGATAGATAGATTTAGTCTTCTTATCTGATACTAGCTGTGCCCCGCGGTTTTACCCGCGTTAAATTTTATAAATCATCACAGCTCCTCCACCGTAGGTGATAGCGTGATTGACCTGACCTCTTAGTAATATTCGTGCAAAATTTTAAGTAAATCCATGCAGTACTTTTTGAGTTTAGCCCGGACATACATACAGACAAACAGATAAACAGACAAAAATTCAAAAAAATACATTTTTGGCTTTGAAATCGATTGTAGATCACGCCCCAAGTATCCTTTTAAAAGAATATTCAATGTACAGTTTTGACTCTCATATGTATAGATTTCGACATCTTGGACTTACTGAGTAGTGGAGGATAGATATTAGTGTAGCTTATAATGGCCCAGATTCTCACAGTTGTTTATTATCTATTCACATGAAGAAAAAATTCTGATGCACGGTTTTCTTAAAATTCGTTTCGACATTTTTTCGAGCGCGTGGACTAAGCTACAATTTAAGCAAACAAATATATGATAATTTCTCAAATAGTGGCTTAGTTCATAACGGCCTCAAAGTTTTGCAATATCTATAAATCTTTTTAAAACTGTCCGCTGTAAACCGCGTTAAAAACCATAAAACTATTGAAAACGCTCGGACAGAATTGTTTTTTTTAATGCATTTAGTTAAAATGACCCATTAAACTAGGAAATAAAACTAAAATTTCGCACTTTAGACGGGCTATGGTCAGGATTTTTTTTCGGGTCTAGTCCCTCCCTCTTACCCACCACTGCAACTCCTGTAAGCTAGAATCAACAGCGGCACACAATGAAATGATACTGAGCGGTGAAGCTCAGGCATGTCCCGGGGAATCGCTTTAACTGTCTTGGATCCCGCAACGAGTTTAATCAGAAAGAGAAAAAGGAGGAGTTAGAAAATGAATAGTTACACTTCCCTCCAGAGCAAAGCGGGAGACAAAATGATGTAAAGAGGCTATAGCCTAATTAAATGACAGATTTGTAACTAGAGAAGCCAGCTGCAAAAGCACCGCGGATCAATTTAAGGGTCCTAAGTGAGCTGTTGAATTTGATTCCAATAGTAGGTATGGCAAAAGCGCTTAAACGCACGGAAGTTGTTCCTTGTTGCCACAAGATCCGTATAACAAACTACTCCAGATATTGGTTGCAAGCTGTTTAACATAATATCTCGCTGATTTTGCCAGAGATCACACTCCCACAGGATGTGGTGAGCAGTTTGTTCATATTCGTTACTGGAAGTTGAGCATAGACATATGGCCAGGATTTGTAGGTAATAAACAGCGAGTAGCGGGTCAGATATTTCAGGGTTCCGTACCTAAAAAAATTGCACTATTGTCACTGTACTGTTTTATCCATGGATATTTTTAACGGTATTTGTGTTCAGTAATATTCAAGTTAGTATATGATTTCACTTATATACTTCCCAGTAGCTATTAACAATTATCAGATTACTATCAGAGATGGCATGAATCCCCAATTACATGTATTGTAAAAATAATTGTGTATCGTGGTGACCCACTTTATTCCCATCAACAAAGAATAAACTATATACAGACGGACTTGTAGGCGTGGTTGGTAAATGCTTGCCTTTCACGCCGTAGGTCGAGGGTTCGATTCCCCACCAGGACAGATATTTGTGCACATGAACATATCTGTTTGTCCTGAGTCTCGGTTATTTACTATATAAGTAATGTATCTACAAAAGAAAATTAGTATATGCAGTATACAACATGTAACGTAATTATCGCAAACCCTCAAACACCCCAATTAGAATATTATGTTGTAATCATTTCTTTCATTCATTCATCACTGAATTTTTGATTTAACATGTATATGCACTGTTATTTACTGAATTAGTTTCTTGGAATAAAGTTTATTTTTTTATTTTGTATTGAATGATGGTATTTGTATGAATAAAAATAAAACTGCGATTTTAAAAGTCTTATTACTTTGACTTCATTTCAATCTGTTTTGACTGTACAGGGTTAATATGACAATAATTTCCTATATTAAAAATGATATTTAAATCGATTCAGGAAACGATTCTGAACAAACTATTTTCAGGATGTGCGTTAATTAAGTTACATGTTGTATATGTTATCTGGTTGCCATAGTACAAGCGCCGTTTAGTTTGCGATTAGATGGCGTGCAAACGCTCCTTGAAAGTTGCAATTCTGTAATAGGTCTCTTAAGAGGTCGGTGAGATTAAGAACCTAGGTGAGCGATCAGTACTATAAACAACTGACTTCCAAAGTGGTTCAATTACTTAGCGTCTTTGTGTTTCAAAGGGTACTTTAAGTTGTCGGTTCCGGTTGTATTCGTTTTTTTATCGACAACAGGCTATAAGCCACACTTGAACAACTCAGTTGTAATCGCTATTCCTTGAGCCAGATGCCTTCTGTAAAGCTTAATCAACACTGACATTGGGGTCATCATCATCATCGTATCAGCTGAAAAACGTCCACTGCTGGACAAAGGCCTCCCCCAAAGATCTCCACAATTGCCGGTCTTGCGCTATTCGCATCCAGCAGTTTCCAGCGACCCGCAAAAGATCATCGGTCCATCTTTTAGGGTATTGGGGTGATTACTGCCAATACAACAAAGTAAAGTAAAATTACAAGTAAATACATAAACTGTCCTTTTCTTACATTGTGTCTTAATATAAGTACCTACACCTATCTTCAACATTGTTCTGTATGCATCCTTACAGAATCCATAAAAGAACTCACATACTCGTTAACAGTTACGAGCACCAACAAAGAAAAGGAAATGAAGGTGCCATAACAACCCTCTCTTTACACTGTGACCTTAGGCGCTGCGAAAACATAGTAACGAGTCACAGAAATTACACCTCACAGAAGCAAAACTCTCTAGAATTAATTTTTACGTGATTTAAATAATATCCATGTAAAATAAATATCTATGTAAGTTTTTTAGTCTTGGTCTTGTATCAGAACTGAAGTATCGAAGTTGAGTTGTAAACAATGGTTTTTAATAGATAATAATTGTACGCAATGTAATTATTTAATTAATAAGATTTGACTCAGTTTTATTTATATAATTTAATAATTTCATTGATAAAATACGATCCAATTTCACTAATTTATTAATATCTAATGTTGTTATGCAAATAATATATCCCTTTGCATGCCGCTGTGTCGGCGAAACATGTTGATCTATGTAATTTTTAACAACCTTGTACCGTGTTTCTGGCAAATAAATGTGTTCTATTCACAAAAAGAAAAAAAAAAGAAAATATATATATATATATATATATATATATATATATATATATTAATATATATATATATACATATATATAAATATCTTGGGCAACTAACACACTGCCATCTGATCCCAAATTAAGCAGAGCCTGTACTATGACAACCAGGTAACTCATAAACGTACTTATATATTTTAAATACATACATGATAAACTACTCTCATAAAGAGAGCAAATAATGGTATTCATCACACAAATATTTTTTCTTCATGGGAATCTAACCCACGGCCTCTCGCTAAGCATTCATGGTCACTAAACACTAAACCAACAGGCAAGTCAACTAGTGCGAGTATTCAACATGGAATGAATTTGGCCTACGGCGTCCAAAATCAAGGAAAAATAGCCGCGAGCATTAACAAAGTGCACTAGTAGGTTTTTTTCTATTTTAGAGGGCGACAAACGAGCAAGTGGGTCACCTGGTGGTAAGTGATCACCACCACCCATGGAGACTCACAACCCGCAACGCACTCCCGACTCAGAGGTGTCGCGAGTGCATTGTCGGCCTTTAAGAGTCAGCAAACAAGGTAAGGCAAATGCCGGTACGTCCGGATTCCTTCGTTATCTTAATTCGATCGAACGGCAATCTAACACGACTAAATTGTTAGACCGTTCGTTATAGTCGGACACAAGACCGAAAGTTTTATGAGCCGAAAATACGCTTTACAAATAGTGATATCTATTAATCCGGCTGCCTAGACTACCTTCTCATTTTAATTCAGCGCTAACCAGTTCTACTTTCTTCAGTCATAGGTATGATGTGAGTGTGAGTGCTCGACAAGGAATAGAGTTAATTACTATTAACTTTAGTTACAAAGTTACTGCAAATGTACGCCGTTATTGTGATGCATATCAGAAAATGTACTGTAGATATAATCGAACCGTGTACTTCAAAAGTGAAACATGTGGCAGTACTTTACTTAATAAATAAGTTGATTGTGACTTTCTGTAACTTTAAAAATGAACTAGAATTCAAATAATTTTACAATGCTACTGCAAATTCCACATTTGAAATGAGTCTTTTGATGAGTTTATTTTACAATTTTGCAGATAGTTCAGGTCAAAATTTACCTTTGTTAATTTTTCGTGACTGATTTTAGGACTTTGCGATTTGAAATGATTGCGAAAATGATTTTGGCTCAAAGACTAGTAAAACAGAGACATGCTATGCAATAAGACAAAATACTTATTGCATAGCAAAACGGTTATCTCAAAATATTATAATTTTAGCACAATTTAAGTTCATAACGCATAGCTATTTATTTAAATTGGATTTTTTGAGGAAATAAATTTGTTTCGGGCACGTATCGAGCCAGAAATGCCGCTGCCGTGGCATGCTCACTTCACTCGTTTGGCCCGCGCCTAACCTTATCTAACCTAACCTACTTTTCAATTTGCAAAATATATTACAGTTACGCCCGAGTAAATTTGAAATGCAATCAGTATATTTGATATGAAAATGATTTAATTGGTGAATATAAATTAAATAATATCCCCTGCCAGTCCCTAAGCGATAGATAAGTAACACTTAAGTGGTCCCCGTGCTTTAAAGCGCACGTTAACCATATGAGACTGTGTGGTAAAGTCATGTCACGTGTCTCAAGTTGTTTGACAACTCTTGAGACTCGTGACATGAATTTACGTTACATTGTAAGTAAAGTCGTTAGAGTTCATGGAGGAGGTGCGATGTATTAAGGGGGTAGAAGATATTTCAAGTCATATACAGGGCATAGGTATGACAGTTTGCTAATTACGCTGCATAAAAATGAGCATATTATGTTGTATTTCAAATATGTCATGTTCACCCTAAAGGGAGCGCATTGTGCTTACACCCAATATGTGTTAACGATTTTTGACGAATCGTTTAAAAAGGGTTTGTTCCGCGTTCGCCTCGCGAAGTTTTGCCCCACATAAAAAATTCCGCATTCGCCATACATGTTGTTCCTTTTTAGCCCCAATTGTAATATTTATTTTAAATTTAATATTTTATTCCTGTGTCGTCCTATTTTCCTTTCCTTATTCGGCTCGAATACTTTTTGTGTCCAAATTAATAGAATTTTAGTACAGACAGCATGCAAAGTTTTTGAAGACAATAATTATTCAATCATAAACTAGGTAGGATACTATGGTAGACTTAGTGGTGGCCTACTTGTTATTGGAGAAACACAGGTTGAAAACTATGATAAATATTATGATTAAAATATGGTATTAAAAAATTGACAAAGATACTTATACATTTCTAACTTCCTGCATATAATAGATCAGTTCCACCCGTACAACAAAATACCGCCTTACCCGTTTAATATTTGACTTGAATGGAAACCAAAACCACATATTTTGGCCTAGCTGTGTATATTATCTAACCAAAGCACCAACAGGTCTTTCATAATAATATTATAACACGTTTTAATTGTCTAACCATACTTTGGTTGGTACTATAAAGTAGGGCGAAACAGGAATCAAATTTAATATGGGGCAAAAGAAGAATTCTTTGGAATGTAGGACGAAAAAGTGGGGCAAATGTGGAACAAACCATTTTTTTAATACTTTAACTGGTAGATTATGATTTTTTAATCGAATGTTTTGTTTGATGAATCAGAAAGAATTTAAGACTGCACGTGTGGCGCAGCGGCTAAGACAGTCGCCTCGTCACTTCATGTCGCGGTTTCGAGTCCCGCACCGGACAACTATTTGTGTGACCCATAAATAGTTGTTCTGAGACTGGATGTAATTTGTGTCCGTTTATTATATGTTTGTAAACTACCCCGTGACACAGGAATTAGATTCCCGAGTTAAAAAAAAAAACAAAAAAAAAGCAAAACAAAAGAATTATAACAGTTTATACGTGAGGAAATATCGAAGGATTATTAATAAATCAATGGTTTATGCTTCATATTTTCCAAGCTGTGTTCTCTTTGAACTGTGAAAAGTTTCACAATTCAGAACTGGCAACACTGGGAAATAGCTCGTTAGAACTTACAATGGTTTCCATACAGTTGTTGTAAGTTCTTATTTTATACCGATATAAGCGCTACTTACTCCAGACCGGAAAAGTCCCGGAGAACTGGTCCGGGAAGTTTTACTTAAACGAGATCTCATTAGCACTGGGGTTCGAATAATCTACCCTACTCCAATCACTTATGGTTCTAAATTCATTGCGATACGTATATTTAGATTTTCTGCTATTCAAATCCTAAACTACAACAACTACTTACATATATTTGAATTCAGATTGATATTCATATTTAGATAAGTAATAAAGCAGGTTTACTAATTTTATAGCATTATTCGCAATGCAAAGCGTTTATCTAATCTCAAAATTTAATAATTTGAAAGGTATTATCAATATGATATGATCTTTCACATGCAACTGTGAGCATATCAGTCGGCCATGTTTCTAGAAAACAAAGCCGATAGATAATACCTACATCCTCCGGAAGGGTGTTAGCAAGGGAATCCTAAATTTGATCTGCCAACGTGTATCGTTCGTAGCTTAACGCAGAGCGCCTACCCCGGATTGGTAGATGGTGCAGGTTCGAGACCCGCCGGACGATAAAATTTATGATTTCCCATTTTTGAGATTAGATAAACGCTTTGCATTGCGAGTAATGCTATAAAATTAAAATTTAATAACATATATTTAGTACAAAAAAAAATATGTCTATGCACTAATCATCACAACATTAGTCGGCAATTAATGTGAATCAATTTAACAAGAATCTAATTACATTTAGAAAGGATGAATGAAAGGAGATAGACAAAAGAAGTATACCTGCCTTGTGTGAATGTTACAACCGAAAGGGGAAGCCTCGTAGAACATTTTCTGACGAAATCGGAAACGTTCTCAAGAAAGGCCAGGTCAGAAGTACCTTAAACTGGCGAGCATGTATGAAGAATCTAATGACAGTAAACGAGGCAAAAGAGGTGTGCAAAGATTGTGACAAATGGAAAGCCGTTGTCTCTGCCTACCCCTCTGGGAAACAGGCGTGAGTCTATGTTGACTACATTAATCACCATTTCATCATTTTCATCATTACAGCTAAATAAGTCCACTGCTGGACACGCCTCCCTCAAGAATCATCTTGGGGGGATATGCCATAATCGCCACGCTTGGCAAGCGGGTTGGCGATCGCAGTAAGATGGTCATAGTAATCAGAAGGAAGCTGCTGCACGTCCTCTGGTAGATATTCCCTCGGGTCGACTTCTACGCCCCCCACGGGATGAGATGGGGTGATGATATTCTGATTCTGATATTTGTCGCCGTCACCACACAGCAGAATCACCATTTAATATATAATAATGTCCTACTGTCATTTGACAGTAGGACATTATAATATAAATAATATAAATTATAATATAAATAATTTTATACAATAGCGGCTATTCTCATTCGCAAATATTATAGTGCACTAGTGACCAAATGAGCAAACACAGGTGGACTCTCTATTTTCTCTCTATTTCAAGTAGTTTTGTGTCACTGTTTGTGTTATCTTTATATAACTTAGTCACAAGTAAGCAAGGCAGAGCTACATTTAAAAATAAGTCCTATATATGAAGATACTATGCATAAAAATTCATGGGAATAGCATATAAAATTGTAATTTTTTTTTGTATTATAAGTACGCATTGCAAGGCGTAAATCTATTCTCAAAAATGGAAAATCATTAATTTAATCGCCCGGCGAGTCTCGAACCAGCACCATTTACCAATTCGGGGTAGGCACCTTGCTTTAAGCTACGAACAATACCGCAGATGATACGCACTAGCAGATCAATTTTAAGGTTCCCTTGCCATCTGGCTTTGGTTTCTAGAAACATCTTAAATTTGATTTGGCAGTGTGTATCGTTCCAAGCTTAATGCAGAGCGCTTACCTCGGATTGTTAGATGGTACTAGTTCGGGACCCACCGGAGATTCATGGTATCGACGGTGTATTATCAACTGTCTACTAATTACTACAAAAAACACAAACATCAACTATAATTTTAGTTTATAAAGTTCAAATTTGCGTGTTTCATTTAACGTAGTTAGAATATATTGACTCTTCACCATCGATATCCCCTTTTGAAGAGTTTAAGTTATTTGTGCAAGCTAATATCTAATTGTCCGAAAAAAGCGGTAATTGAATCCAAAGCTAACCGTAAACGCCATAATGCAAAGAAACTAATAGCCAGTAATAATTACATTATACGACTAATATATACTTAACAAAAATTCAGGTAAAAGATATTTTCGATGTGGTTGTTACGTCTGCGGAGCGCCTAAGAGAACTTCCTCAATAATCACCTTAAGCTGTCATAAATTTGACGACTCCATTTTGAGATCCCATCCAATGGAGTGGACATAGATTGGCACGGTACGTCCGTTTAGTTGATTCTTTTCTTTGATCTTTATCCAAGAAAATTCTTTGCGACATTTGATCATTTCTATTTATTGCTTGCAAAAATTTTTATGGAATACTTCTAGAATTGTATAAAGGACGATTGATTATGCCTTAGACACTTAGAAGAACATTCAAAGTTCAGTTGTAAAGATCTAGTGTATTGGCCACGTTTCTTTTTCACAAACTATTCATACAAATATAGACATATAAAAAAAGTGTTTATCTTAGACTATTACCTACTATTACTACGCACCTACGACGCCCTTAAAGATTTTTTAAGGATAAATTGTAAGTTTGTATTGTATTGTATCGATAAAAAATGATGTATACATAATTTTTTATACAAACTTACAATTATCTACTTAACGCTTTATTATTGTTATTATGCTATATTATAGTTTTTATTATATTATTATATATTATAGTTATTAAGCTATATTATTTTGGGATGAATGGCTATGTCAACAAGCAAAATTGCCGAATATGGGACCACCAAAACCCACATGAGGTTCACCAGGTTGCTATGCATCCACAAAAAGTTACTGTTTGGTGCGAATTTTGGTCCGGTGGCATCATCGGTCCGTATTTCTTTGAAAACGACCATGGCGAAGCCATCACCGTCAACGGCGAGCACTACTAACAGGTCAATGATAAACATTAATTTTTGCCTTGAATTGAACGATATGAATGTAGCTGACAAGTGGTTCCAGCAAGACGTGAGGCTAGCTAGAGGCTACGTGCCACACAGCGAACGACACGATGGAAATTCTGCATGAACGGTTTGAGGGAAGGGTTATCTCTCGCAGAGGTGACGTGAATTAGCCACCAAGATCGTGCGATTTGACCCCGTTAGACTTTTTCTTGTGGGGTTTCCTGTAGTCACAAGTCTATGCCAATAAACCGCAATTGACTAAAGCTCTAAAATTCAACATAACGCAGGCTCAGTTTCATTTATGCAGTAGAGTCATAGAAAATTGGACCTCTCGGATCCGCGCCACTGTTCGAAGCCGCGGCGGATATTTAAACGATGTCATATTTCATAAATAATGGGATTAATATAGGCCTTTCGAATGAAAAAGAAATACGTTTATATCTCACACACAGCTTGTTTTATTCAATTTCAACATCGGCCCGTCCTTGTTGAAATAACCTTTATTAGGTATTAATGTCATTCTTTATTTAAATTATTTATTTAATAATGCTACTGGCCATATAAGCCGCTATCGGAAAACCAGTTGTGCGGCAGTATCAAATATGTGTTGCCAGAACTGGTCCCTTTTAAAAGAATATGAATTTTTATATTTTCCTTCAATAATTTATACTAAGGCAATTTGAACCCATAACATACATTTGAATATACTTGTCAATTTGCATGTCTAGTTGACAGAATGTTCATATCATTACGCTTAACTATTCTACCGTGAACACTGAACAGTTGTGTAATAATCCTTGTGTATTTTATCCATATTTACTAACTACTATGAATTAATTTCCACTTGACATTGATGAAATCGTTGATAACGTGGAATGCCATTATTAAAGCAGAATTGGAATACAGATGTAACCTCCAAATACATTTTGTAAATTGTGTCCAAAAATTATCTGTATATTTGTATGTATTTACAAAAGCAACATGGTATAATATAAACCAGATAACTGATATATGACATAATAATATTATGTCATATATCAGTTATCTGGTTTCTGTGGTCCAAGATCTGCTCAGTTTGGGCCGTGTGTGAATAATGTCCCAGGATATTATAAAATAATTACAGAATTGTATTGTATCACGTTCTTTGGACCTTTAAAGAATCCATAGATACAGAATTAAATGAATTATGAATAATACCGATTCCACGACGTATTTAAATGCAAAAAAAATTATATTACACCATAAATTTCATTCTTTTTTTAAATTAAAAATATGTAAGCTTGTTGAATATTTATCAATATGATTTTTATATAAAAGGCATTTTCACGGCTAACTTGATTCCTGGTATATAGATTTTTGTTTCTATTTGTGTAAAATACCATAATATTTTTTATTTATTAAATTAATAAATATTTGTTTTGATTTGGGGTTCGCTTAAATATATTGTCATACTTCGATACTACATATTTCGAATAATTTTATTATCGTTGTCACAAATATAAGCATCGGATATTTTGCAGTCGTCATAAACAAATTTAGAGAAAAAAAAACGGGCCAAGTGCGAGTCGGACTCGCCTATGAAGGGTTCCGTAACAGCAAGTATGTCAGTTAATAAATGAAAGCAAATTGCGGTTTACGATTTATTAAAAAAAACTACTTGCTAGATCTCGTTCAAACCAAATTTTGTTGTTAGTTTTCATGGTAATGTACATCATATATTTTTTTTAGTTTTATCATTCTCATATTTTAGAAGTTATTTTCTTCGTACCCATACATGTGGGGTGTCTATGGATAGGTCTACAAAAATGATATGGAGGTTTCTAATATCATTTTTTACCATATTATATACCACTTCCAAAGTGGTAAAATGAGTGTCGTCCCCCCGACACAAATTTTACCACTTTGGAAGTGTCTCTCGCGCAAACTATACAGTTTAGAAAAAAATGATATTAGAAACCTCCATATCATTTTTGTAGACCTATCCATAGACACCCCACATGTATGGGTACGAAGAAAATAACTTTTTTGAGTTTCAGTTCTATGTACCTATATCCCCCAAATGTTCTTTTTCTATTTTTGTATAAAAATCTTAATGCGGTTCACCGAATACATCTACTTACCAAGTTTCAACAGTACAGCTCTTATAGTTTCGGAAAAAAGTGGCTGTGGCATACGGACGGACAGACAGACAGACATGACGAATCTATAAGGGTTCCATTTTTTGCTATTTGGCTACGGAACCTTAAAATGTGGATCGCTTTTCCGTTCATAGATTATGTATAGTAACACATAGAAATGGAGACAAGTTTACATAGTCGCTTCAAAAATGTCTCACATTTCTCGGTCGTCATTTCCATCATCTCGAACCGCTGTGGAGAATTTAATTAATTGTAACAGTTGGCTCCGTTCGGGACGACAAAGTTTGTGTCATTATCTATTCTCCATATTTCTTTAATTTATATATTATTGATAAGTGCCTTCATACATATATGTATAATAATTATTATTTATTTATTTACTTCATGGTTTACAGGATGTTTAGGTTTAAAAAATATGTACAGCATGCGACGCCTTTAGCAAGGCATTTAAATATTAAGAAAACATCCACAGTAAATAGAATGTTTTCTCTTTATATGCTCTTGTATCGCCTAGGAGAAAAAAAACCAATAAATAGTTTAACGAAAAAGTTGGCTTTAAATATTTCTTTCTAGACTAAGTAGTTGAGCCTCTGAGACGGGCAAAGAATAGGGCAACATTCCTCAAGAAACTATTGACAAATTAATTATGTATATGGTTCAAGTTGTCACAATGGCAACTATGATTGATACTGCAATATATCTATTTTTTCTTAATTTATAAATAGATAGTTTTATTTTCTGTCTAAGTCAGTAAAACAAAACTCTCTACATTTTCTGAAAGTTACAAAAACTGCCATTCAAATATGTGCAGACGCCACATCAAGGTACTCCAATCTGTCAAATAGACCCGATTGAAAGTGAATCTTATGTTTTTGTGATAAAGTTGAAAATATTGGGGTAGCTGGATGTGCTGGCGTCTGTGCCATAGTCATATTCTTATCTTTGAACAAATATGGTGTTAAGTATATTTTAAGAAGTGTAATTTTGTGTAGTCGAGTTTACAGTACAGTATTTATACAACACTTTCTCTCGGAATGTATGCACATAATATTTTGCATTTCCATACAGCATAGCAACGATGATAGTATTCTGGGAACGTTCCACGGTTATAGAAATGAATGATTTAGATTTTTTAGTTTTAGAATTTTTGTATGGATTAGTTTTTAATTATGTAAATCACTTTTTTTTAAATTACATATACAATTATACATGTTATTTAATAATAAAAGGAACATATAAATATAATTCGATAAACGAGCTAAACTTGAAAAAAATGTAAATCACATAAAAAAAGGTTTTTATTCACGTAGACTTAAAAAAAACCCTTGTAAATAGTCAGAACATGTTTGTAGTAATACAGTTGTATACATTATTATTTCTAGTAACATAGATATTTAGGTACACATTATATGAAAACATTTATAAAATTTATTTTGTTATAGCAATGATATTTAGCTAACTCGTATGAAGTTATTGTCAAGAGATTATGTTTAATTATCTAGTTTAAGTCTAATATTTTTACTACATATTGTCATATATATTTTATATCCGCTTAGATAGTATCACAGCCGCCATTTATAATTTTTTTGATTATATTATACTTTGTCACTTATACTACGTACTTTGGTTTGATCAGAGTTGGCTTCTTATGGCATACGTTATGCCATAAAAAGCCAACTCTAAGGGAAGAGGTCATTTTATTATTTCACTTTTGGTAAGCAATTCTTTTTTCAATCATTATAAGTTAAGTTTAAACCACGAGAATATTTACATAAGTATCTACTTTCTTTGTATTAACAGTAGAAAAAATGTGGTATAAAATTTTCTTTTCTCAGTGACCCTATTAAATTAACGACTCTACTTTCGATAAAAATATTTTAGAGGTAACTTTTAAAGTACCACTCCATTACTCATTTTATACCCAGATGCGATAATTTATAAAACGAGGTATTTGGAGGCCAAGAAATTATGACTCAAGAGATTTATTAAAGCTTTTATCTTTTAGCTATTTACTTTTGTAAATCAGTCTCACGGGAAGTGTAACATTAAAAAGAAAACTTTCTTAATGGTATTTTTTAAAGTTCCAATATAAAAACAACTCCATTCATTTTATAATCTCGCATTAGAATGCAACTAAATAAAGTTTCACCTTTTTCTTTAGAGGTTATTAAATATATTATTAGATCTTAAAGTTAAGTTATAGATAAGTCTGGTAAAGTGCTTTCGAACGCGGTCAATCTACACATACGTGGCGTTTAATATAGTACCATATAAAATAGGTAGAGCGGAGCTTTCTTTCTTTCTATGGTGAGCTTGTCTGAGGTATTGCCGTCATCTTACACAATATACTCCAAGTAATAGCATTATAGTGTTAATGTTTATCAGATTGGGTATAATTAAAGTCACAAAAACTTATCCGCGTCTGTCTAGTATGCAAACTTGTTTTTTTTAAAGCTCAATTATAATGTTGATAAGTTTTCTTTGAGAGGCGTGTACAGGTGTCCAGCGTGCGGAGATAGAATAATTTTAAGTCAATTACCTAGCTTGGTCAATATCCAATGCCGATAGAAATAAAAAGTATGTTCCTATTTTTTAATATTAAATCTATTAGGTTTATCAAAATAACTATGACAAGAGAAATATTTACTTTATCTTGCAGAAAAATAATATTATTAAATTAATAACTGAAGCATAATCTTTGGGCCACTGTTTATGAAAATTACACGAACGGAGAAGGATGAAAGTTATAGTTTATATGGAGAAAAAGTGCAGAAAGTTCATATATATATATATATATATATATATATATATATATATATATATATAAATAATATGCATTAAAAATAAAAAAAGCTTGAGAGGTGTCAAGGGACACCCGGATGGAACGAAGTTATTTCTTATTATTTATTATGTAACAAAAACCTGTATGCACTCAACAAAAATAATCGCGACACCACACTGTTCAATGCGAAATATAAATGAAAATATCTGACTTGCTTTCTATAAGAGAGAGAGACAGACAGAGAAACATGCGCACGCCGCACAGCTGCAATAAGTGTCGTGGCAACTTTTCGTAAGATTTTTTCCGTCTAGCCCCCTTTCACAACGCGCGATAAGGAACTTCGTTCCAATAAAATTAATGAAAAACACACACACTACCATGCGTTTAATACTCACCTACACAGGTGGTCAATTCGATATCAATATCTATGCCTTACTGAATATCAATTATAATCACAGAGATCTTTTTAAAAATAGAACTTAATAACGTTCAAACTTAGAACTCAATTTACCTATTATGTTCGAATGTCAAATAATGGTGAACTATTAGTTTTTATTATAATAATAGAGTTTATTCTTTGTTACAAATGTAGTGACTCAAACCAATATACTTCTGAAAATAAACTAACATAAAGATAGCTTCTCTTTTATTTTCCATGTAACCAGTTCAATATACATTTTCATATTTCGAATTTATTGTTAGTATTTCCCTTTCATCTGTGGCACATCCCTTTATGTAATTTAATTTACTTGGAGCAACACTGGCCTAATAGGCACAAGGAAAAAAGCTCAAAGACTATGTAGTGGCACAAAAAAATCAATTACTTAACCAAGACTATGGATGTTGTTTTTAGAGTTCCGTAGGTCCGTATAAAAGAAATGGAATTGTACAAATTCTCGTGTTTTTAATTTGGAGCATAAGCAGTGAAAACCTACTGCAATTTCACTGTTTGAACTTGCAAATAAAATGCTATAAACTAAATAACCTGCACCAGGGCAGTCTTTGGGGTTCAAATCTAGCCTCCGTTTAGTCACTGATGTGACTCACTGTGGAGATGCGTGAGAGGGTCGATTTTAAAGGACAAAGGCATAAGCGTAAAACATCACTACGCAGTAATTTATAATGCACCAGAGTAAGTGTCTAAAAAGAGGTGCACCCCATGTTCCCTTATTCTTGTAATCCGAAATGACAAATTTACGTCCTATCCGAGGCATAAGCGTAAAAAATCACCATAATCAAGACCTCCGGCTGCTGCTGGTGGTTTCTCCTGCTAAAAAACCCTTATTACACTTTTTGCCTAACCCAGGAGTTCCCAGCACCACAATATTTTTGGCTAGCGCTAAAGCAACGAGGAAGTCGAAAACAACTAAATCATCTATCACAGATACGTGGGAAAAATTGCAATCATAAATAATCAAAATGAATACTCACCCAATTGCACCAATTCCAGTCTCTTGTCTGTGACAAAATGCCACGGAAACGCTTTGCAGAAGCTGGCAACCCCAATCTTCAGATCTGTCACTTTGGTAGAAGAAGAAACTGTCGCTGTCTCCGTCTGTTCACAACTGTCTTCTCTTGATTTTTGTTGTAACGGCACTGCATTTATTTCATACCTAAAATATAAAAGAATGTGAAAAATTTGTTTCCACAAAGAACTAAACAAAAAAGGTTTGATACACATTTTTTTTAAAGCTTAAAAAAGCGCTTCTAAATTTTAGTCAGGACATGTTTGTAGTATGTAACTACATAGTTAAGTAAAGATAATTGTTTCTAGGTTTCTAGATATTTGGATATGCGGTTTTACTTTACCTTAATTAAGTTAAATTATCGGAATTTATCGTTTTAGACATACTTTACTACATCTTGTCTGATTGGTTATGTCTTTTATTAAGGTAAGAAATAAATATTATCATTATGGCCGCCCTTGTGCTTATAACGATAGTCGCGCTTGTATGCTGCCAACACACCGGAACCTCTGCTCCCCAAGTGCGAAGACCCAGTGAAGCAAACTCCGCGGGGGACTTTACTACGGGTTTCAACACGGCCCAGTTGAGACCGTCCGGCGAAACATACTCAAAGGGGCATATACGCGAGATTTGTCTGAATAAACTGATAAATCGTAAAAGTACCATTTTTTTTTTGTTAACGCCAGTGATTTACCCATGTGATGGTTAATCGATTCCTTACATAACACCTGGAAGCTTTCATGTTGAGGGGAAGGGTTACCCCTCTATCTCCGATGAGTTCGGGACACTTTACTCATAACCAAACATTGCCGGCAATTCTGTCTTTTATACAAGGCTATGTCCATTACATAAGATAAATATAACCCGATATAGGCTGTGGTAATCTTCTTTTTATTATTTGCCATAGGCATTATCTACCAGTCAACCTTTGGGTGGTGCAGAAAGACTACGGTAGATGCACTAAAATTGACAAATATAAACTTAATAGTTTCCTTTTTATGGTATTATTATACTATAGCCACTATATTTTAAACTCTATAGGCTTGTAATAAAGTTGAACAACAATCAATTGGAAACATACCTATAACCTTATAAATGCTTAGAATAATGTTTCTCTTTTACTAACACTAGGTTAAGACTTTTACTAACAATATATGGAAATTTATTCTGAAATAAATGATTAATAATAATAATTAATATAATCGGGGGCACTGTTCAGTTTAATAGATAAATCAACTTAAGCTCCCTGAGTTTGATCTACCATTTATATTACACCTTGTACAACCAAACAAAATGAAGACCTAAAAGTTGTTTACATACAGTGCCCTGAATAACAAAGCTTTGATGTACAAGAACAAATCTAACGAAAACAAACCCATAACCATCTCGATAATCAAGAAAACAATGTCAGTTTGTTCAGTTGTATTTATTTTAATCGTAATACTATTAAACCCAATCACAATTGGGAATTCTTTAAATCTCAGCAAACATTCCGTGCTATTTATTTCTCTGTTCACAATGGATGAACAGTGATCGTAATCTTGATAGAATGAGTAAACATTACGTCGCCCCAACGGAGTGACCGACCGTCCGAATAGAGTTTATAATAGAGTCTTATTATTTAGGACATACGGTTCAATTTGAAATGAGCAGTGAGCCAATGGCCACTCTAATAATTGATGATTATCTAAATTTTTTACAAGGTTTAGATTTAGAAAAGATCTTCTTGAATAGGACTGTTTCATGAACATTTAGAAAGCGAGGTAAGACATAGCGTGAGCAAGTACCCCGACTGACTAAGTTAGTTTTTAACATCAATACTACAGAAAAATCTAAAATTTTATTAAACAATAGAACTATTAGTAAATCAGGAGTAAAGTCATAAATTACGGCATTTTCATGTAGTAAAGAATCACTCGATATCAGTCAGGTGAAAATACCTATCTCCGTTTTAATTATATACGAGTATAACCGACTTTATAATAGTATGAGGTTTATTCAAACATTTCAATTAAGTTTAAACAAAATCCGTGTTTTTATCTTCTGATTAGCAGAAAAAAGTTAATAATTGCCCCCTTTTTTGTTGTGATAACGAAATATGGAAAATAGAGCGAGGTAACGAAATATGTAAAATAGAGCGAGGTAACGAAATATGGAAAATACCAGCGAATAAGCCTTTTTTTCTGATTCCTGCAATATATATATATAACTCATTTCCGGCAAAAAATTTTAGATACGACTTTTCAACTATATGCGGCAGATTGTATTGCCCATAATAATTGTTAAGTGTCTGCGTGTACTTTTTATCCATGAATTACATGTTCGTAAAGTTCACCGCCTGACATGTACATACGCCAACACATCCAGCTACCCCAATCTGTCAAATTCCTTTTATAGATTTTCAACTTTATCACAGAAGTATAAGGTTCACTTTCAATTGGGGAAATTTGACAGATTGGGGTAGCTTGATGTGCTGGCGTCTGTACGTTGTCATGTGACATCAAGGTGACGGAACCCGTTATCTATAAGGCGAGGCTGGTAAATGCTTACTTTTCACGCCGCAGGTCGTGGGTTCGAATCCCACCCAGGACAGATATTTGTGTGCATGAATATAAATAAAATAAATAAATAAAATAAAAACGGTTTTTATTCACGTAGACTTTAAAAAAGCGCTTGTAAATAGTCAGAACATGTTCGTAGTAATATATAATTAATTTATAATTATTTCTAGGCATTCTATTTAGGTACACGGATTGTAGGAAATAATATGTATGTTTATCCTGGTCTGGATGTTTTTATCTGTATAAGTATGTATTTACAATAGAAAAATACTTAGTATACGTAATATATCAGTTATTCCATAGTAAACACGGCTAGATATCAAGCTATACATTTCCAAATTAAGGTGACCTGTCATTGTATGGAAATCCTATACAACGCGATATCAGCTTATACTGGAAATGAATAGCTTGATGTGTAGCCGAGTGTACAAACTCTGCTTAGTTTGGGAACAGATGGCCGTGTCTGAATAATGTTCCAGGGCATTATATATTTATTTATATAGACTTCCCTAGTAAATATATTAGTTACTGGCAAAAAAAAATTAAACCAAATGAAATTCGTAGTTCGTTATTTGTGACTAACATTGTTTGTGAAGAGAAATAAACCGATTATTGTTATTGTTTTCTGTGAATAACAATCAAATTCAGGGAATGAAAATTCCTTAATTTTTTATTCTCGTCTTTGTATTATATTTCTTGAGAACGACGTTATAATTATTTCTTTTACAACTGACACTCTATATTCTCTCGGGAGTACGCAATTACCAAAATATCAGATTACTTTGATGAGACTGGTTCGCAGAAAGGCGGAATTTTACGAACGGCTTTTATTAAAATATCAATGGCGTAGAAAATATAAAATTACAACAAGAGAATATTTATAATGTTGTATTAACAATTGTTCAAAAGCTTGATTATTTGGAAGCCAATTATACTGAAATAAACGGGCCAACTGAGAGTCGGACTCGCCAACAGAGTTATCTAGTTAGTTATCTGCCAATTAAATATACTAATAAGAGTGCTCTTCACAATATCA
Organism: Pseudoips prasinana; assembly: GCA_951640165.1. NCBI lineage: Eukaryota > Metazoa > Arthropoda > Insecta > Lepidoptera > Nolidae > Pseudoips > Pseudoips prasinana. The sequence goes on along the minus strand of OX621249.1, from coordinate 9,916,194 downwards.
CAGCTACAGTGATCATCCGGAGGGAGATCGTCTCAGTTCCCGGAGCCATCACCCACATCACCGAGACGGTAGGCAACCGTGGTGTTTTTAGTGGGTAGCCCACGGAGATTCCCACATACCCCGTAGTCTCCCCAACTACGGGGACCTATAAAAGGTTTCCACCACGTTAAGAAAAAAAAGCTGGTCAAACTAGTCAACTACGCAGGACATCATATTCTGGCACAGGAGTATGCAAAAACGAGTGGTGCCATTTATTGACATAACCATTCAAACTAGATGTAGTAAAATATAACTCATCATCATCATTATCTCAGCCAAATGACGTCCACTGCTGGACAAAGGCCTCCCCAAAAAAAACTCACAAAGGAGTTGTGTCCATCATTTGGAGGGATATGCCATAGTCAATTTATTAGTATTATTTTAAATTATAATTTATTATTATTATCGCCACGCTAGAAAGACGGGTTGGCGATCGCAGTAAGATGGTCATAGTCCACAGAAAGACGCTGCTGCCCGTTCTCTGCTGGATATTCCCTTGTGTCGACTTCTACGCCCTCCACGAGATGAGATGGGGTGATGATATTCTGACATTTGCCTCCTTCTCTAGACAGTTATGTCTACAACTGTCTACTTAATATACCGGTTTTTTATTATTCTTACGGTTTTATAATCTAACATTTTATTTTATAGGCTATGCCATAACCGGTGCGTTCTTGTGATGCAATTTATTGATTGAAGTTGGCTGTTTCATTTAAATATATATTTTCCAACGCGACTTAAATTATTTAAAACATTGTAAGAATATTCATTTTATATGTAAAGACAAATATATCGTACGAAATATTCCGTTCCAATCCGACAAAAATTGGAAGGTTTATTGTTTTTACAGTTCCCGTTTTCATTAAATTATGATTGCAATTGCAGATTTTTGTAAAATAAATCTCATTTCATAATAATTTCACTGGGACATAAAATATTCATGCGGTGAACATTTTAAATGATTACTGGCAGGCGAATGATACTTAAAGATGAAATTTTCCGTTGAAATTTTAATATAATTTAATGACTATTTGAATTTTACGAAAACTTTTTTTTAAAATCGTGTTGTGTATAATATATTTGCATACTGTAAACTATAATGCTCCTTCTACAAAGAGTTTAAGCCATTTTATAAGATTGTCGTCTGGATCGTATTTTAATTTCTTTTTGCAATGCCGACTGAAATTCGGAACAAATAGTATTTCCTATTTATTTTGGTAAGTGAAGAATATAACGTTGAAAACTTGGCCTATGTTGGTAGTGCTCCTACCTACGAAGCTGGTGGCCCTGGGTTCGAATCCCGGTAAGTGCAAGTATTTGTGTGATGAGCACGAATATTTGTTTCTGAGTCATGGATGTTTTCTATGTATATAAGTATTTATCTATCTATATAAGTATGTATACCGTCACCTGATACCCATAGTACAAGCTTTGCTTAGTTTGGGGCTAGGATGATCTGTGTGACATTGTCCCTAGATATTATTATTATTATTAATCAAAATACAAAATCAATATTTAGTGTTAATTCCGCTAATTGTCAGTTTAATCATGCTGGGATGCAATTTGCACCGCCCTCCCGCCCGCAAAAATGTGCACATGCAAAGAAGGACAATATAAAAAGCAAATTACATGCGCCAGTACGATACCCAACACGTGTTTCGGTCCTCCACGGACCATTCTCAAGGGCTGCTAACTCGTCGAGTGCTCGAAGGAGACTAAAAGTCAACGAGGCGAGCGCTCTTTTATATACTACCAGCCGCATGGACAATTATTTCTAACTACCCCCAAATATTCGTAGTAAAGGAGATGAAACTAAATTTGTTTGGTCATTCAACAATGCAAAACTATTACTGCTATGTTTTAATATTTCTAATTGTTCCAACACACATAACCGGAAACTTTTATCACAATTATGTAAAATATTATACGTATTATTGTCGCCCAAGGAATGGCCAGTTTCAATTAAATGTTTGGCGTAATGAGATTTATCAGGATGGCCATTCCTATAAGCAGCTACATGTTCTTTATACCGTATTTCAAAATTTCGGCCTGTCTGACCTATATATACCGCGTCACAATCATCGCAGACCAACCTATACACGCCGGATTTCTTGCAATTTTCCAAATGATCTTTTCCATTACAAAGACGTCGTATAGTTTGGTCTGTCCGAAATGCAACGTGAATATTATTTTTACGGAGTAAATTGGCAATTCTATCTGAAATTGGGCCCATATAGGTCAGACTACCAACATATTTGTTAATACGGTCAGGGGGGCATGCATACAGTAAAGAGCGAACCCTACATCTCTGATTATTTTTAATCAAATTATCAATAATAGATTTAGGATAACCGTTTGATAACGCGATTTCATAAAGAATATTAAGTTCTTTTATGTAATTCTCATTAGACAAGGGGACCGACATTAACCTATGAACATAGCTGCGGAAGGCAGCTAGTTTATGTTGATTGGGGTGACAGGATGAAGCTGGAATAGCCATATCGGTATGTGTTGGTTTCCGATAAATTTGAAATTCTAATTTATTATGGACATTAGTGATGGTGAGGTCAAGAAAATTAAGGGATTTTTGTGATTCTAATTCCAATTTAAATTTTATTTTAGGGTGGAGATTATTTAATTTAGTAACAAATGAATCAATTTGACGTTTAGTACCAGACCAACAGATTATTATGTCATCAACGTATCTATAATAAAATAAAATGTTGGGTTCGCCCACTATATATCTACGTTCAAAATTATCCATAAATATCTCTGCCATTAGTGGACTTAACGGTGAACCCATGGCCAACCCTTCCTTTTGGCGGTAATATTGATTGTTAAAACGAAAATAATTTTGTTGCATGCATATTTTTGTGAGTTTAAGTAGATCATACATCTCTCCAGGATGTAACCGTTGTCTCTCAAAGTGTTCACCCAGAATATGTAAACATTCCTCATGAGGGATATTGGTAAATAAACTATCAACATCTAGGGACAGTAACTTAGCGGAAGATGGAATTTGAGTATCTTTAATTTTAGAAATTAAGTCTAAACTATTTTTTAAACTGAATTGAGGTTGAAAAGATGATTTTTTACTTAAAAGGACGTTAAGTTGTTTGGCTAAATTATACGAGGGGGCACCAATATGAGAGACAACAGGGCGAATAGGAACGTTTGCTTTATGTGTTTTTGGCAACCCATACAAAACAGGTGATCGTGGGTTCATGGGGATAATATTTTTTAATTGATCTGGAGGGATGTAAGACGTACCCTTAATAGCATCTTTTAACTCAATCGTAAACTTTTTGGTGGGATCGGAATCAAGGCATTCAAAATCGTCACCCTGGATGACATCATTAACCTTCAGATTATAATCAATTCTATCCAGAATTACTACTGAGTTACCCTTATCAGCTTTTGAAATTACTAGGTTATTCTGGTTTATTTTGTCATTTAAAGAACGAAAAAGAATAGCTTCTGACCTACTGTGGATAACCGGTGTCTTTAAAGCTTTTTTGATTTGGACTGCTATCTGATGCTTAATGATGCCGTCCTGTTTACTTCTAAAGCAAGCAATTTCCGAGTCAACCGCCAAAGTTTCAAGGGATTTCTGGGAAGGCCTAGGTTGAATATTATATTTCAAACCTTTTTCTAACAAAGAAATTTCATTTGGTGAAAACTGAGTATTAGAATAATTTTTGACGCGGGGATAAAATGTATGCGTTGAAATCGGCAAATTATCAGAATGGTTGAAATTATCATTGCGGCTCTCCCGAGACAATCGCTCCAACTTCCGCGATTGTATTACATATTTTTCATGCACCTCTTTCGAAGCCAGATCCCTAGCCTTGTTATCTAAAATATCAAACTCCACGTTATGTAATTTGAAACTCAATTCGGTATATAATACTTTGAGGTGGAGCTTGATACCATCTCTAACAGAAAACCAATACTTGCATTCCTCATTCAACCATATCTGCTTAGCCTTCCTCAACGCTATACTACTAGCTCGGTTATGTGTGTTGGTACGCAAATTAATATAATGAGGTATTACATTCAATTTCTTACATTGTTGATTGAACCATACGTTTTGTGCTGCCAAACGGTGGAGTTTGGTTAGCTTGATGTAAAGTTTTGCCTGCTCAGCTATACTTGCTGACTGTAGATAAGTAATGGAATCAGGCGTTACTTTGCGGAAGTCCATAACAATCAAAATACAAAATCAATATTTAGTGTTAATTCCGCTAATTGTCAGTTTAATCATGCTGGGATGCAATTTGCACCGCCCTCCCGCCCGCAAAAATGTGCACATGCAAAGAAGGACAATATAAAAAGCAAATTACATGCGCCAGTACGATACCCAACACGTGTTTCGGTCCTCCACGGACCATTCTCAAGGGCTGCTAACTCGTCGAGTGCTCGAAGGAGACTAAAAGTCAACGAGGCGAGCGCTCTTTTATATACTACCAGCCGCATGGACAATTATTTCTAACTACCCCCAAATATTCGTAGTAAAGGAGATGAAACTAAATTTGTTTGGTCATTCAACAATGCAAAACTATTACTGCTATGTTTTAATATTTCTAATTGTTCCAACACACATAACCGGAAACTTTTATCACAATTATGTAAAATATTATACGTATTATTGTCGCCCAAGGAATGGCCAGTTTCAATTAAATGTTTGGCGTAATGAGATTTATCAGGATGGCCATTCCTATAAGCAGCTACATGTTCTTTTACCGTATTTCAAAATTTCGGCCTGTCTGACCTATATATACCGCGTCACAATCATCGCAGACCAACCTATACACGCCGGATTTCTTGCAATTTTCCAAATGATCTTTTCCATTACAAAGACGTCGTATAGTTTGGTCTGTCCGAAATGCAACGTGAATATTATTTTTACGGAGTAAATTGGCAATTCTATCTGAAATTGGGCCCATATAGGTCAGACTACCAACATATTTGTTAATACGGTCAGGGGGGCATGCATACAGTAAAGAGCGAACCCTACATCTCTGATTATTTTTAATCAAATTATCAATAATAGATTTAGGATAACCGTTTGATAACGCGATTTCATAAAGAATATTAAGTTCTTTTATGTAATTCTCATTAGACAAGGGGACCGACATTAACCTATGAACATAGCTGCGGAAGGCAGCTAGTTTATGTTGATTGGGGTGACAGGATGAAGCTGGAATAGCCATATCGGTATGTGTTGGTTTCCGATAAATTTGAAATTCTAATTTATTATGGACATTAGTGATGGTGAGGTCAAGAAAATTAAGGGATTTTTGTGATTCTAATTCCAATTTAAATTTTATTTTAGGGCGGAGATTATTTAATTTAGTAACAAATGAATCAATTTGACGTTTAGTACCAGACCAACAGATTATTATGTCATCAACGTATCTATAATAAAATAAAATGTTGGGTTCGCCCACTATATATCTACGTTCAAAATAATCCATAAATATCTCTGCCATTAGTGGACTTAACGGTGAACCCATGGCCAACCCTTCCTTTTGGCGGTAATATTGATTGTTAAAACGAAAATAATTTTGTTGCATGCATATTTTTGTGAGTTTAAGTAGATCATACATCTCTCCAGGATGTAACCGTTGTCTCTCAAAGTGTTCACCCAGAATATGTAAACATTCCTCATGAGGGATATTGGTAAATAAACTATCAACATCTAGGGACAGTAACTTAGCGGAAGATGGAATTTGAGTATCTTTAATTTTAGAAATTAAGTCTAAACTATTTTTTAAACTGAATTGAGGTTGAAAAGATGATTTTTTACTTAAAAGGACGTTAAGTTGTTTGGCTAAATTATACGAGGGGGCACCAATATGAGAGACAACAGGGCGAATAGGAACGTTTGCTTTATGTGTTTTTGGCAACCCATACAAAACAGGTGATCGTGGGTTCATGGGGATAATATTTTTTAATTGATCTGGAGGGATGTAAGACGTACCCTTAATAGCATCTTTTAACTCAATCGTAAACTTTTTGGTGGGATCGGAATCAAGGCATTCAAAATCGTCACCCTGGATGACATCATTAACCTTCAGATTATAATCAATTCTATCCAGAATTACTACTGAGTTACCCTTATCAGCTTTTGAAATTACTAGGTTATTCTGGTTTATTTTGTCATTTAAAGAACGAAAAAGAATAGCTTCTGACCTACTGTGGATAACCGGTGTCTTTAAAGCTTTTTTGATTTGGACTGCTATCTGATGCTTAATGATGCCGTCCTGTTTACTTCTAAAGCAAGCAATTTCCGAGTCAACCGCCAAAGTTTCAAGGGATTTCTGGGAAGGCCTAGGTTGAATATTATATTTCAAACCTTTTTCTAACAAAGAAATTTCATTTGGTGAAAACTGAGTATTAGAATAATTTTTGACGCGGGGATAAAATGTATGCGTTGAAATCGGCAAATTATCAGAATGGTTGAAATTATCATTGCGGCTCTCCCGAGACAATCGCTCCAACTTCCGCGATTGTATTACATATTTTTCATGCACCTCTTTCGAAGCCAGATCCCTAGCCTTGTTATCTAAAATATCAAACTCCACGTTATGTAATTTGAAACTCAATTCGGTATATAATACTTTGAGGTGGAGCTTGATACCATCTCTAACAGAAAACCAATACTTGCATTCCTCATTCAACCATATCTGCTTAGCCTTCCTCAACGCTATACTACTAGCTCGGTTATGTGTGTTGGTACGCAAATTAATATAATGAGGTATTACATTCAATTTCTTACATTGTTGATTGAACCATACGTTTTGTGCTGCCAAACGGTGGAGTTTGGTTAGCTTGATGTAAAGTTTTGCCTGCTCAGCTATACTTGCTGACTGTAGATAAGTAATGGAATCAGGCGTTACTTTGCGGAAGTCCATAACAATCAAAATACAAAATCAATATTTAGTGTTAATTCCGCTAATTGTCAGTTTAATCATGCTGGGATGCAATTTGCACCGCCCTCCCGCCCGCAAAAATGTGCACATGCAAAGAAGGACAATATAAAAAGCAAATTACATGCGCCAGTACGATACCCAACACGTGTTTCGGTCCTCCACGGACCATTCTCAAGGGCTGCTAACTCGTCGAGTGCTCGAAGGAGACTAAAAGTCAACGAGGCGAGCGCTCTTTTATATACTACCAGCCGCATGGACAATTATTTCTAACTACCCCCAAATATTCGTAGTAAAGGAGATGAAACTAAATTTGTTTGGTCATTCAACAATGCAAAACTATTACTGCTATGTTTTAATATTTCTAATTGTTCCAACACACATAACCGGAAACTTTTATCACAATTATGTAAAATATTATACGTATTATTGTCGCCCAAGGAATGGCCAGTTTCAATTAAATGTTTGGCGTAATGAGATTTATCAGGATGGCCATTCCTATAAGCAGCTACATGTTCTTTATACCGTATTTCAAAATTTCGGCCTGTCTGACCTATATATACCGCGTCACAATCATCGCAGACCAACCTATACACGCCGGATTTCTTGCAATTTTCCAAATGATCTTTTCCATTACAAAGACGTCGTATAGTTTGGTCTGTCCGAAATGCAACGTGAATATTATTTTTACGGAGTAAATTGGCAATTCTATCTGAAATTGGGCCCATATAGGTCAGACTACCAACATATTTGTTAATACGGTCAGGGGGGCATGCATACAGTAAAGAGCGAACCCTACATCTCTGATTATTTTTAATCAAATTATCAATAATAGATTTAGGATAACCGTTTGATAACGCGATTTCATAAAGAATATTAAGTTCTTTTATGTAATTCTCATTAGACAAGGGGACCGACATTAACCTATGAACATAGCTGCGGAAGGCAGCTAGTTTATGTTGATTGGGGTGACAGGATGAAGCTGGAATAGCCATATCGGTATGTGTTGGTTTCCGATAAATTTGAAATTCTAATTTATTATGGACATTAGTGATGGTGAGGTCAAGAAAATTAAGGGATTTTTGTGATTCTAATTCCAATTTAAATTTTATTTTAGGGTGGAGATTATTTAATTTAGTAACAAATGAATCAATTTGACGTTTAGTACCAGACCAACAGATTATTATGTCATCAACGTATCTATAATAAAATAAAATGTTGGGTTCGCCCACTATATATCTACGTTCAAAATTATCCATAAATATCTCTGCCATTAGTGGACTTAACGGTGAACCCATGGCCAACCCTTCCTTTTGGCGGTAATGTTGATTGTTAAAACGAAAATAATTTTGTTGCATGCATATTTTTGTGAGTTTAAGTAGATCATACATCTCTCCAGGATGTAACCGTTGTCTCTCAAAGTGTTCACCCAGAATATGTAAACATTCCTCATGAGGGATATTGGTAAATAAACTATCAACATCTAGGGACAGTAACTTAGCGGAAGATGGAATTTGAGTATCTTTAATTTTAGAAATTAAGTCTAAACTATTTTTTAAACTGAATTGAGGTTGAAAAGATGATTTTTTACTTAAAAGGACGTTAAGTTGTTTGGCTAAATTATACGAGGGGGCACCAATATGAGAGACAACAGGGCGAATAGGAACGTTTGCTTTATGTGTTTTTGGCAACCCATACAAAACAGGTGATCGTGGGTTCATGGGGATAATATTTTTTAATTGATCTGGAGGGATGTAAGACGTACCCTTAATAGCATCTTTTAACTCAATCGTAAACTTTTTGGTGGGATCGGAATCAAGGCATTCAAAATCGTCACCCTGGATGACATCATTAACCTTCAGATTATAATCAATTCTATCCAGAATTACTACTGAGTTACCCTTATCAGCTTTTGAAATTACTAGGTTATTCTGGTTTATTTTGTCATTTAAAGAACGAAAAAGAATAGCTTCTGACCTACTGTGGATAACCGGTGTCTTTAAAGCTTTTTTGATTTGGACTGCTATCTGATGCTTAATGATGCCGTCCTGTTTACTTCTAAAGCAAGCAATTTCCGAGTCAACCGCCAAAGTTTCAAGGGATTTCTGGGAAGGCCTAGGTTGAATATTATATTTCAAACCTTTTTCTAACAAAGAAATTTCATTTGGTGAAAACTGAGTATTAGAATAATTTTTGACGCGGGGATAAAATGTATGCGTTGAAATCGGCAAATTATCAGAATGGTTGAAATTATCATTGCGGCTCTCCCGAGACAATCGCTCCAACTTCCGCGATTGTATTACATATTTTTCATGCACCTCTTTCGAAGCCAGATCCCTAGCCTTGTTATCTAAAATATCAAACTCCACGTTATGTAATTTGAAACTCAATTCGGTATATAATACTTTGAGGTGGAGCTTGATACCATCTCTAACAGAAAACCAATACTTGCATTCCTCATTCAACCATATCTGCTTAGCCTTCCTCAACGCTATACTACTAGCTCGGTTATGTGTGTTGGTACGCAAATTAATATAATGAGGTATTACATTCAATTTCTTACATTGTTGATTGAACCATACGTTTTGTGCTGCCAAACGGTGGAGTTTGGTTAGCTTGATGTAAAGTTTTGCCTGCTCAGCTATACTTGCTGACTGTAGATAAGTAATGGAATCAGGCGTTACTTTGCGGAAGTCCATAACAAACAAAATACAAAATCAATATTTAGTGTTAATTCCGCTAATTGTCAGTTTAATCATGCTGGGATGCAATTTGCACCGCCCTCCCGCCCGCAAAAATGTGCACATGCAAAGAAGGACAATATAAAAAGCAAATTACATGCGCCAGTACGATACCCAACACGTGTTTCGGTCCTCCACGGACCATTCTCAAGGGCTGCTAACTCGTCGAGTGCTCGAAGGAGACTAAAAGTCAACGAGGCGAGCGCTCTTTTATATACTACCAGCCGCATGGACAATTATTTCTAACTACCCCCAAATATTCGTAGTAAAGGAGATGAAACTAAATTTGTTTGGTCATTCAACAATGCAAAACTATTACTGCTATGTTATGTGTGTTGGAACAATTAGAAATATTAAAACATAGCAGTAATAGTTTTGCATTGTTGAATGACCAAACAAATTTAGTTTCATCTCCTTTACTACGAATATTTGGGGGTAGTTAGAAATAATTGTCCATGCGGCTGGTAGTATATAAAAGAGCGCTCGCCTCGTTGACTTTTAGTCTCCTTCGAGCACTCGACGAGTTAGCAGCCCTTGAGAATGGTCCGTGGAGGACCGAAACACGTGTTGGGTATCGTACTGGCGCATGTAATTTGCTTTTTATATTGTCCTTCTTTGCATGTGCACATTTTTGCGGGCGGGAGGGCGGTGCAAATTGCATCCCAGCATGATTAAACTGACAATTAGCGGAATTAACACTAAATATTGATTTTGTATTTTGATTGTTATGGACTTCCGCAAAGTAACGCCTGATTCCATTACTTATCTACAGTCAGCAAGTATAGCTGAGCAGGCAAAACTTTACATCAAGCTAACCAAACTCCACCGTTTGGCAGCACAAAACGTATGGTTCAATCAACAATGTAAGAAATTGAATGTAATACCTCATTATATTAATTTGCGTACCAACACACATAACCGAGCTAGTAGTATAGCGTTGAGGAAGGCTAAGCAGATATGGTTGAATGAGGAATGCAAGTATTGGTTTTCTGTTAGAGATGGTATCAAGCTCCACCTCAAAGTATTATATACCGAATTGAGTTTCAAATTACATAACGTGGAGTTTGATATTTTAGATAACAAGGCTAGGGATCTGGCTTCGAAAGAGGTGCATGAAAAATATGTAATACAATCGCGGAAGTTGGAGCGATTGTCTCGGGAGAGCCGCAATGATAATTTCAACCATTCTGATAATTTGCCGATTTCAACGCATACATTTTATCCCCGCGTCAAAAATTATTCTAATACTCAGTTTTCACCAAATGAAATTTCTTTGTTAGAAAAAGGTTTGAAATATAATATTCAACCTAGGCCTTCCCAGAAATCCCTTGAAACTTTGGCGGTTGACTCGGAAATTGCTTGCTTTAGAAGTAAACAGGACGGCATCATTAAGCATCAGATAGCAGTCCAAATCAAAAAAGCTTTAAAGACACCGGTTATCCACAGTAGGTCAGAAGCTATTCTTTTTCGTTCTTTAAATGACAAAATAAACCAGAATAACCTAGTAATTTCAAAAGCTGATAAGGGTAACTCAGTAGTAATTCTGGATAGAATTGATTATAATCTGAAGGTTAATGATGTCATCCAGGGTGACGATTTTGAATGCCTTGATTCCGATCCCACCAAAAAGTTTACGATTGAGTTAAAAGATGCTATTAAGGGTACGTCTTACATCCCTCCAGATCAATTAAAAAATATTATCCCCATGAACCCACGATCACCTGTTTTGTATGGGTTGCCAAAAACACATAAAGCAAACGTTCCTATTCGCCCTGTTGTCTCTCATATTGGTGCCCCCTCGTATAATTTAGCCAAACAACTTAACGTCCTTTTAAGTAAAAAATCATCTTTTCAACCTCAATTCAGTTTAAAAAAATAGTTTAGACTTAATTTCTAAAATTAAAGATACTCAAATTCCATCTTCCGCTAAGTTACTGTCCCTAGATGTTGATAGTTTATTTACCAATATCCCTCATGAGGAATGTTTACATATTCTGGGTGAACACTTTGAGAGACAACGGTTACATCCTGGAGAGATGTATGATCTACTTAAACTCACAAAAATATGCATGCAACAAAATTATTTTCGTTTTAACAATCAATATTACCGCCAAAAGGAAGGGTTGGCCATGGGTTCACCGTTAAGTCCACTAATGGCAGAGATATTTATGGATAATTTTGAACGTAGATATATAGTGGGCGAACCCAACATTTTATTTTATTATAGATACGTTGATGACATAATAATCTGTTGGTCTGGTACTAAACGTCAAATTGATTCATTTGTTACTAAATTAAATAATCTCCACCCTAAAATAAAATTTAAATTGGAATTAGAATCACAAAAATCCCTTAATTTTCTTGACCTCACCATCACTAATGTCCATAATAAATTAGAATTTCAAATTTATCGGAAACCAACACATACCGATATGGCTATTCCAGCTTCATCCTGTCACCCCAATCAACATAAACTAGCTGCCTTCCGCAGCTATGTTCATAGGTTAATGTCGGTCCCCTTGTCTAATGAGAATTACATAAAAGAACTTAATATTCTTTATGAAATCGCGTTATCAAACGGTTATCCTAAATCTATTATTGATAATTTGATTAAAAATAATCAGAGATGTAGGGTTCGCTCTTTACTGTATGCATGCCCCCCTGACCGTATTAACAAATATGTTGGTAGTCTGACCTATATGGGCCCAATTTCAGATAGAATTGCCAATTTACTCCGTAAAAATAATATTCACGTTGCATTTCGGACAGACCAAACTATACGACGTCTTTGTAATGGAAAAGATCATTTGGAAAATTGCAAGAAATCCGGCGTGTATAGGTTGGTCTGCGATGATTGTGACGCGGTATATATAGGTCAGACAGGCCGAAATTTTGAAATACGGTAAAAGAACATGTAGCTGCTTATAGGAATGGCCATCCTGATAAATCTCATTACGCCAAACATTTAATTGAAACTGGCCATTCCTTGGGCGACAATAATACGTATAATATTTTACATAATTGTGATAAAAGTTTCCGGTTATGTGTGTTGGAACAATTAGAAATATTAAAACATAGCAGTAATAGTTTTGCATTGTTGAATGACCAAACAAATTTAGTTTCATCTCCTTTACTACGAATATTTGGGGGTAGTTAGAAATAATTGTCCATGCGGCTGGTAGTATATAAAAGAGCGCTCGCCTCGTTGACTTTTAGTCTCCTTCGAGCACTCGACGAGTTAGCAGCCCTTGAGAATGGTCCGTGGAGGACCGAAACACGTGTTGGGTATCGTACTGGCGCATGTAATTTGCTTTTTATATTGTCCTTCTTTGCATGTGCACATTTTTGCGGGCGGGAGGGCGGTGCAAATTGCATCCCAGCATGATTAAACTGACAATTAGCGGAATTAACACTAAATATTGATTTTGTATTTTGATTGTTATGGACTTCCGCAAAGTAACGCCTGATTCCATTACTTATTATTATTATTATTATCATCATATCAGCCGAAAGACGCCCGCTGCTGGGCTTCCCCAAAGATTTACACAATTGCCGGTTTAGCCCTACCCGCATCCGTCGGCTTTCAGCGACCCTCACAAGGTCATCGCTCTATCTTGTAGGGAGCCTACCTTCGCTGCGTCTTCCGGTTCGTGGTCGCCCTTCGAGAAACTTTCTTCCCCAGTGGCCGTCGGTTCTACGAGCCATGTGCCCTGCTCACTGACACTTCAACTTGGCAATTCTTCGGGCTACTGGTCGACTGGTCGTTTGGTTATTTAGTCATTTAAATCTCACAAGATGACATAGTTATATGATCATTCTTTGAAAGTACTTACTTGATAATCAGGCGTGAGTCTATGTATGTATTAAAATCTTGTGTGCGTGTGTTGTTGTTGTTACATATCTCAATAATACTATTATACTTACTTAAATCTCCTAGGGTCGTTAGTATAACTTGTCAGTCTTATATCCGTCTGTGTGTCATATAGTTCCTTCGCTATTGCTCTCAAACTGCCGACAAGTAGGTACGCGACGGGCTCGCTCTCAGTTGTCAGATGTAACTGAATCTTCCCATCTTGTGACGTCGTGCATACAAAATTCGCTTCGTATTCCATTGCTTCGTCTTTGAGAACGTCATCCTGTGAATATATTGCAATATTAACATAATTTACAAATAACTCATATTTAATTTAGAAACATTATTTATTTCATATTTGTGAGGCTCAAATTAAATCAATATTTTATATATTATATAAATTAATTCACAAGCTGGAAGTTTATAATGTCCTCCAGGCCGAAATTCTGCCTCGGCGGCCAGTCTCAATGGAGATTAACCAAATGCGCAGGACACTTTATAGTCCACAAGTGTGTGTGAAAACACAGGGGCACTTTCTATTCCATCACTCTCGTGAACCGATAGGATGACACGTCCGGAAAGAGGTCAGGTACAGGACCGACGCCTTTCATGCTCTTCGAGGCACTTTATTTTAAAAGAGAAATTTTCTTTACGGAATAAACGGTCCGACCCGGGATTTGAACCCAGTACCTCATTATCTGCGGTTGAACACACTACCGCTAGACCAATGAAGCAGTCAAATTCAAGTTAGGCTTGACTCCGAGCAGAGTTTTCTTTGAATATTCTCTAGTATTGGTTTTCATTATTTCGTACATAAATATCAACTCAGATGAATATATTCGAATTTTAGTTTAAAATTAGTTCTTAAAGTTCATTTAATGACAATGGTTGAGCTGCTTATTAATAATTTTTAATGGGTCGAAACGGGTTAATGGGTCAAACCCGTTGTCCGTTTCGACCGATTAAAAATCATCTTGTGTGTATCGTAAATAAATAATTTAAATCATTTTCCATCACGTAAATCTACAGAGATTAAAATACCCGGAACATAATCTATAGTACTAAAATTCCTAGTAAACTTTGAACAACATTTGTTAGTTTGGTGAATAAATAGCTTCTTTGAGTTTGTTAGTAGCAGTTCCAGACTGTTATTTTAACAGATATGTTAGTATAACTTAACTCTCTTAACTCTGTAACTATCGCTACTGATATTAACATATCTGTTATATTTAACAGTTACGATAAATACGTCTCACTCCTAACAACGTTGCAACCCGTCGTAGGGCTACCCGCACAATTCAAGTTCGAGTTCGTTGCGCGAGTGCGGAGTGATACACAACTTAGCGTGGTATTGATCACCTTAAAGAGATCGGTAAGGTTAGTCAAGCTCTACTCAAACTACGAGTGTATCAGTTCCCTAGATATTATTATTATATTATCACTATGCGAACTCCTTTAGGTTACTTTTAATACTTGTTTGAGTGAACAAGTCTGTCGGTCTTGATTCTGGGTGTAATTACCTATATAAGTATATTTTTACAAAAGAAAACTACTATATGTAATATAGCAGTTATTTGGTTAACTGCTCTGGTTAATTTGGGACTGCCTCGTTGGTCTAGCGGTAGCGTGTTCACCCGAAATATAATAGTCTGGCCAAAAGTGATTTTGGGACATTAAAAAAGACTACACTTTCGTATCGTAACCGAACACAAAATATACTGCAATTGTTTCATAAGTAATTGAGAAGTAATGACGTTTTGATGGTTGTTTTTACCCAACTATGTATATATATCTTCTTGGCCAAATTGTCGTAAATATTTAATGCGGTAATTTGAGATAGTTCACGGTAAAAGATATCTAGATTCTTCCTTTTGACTTGAGTATTTGAGTCATCTTGTATTAACTTTGAGACTCCAATTATTCTTTTATTATTACCGTTTGAAAAGGCAGTTTTAGTGTTTCAGTACTCCCAAGTTTGTGGTATCGCCGATACTTTAACAGTTGTTAATGAATCAAGAGTTGAGATATCCAATCCCTTTTAATTCACGAGTATTCACTTACTAAATACTAATTACTAAAAGCGTGATAATAGGTAACGTGCTTATCACTAAACTAATTACCCATTTCGTGATTAGCACGATTATTTTTTCTGGATCTGGGTGTAATTTATCTTTAATATGTACGTGTTTAGAAATATATACCTATTACGTTTTTTAGTTGTGTAGTTGCCATAGTACGGCTCTTGGAATGGAATGTGTTAGTTGTCCCAATATATTTATGATGATTTATGATGAAATTTTACTTTCCCTTTTAAAACAAGTAATGCAAATTTTTGCACAAGCTCTTGCATTAAAATGGAAGTGGGCTGGACATGTCGCACGGCTGCAAGATCAGCGATGGACATCATGTGTGACTGCATGGAATGGACCAGTAGGCAAAAGAAAGAAAGGGAGACCCCGGAACAGATGGGAGGACGAGATTAAACGCATAGCGGGTCCCAGCTGGATGCATTCTGCAAAATCCAGAGAAGACTGGATCACATTGGAGGAGACCTTTACCTGCAGAGGGGTTCTTGCAGACTAAATTTAAGATAATTAGTAAGTTTTAATTTTGTTTAAATCTGTAAGAAATAAAAGGCTTTTTTATTTTTATTATTTTTTATAATGCAAATTTTTTATCGTTTATGCTGTGGGTAACCTGGTGTCAGAGTTGTTCAAGCCGTCAGATAGGCCTTTGTAATGGCTTTACGGCTTTAGTCTAACAACAACAGTGGGGACTGACCACTTGACGTGCTCTCCGAAGCACGGAGATGTTCTGACATTAAACCACATTAACGGTCACCCATCTATAGACTGACCGCGTGCCTAGGTGCTTACTTCGCCGATTTTATTCACCCTAATTTATTTAAATTTAATAAAAACTTACCTGATCGTGTAACACATCATGAACACTGTCTAAAGTAGTCAGAAACTCAGTCAAATTGGTGCCTAAACATTTAAAAGCTCTCTCCAGTCGACAGTTATGTGAAAACGCCGTTAAAATTAAATATTCTCCTAATTTTGCCATGAAATTCTTAGTGTTCACACCTGAAACAAAGAACAAGAGTTTAGTGAGGACGTTACACTTAACCACAATTACACAAATGTACGATATTACAAGATTAAATCCTACTTATAAACGATTATTATGTAATCAGATACCCGAAAATGGCGCTTATGATCTCGATAAAATTAAATGGGTTGGGGCTTTTAAGGGAGGATAAATAGATCTCTTGAAAAGGAGTAACTAACTCAAACGAGTGAAACTCACCCAAGTACCTAGTAATTTATCTAATCAAATTCTTATTTTTATGTTTTCAATGCATATGCAATAATTTTATAGCATTATTCGCAATGCAAAGCGTTTATCTAATCTCAAAAATGGGAAATCATAAATTTAGTCGTCCGGCGGGTCTCGAACCTGCACCATCTACCAATCCGGGGTAGGCGTTAAGCTACGAACAATACACGCTGGCAGATCAAATTTAGGATTCCCTTGCTAACACCCTTCCGGAGGATGTATGTATTATCTATCGGTTTTGTTTTTCTAGAAACCGATAGATAATACCTACATCCTCCAAAAGGGTGTTAGCAAGGGAATCCTAAATTTGATCTGCCAGCGTGTATCGTTCGTAGATTAACGCAGAGCGCCTACCCCGGACTGGTAGATGGTGCAGGTTCGAGACCCGCCGGTCGATTAAATTTATGATTTCCCATTTTTGAGATTACATATGCATAAAGCTAGATCCAGCAATGTTGTCGCTGTTAACTAGAATACAGTCAATCTCCTGACCGCTACTTACCATTGTGCGACCGATTGGAATGAGTGTATGCTTGGTGATGGCCCGGCTCATTAAACATTGTAAATTTTTTGTATATCCTATTTTTTTTATATATACAACGTGTAACAGAAAGAGTGAACGTAACTTAAGGGGCATATACGGTCTCCTTAAGCCTACCTATACACAAAATGTCATACCGAAATACCATCATTTTAATCTTGATCGTAAAATAATATACCATTCAATATATCGACAAGTATTTTTATCGATATAACGAACATCCGTACTAACACAGCACAGCTGATTCTGATTTACGCTAGAAATTGTTTGACATACCTCTGTGTTTCTATGCACGCCTGGTAGTTTGATTCCGATTGCACTCACTACACATATTTTGTTTTATTTTCGAGCTGTTTTAATTTATAGCACTGCTGAATAGCTATTGGATACTTTACATCGTATAAGTACGTGATACACAAACACAACGAGATCCTTTTTATAGTTTAACTTCTAGTTGAAGTTTTTTCAGTACTGATGGAAGAATTTCTTTATTTCACGTTCACTAAAATCTGCACCGACACCGAAAGCTTAACTCTAAGACTTGCCAACTAACACGAGTCTCTCTCATGTACAACATATTCATAGAATCGTAAAGCTTTCATGTTTCTTAGTTATAAAGAGGCGTGGCCTCCATCGCGACACTGTACCCTTCACGACATAGGTTCCTCGTAATTAAACAGCCTTAAATTCTGTGACCTATGAATCCTCATCATCACAAAGTACACGTCTGAGGCTATTCTTTCATAGATGAATGCACGAAATTTTCAAAATTCTTACGATCACTACGCGACATTGTTAAGGATTTCGCGGAACACTTTACTCATTACTAAATGACATTTTAGACGATTTAGTAACTAAACACGACCTAAATAGACAGCAGTTTACGAACAACTGATGATTTTAATATTTTTATTAAATAAATGAAATTGCACAATATTTGATGAATTTGGCGGCTTTCTTCGAGCGCGGCCCCTTTGGCGGCGTCTTTGAGTCCACTCAAAAGAGCCGCCTAGGTATCGACGACGCGCGCGGCTCGCTCTCATGAATATTAAAAGATATTTAACCGTTTATTATTTACCTACATCAACTCTTTGATTTTGCCGCCATATTAGTGTAACTTTGGATATAATCAGGACGGAATTTGAAATGTCCCCTACTGTTCATATGAGCCTAGTACATTATTCATATTTTTTTATTTGTATGTATTGTATGAATGATTAATATGTCGTTACAAGGAAATTTAGAGTGTATCACTCTAAATTTTAAAGGTGGAATTGAAAGTGCCCCTGCACTTTCTATTCCATCACTCTCATGATGCGATGGGACGACTAGCGATACGACCGGAAAGAGGTCAGGCACAGGAACGACGGCTTTACGTGCTCTCCGAGGCATGGGGGTGTAATATCGTCAACTCCCAGACTTCGGGCTGATACTGAGAAATTTATTTTTACAGAAAAATCCCATAATCACTTTTTGGCCCGACCCGGGAATTGAACCCAGGACTTCATTATTCCCATAATCACTTTTTGGCCCGACCCGGGATTTGAACCCAGGACTTTATTATCTGCAGTTGAACACGCTACCGCTAGACCAATGTGTTATACACGAACACATTCAAATGGGGCGGCGCGCGGGGCCCGCATTTATGAATATTAAAAAATATTTAACTATTTATTATTTACCTACATCAATCCTTTGTATTCGCCGCCGTATTAGAGTTCCTTGCGACAAAATCAGGACGGAATTCGAAATGTCCCCTAATGTTCATATGAGCCTAGTACATTATTCATATTTTTTCGTAATTTATCAGTAGTCGTACCGCGTGTGTTTGTCTGGTTAGTTTGTATTCAAAATTAAGTACCTATTCGTTTCCGGCCAGATTAAATTCACATACTGAAAGATAAATTTAATATTCTTACTATTTAACACACAAAAAAATATCTGCAGTTACATAAGTCAATTAAATTATTTATTTCTCCTAGATCCAACATTTTGCGGAATATCAATTTAAATTAAATTAAGTGATTTTTCCTAGTTATCAAATTTGTATGAATGATTAAAATGTCGTTACTTTTAAAGGTTCCCTACCTTTAAAAATTAGAGCAAAAATTCAGTTAAACATTTGATTGAATCTTAAAATAAACACGTGTAATAAATTATGTGACTCTACAGAACCACACTTTGTATTTACAGTCTAAGTAGTAGGTACCCAAAGAGTTCTTGGTAAGGTTCATTACCCTTGCGGCTGAGTTTTTAGTGTTGTTCATAATGTCGGTAATCTTACTTGTTGATTTAGGTTGTCGATAGAAAAATAAATTACTAGTTGAATAAAAAATGATTATTTCTGTTTGAAGTTTCGTCCATAGGTAGCCGTCCTGATACCCTATAACCCCCTTAAGTTACGTTCACACTTTCTGTTACACGTTGTATAAATTCGTATCGTGTTACAAAAAACATAATTGTTTGATGCACGATGTGAAATTTAAATGTTTAAGTTCCTACCTCACATAGTACACAAAGTTTATTATTTATTATTATAATACTATACATACATACTTAATATCACTTTAAAGAAATAGTTCTAGCACGCTTACTGTTCATATATTTACATAGTGGATAGCTGTAATTGGCCTTTTTTAAGTAATTGTGTATAGTAATTTCATTTAGAACGGCTGTTGTTATCCCAAATAAATCAATAAAAAATACGATTATAAGCTACTCAAAACTATCACAATCTACCCGCACTTAAATTTAAACAGTTAATTTTAAAGATGTATGTAAAGTTATCACAACCTATTCAATGGACGCATCTATATCTACACATATAATAAAATCGTAGGAAAGTCAAACTGTACCTACATTGAATATTTTTTTAAAAGGATACTTTTCGTCTGTGTGTCTGTTTGTCTGTATGTATGTCCGGGCTAAACTCAAAAAGTACTGGATGGATTTACTTCAAATTTTGTATTTATATTACTAAGAGGTCGGGTCAACATATAGGCTACATATTATCACGCTATCACCTACGGGGGAGAAGCTATGATATTTATAAAATTTAACGTGGGTAAAACCGCGGGGCACAGCTAGTATTATCTACAGTGGGTACTGAAATGTTTATGGTAGCGAGATTACTCAAGGTTTTATTTTCTATGTTTTAGATGGTAGCTTATAGCTAAATAGTCTTGGAGTCATTACCATAGGTTCTAGACAAATGAGTTGATGTCATTATATACGTCATATTGTATTTAAGTTCTCTTTTTATTTTACAGTATATAAAAAATACTATTTCAATTAAAGTTTCGCGTAATACAAGAAATTATTAACAACTAGCTGTGCGCCGCAGTGTTACCCGCGTTAAATTTTATAAATTTTCTTTGCTATAAACCTCACGGATCCCGAGACCTTTCCAACGAATGCAAAACCGTGGAACTCGGTTCGTGCGTTCTGGATTTATAGCGTCAGGAAGGAAAACCCGACTTATTTTTATATAGTAGAATATAATAATAATTTCCTCCTGGTAGAAATTTGAGCACAGTGGCCCATCTCAATAGAGACTAGCCAACAGACATATGATTGTGCATAAATATGTGCTCAAACACAGGGAGATTTTCTATTTCATCCACAGATACCGCATCACTGGATCTGGGTTCTGTTTCAAAGTCACCAAAATTAGAGGAAGGCGCGGGTTGTGGGTAGAGATGTAAAATGGCTGAATATGAGTAGTCACAATTGTCATAAACCTTAAATGACCGGTCATTTACTGTCAAATTCAGTCAATTTGACTTAAATATTATTGTCTATTCTCGACTACCACCCTACCAATTTATATGCAAGTTTAAATGAAGCAACGTTTTATTTTGTATTATATCATGAGAGGATAAGACGACATAAAAGTCGATGCGCGAGGCGATGCGACGTTGCCATTTTGTCTTAAATGCACGCATGATAAGAAATGTAAAATGATTAACACTATATAATAATACCAAAAGTCATAAAAACCACTTTTCTGTTTCAATTTAGAAGTTGTAGCCTTTAATACACGACAAAAACTTAAAAGCTACTAAAATATAACTGAAATCAAATTGACTGAGAATGACCATTTTTGACAGTTAACGACCATTGTTGACCAATTTGACCGTAAATGACAGTCAGTCTAATTCAGTCACTTCAGTCATTTTCAACACTAGTTGCGGGGACTGAAACAAATGCATTTTGATTGGCCCTTTCAGGGTCGCAACTAAATGCATTCTAACCGTAAGGATGGGTAGGCCGTAGAACTTTATAGATGTCGATAATGACTTTCGCTACGTATGTCATCCCAAAATCCCAAGTAAGTTTTTTGACCCCACCCGAGATTCGAATGATGTTGTAATAAATAATTTTTTCTTCGTTTGATCACTCACGACATTTTGACACGGTATGCTGTAACTAATGATTGTAATGTTAAATTTTGGTGAATACAATACACCATGTATCTAATTAAGTATAAATAACAGATGCAAACTCCAACTCCGCGCCAAAATGGAAAACAGTTGTGCCAATCTAACAACAACAAAAAAAACAAAAAAAAATAATTTGGATCCATAAACAAATCATCCATTCCCGATACTTTTTGGACTGAATGTATATACAGGACGGCTAATATTATTTCTTATCCTTTGACTTTCAATTTTCATTTTGACTTTTATTGTTATTACTTTGTAGACCCTTGAATGTTCCGAATTGTTTAAGAAAAGTCTTAGCTATCTAGTAGTTATTTAAAATTGGTAAAAAAATAAGCTTTGGTATTGTTTGGGAACATGAATTTGTTTGTGCTCTCGATTCGTTTGTACCACGACTGTACTGACGATTCGAATTTATTCGAGCCTATCCGACTAACTATTCGTTGTTCAAAATCTACTATATAAAAATAAGTCGGGTTTTCCTTCCTGACGCTATAACTCCAGAACGCACGAACCGATTACCACGGTTTTGCATTCGTTGGAAAGGTCTCGGGCTCCGTGAGGTTTATAGCAAAAAAATTTATAAAAATTTAACGCGGGTAACACCGCGGGGCACAGCTAGTTCGTAAATAAATTTTTCGGTAAATTCTAAAGTATTATGGCACCTAACACTTGATTGAATTTATTTGATTTCATCATCATCATATCATCTGGAAGGCGTCCACTGCTGGACAAAGGCCTACTCCAAAGATCTCCACAAATTTTCGGTCTTGCGCTATTCGAATCCGACGGTTTCCAACGATCCGCACAAGATCATCAGTCAATCTTATAGGGGTCTGCCCATTTGAGTGGCGACCACGAATTGGAAGAAGCACCAGTTCGTGGTCGCCACTCAAAAACTTTATTTTTTTTTTATTAGTTTGCTAATAGGTCTTTACCTATGAAATTGCCGTTTTGTATGAAAAAATTTAAACGAATTTTTTTCATGAATTTTTTTATTTGTATTAATCGAAGTAATCACCCATGCAATCAATGCATCTTTGCCATCGCAGTGGCAGTTTATTGATGCCCTTCTTAAAGAAATCAGCTGGACGGGAGGCAACAAATTCTTCAAAGGCATTTTGTACTGCCTCTCGGGTATTGAATTTTTTTCCCGCCAAGAAGTTATCCAAATTCTGGAAAAAGTAGTAGTCTGTAGGCGCAAGGTCTGGTGAGTAGGGCGGATGACGGAGAGCTTCCAACCCCAGTTCTTGCAACTTGGAGACCGTCTGCTGTGCAGTATGAGGTCGCGCGTTGTCGTGCAGGAGCAGCGGAGACGAGCGATTGACCAATGCTGGTTGGAGATGCGCCAGCTTCTCCATCATTGTGCTCAGTTCTTCACAGTACACATCTGCAGTAATGCTCACCCCGTTTGGTAAGAAGCTGTGATGAATCACACCGGCGCTAGACCACCAAACAGTGACCATCACTTTTCTAGGGGTAAGTTTTCGTTTAGGGCATTGTTTAGGTGCTGAACCAGGATCCAACCAACTTGCTGAGCGCTTGCGGTTATCAAACAGAATCCATTTTTCATCGCAGGTAACAATGCGGTTCAAAATTCCTTCATTTGTGTGTCTGTTGAGCAGTGCAAGGCACGTCTCGACGCGTACTTCGCGCTGGCGATCATTGAGTTCGTGGGGCACCCATTTGTCAAGCTTTTTTACCTTGCCAATTTGACGCAAATGGACCAATATTGTTTTGACGCTAACGTCGAAAGCTGCTGCTAATTCAGCCGTAGATTGTGTATTCTTCCACAACCGCCTTTAATTCGTCATTGTCGACCAAAGTCTTCGGACGACCGCGAGGTTCATTTTTCAGGTCGAAATTTCCAGAACGGAAGCGAGCAAACCAATAACAGGTGGTGCGTTGGTTTGTAGTGTTAGCTCCGTAAACGTCGTTGATGTTGCGTGCCGCTTGTGCCGCGTTGCTGCCACGACGGTACTCATATTCCATAATTACTCGAATTTTTAACGTATCCATGATGACGAAAAAGATTGAAATGCGATGAAAATGTAACACTAATCAATAAAGAAATGACTACTTTTGGAAAAAAGAATCCATGTTTTTAAAATAAAATTAATTTGAAATTAGAATTCTTAGCCAAACAAAAATTATTTTGATTTGAAATGGCCAGTACTGCAGAACGGCAATTTCATAGGTAAAGACCTAATATTTTCCTTCCTTTCGGTTTTTGGCTTCTTAGCTCTTTTAGCTCTCTCACTGTTACCAAAATGACGAGTTTTAGTTTTCGACTACCACGCGAACGAAGTCGCGGGCACAGCTAGTTATAAAATAAATTTCCTTAGCAAACAAAAAAAACTTCTTCTTGTTGACAAACCTTATAGAATTTAGCGATAAGGAAAGATGTTCACACCAGTAATGGTAAAATAATGCTTTGATTAGTATAACACCTTATTTTTCTCTACATCCTTTTTATTCCGTTATATTAAATATGCGAGCAATATTAGAAGCATGTTACAATCACTCTGAACTATGATCCTTTAGAGTGTACAGGGTACACTGAAGAACGAGCATTATAAGTGATATTGCCACAGCAATTTCAAATTTTAAGCTTTATTAAAAAACCTCACTACTCTCGTACACTTTGAACAAAAATATTTAAAGAATACATTAAGAACTCGAATGAAGTATAACACTCTGTTAAGACTTTTAATAAAAATGTAATTGAAACTTCACACTGTTACTTCAGAAAAATTGTATGCGGCATTCAACAGGAAATTACAATTGCTCAAATTCGTATTCATTTTACAACTTACATGAAATCTTTCTATCAAATTTCAGAAGTCGTTAACGGAACTTTTGAGTTAGTTACTCGGAATGATTAAAAAAGACGTAAAGAAACACAGAAATAGGTCCTTTGTTTCTTTATCGTCATAATTCATAACTCGATGTTTTTTAATTGTTATATATAATTACAATATTTATTCTTCGCACTTATGGCCCTTTACAACTTTTCACAAATGGTGATATTATCATTTACCCATGAAGCCTATATTTTAATTCTCATCAAACATTCTAAATTTCATTTTTAAATTGAATAGTCCAATATAATTTTCTTTTAACTATATTGTGTTCATTACCAGTAAAATATGTTTTGATCAAAATGTAATATGATTGGTTTCTATCTGTCTGTCAAGTTCTCTACAACAGTTACATCTTTTTATAAAAAAAATCTAGCATGTTCAGATATCCCGTCAACCTTCTTTTCAGAGTAAATATTCATTTTCCTATACATCATCATCATTATATCAGCCGAAAGACGTCCACTGCTGGACAAAGGCCTCCCCCAAAGATCTCCACAATTGCCGGTCTTGCGCTATTCGCTTCTATTATTGTTTAATTAAAAGTCTATTCCTATACTACTAGACTTTTAATTAACATTTTAGATTTCAAATGAAATGCTTAGATAATTATGTATTTACCTAATAATCATTCTAAAGAGTATTCACCTTTTAAAACGTCGTTCAGTTCGTCGTTCTCTCGTTTTAACTTGAGGTTTCAAAAGTGGCGTCACGAAAAAGGTTTCTCGAAATTTCTTCGCTAGAGTTTTCTGCTAATAAGCAACTATTTTAGGGAACAATTTATACGGTTCTATAACAAACTTCCTCAGAATATTACAGAACTATACCAAAGTACGGTATACTTATTGTATTAAGATAATACATTAATAACAGTTAGATTTATAAAAATGTACATATCCTAATACCTAATTATTATAGCGAAATTAAATTGTGAAAAACCGGCCAAGTGCGAGTCGGACTCGCACATGAAGGACAGCAAGTATTTCAGTTGATTAAATGAAAACAAATCGCGGTTTATGACATATTAAAAAAAAACTACTTGCTAGATCTCGTTCAAACCAATTTTCGTTGTTAGTTTCTATGGTAATGTACATCATATATTTTTTTTAGTTTTATCATTCTCTTATTTTAGAAGTTAGAGGCCCCCCCTCTAACTTCTAAAATAAGAGAATGATAAAACTAAACACTCATTTTACCACTTCAAAATTATTTTAAGAACCTCAATATAATTTTTGAAGACCTATCCATAGACACCCCAAATGTATGGGTACGATGAAAAAAAAATTGTTGAGTTTCAGTTCTATGTATGGCGAGCCCCAAAATAATTGTTTTATTTTTATTTTTGTGAAAAAATCTTAATGCGGTTCTCAGAATACATCTACTTACCAATTTTCAGTAGTACAGCTCTTATAGTTTCGGAAAAAAGTGGCTGTGACATACGGACGGACAGACAGACAGATAGACAGACAGACAGACGGACAGACAGACAGACATGACGAATCTATAAGGGTTCCGATTTTTGCCATTTGGCTACGGAACCCTAAAAAAAGGATATAACCTCTGTGTCTGTTATATAATCCGAAATATAAAATACTTGATTGATTGACACAGAAGTTTTGGAAAAAATGTCATATTACAATCCAGCTATTACTATTATATTATGGTATAGATTATTTAAATTTAGATTAATAACACTGTGCATATCCTAAAACCTAATTATTGTAGGTACCAAAGTTAAATTGTAAAAATAGGATACAAACTCTGTGTCTGTTATATAATGCAAGATATAAAATCTCGGTTTATATAACAGACACAGAGATTTTGTAGAAAATTGTCGTGTCGTGAAACCTAATTATTAAAGGTACCAAAGTTAAATTGTAAAAATAGGATACAACCTCTGTGTCTGTTATATAATCCAAGATATAAAATCTCTGTTTATATAACAGACACAGAGATTTTGTAGAAAATTGTCGTGTCGTGAAACCTAATTATTAAAGGTACCAAAGTTAAATTGTAAAAATAGGATACAACCTCTGTGTCTGTTATATAATGCAAGATATAAAATCTCGGTTTATATAACAGACACAGAGATTTTGTAGAAAATTGTCGTGTCGTGAAACCTAATTATTAAAGGTACCAAAGTTAAATTGTAAAAATAGGATACAACCTCTGTGTCTGTTATATAATGCAAGATATAAAATCTCGGTTTATATAACAGACACAGAGATTTTGTAGAAAATTGTCGTGTCGTGAAACCTAATTATTAAAGGTACCAAAGTTAAATTGTAAAAATAGGATACAACCTCTGTGTCTGTTATATAATGCAAGATATAAAATCTCGGTTTATATAACAGACACAGAGATTTTGTAGAAAATTGTCCTATTACAATACAGCTATTATTATTATTAATAAATATTTTTAAAACTTATTTTATTGAATTAATAATTTGTTATATTTTATTTTAATGCACGAGGTTTTTATCAATAAACAATTGCCACACTAGACTACTAACTGTAATTCTCATTTTTTTATAAATGTGACTTTTGTGCTATGAGAAAATACAAATTAATGAACATCCTATTTAATTTATTTTAGATTTAGTTTTATTATTTTAGATTTAGTTTTAGATTTAATACCTATAATTAATGCTGAATTATGCCCTAGACGTATATTTAGATTATTTAGATAATTATAATTAACAATTATCTAAATAATCTAAATATACGTCTTCGTGATTATCGTTGCATGATATAGAGACAAACTTTAAATTACTAAAAAAATAGAATTATATAATCAAATAACGTAATTGAGATAAAGGACATTTATTCCTAATTTTAATAAGTAAACTTGCAATGCCTGCAAAAGGCCACTAAGAGCGAAATTTGTACCTAATATTATTATTAGATAAGGTCTGTACAACACTTAGTTGCAAATAAACTTTTGACTTTGACTTTGTTAATGTCGTTACTTCTTGAACTGTAGGTTGAACAGAATTAGACCCACCATCAATAATTAAATTTAAAAATACTTTAACATGTGAACCTGAATAAAATATATATTAACTACCCGAGCAGAAACATCTCGTATCTCATAAATTTTCGTGAACTCAACACTTGGACCATTAGCTTCCACCAGGACTCTTTGTTTGCTTTCGTGCCGATGAAAGACGCTCTCCGATGCTTAATTGGACGAGAGCGAGTGTTGCTCAAAAAGTAAATCCCTCTCATGCACCCTCGCATTAGTCACCGCCTGTAGAGGTACAAACAGCCCTCCGGCGAGGGTATTCCTCCATAGGCCTTTGTATAACTTAAATCTTGTATAAGTAATTAATATCTATTGTAAGTGTATATTTCGGATGCATAAGTAAACAATTTGTGAAGAACTGTGTCGGCGTAACGACTTTAATATTAGTATTTTAATCATGACTATATTACATAATACACTTGTTTTTATATACTGTGGACACGGGTCTCAATCGCGATAAAGATATACGGTCGACCCGTGACCACGGCTGGTGCAATCCATGCCGAAACGTCGGGTAACCAAGGTAATGATTTGCGTCGGGTAACCAAGGTATATCTTTATCGCGATTGAGACCCGTGTCCACAGTATATAAAAATGTGTACAAATCACGAAAGTTTAGAAACATTAATAATACACTTGTCATCAAAAATCAAAATGCCTCTAAAGTTTCATTTTTTTAAAGACAACGCCCGCATTACGGAAATGATTCCCTGAGTCACGGGGTACTTTACAAACATACAAATGACGGACACAAACACAGACTCCGTACAACTATATATGGGTCACACAAATAGTTGTCCTACACGGGAATCGAATCCGGGACATAAAGTGGCAAGGCGACTATCTTAACCACACACGTCTTGGCCACACGTGCAGTCAAAGTTTTGTTTAGTTCATTATTTGCTATTAAGTAAAAAAAGAAATAGTGCCAGCTAGTGGCGGATATTAATTTATGGTATTGTTTAACGAATATTGATATTTCAAATTAAAATTAAATTAATTTAACTATCGCGTTTTGTTTAACAGATATGTTTTTTACCCTTAAAGATGATTTTGTAAGATGTTAGACAGTAAGATGTACAGACGCCAGCACATCCAACTACCCGAATGTGACAAATTCCTTTTATAGATTTTCAACTTTATCACAATAGCATAAGGTTAAATTTCAATTGGTTAAATTTGACAGATACGGGTAGCTTGATGTGCTGGCGTCTGTACAACAAAGAATGTTACTAAAACTTATTCAGTATGCCGTATTTCCTCCCCAGGCTGTAAAGACTGCGTCCAAAATATTGTGATTAGTTTAAGACATTGTCAGTCATAGACAATCATTATAAAATAAAATAATAAACAAAATAAATAGGTTTCTATTAACGTAGACTTTAAAAAAGCGCTTGTAAATAGTCAGAACATGTTTGTAGTAATATAGTTAAGAATACATAATTATTTCTAGTTACATAGATAATTAGGTATACGGATGGTATGACAACATTTAAGTTAAATTTATTTTATAATATTAATGATCATCATCATCATCATATCAGCCGAAAGACGTCCACTGCTGGACAAAGGCCTCCCCCAAAGATCTCCACAATTGCCGGTCTTGCGCTATTCGCATCCAGCAGTTTCCAGCGACCCGCACAAGATCATATTAATGATATTTATGAAATGAAATGAAAAACATTTAATTCAGCATTTAGTAGTAATTATTTGACAATTCTTACTTACAACATGACTATTACTTAAAAATATTTTTAAAGAATTTTGACGAATTGATAATCATTTGTGAAAACCGAAAGTTTACCGATTCATAAAAATAATAAGTAGTACTTGCAAAAATGTTAATAGAATATTTTATCTCATTTGGGGCATATCAAGGGCCTATTATATATGTTACATGGACTAAATCAAGAGAAAGTGGAAGTTGGGTCGTATTCAGATGTCAAAGAACTTATTGAGATCGAGAGAAATCTCTACAGACAAAAACAAAGCTCTTGAATCGGATGGATAGACTATTATTGTTGAATACATCTTTTAAATTATTCGAGCAAATTTACAAAGCCGTTGGTGATTTTACAGCCAGCATTTACTGAAGCCTTAAGCACTTTAGCTACGGTCTCATTTAGACCTTAACGATATTTACACAATTCTATTAAGCAAACTTTTCATCTTTACATTAACTCAAAAAACGATTCGGAAAGTAATATAAATATTTATTCAGCCAAGAATGCAAATAGAACACTTACCATAAGATATTTTAGGGCTTAGAATATTCTACGACACTTTTGATTTTATAAGTTTGAAACCTATGGATAATAGTTATATCAATTAGACTATTCGGAACATGGCTTTTGAAACCAGAACTATTTTAAAGAAAACCAGTGGTTCTTTAAAATATGTGCATTTTCTCATAAGTTAGTCGTAGTTGCTTATGCTGGATAAGTTATTAAATCTTTAAACCATTCTGCAATCCTATAATTTTGTGATATTATAATCTTACCTCACAGCCTCGCACGCTTATCAAAAAATATGTAAAGTTTTCCTAACAGAATTATGAGGTTACAATTGTTGTGTCCACAAAATTATTTATTTATAAAAAATATTTATTTAAGGACATCCAATAGCTGTTACATCTTCTTAAATTTAAAATGATTTGAACACTAAAGTAATATAATCTAAATATACAGCGTCTAAAGGTGCCACAACACGTACAAAGACGTAGGTGAGTATATCATCATCATCATATCAGCCGAAAGACGTCCACTGCTGGACAAAGGCCTCCCCCAAAGATCTCCACAATTGCCGGTCTTGCGCTTTCCGCATCCAGCGGTTTCCGCACAAGATCATCGGTCCATCTTGTAGGGGACTTGCCCACGCTGCGTCTTCCGGTTCGTGGTCGCCACTCGAGAACCTTTCTGCCCGACGCCGCGACGGTGAGTATATAACACTGTTTAAAAAGCAAGCTACAGGCTAGTCAGTATCCTGATATCCTCATATTGAAGACAATTATATAAGGTAAACAATGCGTAAGATTATTCAATTTATGTGTTTTTATTTCTCAATAATCTAAATACATTATTTTAATTATATTGTTCTAGGTCCTCAAGCTTCTTCCCTTACTGAGCTATTTAATGATAAACTAATGTTAATGTTACACATTATACTTTAAAAAATAACAGACGCTTATTGTATCTACAGATGAACGAAAATAGTATCAACATTACGTTGTATGTCAGTCATTTATGTCTAGCGAAAATGTCTGTTACATACACATGGTGTACTTCAAAGTGACGGCCGTCTGTGAATTGTTTCAAAGCAAACTTTTGTTGACTGAACACTGAATAACTGACCTGATGTCGGAATGTGACTTAAACAGGGATAATAGACTACTGGCTTGTAATTTTCCTGTGTATAATGTCTGTGTTAGGTTCACGGAGTGCCTTAGAATTGTTACGGTAAATGAAATATTGCTATTGTTGTCTATACGTTTTAGGTAAGTATTATTGTAGCGCGTCCGGAATGCTTGCCGACGCGGCCGTTGATAGCTTTTCGGCCATCATACGCAAAAGGTCCGCATCTCTGCTACGTCGTAGGCGCGCCAGCCCCAACAGCATTCTTAAAACGTTGGTCGATAGGTGGGACTCTCCGATCTTGGGAAGATGGATACGACTGCACGCAGTCAAGTAGACATTTCCCAGAGTCGGTGGGCTCTGCCACGATGTTCACGCAGCTAGAAATATTTTTTTACTAACACTAGTTTATAAGTTGTCATTGTAACTAACACATATGGAATTTATTCGGAATTAAATTATTATTATTATTAGGTTAGTAACTTTGACACGAACTGTCATCATCATCATCATATCAGCCGAAAGACGTCCACTGCTGGACAAAGGCCTCACCCAAAGATCTCCACAATTGCCGGTCTTGCGCTATTCGCATCCAGCTGTTTCCAGCGACCCGCACTAGATCATCGGTCCATCTTGTAGGGGGCCTGCCCACGCTGCGTCTTCCGGTTCGTGGTCGCCACTCAAGAACCTTTCTGCCCCAACGGCCATCGGTTCTACGAGCTATGTGCCCCGCCCACTGCCACTTCAGTTTTGCAATTCTTCGGGCTATGTCGGTGACTTTGGTTCGCCTGCGGATTTCGACATTTCTGATACGATCCCGCAGGGAAACTCCGAGCATAGCCCTCTCCATTGCTCTTTGGGTGACCTTGAGCCTTCTAATAAGGCCCATAGTGAGCGACCACGTCTCTGTTCCGTATGTCATCACTGGCAACACACACTGGTCGAAGACTTTCGACTTGAGACACTGCGGTATTTTGGACGAGAAGATGTTACGTAGCTTCCCGAACGCTGCCCAGCCGAATTGGATTCTACGATTGACCTCCTTCTCGAAGTTGGACCTACCTAGTTGGATGGTCTGTCCTAGGTAAATATAGTTCTCTACAACTTCGAGTGCAGAGTCACCAACTTTCAATTGAGTGGGTGCAACATGGACGTTTGACATGATTTTCGTCTTATCCATGTTCATTTTCAGACCCACTTGTTGAGAGACTCTCCTGAGGTCATCGAGCATTGTACCGTCTACCGGTCTTCCATGGTCTCAGCCATGACTACTATATCATCGGCAAATCGAAGGTGAGTGATGTACTCGCCATTGACATTGATGCCAAAGCCTTTCCAGTCCAGAAGCTTGAAGACGTCTTCCAATGCAGCGGTGAACAGTTTCGGAGATATAACATCTCCCTGTCTCACGCCTCGCTGCAAGTGGATAGGTTTCGAGATCTGGTCCTGGAGTCGCACTGACATAGTGGCGTTTTCATACAAACACTTTATCACCTCGATATACCGGTAGTCAATTTGGCACCTTATGAGAGACCTCAGCACGGCCCATGTTTCGATAGAATCAAAGGCTTTCACATAGTCCACAAACGCTAAGCACAGTGGCTTGTTATACTCTTCGGTCTTCTGTATAACTTGCCGCAGCGTATATATGTGGTCTATGGTGCTATAGCCTTTTCGGAAACCGGCTTGTTCGGGAGGCTGGAAGTCGTCAAATCTGCGCGCGAGACGATTCGTAACGACCCTCGAAAACAACTTGTAAACATGGCTCAGCAGTGTGATGGGTCTATAATTCTTCAATAGGGTTTTGTCGCCCTTTTTGAAGAAGAGCACCACCACACTTCTGTGCCATGCTTGTGGCGTTTGACCATCTAGTATGACGGAGTTAAATAACTTCTGAAGGGCCCGTAGGATTGGTGTACCACCCGCCTTCAGAAGCTCTGCTGTAACTCCATCATCACCAGGCGCCTTGTTGTTCTTGAGTTGTTTGAGAGCCATTCTAATCTCGTACAGGCTGACGTCCGGGATGTCTTCGGTGTAATGTCGGGTTAGTCGTGCTCTGGGATCTGAGGCATCACTTTTGACAGGTGGCTGTGTTGTCGTATATAACTGTCCGTAGAACTTCTCGATCTCTCCCAGCAACTCAGGCTTAGACGTGACGATTCTACCATCCTCAGTCTTCAGCTTCGTCAGTTGGCTCTGTCCAACAGACAGAACTCTTGCGAACACTTTAGAGCCTTTGTTTCGCTCGATGGCCTCTTTAATACTAATTGTATTAAATTGCCGCGTGTCGCGAGTCAAAGACTTTGAGATCTGTCTGTTGAGCTGCCGATATCTGATAGCATCATCTGAGGATGTCAGAACCATTTTCCGTCTATCTTCCATAAGTTGCAGGGTAAAGTCAGAGATCTTTTTAGTTCTGTTTGTACGACGGGCCTTGAAGACCTTAGACCCAGCCGTATGGACAGCTTCTACGAGCCTGTCATAGTATGAGTCCACTTCCTCGCAGTCTGCTAGGCATTCGAAACGGTTTTGCAGTTCGAGCTGAAATGGTTCGGGGTTTTGGACGTGGATAGGTATAGGTCGGAGCGTAGACTTTATCAGTCGAGACCTCTGGAGTTTGACATTAAGGTTCAATGAGCCTCTGACCAGTCTGTGATCGCTCCCGGTTTTAACCGCATTGATCACGGAGACATCATTGAACATCTGTCGTCTCGTCGACAAGATAAAGTCTATCTCATTTTTAGTTTTACCATCGGGGCTCACCCAGGTCCATTTGCGGTGATCCGGCTTCCTAAAGAAGGAATTCATCATAAAGAGTCCCTCCTTCTCCATGAAGTCGGCCAACATTTGGCCCCGGGGGTTCCGGTCTCCAGTTCCAAATTGCCCCACTCTCAGCTCATTACCGAATCGTTTGCCCAACTTCGCGTTAAAGTCCCCCATGACCACAGTGAAATACGAGTTAGAGGTATGTATGGCTCTGGATATGTCCTCATACGTAACCTCGACTTCATCGTCGGAGTGTGTCGAAGTGGGTGCGTATACCTGTATAACCTTCAACGAATACCGCTTGGTGATTCTGAGTATAAGGTACGCAACCCTCGTCGACACACTCTCGATTTTCCCTAGGTTGTTCACGAGGGACTTGTGGACTATGAACCCGACACCACCTTGGGATATTTGGTCACCCTCCCGGTAATAGAGCAGGTTTCCGGATTTCAGTATTATCGAGTCCTCCCCCTCTCTTCGGACTTCAGATAATCCTACAATATCCCAATGTAACCTGCTCAATTCTTCCTCCAGTTCGGTTATCTTCTCGTCGGCCCGCAGTGTACGTGTGTTATATGTTGCCAGGGCCAGAGGTCGTCGGTGTTGGTAACGCGGAATCTGCCGGGGATTCTTAGCACCCCCTGCCCTGCCGTAACCACAGCTGTTACCACGGCTGGGAATAGCAGGGCTGCCGGGGACTGGGGGCCGCGGTTTGGTTGTGTCCATCATTTGAGGGGATTTGCCATAATCGCCACGCTTGGCAGACGGGTTGGCGATCGCAGTAATGTGGACATGGTACTCAGGAGAACGCTGCTGCCCGTTCTCTGGTGTATATATTTCCCTCGGGACGACTTTTACGTCCCCCCACGGGATGAGAGGGGGTGGTGATATTCTTAGGCCGTCACCACACAGCAATGACACGAACTGTACAAAGTCATTAAAGGACTATGAAAATTAAGTTTTTAGCGGTAAAATATATGTTTGGTCTTAAAACCTTTGATAGCATATTTGTAAACGCGACCGAAACTAAAAAAAAAATATGAATTGATTTTTGTAGTTAATTTTCAACTTGAAGATGTAATGTGATAATTATTTTAGAGCATGGACGTATGATGAATAGAGTGGCGATGGATAAATGATCAAAACCCAAGTATACACAAATTCCATTCACACGAATTCCATTCCAAATTGAATTCGTAAAGAATTAACATCTACGAATTGAATATGTTATACAGTAAGTATTTGTTACGTTGTTAATGGAATTATACTAGTAGTGGTCTGCTCTTATATTGACTGCACGTGTGGCGCAGCGGCTAAGTCAGTCGCCTCGCCACTTCGTGTCGCGGGTTCGAGTCCTGCGCCGGACAACTATTTGTGTGACCCACAAATAGTTGTTCGGAGTCTGGATGTAATTTGTATCCGTCTATTATATGTTTGTAAAGTACCCCGTCATACAGGGATTAGATTACCCAGTGCGGGAGACGTCGTTATAAAAAAAAAAAAAAATATACGTCCACACGGTCCTATTTAAAATTCAATTGTCACAGTTTTGCTGCGGTATGAGGTCCCATATTCTTTGCAGGTATTCTAAAAGTGCTGTTTCGTCATCAAATTTGGCGGAAATCTCTCAAAATTTTTCGTTGTATCATGTCCTAGGCATGTTCAATAGGATTTAATTCGAGCGACTGTGCAGGCCAATCATAAACTTAGATATACTACCAGTGCCAATACGACGTGCTCAAAATATAACATCCTTCAAAAATATGCTGAAAAACCACTATTTACGTTACTAGTTAGACTAGTCCTGCTACTTGACAATTTATTTAATTTCCTTTTCTATTTTTAATATAAATTTAATTATTTATTTATGGAATTATGAAATATTGATTAGTTTATTATATTTGTTTATGTATGAATATGAAAGTACGTAAGTACATTAACCTATGTAGTATATTTATTATTAGGTTAGGACACCTACACTGTGTAGAACTGACGACGGTACACTATCAGCTGCCTGTCATTTTCAATTATGCTAGTCCATCCTACGGTTCTCTGGAAGAAATCGCTATTATGCGATAAGACCGCCAATTGTACATTATTTAAATATTAAGTTTTTTTCTGTAAAATGTTTTTTATAATTTGTGCAATAAAGTGTATCTATCTATCTACACATACGCGCCGTACATAGCATGGCCTTGCGTTCTTGATGACTACAAAATTAGACATCACCTTCCACCACGCGGCTGGTATCAAGGGGAGTATTTTAAAATTGAGGAAGTATGATAATGGGAACTATTTGCAGTAGAAACATAAGTTTATGTCTTTAAGGATCGAACTTGACCAAGTTGCCATGTCCCCAATTCGAATATTGGTTTTAATTTATCTTGATTTAAGACCCAAGATTTCTCTGACTCTCACAGTCTCAAATATTGTAGTGACCAAGTATCGAAGTGTATTTTAATGTGTCTACGCTTATAATAAAAGTAACACATTTCGTTTATGTAATAAATAAAACTCTCGTAAAAAATATACCAGACACAGACGTATATTATTATGATGACATGTTATGATATTACTGAGAACTCAACTGAGCACTACTAACACTATATTTTATTTTACTTCTCTGAGTGATGAGTAGACAAAGGCCCAACATGTACTCTTTTAATAAGAAATTTTCGTTTTACTTGATACGTTTCATGTCTACGTCAAGGCATTCTATTAATTTTTTTTTCTCAAATTTATCTCGTAATACAACTTGAACATTCTGATTAATGAAATGAAATTTAGATATAAATTCCAAAATATTTGATAAACATTTTATCTACTATATAAATATAAGTCGGGTTTTGCTTCCTGACGCTATAACTCCAGAACGCACGAACTGATTTCCACGGTTTGGCATTCGTTGGAAAGGTCTCGGGCTCCGTGAGGTTTATAGCAAAGAAAATTTATAAAATTTAACGAGGGTGACACCGTGGGGCACAGCTAGTTATATATATATTTTTAATAAATATTTAACTACTTCAAATATTCTTAGTATTGAATGTAGGTTATGTTCAAAGCATTAGACTTACTTTAATTAAATTCTTTTGTACTATTTTATAAGTATTTCATTTTATGGTTAGGAAAGATTTTGTTGTTATAATGATCATATACTGTCCGCAATTATGATTATGGTTTTTTTTTATTCTGTTAGTTTTATGTTCGGCCTATTTCGAAAACTTATACTTGGTTGGACTGGCGAGAATTGTAAGTGTATTATGAACTAATAACTGTGCCCCGTGGTTTTACTCCCGTTAAACGTTATAAATGTGTTAATCTAGGGCGTCAGAATGGTGTAACAAACATTGACATTCACACACTCAAAAACTTTCGCCTTTATAATATTAGTGTGATTTACGGAATAAAGTATTCTTTTGTGTAACACAACACTAGGATAAAAGTTTATCTTGCATTCCGGCTATAGATTGACCAGCGGAATAAAAAATCGTCATTGCGTATTTTTTTATAATTTTTAGTTACATTTTAGCAATATTTTACAACTTCATAACGAAGACAGTGGTGTAAGAAGTTTGTTGATATTAATTACGACAGATATTAATTTTCACACCTTAGAACACCTTAGAACCAGTGTCTTTACCTATTATAATAATTTATATTAGTGACGCTTCGGTCATTACCAGTAAAATTTTCGTTCCAATTCTAATCCGTCAAAGGCGATACCCATCGAAGCTGTTAATGGTTATTACCTAGCGATAAAATTATCTATGCTTCTGTCATTACCGTCGAAATTTTCGTTTCCATTCTACTCCGTCAAAGACTACGCAAGATGATATCTATCAGAGCGTTTAATAGCTCCAACCTGGTGAGAAAAGACTTAATTGTCTTGAAGATATTTATATTTATAAGACAACGAATTTAAAGTAAATTTAAATTACATCATCTATTAGCAAATCTCCTAATGCTCTTTCAGATAAATTTAAATAAACAAAAGAAACTACATTTACGAGTAAGAGCCTATCCACACCACGTTTTTAAAGCGCGCCGTCGACGCGCGTTATCATCGCGTGTGTATCGATACAAACGCGCTGGTGCCGCGCGTTCGTATCTCGTCAGCATCTCATCGAAGGCGCAATTTTATCCTACGGAGCAGTTAGTTGTCGTTTGTCGTTTGTATCGATACAAACGCACGGCACCGGTGCGTCTGTATCGATACAAACGCGCGTTAGCATCGCGTCTGTATCGCATCTGTATTGTTACACACGCGCGTCGACGAAGCGCTTAAAAAACGTAGTGTACATAGGCCCTTAATTATATCTCCTATTAGCAAATCTCCTAATGCTCTTTCAGATAAATTTAAATAAACAAAACAAACTACATTTACGAGTAAGAGCCTATCCACACCACGTTTTTAAAGCGCGATGTCGACGGGCGTTTCCAAAACGCGCGTTAGCATCGCATGGGTATCGATACAAACGCGCCGGTGCCGCGCGTTTCTATCGCGTTAGCATCGCGTCGAAGGCGCACTTGTATCCTACGGAGCAGTTAGTTGTCGTTTGTCGTTTGTATCTGTAGTAATATCTCTTAACCGATTACTAACTATTTTAGGAAGATGAGAACAAACTCGTAGTAACTGTAGTACTGAATATTTTATTAAGTTCATACACGTATTATATACACAAAATAGGTTATACAAACAGTACACATATGGAAATTACAAGGACATACAATTAGCCAATCGGAGAACAGGACAATTTGGACAAATACAACATACACGCATTTAGAAATAATTATTTTATACTACCTACTATATCGAATTCGCGTTGTACAGTACATTAGGTAGATATCGAGTGCTCCGTGGTGCGAGTGCTGCTACAGTGGTCACCCCCAAGCGAAGCGAACGGGCTGCTTTAGCGGCCTTCCGTACCGCGATGTTCTTGGTGGGATGTTCATAGGAGCAGCGTCGGGAGCGACGTCGTGTGGCGAGGGAGTTGGTGTGTCTTCTGTACACGGGAACGCAAAAGCAGGCTTCAATCGGTCGATAGATATGACCGCTTCTCGTCCGGGTAGCTTCACCAAAAATGTTTTGTCACTCCGTTTTAGTACTGGATACGGGCCATCGTACGGTGGTTGTAGTGGTTTTTTTACTGCATCAACTCTCACAAACACTTCTTTGCACGTTTGCAAATCTTGGGGTATGTACACAGCACGGTTGTTCACTCGAGTTTGCGATAGTGACTCACGGAAGTTATTTATAGTAGTCCGAAGTTTCTCGACGTAGGTATTGTCCATAGTACTAGGTTTTGATGCGTTGAAAAAATCACCCGGTAGTCTGAGCGTGTGGCCATAAGTTAATTGTGCTGCGCTGACGTCACTATCGGTCCGGATCGCGGCGCGTAGCCCAAGTAGCACTGTAGGCAGCTCATCGATCCAGCTGTTAGTTGATAATCGCGCTCTTAATCCTGTTTTTAAGCTACGATTAAATCTCTCAACCATTCCGTTGCTCTGGGGATGGTAGCTGGTGGTGTGTATCTTCTTAATACCAAGTAGCTTCATCAAGGATACGAACAAACTGCTTTCGAACTGACGTCCTTGGTCTGTCGTTATTCTAGTTGGACATCCGAATCTCGTGATCCATCCTTCGTAAACGGTTCGTGCGACTGTCTCGGCAGGTATGTCGTGAACAGGGTACGCTTCGACCCATCGCGTTCCACGGTCGATCATTGTGATGACGTAGCGGTGTCCTTGCGGTGCTGTTCGGAGCGGTCCCACGATATCAACATGAAGATGCTCGAAGCGTTGCGATGGTTCAAAGTCCGATATTTGACTCGACGTGTGGCGGTATATTTTAGATCGTTGACAAGCGATGCATGATTGAACCCATTTCTTAATGTCTGTATTCATAGAAGGCCAGTAAAATCTTCTCTGAATAAGTTTTCTTGAGGTCCGTACTCCAGGATGACTGAGACTGTGTATAATATTAAATGCTTCCATGCGGAACGGTTCGGGTAGATACGGACGTGCGACGTCCGTAGATGTGTCGCAACAGACTGCGGTGGTCGTCCCGGGCATTACTATTTTTCTTAATGAATGCGCAGGTTGACGAAGTAGCGCTTGCATGTGTGCGTCGCTGTCCTGCGCGTGTGCAACTGCTTCGTAATCCAGCGGAGAGGGGCAGGCTATGGCATCTATCCGTGAGAGCGCGTCGGCGACTACATTATCTCGGCCACTTATAT
Organism: Pseudoips prasinana; assembly: GCA_951640165.1. Classification (NCBI taxonomy): domain Eukaryota; kingdom Metazoa; phylum Arthropoda; class Insecta; order Lepidoptera; family Nolidae; genus Pseudoips; species Pseudoips prasinana. The sequence goes on along the minus strand of OX621249.1, from coordinate 9,876,069 downwards.
GACGAATATCGTTCGTAAACTCACTGATAAATAACAGCTGTCTTTGTCTTCGTGGAGTCTCAGAATCGGATGAAATTTTCTGCATGGCGTAAGTAAGCGGTTTGTGGTCCGTGTATATAACAAACTCGCGTCCTTCAAACATTTTCCTGAAATGTTTTACTGCTAGGTATATAGCTTGCAACTCGCGATCAAACGTCGAGTATTTCTGTTGCGCAGGTGTAAACTTCTTAGAAAAGTATCCGAGTGGCTGCCACTGGTTATTTACTTGCTGTTGAATGACACCTCCGGCACATTTATCGGAAGCGTCACACATCAAGGCGAGCGGTGCAGTGTGATGCGGATGTGATAGAATGGTAGCTTGAGTTATACATTTCTTGCAGTTTTCAAAAGCTTGAGATGTATCGTCGTTCCATTGTATTTCGGTTTTGTCTCGCTTCTTGGTATTTGAGTTATGTAGGTACATATGTAGCGGCGCCTGGATGGCTGCGGCGTTCGGAATGTTTTCACGGTAGTAGTTTAGCATACCAAGAAAACGACGTAGTTCTTCAACGTTTTTAGGTTTCGGGTAGTCAGTGATGATTTTTATTTTATCTTCGGGTGGTTTGATGCCTTCAGGTGAAACGGTGTATCCCAAAAATGTAATCTCGCGCTTGCCAAAGATACATTTTGATGGGTTTATCGTGATTCCGTAGTCTTCGAGTCGTTTAAAAATAGTTTTGAGGTCTCTTCTGTGAGTTGATTCGTCTACAGAGGCGCAAAGAAGATCATCAACGAAAGGGTAGACGAAATCGAGTCCGCGCAGTACTTCGTGTATAAATCGTTGAAAGGTTTGACCCGCCCCCTTCAAACCAGGACAGATCCTGGGAAATTCGTATAGACCGAATGGAGTTATGATGGCAGTCTTCTCTATATCTTCTGCTCGCACATTTATTTGTTGATATGCACGATTTAGGTCGATTTTTGAGAAGATTTGCATCCCGGCGAGTTGATAGGTGAAATCCTTGATTCTTGGTATGGGATAGCGGTCGGGCTTGGTCACGGAGTTCAAACGACGATAATCTCCACATACTCGTAGATCGCCGTTTTTCTTTGGGACGACGTGGAGTGGGCTAGACCACGGACTCTTACTGGGACGACACAGGCCTTGGCTGATCATGTTCTCGAATTCCTTTTTCACTTTTTCATAACGGTGCGGTGGAATAGGACGCGCACGGCAAAAGATTGGAGGTCCCGTTGTTTCAATAAAATGCTCGACACTATGTTCAGGATTCAGCTTCATTGAGGAAATGCGAGTGATTCCAGGGAACTCAGCCAGTATGTCGTGAAAAAACTGATTCAAGTCGATGCTTCGGATTGTTGGTATGGCTGTGTAACAACCAGGAGCTTTAGAACTGAGTTTCGTTGTGCTGTCGATCAGTCGTTCGTTTTGTAGGTCGACTAGTAGGTTGTGATGTCCAAGGAAATCAGCTCCAATTATAGGCTTGCTAACGGCGGCAACTACAAACTTCCACTTGTAGGGACGACGTAGGTTCAAGTCGAGCTCTAATGTCTTCTCGCCGTACGTAGGGATTACCGTGTTGTTCGCAGCGTACAACGTGAACGGTAACGGTAAAGATCGAGTACCCTTCTGTCTGGGTATAACAGATATATTAGCGCCGGTATCCACCAAAAATCTTGTGTTCGTTTTTTTGTCTATTATGAAAAGGCGATATGATTTATTTCCGACATTAGAATCCGCCACTGCTAACGTCTGCTTTAGTTTTCCGACTTTTCATCATTATTAAAACTGCATGGCGAGGTACAATGTCTTGCGTTTTTTCCATATCTTCGGTGGTAAAAACAATACGGCGACGGAGTGGTTGAGCGAGATCTGTAGTTCCTTGAGTGCGAACGAGACGGCGTCGAGCGGTTGCGGTGAGGTGTTCGCCGATAGTTATAATGTGCTGGCGCTTGGGCGCACCGGCAGTCTGCGTCTGACCGGCGCATCGTCTTGAGCTCAGCGATTTCGACGTGCAGTTTTCGTATCTCTTCGATTATGTACTGTATGTTATTCGTATGAAAACTGGGTGTTGTTTGTGGTGCGACAGTTACAGCGGAGATATCCGAGGTTTGTTCCGTCATCTTATCTGCGAGTTTTGCGAGTTCGTCCAATTCAGTGTCCTTTTGAATCGTGTCGCTAACGACAAGGACTGCGCGAACGTGCTGCGGTAGTAGGTTCATCCACATCATACGGAGGGTAGTGTCGGGAATGTTGGTGGTCCGTGCGAGATTGCGCATCTGCCGAAGTAGCTGGCTAGGCTTCTGGTCTCCCAATTCCATGTCAGACAGAAGCTTTTGTAATTGCTTGCCATCGGATTCTTCGTAAATTGAGATGAGACGCTCCTTTATAGCGGTGTACTGATTTGCAGGCGGCTTAAATAGTAGGTCACATATTTGATCGATATCCTCCTTTGATAATTGCGGTATGACCAATTGAGCCTTCTGAGTTTCACTTTTCTTGAGATCGGCGGTGGCTGCTTCAAACGTGATAAACCACAGTTTTGGTTTGTCGCGCCAAAACGGTGGTACACGCATTGAAAGCGCTATGGCAGAAACTTCCTGTGACGTCATCACGGCTCCTGGGGCAGGCGACGAGCTCGCAGAGGCACTAGATTCCATACTGGATACTGGATATGTTCGAGTCGGGTCACCACTGTAGTAATATCTCTTAACCGATTACTAACTATTTTAGGAAGATGAGAACAAACTCGTAGTAACTGTAGTACTGAATATTTTATTAAGTTCATACACGTATTATATACACAAAATAGGTTATACAAACAGTACACATATGGAAATTACAAGGACATACAATTAGCCAATCGGAGAACAGGACAATTTGGACAAATACAACATACACGCATTTAGAAATAATTATTTTATACTACCTACTATATCGAATTCGCGTTGTACAGTACATTAGGTAGATATCGAGTGCTCCGTGGTGCGAGTGCTGCTACATATCGATACAAACGCGCGGCACCGGTGCGTCTGTATCGATACACACGCACGTTAGCATCGCATCTGTATCGTTAAAGCGCTATCGTTAGCGCTTAAAAACGTGGTGTACATAGGCCCTTAATTCTATCTCCTATTAGTAAATCTCCTAATACTCTTTCAGATAAATTTAAAAAACAAAACAAACCACATTTTACGAATACGAGTCGCAACCATCAACATTTCACAATAACATTAGATGTAAACACGTTTATTTGTAAAACAGAATTAATTTAGCCATAATTTAAGGGTGATAAATACGATACTTACTGTCTGTGGCCCGAACGGCGTCGTAAATTTCTTGCAAATACGCGTAATTTCTGCAAGTTTTTACTTCGTCCGGTAATCTGCGTCTGAAACAAGTGTTTGTTATAGGTTCATTACGAAAAGTAATAAAAATGGTAATAAAAATGTCTGTTAACCTTAAATATTGTTTATTTTTTGGGCCTAAAATAGGCGTCATCATTATCTTTTTTGCCTTATGTTCTATTCCATTTTGGTTAGATCCCAGGGCTGGCCCAGCAGTAGGATTGCTTTAAGGTACTTTAATTTATAATTAGCTAATGATTTTTTTCATGCAACTTTTACACGTTATTTTACTTATCATGTCAGCCAAAGTACGTCCACTGCTTGACCAAAGCCTCCCCAAAGAATGGGGGGATATGCCATAATCGCCACGCTTGGCAGACGGGTTGGCAGTTTGACAGTCATAGTTCATAGCAAAACGCTGCTGCCCATTCTCTGTTAGGTATTCTCTCGGGCAATTTCTACGCTCCCCACGGCATAAGATGGGTTGATGATATTCTATGCCGTTACCATACAATATTATTTTACTTAACTCTTGAATAACTGACATTAGGAAATACATTTTCTGTTATTTCACAAGAATTAATTTAAATCAGACCACTTGTATTGATTGATAAATGCTCTCATGACTGATGGGACAATGAGCCAAAGAATGCTAATTTGGTTTACTATAGGCTCTATATTGGTTGTTTGGTTTTCCTATGATGGATGGATAATTTGACTAAATTATTGAATATAAAAAATATTTAATCAATAAAAACCCCGACTGCGTAAATAATGAACCAAACTACGTACATAGACAAAGAGTCTCAGTCAAGTCTCAGAGGCTGGTGGTCTAAAATTATATAATGTAATATTGAATGAATACTATTGAAGAAAATAAAATATATTCTAACAATGGAACATAACAACTGAACAGTCGGGATCCATTGTCAAATTAGATTGGCTGTCGACTAATGGATCCCGACTGTTCAGTTGTTATGTTCCATTATTAGAATATATTTTATTATTATTTAACAACTATTTATGGGTCACACAAGTAGTTGTCCGGCGCGGTACTCGAACCCGCGACACGAAGCGGCAACGCGACTGCCTTAGCCGTTGCGCCTCACGTGCAGTCAAAAATTTGATTTGATTGAATAGAATGATTTTTCTAGGAGCCACAGTCTGAGTTGGTTTTTGAACTTTGCCGCTGAAAAATGTCTAATACTTTGCGGCAAAGCATTATACACTTTCACACATACAGCATAGGAACTTTTTCGTTGTACCTATTAGTTATCATGTTGCGAGGAAAAACATCTTTAGCTCTAGTAAATACTGTGGCTGCATTTTCACAAATACACCAATTTGAAAAATGTACAAACACACTAGTCATAATTTTTAGTCCTTTTAACAATGATTTACATGAGACAAACGGAGGAGTACCTGTAATTGCTTTAACGAATTTTTTTTGCAATAGAAATGCTCTCGCTTTAACTGTTGAATTGCCCCATAGTACCATACGTCGGGTAACCAATGATTTGCCTATATATTTATCGCGATTGAGACCCGTGTCCACAGTATATTCAAAAAAATGTGTACAAATCGCGAAAGTTTAAAAACATTAAAAGATACCATACCTCAGGATAGAACCAAAGTACCCGAGAGATGCCATCGATATCGATTGGTAATAAGGCTGTTTTGCAAAGTCGTGACAAAACGTATACAAACCTATTGATTCTGATGCATTTTTGATCAATGTGCAATTTCCAGTCACAATAGCGATCAACTGTTATTAGTCCGATTAAGGAATGACTCAAAGGAGGGTATAGAGTGCGTGAGCGGGAACCTAAGGGATATTTTCAGAAACTTGTTCAGAGTACTTAGAGGGAAAACATACTAAAAGTCCTGACGTCTAGGAGGTTAGGCGGAGGGAGGAGGGGGGAGGGGGGACAAAGACCTCAATTTTAGGTTTTTTGCTAATATCTTTAAAAAGTTGCGTTTTAGCAAAAAATATTCCAAGATAAAATTAAAGATTACAAAATTCACTATAACTTTAATCTCATATACTTTTTCATATTTCCATTCGTTTATGAGCTACATGCTCCAGAAATATAGAAAATTTAAGTTATTCAGCGGAACTCTTACAGATGCCTTGAGAAGTTTAGGAGACCTGATATGCTACTGGAGGGAGGTGTGCTGGATGGAGTGAAGGCCGTCATGGCTCACATACAATGGTCCTCATCGGGACTAAGTGCGGAATTCAAACCCACTAGCATATTAGTGGGAACAAGATGATGATGAGTTATTCAGCGTGATGACCATTACCTGATGCCCGAATTATCTCTAAATTTATTTTAACATAAGCTGGGAGTACCTCCACGAGGTAAGGGCGGTAACAGTAAGATATCGCGTTGTTTTGTAACAGCAGATAACTGAGCTTAGGCGGGAAAAACATCATGAAGATTGCTTTTCGCTCAATGCTCACTGTAGGAAACGCAACCTTACTGGCTAAAACTGAAAAATGACGATGAATGAATGAATGACAAAAAATGAGATGCAATAGCATGGATATGAACACATCCTCTTCTTACACTCATTTACCGGCTACGATACAACATCAGCAACGTTTAGAAGAAGCAAGGTGGGTTTCTGTAAATTGTATTTAAATTGGGAAATTATTAAGGAAGCAGCAAAGATCTTTTACAACCCAAGCTCCAGCCATAGTGATGTTGCAGAAGCTGGGAAAGTGTGCTTCCTGAAATGGTATGGGACACCAGCAAAAATTACCCTTCTCAATGTAATTCTTCAAGAGGGTTTTATCGCCCTTTTTGAAGAAGAGCACCACCACACCCCTGTGCCATGCTTGTGGCGTTTGACCTTCTAGTATGACGGAGTTAAATAACTTCTGAAGTGCCCGTAGGATTGGTGTACCACCCGCCTTCAGAAGCTCTGCCGTAACTCCATCATCACCAGGCGCCTTGTTGTTCTTAAGCTGCTCGAGAGCCATTCTAATCTCGCACAGGCTGACGTCCGGGATGTCGTCGGTAAGTGTTGGGTTAGTCGTGCTCTGGGATCTGAGGCACAACTATCGACAGGTGATTGGGTTTTCGTATACAGCTGTCCGTAGAACCTCACGATGTCTCCCAGCAACTCAGGTCTAGACGTGACGATTCTGCCATCCTCAGTCTTCAGCTTCGTCGGTTGGCTCTGTCTAACAGATAGTTCTCTTGCAAACACTTTAGAGCCTTTGTTCCGCTCAATAGCTTCTTTAATACAATTTGTATTAAATTGACGCGTGTCGCGAGTCAAAGACTTTGAGATCTGTCTGTTGAGCTGCCGGTATCTGGTAGCATCATCAGAGGATGTCAGAACCATTTTCCGTCTTTCGTCCATAAGCTACAGGGTATAGTCAGACATCTTTAGCTTTTTTGAACAATATTTATTTTGATATTACTCTTATTAAAAAGGAACTAAAAATATTAGATCCATCCAAGGGTTCAGGTCCAGATAGAATTCCAGCAGTGTTCCTTAAAAACACTGCTGAATCAATATGCGAACCATTACAAATTCTATTTAACAAGTGCATCACTGAGGGTTTCTTCCCGGATATTTGGAAATGCGCTTACATTGTGCCAATCCATAAAAGTGGTTCAAAACATGACGTCACAAATTACCGCCCGATATCTATCATCAGTGCAACATCAAAACTTTTTGAGCGGCTTGTTCATAATGCCATCTATCCCCTCATTTATAACTATATCATACCCGAACAACACGGTTTTGTAAAACAAAAGTCTACCATGACGAATTTAGCAATTTACTCTAATTTCCTCTTCCACAGTATCGATAAGGGAGTTCAGGTGGACGCCATATGTACAGATTTTCAGAAGGCATTTGATAGAGTTGACCACCTAATCCTTCTTAATAAAATAGCATTCAATGGAATAAGGGGCAATCTTTTACGGTGGTTTTGGTTATATATCACTAACCGCAGCCTGATAGTTGTTATTAATGGGTACAAGTCGGGAAGAGCTGGGATGTTTTCTGGTATTCCGCACGGCTCTATATTAGGACCTCTACTCTTTATAATGTTCATAAATGACATAAATACATGTTTTAAATATACAAGTTTTCTTTTATATGCTGACGATTTGAAATTATATAAACCCATAAAAAATATTAACGATTGCTCAGAACTTCAGAGCGATCTTAATCGACTATTTGAATACTGTAAAATTAATCAATTAAATTTAAGTATACCCAAATGCAACATCACCAGCTTTACCAAAACTAAAACTACCATCAGATATGATTATACCTTAAGTGATGATAAACTAAACCGAGTGACGAATATTAGAGGCCTGGGAATACTACTAGATTGTAAATTACATTTGGACCTACATATAGAAAACATCATAAACAGAGCATTTAAAATGTACGGCTTTGTTATTCGAACAGCCACTGACTTTAAACGCCCTTGCACATTTTTACATCTGTATCGTTCACTTATTCGTTCTCAACTTGAATATGCCAGCCTGATCTGGGATCCCTTATATAGCAAATATAAAATAGCCATTGAAAAAGTTCAACGAAAACTCCTACGAACTATGCAATTCAGATGCCGACTTCCACGTTTACCTTACGAAGACCTTTTATTAAAATATAATTTACTCTCACTCGAGAAGAGACGAATGCTTCTGCAAGTATTGACACTACACGATCTTTATCATAACAAACTAAATTGTGTAGAACTTAATGATGAAATTAAAATTGTAGTTCCTAGGTCAATTCATCGCCGTGGGGTGCGCGATTATCGATTGTTTGATCAATCATCATGCCGGAGAAACGCAGGTAAACGTGCACCCATTCAGCGTCTAATGCAAATATTTTATTTATTTATACCACATACACTACCATTACAGTTTACCCATTGCGATAGCGTAGACGTACATTTTAACTTAGGAATAACTAATATATAATGAACAGTTCATAGATGTAGATATATTCATGCTAAATAAAAATTCTTTTCGTGCCCAAGTTATTAAAGTACTGAACAACTTGAATGTATCTAGTGGTAACTGACTAGTTTGTAATGTAATATAAATTATTAAGTGATTCCTTGATTCTTCATCACAGCATACCTCTTAATCAATACGTGAAAAATGTTGTAGTTATTGCATTGATTTTGTCTTTTATACTTACTTTACTAATAAGTGTTATTTGTAATGTAATATCGTTTTTTTTTCCAAATAAAATAAAATAAAAATAAAAAATCTTTTTGGTTCTGTTTGTACGGTGGGCCTTGAAGACCTTAGACCCAGCCGTATGGACAGCTTCTACGAGCCTGTCGTGGTATGAGTCCACTTCCTCGCAATCTGCTAGGCATTCGAAACGGTTTTGCAGTACGAGCTGAAAGGGTTCAGGGTTTTGGATGTAGATGGGTAAAGGTCGGAGCGTAGACTTTATCAGTCGGAACCTCTGGAGCTTGACATTTAGGTTCAGTGAGCCTCTCACCAGTCGGTGATCGCTGCCGGTTTTAACCGTATTGATTACTGAGACGTCATTGAACATCTGTCTACTCGTCGACAAGATAAAGTCTATCTCGTTTTTTTTCCCCCGTCGGGGCTTACCCAGGTCCATTTGCGGTTTTCCGGCTTCTTGAAAGAGGAGTTCATCATAAAGAGTCCCTCCTTCTCCATGAAGTCGGCCAACATTTGGCCCCGTGGATTCCGGTCTCCAGTTACAAATTGCCCCACTCTCAGCTCATTCCCGAATCGTTAAACCAGCTTCGCGTTAAAGTCCCCCATGACCACAGTGAAATAAGAGTTCGAGGTATGTATGGCTCTAGAAATATCCTCATACATGACCTCAACCTCATCGTCGAAGTGCGTCGAAGTCGGCGCGTAAACCTGTATGACCTTCAACGAATACCGCTTGGTAATTCTGAGTATAAGGTACGCAACCCTAGTCGACACACTCCCGAATTTCACTATGTTGTGGACGAGGGACTTGTGTACTATGAACCCAACACCACCTTGGGACAGTTGGTCGCCCTCCCGGAAATAGAGCAGATTCCCGGATTTCAGGATTATAGTGTCCTCCCCCTCTCTTCGAACTTCAGATAATCCTATTATGTCCCAATGTAACCTGCTCAATTCTTCCTCCAGTTCGATCATCTTCTCGTCGGTCCGCAGTGTGCGTGTGTTGTTGTTGCCAGGGCCAGAGGTCGTCGGTTTTGGTAACGCGGAATCTGCCGGGGATTCTTAGCACCCCCTGCCCTGCCGTAACCACGGCTGTTACCACGGCTGGGAATAGCAGGGCTACCGGGGACTGGAGGCCGCGGTTTAATTGTGTCCTTTATTTGAGGGGATCTGCCATAAGTTAGCCGTTAGATACTTTAGGTAGTCCAATATACCTAATAGATACTTTAGTATATGTCCATCAACACTCACACGCCCAGTCATACGAAGTTTTCGTCTTTTCATCGTAAATGTCTACTGTTTTAAAACCTACATGTGAGAATAGTTGTTACGCAACTTTAAATCGATATAGCTCCTAAACGGCCGGTCAAATCGAAAAATATTGAAAGAAAATTAAAAATGTTTTTTAAATACCTATTCAACGATACTGCACATGACATAGTTTGTTTACTTTAATTTTTTTAATTTTCACAATATGGCGTCCAGTAGTCGCCATATTGAATTTTCACTAACGTCATATCTTTAGTGCCACTTTCCGGACTGAAAGGAATCGATTGACGTGCGAATCATTAAAATCGGTCCAGGCGTTTGGTCTGTATAGTGCTTCAAAGGAACATACATACATACATAGCCTGATAAACACATTACCCTTTGCGTCCCGCAGTCGGGTAAAAATGATTAAAGTCTTCGACCAATGTGTGTTGCCAGTGGATGACTTACGGAATAGAGACGTATTCGCTCACTATGAGCCTTATCAAGCGGCTCAAGGTCACCCAAAGAGCAATGGAAAGGGCTATGCTTGGAGTTTCCCTGCGAGATCTAATCAGAAATGTTGAGATCCGCAGGCGAACCAAAGTAACCGACATAGCCGTAAGAATTGCCAAGCTGAAGTGGCAGTGGGCAGGGCACATAGCTCGTAGAGCCGACGGCCGCTGGGGCAGAAAGGTTCTCGAGTGGCGACCACGAACCGGAAGACGCAGCGTGGGCAGGCCCCCACAAGATGGACCGATGATCTTGTGCGGGTCGCTGGAAATCGCTGGATGCGGATAGCACAAGACCGGCAATTGTGGAGATCTTTGGGGGAGGCCTTTGTCCAGCAGTGGACGTCTTTCGGCTGATATAATGATAGGTATAAACTAGAGTGAACAAAGACGTGAATAATAAAGTGCCGTGCAAAGATTCGTAACGGCCGGAGGCTCGTTATTTAACTTTACACGGCACTTTAGGAAACACCTAAATAGCATTCTTATATCTTACGGGTTTTCCGAGACATGAAGACTAGACTACTAAGTAACCAGACCCTGAAATAAATCTTCCATTTTATACCAATTGGCAAATAATTTAAACCGTACACGGATAGAATATTATATTTCACCGTAGCCTAGTTGGTAGTGCTCCTGCCTACGAAGCTGGTGGTCCTGGGTTCGAATCCCGGTAAGTGCAAATATTTGTGTATTGAGCACGAATATTTTTTTCTAAGTCATGGATGTTTTCTATGTATTTAAGTGTTTATCTATCTATATAAGTATGTATATCGTTGCCTGGTACCCATAGTACAAGCTTTGCTTAGTTTGGGGCTAGGCTTGATATTATATTATATGCCTATTACCGGCCCTAAAAAGTCATGTCTATTCATCTGCTGAGTAATAAAGTGTGAAATCCCTTGCTATATCTTCAAATTCAATCTTCAAAATAATTTTTGAAGATCTGATAAGCAAACCTTCCACAGCTTTTTTTTTTATTTGTGACGATGTTAATCTAAATTAAGATAGCCCACAATCCAGCTAAGAGTTTCGTGTTGTCAGTAGATATCAACCCTTGATTTTGCCAATGTTGAATGAGATTTGATATTTTGGAGGCTATTTGATATTTGGTGAAGCAATTATAGATAAAATCACGTTGGTTATGTAACAACTAACGTAAGGTTACTCACGGCAGAGTAACCTCAAGTTATATAAAATGAGAACGCCCTAACGTTATAAGAACTAATGGAGTTCTTACAACTTTAGGGAACGAAGGACATGTTAACAAGTCTGGCATAGTTTAAGGATAGAACCACACTTGCACTCCAGGCTGGAACTATTTACAAATTCCCACATTAGCAAGTTTTACTTACAATCCTGAGTCTGGAGTCTGTTCAGAGGTTGCCGTGGCATCTTGAGTCCAGGTGAAAGACTTTCAGCATTAGGGTCAAATGAGCTGGATAGACACGCAGTTTCTTGCATTTCCCTAATTAAATCACGTTTTATTTACTGACACATGGAATAGTTGTCCTGTAATCTATGTGATTTTATCTATATTTTCAATCCCAAATATTAAATAAATATCCTCCAAAATATCATTCATAATAGGCCGTATTATGCGAAGATTATTTGTAATACTATTAAATAAATTGAAATTAGAAATAAATATCTTAGGAAAACTAACATACGGCCAAGTGAAACGGCAACAACAACCTTTGCCATGGTAACCATACAACTGATAAACATACTTACATACTCCTAAATAATAATAATATCCTAGGACATTATTTACACACGGCCATCTGACCCCATACTAAGCAGAGCTTGTACTATGGAAACCAGATAACTGATATACTACATATACCACTTTTCTTTTGTAAATACATACTTATATAGATAATTACACCTAGACTCAGGACAAACAGACATGTTCATGCGCATAAATATCTGTCCTGGGTGGGAATCGAAATCACGACCTCCGGCGTGGAAAGCGTAAGTATTTGCCAACCACGCCAACAGGCCTGTCAAATATATACATACATATTATAGATAAATTACTCCCAGCGACAGAACTAATAATTGATTTCATCACACAAAGATTTGTCCTGGCTGAGGATCGAACCCACAAAGTCAGGCTTAACAGCCAAGTCCACTAAACCCTAAACTAGTCTACATACGACTTAAACGACTCAATTAACAATGGCAGCTGAGCGTTCATTTTTAAATTAAATGTAAGGTTTTTACTTTTTATTTGATTTAGAACTGTAGGTATATAAAGTTTATAAATACATTTTCTATACAAAACAATTACAAGCAATAAAGAGCTACATCGTCCGTGCAAAATAAAATACAGACAATAAATTAAAACAAACCCATTAGCAATTTTACATTTAATTTTCCCTTTAATATGTGTTATTTCAACCCTAATTGCGACCGGGTAGCGAAAATACAAACAAACAAACATTTTACTAACATAACTCTAAGCGTTAAACGGCCAATTTAAGGGGTCCCTGTAAGTAATTAAATATAATCCTACTTGAACATTAATTAGTTAAGATGGTTGGAGCGCACGAATAAATCCTTTGTAACCCACGTCAAAGTCAAAAGGATTTCACAAAGCTAAAGGACCACATTTTAAAAGGCTTAAAACTCTGCTCCTGAATTAACGAACTATATATACTCTACATACATATCAAACATATATAAGAAATGAGACAAATCTATACATAAAATAATAAATTCGTAGGAAGGTCAAAACTGTACATTGAATATTTTTTAAAAGGATCTACAGACAGATCGACGCTAAACATATAGTTTTAAGAATTTTTGTCTGTTTGTCTGTATGTCCGGGCTAAACTCAAAAAGTACTGCATAGATTTACTTCAAATTTTTCATGAATATTACTAAGAGGTCGGGTCAACATATAGGCTATAGGTCAACATATAATCACGCTATCACCTATGGGAGAGGAACTGTGATAATTTATAAAGTTTTACGCGGGTAAAACCGCGGGGCACTACACTATGATATAATAATAATGCTAAGAATAGGCAATTAATCTGGAACGGGCCGTTCGGCGTGGTTGATAAATGCTTGCCTTTCGCGCCGCAGGTCGTGGGGTCGATTTCCACTCAATACAGATATTTGTGTGCATGAACATGTCTGTTCGTCTTGAGTCTCGGTGTAATTATCTATATAAGTATGTATTTACGACGATTTGACGAAATAGAGGAGTATTCGTATATGTGCAATAACAAATTGAAAAATTTCGATTTTCCTGAGGATTTTGAGCTATGTGCTGATATTTTTTGTGATAATCCCAATCATAGGTTATTGTTGGATTCAATGTATAAAGTCATAGTATCTATATTAAGTGAATCAGCTAGTGTAAACAGAGTGTCTAAGGTCATTATTAGAAAGAAAGTTATAAAAGGCTGGAACAAGCATGTCAAAGATTTTCATTCTCGAGCAAGGTCTAAGTTTAAATTGTGGATTTGGTATGGGGAACCCAGTAGTGGGCCTATCTATGAGGACATGATATTAAGCCGTAAAGTATTTAAATCAAAATTGAAATGGGTTATTAAGAACCAAGAAAAAATTGCAATGGATATACTGGCCTCGCTCCATTCTAAGAAATGTTTTTCGTCATTCTGGAAAGGTACTAAAAAGCTCAATGTCTCTCCAAGCTTACCACATAGCGTGGAGGGTGAGAGTGACCACACTGGGATAGCTAATATATTTAAAAAGCAGTTCATTGTGAGCTCACCTCTTGAGTCGGTGGGAAGGGTGAACGATGCTGAGTCTTATCAATCAGGAACACCCTTTAAGTTTACGTGTACAGAAATAAAAGCAGTCATTAAGTGTATGAAGCGGGGAAAGTCTCCTGGGCATGATGGACTCAGCATCGAGCATCTTCAAAATGCTGGTGTGCACTTGCCAAGAGTATTAACCATGTTTTTAAATCTGTGTATGGGCCATTCTCACCTCCCACAGGAGATGCTCGATACGTTAGTTGTACCTATTGTAAAGAATCGGACGGGAGACATAGCTGACAAAGGGAACTATAGGCCAATATCATTGGCAACTGTGATAGCCAAAGTGTTTGACAGTGTGCTTGACGGGCACCTAAGTAACTTTACAAAACTACACGACACACAGTTTGGTTTTCGTGCGGGGCTGTCTACAGAGAGTGCAATACTTGCGTTAAAGCACACTGTAAAATATTATACGGATAGGAAGACACCAGTGTATGCTTGTTTCCTGGACCTTTCCAAAGCGTTCGACCTGGTTTCATATAAGGTTTTATGGGAGAAGCTTCGGAAGGAGGGAGTTCCGGCTGCATTGGTGTCAATATTATCTATCTGGTATGAAAAGCAGAGGAACTTTGTAAAATGGTCCAATGCATTATCAGACCCATATATATTGAAATGTGGTGTTAGGCAGGGGGGTCTGACTTCCCCGAGATTATTTAATATTTATATTAATAACTTGCTTGCTCAGCAGCACTCATGTCGGATGCCATTTAGACGGAGTTAGTTTAAATAATTTAAGTTACGCAGACGATATGGTGCTGCTGAGCCCCTCAATCGGGGGAATCAGAAAGTTACTCACAAAGTGTGAAAGATACGCTGAAGAGCATGGGCTAAAATATAATCCCATGAAAAGTGAGATATTGGTTTTTAGAGGGAGAAATAAAAGTCCCTCAAATGTCCCGCCCGTAGAACTGAACGGTTTACCTTTGAACCAGGTGTCACAATTTAAATATTTGGGTCATATTGTTACGGAGGATTTAAAAGATGACTTAGACATGGAGAGAGAGCGTAGGGCGCTGGCTGTGAGGGGAAACATGCTGGCACGCAGGTTTGCTGCTTGTTCAGCACCGGTTAAAATAACACTTTTTAAGGCGTTCTGTCAAATATTTTACACCAGTAGTTTGTGGGCTAATCATACCCAAAAAGCAGACAGCGCACTGCGCATTCAATACAATAACGCCTTCAGGGCGCTGTTGAGGCTTCCACCTTACTGTAGTGCGTCAGGGATGTTCGCGGATGCGCACACTGACGATTATTTCGCGATCATGCGCAAAAAAGTGGCATCAGTGATACGCAGATTGAGGGGAGGCAGCAATAGCATTCTGAAGGTGTTTGCAGAAAGGATTGAAGGGCCTACAATGGATAGATTTATCAAGCTTCATGTCAGACATGGGACTTGATAAATCTTCCTCTAATCTTGGCTGTTTATTATTTTATTCTGTATTTGTGTTGTTATTTTTGTACCTATGTGTGTCTAAGTGTTACATACTAACAAAGTTTTTAAGTTTGTACTGATTACTAACATGCTATGGGCCGTCGATGCCTGAAAATAAACGATTTTTATTTATTTATTATTTACAAAAGACAAGTAGTATATGTAGTATATCAGTTATCTGGTTTCCATAGTACAAGCTATCCTTAGTTTGGGATCAGATGGCCCTGTGTGAATAATGTCCCAGGATATTATTTTATTATGGTACAGAACTCTGAGAAACTAGTCATTGCTCGATATAAAATCACTATTACAAGCGTAACTTCAAAGACGTACACAGAAAATCCATTATTCACAGTTCTATTAACTGTTAAAACTGCTATAATACCGTAAATTCTATGCGCGCGCCACTTAAATTTATGTGGGGTACTTCAAGTTTATGAGGCGTTTCGGTGAATATGTGAACGTTATTGATATGAAATTGAATGTTAAGACCAGACTAAATTACTTTCACGGGGTGAGAACATTGGTTGGTTATACTATAACTTACTTAGTAGCATGTATTTGTAATATGTCAATTATCTGTTTCCATAGTACACGCTCTGCTTAGTTTGGGATCAGATGGCCGTATGTGAATTATGTCCCAGGATATTCATCAACGCTTGAAGTGTTTAAGCCGCAATGCTTGTCTTGCAAATGTGACTAGTAATCAAAAATTTTCATCCAATATATGAAAATTTAATCTAATCCAAAATTACATTTCTTTCAATACATATTATGTATTATAGCAATTTGAATTTAATTTTCCCTTCAGTATAAGTTATTTCTATCCTAAGTTTTTTAGTCAAACAGATTTCACAAAGGCTTAAAACACAGTACCTTAATAAACCGCATAGGTACTTCAATATATAACACATATAGAAAATTACAAAACTGATAAAATTAATAATAAAAAATCTAACTATATATATACGTACCTTCTGATATATACACACATCAACACAATCTAGGGATATTGAACATTTCATTGATTATCTAGAAAACTATAAACATTTTGTTATGACTGTAAATGGAAGAATTAAAGATAATTTCATGGCCGATATTTAAACATTAACAACACGATGCGATTTTGTTTTTCTAATTAATAAAAGTCTTAAATTAATTAAGCCATAGAAAATTACTGAGTGAACAAAAACATTTTATTCTTATAAAATTATTCAATCGAATTAAATGAATAAAAATCTTACCAAATCTGATAATCAGTAATCGGTATTTCCTCCTCTAACATTAATCACACAGCGGCAACGATTTTCCATACTTAAAATTAAGGTGTCAATGTCTTGCTGGGGTATGCAGTCCCAAGTTCTTTTTAAATGTTCGAAAAGTTGTTCTTCTGTTGTCAAGTTGGGCGGAAAATCCCTCAATGCTCTTCGCTGTAACATGTCCCAGGCGTGTTCAATTGGGTTTAAGTCTGGCGACTGTGGAGGCCAATCTAATACCTGAACATCGTGTTCTCGAAGGGCGGCCCTCACCAGCCGCGCTGTATGGGAAGGTGCATTGTCATGCATGAGCTGAAATTCTTGCCCCGTTAGGGCCCTGAGCGGGACAATGACACGTTCTACTACCTCCTCACGGTATCTATGGGCAGTCATGCTGCCCTGAATCCAAATGAGTTGGGTTCGTCCGCCGATTCGTATTCCTGCCCACACCATAATTGTCCCGCCTTGGTAAGAGTGGACCTCCTGTGGATGTCGGAGACGGCTGACCCTGCCTGGAGTTCTCCAAACGCGTGTTCGTCTCGAATCTGGATGAAATCCATAGCGGGACTCATCAGTGAACAGCACCAATGACCATTGTTGATCACTCCATGTCAAATGTTCTTGAGCCCATAAAAGTCGCCTACCGCGATTGCCACGTCGCAGCGCTGGGACTCGTAGCGGTCTGCGAGCATGAAGACCAACTTCATGCAGCCTCCTTCGCACGGTTTGGTCGCTCACCAGCAGCTGCTGACCCTCCTGGAGCCTTTGCACTAGTTGCATCGCTGTGATATTGGGTAGTCTTCTGGCGGTCATTTGGAGAAATCGATCCTGTCTCTGAGTGGTAACACGATATCTACCTGTGTGCCGTTCTGCCACATCTCCAGTAGCGCGATAACGTGACCACAGCCTGGATACCACATTTTGGCTTGTGCCCAGAGACTCAGCAACGACGCGTTGAATAGCACCGTTTTGTAACATGCCAACTGCCCGTAACATTTCATCTCGACTCAAATGATGGCGTGGCATGACGCTAAAAAGCTTACACAACCAATTGAGAAAAGAAAATAAAACAATTTATCAGGTTTTCTTCAATTAACACGCAAAAAAAATTTTAATGCAACTTCTTGAAATTAGATACAACTCTAGATTGCGCTGTGCTTTGCGTGTTTTCATTTGTTTCTCATTTTAATTTTTAAATTTTGAATAAAGAATAGACAAGGTTTAAATCTGTAAATAAACTTTTTAAGGAAACTAAATAGGTTTTAAACAATAAAGCCATGTTTGATTTCAAAATAACGTATCCCTAGACTTTGTTGATGTGTGTATTAGGTTTAGCGGCACACATTATAAATTAAAACGATGGTATCTGCCTTTCGATAGCAAGATCCTAGATTAAGTTGTATGGTACACACGGCTACGCATCAAGCTATACACTTCCAGTACAAGCCGATCTCGCGATGTATAGGATTTCCATACAATGACAGGTAAGCTTATATTGGAAATGTATAGTTTGATTTCTGGCCGTGTGTACTAAATGATCCATGACAGCTAAACTTCGAATACTTGTCTTTGAAATCGCTAATCGTATCTGGTGTAAGTGCCTAATATACATTATATCTTAGTACGGAAAAATAATTCATGATTTCCTAAACAACACAACCATGTAAGCAGGGTTTTTCTGATAGCTATCAATAGTGCCCCTATCTAAGGCATATCACAACTATAAGAAAATATCGGTCGTATTATCAGCATCTGTACTGATACATATATTTAGGTAAAAAAGTTGAGGATTTTTCTAGGTTTGGCTGTATTTATTATAAGGCTAACTGCTTCTTCGCGTCAATATTAACAATGTTAAACAACAGGAAATGATCTAATTTAGTCTACAATTATATATTCTCTTTGGCTTTGGTTCCAGATTAGTAAATAATTAAAATATTAATAACTTACAAACAGTTGTATTTGTCATAGTGTTCCGCTTGGTTTTTGGTAAGAGCTGATACGGCTGCGTGCAGGCACTCGTTCTGTAAATAAAAAGAATATTTAGATATCATTTCATTAGAAACTTAGATCTAATCTTTGTGTAATCGTGGGTTCGACTTCCACCCAGGACAGAGATTGGTGTCCATGAACATGTCTATTTGTCCTGTGTCTGGGTGTAATTATCTATATAAGTATGTATTAACAAAAGAAAAGTAGTATATCAGTTATCTGGTTTCCATAGTACAAGCTCTGCTTAGTTTGGGATCAGATGGCCGTGTGTAAATAATGTCCCAGGATATTATTATATTATATTATATTATTATATTTTATACTGCACAGTCGCCTACCCAGTGCCGGCTTCGAACTACTTATATGACCTATACGTAGCTATTCTAAGTCTGCAAAGCGTTGTGTGACCCCGCGACAGAAATATACCTTCCCTAGTGCGGGCGTTCTCCGAAAAAAATATCAAAATAAAATTACCTTTAAGTTAAGATACGTTTAGTTTTTTTGGCTTTTTGCTTTAGATACTTATTAATATCCATTACATAATTGTAAAGCAAAGATCTGTTATCACTTGACTTCGAGGAAACCGAAAAAGTACTCCAAAACCACACACCCTCATTAACATATAAGATACATTTTATACCTAAGAAGTACTTCTGCAAGAATAAGTATTCGTGAGATTATCAAAGTAGTCTAAACAAGATCCAAAGTAAGCCCGGATGACGTTGCGGGTAGAAGCAAATAATTTATTAATGATATTTCTCCGAACACTGATTGCGCAAGCATGATTTAGCCGTGTCTTTTATCCAATTAGTGTTCGACAGGGTGATGGCGTACAAGTAAAATTCACAAGGCTCAAATTTCGTTAAGCGTTAGCTCAGTTATAATCCAGATTAGGGAGTAAATACCACCGTCCTTTTACATTTTGCTCGTTAAGCTGTCGGTCCCGGTTGTACACATTAGGCAATAGTTGTTAAGCCATGTCAGAGGCCAACTGGGCGGCTTGAACCACTGACATTAGGGGTAACCACTGCCCAAGTAAGTTTACAAATTTTATTATTTACATAGTATAATAAATAAAACCAAGTGTGCTTTAGAATACACGACTGAAGTATATGTTAGACTAGCTGTGCCCGCGACTTCGTCCGCGTGTTAATTAGTTTATTTAGTTTTTCTTGTAAAATAAAAGACTTTTTCTAAAATAAAAGTATCCTAAGTTACTCCTTATTACATCAGCTACCTGCCAATAAAAGTCCCGTCAAAATTGGTCCAGCCATTTCAGAGATTAGCCGGAACAAACAGACAGACAGACAGACAAAAATTGTATAAAATGTCATTTTGGTGTATGTACCGTATATGTATTCATATTAATGTAGTAAAATCCGGTTATTTCAATATTACAAACAGACACTCCAATTTTATTTATTTGTATGTATAGAGTATAGATATACGAACGTAACTTACTGTCTATGATAGAAAGAGAGTGATCGCACTGAAAATGTGTGGTCGCACTTCTCTCTCTTACCGCAACAGATTACTGTTACGAAACCTAACTCTCTCTTTCTATCTTCACTAACTTAACTCTCAACTTCCGTTCGCGTTGCCCGATCACACTTTTCGTAACGCTCGCGTCACGCATTCACCAGCTTACTCCCCAAGTCAAGATATAAAAGAACTAAATAAAAATAATTAACTGAACTTATAAGAAACAGAAAAATATCAGCTAAATTAACTACAATAACTAACTACTATAACTAAGTTAAAGGGTGTCGTAGAATTCCTCCGCATCGTCGGGAGGTAAGGTGCCCAGAAGGCTGGCCGCATTGCCACGCTGTATGGCAATGCTGATTTTTTGACCCAAAAAATGGCCAGCTCTCTGGTCACGGGAAGCGTCATTCAAACGTTTCAAAATTTCCCGAAACAATAAACGTGCGTTAGGTCCCCACGGCCCTAGCGTTTCGACCCCAAAAGGCTCAAATACATAATTTCCAACAAGGTTGGTGTATTTGCGCCGTTTCAGGGTTTCTGCTGATGCAGCAGCAGCGCCCGCAGATCCCGACGTATAGAGAAGATGAGAAGGTGCAAGGGTGT
Organism: Pseudoips prasinana; assembly: GCA_951640165.1. Lineage (NCBI taxonomy): Eukaryota > Metazoa > Arthropoda > Insecta > Lepidoptera > Nolidae > Pseudoips > Pseudoips prasinana. The sequence continues at coordinate 9,855,219 of OX621249.1, read as the reverse complement.
CAACGCATATAGCATCCTACACCAAAGGCCTTCCCTAAATAAAATAATTAATAAAAAATGTTTTTACTTTCAGTCAATAAAAAAAAACGATACATAATTAAAACATTTTTTAATGCTAGTTAATTTTAGCAATATTCAATGGCTGAAATTAAAAGTGGCATTTCTTAACGATTAATACAAGGGTAAAAAAAATAACAATAATGACATCCTGGTCGAATTACGGCCAATCACAATGGAGAGTAGTCATCAGCGCGGGACATATTATAGTGCACAAGCTTTTGCGCAAATATATGGGCTCTTTCTATTCCATCACTCTCATGAGTCGATGCCGGCCCGTCAATAATGTCTAAACGATGTATCACCAATCGATTAATAATAATATCTAGGGACAATGTCACACAGATTATCCTAGCCCCAAACTAAGCAAAGCTTGTACTAATGTATCAGGCGACGATATACATACTTATATATATATATATTATATAGATAAATACTTAAATACATATTTAACATCCATGACTCAGAAACAAATGTTCGTGCTCATCACACAAATATTTGCACTTACCGGGATTCGAACCCAGGACCACCATCTTCGAAGGCAGGAGCACTACCAACTAGGCTACGGTGACCGTCAAAATAATTATAATAATGTTTAATTTAGAGACTCTTTGGTAATACGGGTTATTTCAAAAGAGCCTTATTTGAAAATCTAACAGTACCCAACTTACCAACAATGTATTCACAACATAAAATTAACCCAAACATAAATAAAACATCCTTGAGAAAGTGTTATGGAGCGTGAAAGGACCGATTCCTTACATTTTCTTTACGAGCCTCGAACCTTACCAAAATCCCTTAAATGTGGCTTCTTGACAAATTCGGTGTGGTTGTTCTACCGACAGAACAATCCTACTTTGTTATTTAGCCTCACAATATTTTGGCTTCAGTATTTTGGTTGGTGCTGCCATGTTAATTATTCAGTGTGGGAGGATTAATTTAAGCTTAATCTTATATAAGAGTAACATTAAATTTGACTTGCCGACTTGAATTACCTCATGATAGGAGACAGGAATTCGTATAAATTATGTAGAGCTAACGGTTCGTTGGTCGTATTATATTAACATTAAGGTTGGTTTTTAGTGTGTATGAAACTAGACGAAATAGGATAAATGTGTGGGATGTCTACGAGTAGAATAATTAAATCACATTGAAGCATCTCGCAGAGTCTCGCAACGCAATTCGAATCTGCTTAATCGTTAATCGGTGGACTATAGCTATATTTTTGACTGCCTCGTTGGTCTAGAGGTAGCGTGCCCAACCGCAGATAATGAGGTCCTGGGTTTAATCCCGGATCGCGCAAAACAATTAATTTTTCAGTATCAGCCCGAAGTCTGGGAGTTGGCGGTATTACACCCACGTGCCTCGGAGAGCACGTAAAGCCGTCGGTCCTGTAACTGACCTCTTTCCGGTCGTGATACTAGTTGTCCTATCGGATCATAAGGGTGAAGTAATAGAAAGTGCTTTCGTGTTTGCGCACACAGTTGTGTACTATAATTGTACAGCGCAGTTGGCTAATCTCCATTGAGACTGGCCGCCGTGGCAGAAATTTGGCCGGGAGGCCTGAATGGAAAATAAAATTAAATGAAAAATGAAAACTGGGAACGCTGGATTGGAAACCTGAGCTTCAATATCTGTGGTACCACCGTTAGGCCAATGTGGCACTGAGTGTCCATCCATTTGATCACGCAAAGTTACATCCATTGTCCAGGATGTAATTTTGCGTGATCAAACGCAGACTCTTAGTAGTAAGGCTCTAAATCCGCTAACCACGCCTAAATCATAAGGAAAACATTAGTTTGGGTGGCGTTTAATAAAGAATAAAGCCAAGAAATAAAATATGACCTTGTGACAAAATAGCTGGCTCACATGTTATATTATTAAAGTGATATTTCCACGTAACTTCGGTGTATGGCTTCCCGTACCTCGTCCGTTCGCTAGTCGGCTTACCTTCTCGATTTATCCGGTTAACACTTGAACTAATTTTGCTCCATCTGATATTTTCATTTACCCACGTTGCAGAATATTGCACGTTGCAGAATATTTGCAGCATAAGCTGAAGCGCAAAATTGACGGGCGAAACTCAAATCAGATGAGAGCCAGCTTCTAGGGACTTTGGCAGCAAATGCCGCTCTACTTTGATACACTAAGACGTGAAGCTACACAAGTGATTGAGGATCTGAGAGTGCGTATTATCTATATGAGTGCCAATAAAGGGCCATGGAGAGTCATGATAGATATATGGCGCAGCGGGATCGCATTCGTAATCTCGGCCAGTGAATAGGATCAGCGGATTGTGATTAGTGTCATTCGAGTTTCTAATAGCTTCAACTTGCTCTAGGTTAGTCGAAATCTCTTTTTCATGTAACTTATATTCAAAAAAAGTAAAAATGGCACTACAAATGCTTTAAACCGGAAAGAATCCAATAATAACATACAGTAAATACATACATACGTACATTAAACCTATATATAATATATTATACCTATCCTGTGGGAATGTTACAACCGGAAGGGGAAGACCGCGTAGAACATTGTCTGATCAAATCAGAGACGTTCTCAAGAGAGCCCAGGTCAAAAGTACCTAAACCGGCAAGCATGTATGAAGAATATAATGACAGTAAACGAGGCAAAAGAGGTGTGCAAGAGTCGTGACAAATGGAAGTCTTTTGTCTCTGCCTACCCCTCTGGGAAATTGGCGTGAGTCTATGTATGTATAAAAATGCTATATTTATTTATTAAAAGATCTTTATATTATATAAAAACTTCTACAACTAAAACATAAAAATATTATCCACCCAAAAATATTCAATTATTAGAGCTTTTACCAATACATTTACCTAGTATAATTTTGCAATATCCGGCATGAAAGCAAAAAGCCTTTCTGACGTCATCACTTGAACCCCGACATTGCGATATCAGTTTTCAGAGAGCCTTAAAAGCCTCAACCTTGGCCTAATAATCAATACCTCCCTTTTTATAATAACCTTTTTATTGCAGACTTTTAAGCTTAGGTATATTTTAATACAGTGTCACTTTTGACTTTCCCTCCCTATCTTTTACCTTTAATAGAAATTCCCATTTGGTGAAACGAAAATCTCAAAATTTGTGATTACTTTGTAAACTCTTAATAACTTATTATTAATACAATAATACTTACATGTTCATGTAAGGTACAGAAGTTGGTTATGTCATATTATTATGTTATATTTTAAGTGCGAATGAGATTTTGTTCGTGTGTAACTCTTTCATGCCTTAAGTACTAAAGCGATTATCATGACATTTTGGGCATTCAAAACTGATACAAAAATCAATACATCATAACATATCCCGAGGAATTTTGTGAGGGAAGTCTAAGCCGAAGGGAGAAGTTTCAAATCTACATAATGTAACAGCTATATTAATATCACACCATGTTAGTACAACTTTCGGGTAAATAATTCAACATTGATTATACAAATTTACATTCGTCTGGTAAATAATCCAACATTCGTCTATTACTCAGTTAATGAAATAAGTATCATTGTTATTAATATTTCCTTCATCATCCTAATGTCCACAGTCTTATATTAATAAAGTAACTCCATTACTTTATATTTGTCTTACTCAGGCCGGTTGGCGTGGTTGGAAAATACTTGTTCAATTGCCGCAGGACGTGAGTTCGATTCCCACCCAGGATAGATATTTGTGTGCATGAACATGTCAGTTTGTCCTGAGTCTGAGTGTAAATATCTAAATTAAGTATTTATTTACAAAAGAAAAGTACTATATGTGCGAGGTTTTACCCGCGTTAAATTTTATAAATTATCACAGCTATCACCTAAGGGGGAGGCCCCTTAGGTGATAGCGTGATAATATGTAGCCTATATGTTGATCCGACCTCTTAGTAATATTCATGCAAAATTTGAAGGAAATCCATGCAGTATTTTTTGAGTTTAGCTTGGACATACATACAGACAAACAGACACACAGACAAAAATTCTAAAAGCTATATTTTTGGCTTCGATATCGATTATAGATCACACCCCAAGTCACATTTTAATAAAATATTCAATGTACAGTTTTGGCTTTCCTACGATTTTATTATATGTATAGATAATTTAAGTACCGTCCTGCTGCACTAGCTCCACCACTATGCATACGGGTCCAGTGCATCAGGGAAGGGCTGTCCCACTTGTCAGCTATAACCTTAATAATGTTATGTTTCCATGCCCTAAGAGTATCACAATCGGTCACATTCTATGGCTACCCACATTAGCACATAAATGTGTCTACAAACACAAGTACCTACCTCAACTCTTATAATTCGATGGGTTGGGTTTCGAAGAGGTTTCGAAAAATCTGAAAGCGTTTCCACATTTTTAAAACTTGATCTACATTCATATCAAATGGTCTAAAAATTTCATGTGACCAAATAAATATACAGATTTAATATACCTATTTTGTAAGTATAGGCGCCAGCACATCAAGCTACCCCAATCTGTCAAATTTCCCCAATCGAAAGTGAACGTTATGCTTTTGTGTTATATAAAGTTCAAAATCTATAAATGAAATTTAGCAGATTGGGTAGCTTGATGTGCTGGCGTCTGTACAATATGGCAAATGTGTGAAACTTAATTAATGTATACAATAACACCTGTATTCACTACATTAAAACAAATAAAACTTTCCACTTTCGGCGTCAGACAGAATGTATAAACGTCAAAGTCCGGAGCTTGATACGTTAACATAAGCAAATATGGGTGTTCTGGGCGAGGAACAGTGTGTGGGCGCTTCCAAGTAATAACTATTAAAACGCATAGTTTTTAACATACACCGTTGGGCTAGTTGATGTGAGTATTGAAACTATCTCGTGTTCATATCACACTAATATTATAAAGGCGAAAGTTTGTGGGTGTGTATGTTTGTTACTTCTTCACGTCTAAACGGCTGGAGCGAATTTGATGAAATTTGGTATGGAGTTAGCTGATAACCTGGATTAACACAAAGGCTATAATTTATAAAGTTTAAATTATAAAATTTAATTTAATTTAATTTATAAAGTGGCCAAATACTAAAAATACTGGCCCTAAAAATACTAAAAATACTGGCCCTTAATCAATTTCGAGGACATTATCGATCAATCCAACGTCCGACAAAATTAATTGGCGATTGTTTCCTGGCTATCTGTACTTAAACAGCTTAGAGTGCTACGTTTCTAATTAAAATCATGAACGGCAAACAAAGATGGTTGGAAGGTGGACGCTTGGCGCAAAATGTGGAACTAAGCGTTTAGACGTGGTCATCATTGGTTTGGTGACTGCTTTTGACGGGCCAGTTGCCATGGTTGGTAAATGCTTGCCTTTCACTCCGCAGGTCGTGGGTTCGATTTCCACCCAGGATAGATATTTGAGTGCATAAATATGTCTGTTTTTCCTGTGTCTGGGTGTTATTGTCTATGTACGTATGTATTTACAATAGTAGTATACGTACAACATGTAACTTAATTAACGCACATACTGAAAATAGTTTAATAAAAGTAAGCACAAAAGTGTTAATTTTATGTAAAGTATGCATTTTTCAGGTGTGCCCGCAATGTGCAGCTATCATTGGGTCCCATTTACAGTATTCAAGTATTTGAAAGCGTGTTTGTAATTTCCATCTGTCTCATAAAACTTGTCGTAAGTAATCAAAAACTCTAGAGCTAACTGAGCCAATCTTAGTTCATAAATTGTATTGAGATGCATGTATTATAATTTCTTCAGAATTTAGTTATACTCAAGAAGTGATGATAATACGGGAACATAAGTATCTTATAGCTCGTAGAACCGACAGCGGTTGGGGCAGAAAGATTCTCGAGTGGCGACTATGAACCGGAAGACGGAGCGTGGGCAAGCTCCCTATAAGGTGGACTGACGACCTTGAAGGGGTTGCGGGAAGCCACTGGATATAGGTAATTTTTTATTCCAATATAATTAAAACTACGGATATTACACATATGATATGTACAGTAAAAACACAACAGTCAACACACAACAATAGACCATAAGTCGAAGTAATAAGACTTTTAAAATCGCAGTTTTATTTGTATTCATACAAATTTCATCATTAAATATAAAATAAAGAAAAATAAACTTTATTCCAAGAAACTAATTTAGTAAATAACAATGCATATACAATGTATATAATTTTTAATTTAACATGTATGTATATTATACATACATGTTAAATAAAAAATTCAGTCTATGTTTTATAATTGTGCGTTTATAATTTATTATAAAGGTGTGCGTTAATTACGTTATATGTTGTATGTAGTATATCAGTTAGCATAGTTAAAGCTCTGCTTGATTTGGGATCAGATGGCCGTGTGTGAATAATTTCCCTGCAAATTATTATTTAACCGAGCATAACCGACATGTTAAGTGTGCTGTGGCGAAACAATCGAACATCAGTTGATCGGCCACTATAAATCGAACGTCTAAATACTCGTACGTTCATATTATCGAATGTTTAATAATATGAAACATTTAATCGAAAGTATTTACTAAATAAAACTATTGGATTGTTTAGCATTCTATTTAGCATAGCATACCTAACATGTTCATAGTCGGTAACTATTTGAATCAATCACCAGCCTTACATTCCCTCCCTCAAAGAACCCAAAGAATGTTTCGTAAATTAGTATTACATGTTCTAATTCATGAAATGAAATGAAAAAAAAAATATAATTCAGCACAACACACAAGAAAATGAGGAGTACAAATATGTATCACACATTACAGATGTACATAGATTTGAGAAAAATGCACAATATCACGATTCTTGCATGTTGTGCCGAAAGGGTGAACACCTCAGTACAAGCTAGGTGGGTTACACCTAGCGCTGGTTTTCAGTTGACAACCCTGGAATTTACGGCAATTGTGGAGATCTTTGACGGAGGCCTTTCTCCAGCAGTGTCAGAATGTTCTTAAAAGGATTCATGTATCAGGATAAAAAAGGATATATACCGTAAGATAAATAAAGCAGTAAGCGATAGGAGGTTAGCACTTAACACTTAACAACAAGGTTTACAAAAAATTGCTTTCACCTAGAAATGATCTCTGACTTTTAGGTGAGGTACAGGTATTAAGAGCTTTTACTGGACATTTTTTACTATTTTGTAAGCCTTTTAGATTTTAATATAGTCCTTTTAATGTAGATTCAAACGCTTTCACCTGTTCTCGCTTTTTATTGAGGGTAAGAAAACAAAGAATCAAAGGGATATACCCAACCTACTGCCTTTAAAACAATAATGTTTATTTTGATCCGGCACGACGTAGGTATGTAGATTGCCTTTATGAGTGGTCAATAAGGTATCATTTGGCCACAATTTACAATACAATACTAGAATTAAGAAGAAAAGCTATAAATGGGGAAGGAAGTTTGCCAAAAGGGTCCTCAGTGTCTTTTGTCTGATAACTTTTCCTACCAATAGCTAATAACGTTCGCTACAATAATAAAATAGTAAGATATTAATATATATAACTTATATAGATAACATGATATTACATCGCTTGTCTAATCATAAGCGAAAGGCCATGACTATACGATGTCATCTTTATAAAATTAAAATGAGAATCGGTCAGGTGCAAACAGGACTACTGCGCCAAAGGTTTCGTAACTTCCTTAAACGTGTTCGGTTATGGCAGCCAGTCTCAATGAAAACTGGCCATGTAATGCTACTGGTATTGGCGTTACATGGCAATGGGTCTTGTTTCATTATATTTTTGCGTCAATTCACATACATAAAGATAATTATGAACTAGGGTGTGTGGAAATACTGGAGCCGATCGATAGCACGGGACAGAGGTCAGGTAAAAGACCTATGGCATTTATATGTTCCTGGAGGCGCAAGTGTATAGCAACACAAATTTTCTGACTCCAATCTGCTACTAATAATTTTGTAGGAGTACATTTTCAGTTTGCAGTAGTACACTTTTTAGCTTGACTCTAGTTTTTGAACTCACTACTGACGGTTACCATTAAACAATTAATTAAATAATGAATAATATCCTGAGACATTACTCAAACACAGCCATCTTATTCCAAACTAAGCGGCAGAGCTTGTATTATGGAAAATTATCATAAGTTCGAAAAATATTTGACCGAATTTCATTTCACCAAAAACTTTTCAATTTTTATGGTTTTGATTTAACCTGTTACCAATTCGTTTTTTTTGTTACTCCGATGTTTCATTTGGTCGAAAAACATTTCACCGAAGTTACACATAGCCGCAATAACATTTGTTCGAAGTATTGTGTTTCCGAACATTCATTATACCACTATTTTAATTAAATTCAGCATGCAGCAGGCATGCAGCATGCAAGCCGGCATGCAACATGCAGCAAGCATACAGCATGCAAGCTGGTATGCAGCTTGCAAGCAGGCATGCAGCTTGCAAGCAGGCATGCAGCATGCAAGCAGGCATGCAGCATGCAAGCACGCATGCAACGTGCAAGCAGGCATGCAGCATGCAAACAGGCAAGCAGAGTGCATGCAACAGGCATGCAGCATGCAAGCACGCATGCAACGTGCAAGCAGGCATGCAGCATGCAAACAGGCAAGCAGAGCGCATGTAACAGGCAGCAAGCTTTGTTTCTATCACGGCTCCGGCGCTGCGGGGTTTGGGGGGGTCCACGCGAGCTTATCGTCGCAGATGGTTTTATCGCCTCAGCCGCGGCGGCGGGCCTTCAAACCACCTGCTCCTCCAGCTCGCGGGCCGCCCTACCCCTCTGCACCTACGCGGGCTTAAATAACACTCTAGGGGCAGGACAAACAAGACTGTTTAGAGTCGGTTTTGCAGCGATTCGTTTATGTCAAGAAATTTTATAGCACAACATATTGATTTTTTATGACACTATTTTAATTTAATTTTAAAAATACTACCAAGTATCCGTCTATATATTTGTGACCTAAATTCAGTAAAATTTTATTTTGGTGTGGTGAAAATATGGCAAATAAAGCATTTGTCATATGAAAATAGCTCAAAAAAGGCTTCGGCCAATAGCAAAAAGTTATTTTATAAATCAGTGAAAAATTGTTCGGTAAATAATACCTATGACACATGACACTTCGACTATATTAAAATATGTCAAATAATGCATATAGCAAAAAAGACATCGGTCATTAGTTTTCAGTAAAATGAAAATCGAACAAAAATAATCGGTAAAGTGATCGGTTCCCATTAAAACCAGATAACTGATATACGCTACTTTTCTCTTATAAATAAATACTTATATAGATAATTACACCCAGACTCAAGACGAACAGACATGTTCATGCACCTAAATATATATCCTCGGTGGGAATCGAACCCACGACCTGCGGCATGCATCCACCAACCACGCCATCCAGCCCGTCAATTAGACCAACTACATTAAAATTTTTGTTAACGTTGTATGATGTGGCAATATTCAAATAAAAGTACGCACAATAAAATCACTTGCTAGTTTTATTGAGCTTCAAGTGTTCTCAAAGACGCCAACACCCATTTCCACTTAGACCACAGGTCGGTAACACTACACCTTAAGTGAATGACAGCAATGATGTGAGTATCAGATGAATAGCGAAAAATGGGGGGAAAATGGGGGTTGTCACCTAACATATCGGGTTTCTAATGGATAGGGTGCTAAGTTTTGATTTCTCGTATCATGACGCCATTTGTGAGTAATTTATGAGTATAGGAAAATGTAGAAAGATTGATTGTCAACACCTGATACTTAAAGGCGGGTATTATTAATTTGATGCCATTGATGTTAAAATTATTACTTCAATGCTGCTTTTGGGTTCTATAAGTCAGAATAAATTTACGGAAGGAGGTTCACTCGTGTGTTTGCCTTTCCTGACAGCATTTTTTTCCTGGTTCTAAGATGAAACACTACTGCTACTTCAACTGCAGAAAATATGCACATCCAAGAAGAACCATATAAACAATGAAATTACTTGCGCCAATTATACCCAACACGTGTTTTAGTCTCCACGGACCATTCTCAATGATTACGCGTCGAGTGCTCGACTGTGCCCCGCGCTTTTACCCGCGTTAAACTTTATAAATTATTGCCTAAGTGTTATTCAGATATATAAGATATATTACTACAAAGTTTCATCAATATCCGATTTACAGTTTTTGCCTTAAAAAGTAACAAAGCATTCATACATCCATACTCACACACTTTCGTAATATTAGTAGGATTGCAGCTCAATCTCTTTACTTTTTTCTTTAAATCTCCACTCATCAAAAGTCATACAAACCTATTGTTAAAATTTTGAGTTAATGTTGCCGATTCTCGTTTTAAAATAAAAATGTTCGTTGCACACATTCAGCCTATCAAAAGCCCTTAATCTCCGTCTGGATTTGGTAACTCCGGCAGTTTGGTCGGTTTACGAGGATTTGGAAACTTTCGAACTTTGGTCCAACTCTATTAGATTGTGGCCATTTGTGGCCTCTCCGTTACTCATCTGCAAACTTAAAGTAACATTCGATACAAGTTTGGATGAGGGTATTTACCTATCTTGCCACGATGGAAATTAGATTTCCCTTTATTTAAACAACACTGTGTCCATACTACCCACCATTAACCATAGAAAATACTAAAACAAAAAGCAAAAGAAACGAAAAAAGCAAGCTCGGAGTTTATTTGTGGCTTTCTTCTCCTGGTCGTCCACCTAGGTAGCCAGAGTGCCGCAGGCTAGCTAGGGTAGGATCCTCAGCGGTTAGGGCGGACTAATCTATACAAATAAATAAAATTGGAGTGTCTGTTTGTAATATTGAAATTACCGGTTTTTACTACATAAATATGAATGTATATACGGTACATACACCAAAATAACATTTTTTACAATTTTTGTCTGTCTGTCTGTCTGTTTGTTTCGGCTAATCTCTGAAACGGCTGGACCGATTTTGACGAGACTTTTATTGTCAGGTAGCTGATGTAGTAACTTAAGCTACTTTTATTTTAGAAAAAGACTTTTATTTTACTAAAAACACAAAAACAAAAACGAAATAAACTAATTAACACGCGGACGAAGTCGCGGGCACAGCTAGTTTAAAATAATTTTGTTACTTTAATACTGCATTCTGCTATGTTTATGTAGTGCATTGTGAGCTTGACAAGTAAAAATAATGTCCTCCTAGCCGAATTTCGGCCACGGCGGCCAGTCTCAATGGAGATTAGCCAATTGCGCAGGACATATTATAGTGCTCAAGTGTGTGCGCAAACACAGGAGAGATTTTTCCATTCCATCACTCTCATGATTCGATGGGACGCCTAGCGTCACGACCTGAAAGAGGTCAGGTACAGGACCGACGGCTTGACGTGCTCTCCGAGGCACGGAGGTATAATTCCACCAACTCCCTGACTTCGGGCTGATGATGAGAATTTTTTTACATAAAAGTCCCAAAATCACTTTTGGCCCGACCCGGGACGAACCCAGGACCTCGTTTTCTGCGGGTGAACACGCTACCGCTAGACCAACGAGGCAGTCAAATGTAAATACCCAAGTGCTTAATAAATTTCATTTTTTATTTTCATATAAAAAATGCGAAAAGTCAACGCCGTAACTGAGGCATGGATCCTGTATCGTGGGGTACTTTACAAACATATAATTTATGGATACAAAGCACATCCAGACTCAGAACCATCTTCCTGTCGTGTCGCTCGTCATCCCATCAGATCGTGAGAGTGATGGTATAGAAAGTGCCCCTGTGTTTGCGCACACACTTGTGCACTATAATTATGTCCTGTGCTGATAGCTCATCGCCATTGAGACCGGCCACCTAGCCGAATATTGGCCAGGAGGATATTATTATTATTATATCTATTTGAAGCTAACTACTAGTAAAACCAAACAAAATACAAAATCTATATTATTGATATTTGTGTGATGAGCACGAATATTTGTTTCTGAGTCATGGATGTTTTCTATGTACATAAGTATTTATCTATCTATATAAATATGTATATCGTCGCCTGATACCCATAGTACAAGCTTTGCTTAGTTTGGGGCTAGGATGATCTGTGTGACATTGTCTCTAGCTATTATTATTATATGTAGTGTTAATTCCGCTAATTGTCAGTTTAATCATGCCGGGATGCAATTTGCGCCGCCCTCCTGCCCGCAAACTCGTCGAGTGCTCGAATGAGACGTCATTCGAGCACTCGACGAGTTAGCAAACCTTGAGAATGGTCCATGGAGGACTGAAACACGTGTTAGGTATCGTACTGGCGCATGTAATTTGCTTTTTTATATTGTCCTTCTTGCATGTGCACATTTTTGCGGGCGGGAGGGCGGTGCAAATTGCATCCCGGTATGATTAAACTGACAATTAGCGGAATTAACACTACATATTGATTTTGTATTTTAATTGTTATGGAGTTCCGCAAAGTAACGCCTGATTCCATTACTTACTAGTAAAACTACTAATGGAATATAACAACACGTTAATTTTGAAGTTCTATAACAACATAATACAGTAATATAGCTCCATTTATTTTAGGTACCCGCCCTAATTGATGGCTTAGCGCGATAAAATCCAATGGTACGGCCTTTCTGAGAATAATAGCATGTTTTAACGTAACTCAGTTGTTATAGCAGATGATGGATTTAAGCTGTTATAGAATGAACAATAATTGAACGAAATGGTTAATTATATTAGAAGCCCTTGAATTAGAATTTTAGGTGGAAAGTAGGTAGAATCGATAAAGCCGGTTAGTGAGATTAATATTAGTGACGGCGTTACGATACAAGAGACCAAGTATTATCAGCCAAATTCGTGTTTTCTGCAAGTTTTTAGCCAAAGCTATGGGGTTTATCTTATCCTGCTAATATTATAATGGCGAACTGTGACTGTGTGAGTGTGTATGTTGGTTACTTCTTCACGTCTAAACGGGAATAGCGATTTTAATAAAATTTGGTAGGTATGGAGTAAGCGGACACCCTGGATTAACACACAGCTATTTAAAAATAAATATGTACACAAATATGACAATATTTTCAATAAAACTTTTGACCCCATAATACGAAACTAAATTGTGACGTAGCGGTTAAGACAGTCGCCTAGACAATTCTTAATATTTCATCGTAAATCGTTTATATATACTACTAGACGGCAAGCGGTAATTGTGGAGACCTTTGGGGGTAGCTTTTATCCAGCAGTCAGTCTTTCGGCTGATGTGATGGTGATAATTATATACAATAATAACAACAATAGTTAGTCATAATTTCATAGTTCTTTCTAAGGCATGATAAGTAATATCAACATGTATTACATAATTTTATATATACCATCAATAGGCAACGCTCGCAAAATAATATTTTTTTAAGGAATATATCGATTCCCTCGTTTTCCTCTCTTTTTTAAAATGAAATACAGCGCATGTTACTCTCTGATAAATTATTTATCTGGAAATGAAATATTATTTTGTCATTTACAGACAAATAATTTGTGTAATGGTTTTTTTAAAAGTTTAACTTATTTAAGTTTAACTGTTATTTGTAACTTGTCAAAAAAACATACAGAAAAAAGAAGGTTCCTCTTAAAAATATATACCGTACTCAGTAGGTTTCTTATAATAAATATCTTTGTCTTATTTAATTTAGGATATTTGATAACACTAGGCTGAGGTATAATAGATATTGTAATTATTATCAATACATGATTACTAACTTACAAGCTATTTTGATACAAATAATTGGGTATCCATTTCCATATCGGTTTTGTATCAAATAATAATCTCAAACACTCCACGCAAATTTTAATACGAAATTCTAAAACATACATTGATCTTAAATAACTAAACTAACTCTAAAAACAGCCAGAGGGTAGCGTTCACAATATAATAGCAGCATTGCCACGGTAATTGGAAATGCTTAGGTATTTGTTTAGCAAAATGAATGCCAGCATTCCGGGAATGAGTCGCTTTAACTTTTGTTGAAACGCTCTTAACATGCTGTTCCAGGCACCTTAGAAGTACTTAAACCAACAAAAGCCAAAATATAGTTAAATTCAAAACGAAGATTTGTTTTGTGCAATCTGTGACAGTGTATTAATATTACACAATATCTAGTTAAATATTTCCAAATATTTGCAGCCGTCACCTTCCTCGCCATTTTTGAGAGAATAAGAAATGGTTATTTTGTTTAGCAAAATAAATGGCAGCATTGTTGGAATGAGTCGCTTTAATTTCAGTGAAGTCTTAACTTGCTCTTCCAGGCACACTCGTAGTACTTAAACCAACAAAATCCAAACAATTACTTATATTTAGTTGGTGCAATCTGTGACCGCGTTTTAATATTAATCAGTATTTAGTTAAATATTTCCTAATATTTGAAGCCATCACCTTCCTCACCATTTTTGAGAGAAGAAGAGTTGTAGGTTAAGCACTAGTACGTTTTATAATATTCATACTGTATTCTTACTTACCCAATTCAGTACCTATCTATTGTCTGGCACTTGCTCAAGAAGTTAAAACAATAAGTAGGACACTGACTTTATATAGTACCAAGCTATATCGTAAATATGTAGTTCTAGCTTTTACTGTTTTACTTATTAGACGTACATAAAATTTTATAACTCATATTTTGCTCAAAAACAGCCATCTTGCCAAGTGATAGAAGCCAAGTATTAAATACAGACGCCAGCTCATCAAGCTACCCCAATGTTTCGAATTTCCCCAATTAGAACTGAACCTTAGGCTTTGTGATAAAGTTGAAAATCTATTAAAGAAATTTGACAGATTGGGATAGCTGGATGTGCTGGCGTCTGTACTGTGGTAAGGTGCCAAGTTATAAAAATATTTATTCCCAACAAGCAAATAATCCATAATTTGACTTAGTTTACATCAAAGTATATATAAATAATTAGTTCATTTGGAAGCATGCAACTTTACAAAGTTACGCCACACACACAGATATATTTACATACAGAAATGTAACTACATCATAATACATCATTCATCAATTCCCAATTTTTGTTTAGAATACTTCCAGGTTAGAAATTTCTATTCATGTAGTACACATTGGTAATGCATATTATAGACGGGCCTGTTGGCGTGATTAGCAAATGCTTGCTTTTCACGTCAGAGGTCGTGGGTTCGATTCCCAACCAGGACAGATATTTGCGTGCATGAACATGTCTGTTTGTCCTGAATCTGGGTGTGAAATAAAAGTAGTATATGTAGTATATCAGTTAACTGGTTTCCATAGATCAAGCTCTGTTTAGTTTGGGATCAGATGGCCGTGTGTAAATAATGTCCCAGTATATTATTATTATCATATTTAATGTGCCACAGTGTAATGTGTTTCAGGTTAATTGAGCCTTTCCAATGAACGTCGTATTACAAAAATACATTTTATTCCATATTATCCTATAATTTTCATCTAAATGTCAATCGCCATTGCTCTTCTGACTCTACTGTGCCTGCAATAATATCTTGGGACATTATGCACACATGGCCATCTGATCCCGAGCTAAGGAGTACTGATACATACAACTTTTTTTCTTTGCATAATATATATATATATATATTATAATTACACACAGACTCAGGATATAATTGCTAGAGAGATTGGTCGAACGCTGTTAAGAGACAATAATCTTTGTAATCTTTGTTTGTTGCTAGATGTTCTCGTTACGGTATGCTTTTTCTTACTTGCTAAAGCTCTTTTTCACAAAAATACTGTATTTATATATAATTCTCTTTACCAACAGTTAATGTATTAGATTATTAAGGTAAATGTTTTTAAGTGACATTTAATTTCCGCCAATTGTGAACAGGTGGGATTGAATAGGCCTGCGGTGATAATGATAATAATTTATGTCAATTAACCGATTTTAATTTGTATTAATTGGAGATGTTTGTTATGAATAAACTTTTCCTCTTTGTAATAATTATTTTGTTATGATTTTCCAAACATTCGAATTAGAATGACAATAATTCAAGATAATCGGGAATGAAAACAATTATACTGTTTCTGGTTTAATTCATTTTAATAGTAGTGCGCTGGGCGGTTTAATTGAGACTAGGCTAACCTCTTCCCAAAGGAATAAATAAATGAAAAGTATTATTCCGAAAGTATGTATCTCTATTAAAGAAAATGTTATTATTTTTAATGGAAACTATTTTGATTCATTAGTCTCACGCTATGCTTTAAAGGTTCTGTAACCAAAGGGTAAAACGGAACCCAATTATTAAGACTGCGCTGTCTGTCCGTCTGTCCGTCTGTCAACAGGCTGTATCTCGTGAACAGTGAAAGTAAGACAGTTAAAATTTTCACAGATAATTACTTTCTGTTGCCGCTATAACTATAAATACTAAAAAACAGAATTAAATATATATTTAATGAAACAGGTCAAGCAACTAGGCTCGCGGTCAGTCCATAGATTGGCTAGCTAAAATGGTTTAATTTCCGAGTATCTACGTGCTCCGGAGGGCACGTTAAGCTGTCGGTCCCGGTTGTAGTCAATAGACAACAGTCGTTAAGCCATGTCAGATGCGTACTGGGCGACTTGAAAACTCTGACACTAAGGTAAGCACTGCCCATACGATAAGTAAGTAAGTAACTTGTTTCTGAAGTTGTCGGTATATTATTAGATCGTTGGGTATATTTGAAGGACTGCCTCGTTGGTCTAGCGGTAGCGTGTTCAACCGCAGATAATGAGGTCCTGGGTTCAAATCCCTGGTCGGGCCAAAAAGTGATTTTGGGATTTTTCCGTAAAAAGAAATTTCTCAGTATCAGCCCGAAGTCTGGAAGTTGGCGGTATTTCACCCCCGTGCCTCAAAGAACACGTAAAGCCGTCGGTCCAGTACCTGAACTCTTTCCGGTCGTGTCGCTAGGCGACCCATCGGATCATGAGAGTGATGGCGTAGAAAGTGCCCCTGTGTTTGCGCACACACTTGTGCACTATAATATGTCCTGCGCAATTGGCTAGTCTCCATTAAGACTGGCCGCCGTGGCCGAAATTCGGTTGGGAGGACATCATATTTGAAGGATTATTAGACTTATAATTGCTCTTAAACTCCACTAAGATTATTCGACACACCAGACCCCAAACGCGGTATCCTAAATTTTAATTGAGTAATAAAAGTGTCAATGTTAGTTCGGCAAGACCCTAAGGATAGATAAAATGTGTTCAGTGCGACCGCGTTAGAAAATATGTAATTTCCATAGTATACACTTAGGTACATAGTTAAACTCACGCCTGTTTCCCAGAGGGGTAGGCAGAGACAACGGATATCCATTTGTCACGATACTTGCATACTTCTTTTGCCTCGTTTACTGTTATTGTATTCTTCATACATGCGCATCGGCTTTGGGGTACTTTTGACCTAGACTTTCTTAAGAACATCTCCGATTTGGTCAGAAAATGTTCTACGAGGTCTTCCCCTTTCGGTTGTACCATTCATGCAGGCCACATACTTTTGCCAATCCTCTTTCATTCATTCTTTCTTAATGCCCAAATCATATTATTAGAATTTCAAATGTAATGGCAAAATTTGTTTATTGTGAAATATAAATATGCCTATCATTACTATATTTTTTTTAAAGACAACGCCCGCACTATGGAATCGTATCCCCGTGTTGCGGGGTACTTTACAAGCACATAATAGACGGACAGCTTGTTTCCAAGTACTATGACCATCATACTGCGTTCGCCAACCCATCTGTCAAGCGTGTCGATTGTGGCATAGCCTTCAAGATGATCCTTAGAGCTTGGAGCTTTTGTCCAGCAGTGGACTTTTCACACAGTACTTATGATGAACTAGACTGTTGAAGTAAAAAAAGAGAATCAAAATGTCAAGTGCCGAGTAAATAATATTATCCTGGGACCTTATTCACACACGGATCCTAAACTAAGCAGAACTTGTACTATGGAAACCAGAAAACTGGTATACTACATACCTACACTACTTTTCTTTTCTAAATACAGATAATTACACCCAGACTCAGGACAAACAGACATACTCATGCACACAAATATCTGTCCTGGGTGGGAATCCAACCCACGACCTCTGGCTTGAAAAGCAAGCATTTTAGGAACGAAGTTCCTTATCGCGCGTTGTGAAAGGGGGCTAGACGGAAAAAAATCTTACGAAAAGTTGTCACGACACTTTTTGCAGCTGTGCGGCGTGCGCATGTTTCTCCGTCTGTCTCTCCCTCTCTCTCTCTCTCTCTCTCATAGAAAGCAAGCTAGATATTTTAATTTCGGTTTCGCATTGAATAGTGTGGTGTCGCGACGATTATTTTTGTTGAGTGTATACAGGTTTTTTTGTACATAATAAATAATAAGAAATAACTTCGTTCCATCCGGGTGTCCCTTGACACCTGTCAAGTTTTTAGTTATTTATTTTTCATTTAATTTCAATTTCCTGACCCGGCATCGTTGGTAAAGCTGTGTCTCATCATAACGCATTTGGGTCATTATGCTCTACTGTTTTATTCCCAGTGACAATGTTATTTTCCGTAGTTGCCACATTAATGGAGTATTCTTTAAAGCGAATCTCGTCGTTTTGTTTCATATTTTTCGGCATAGTTGGCAAAGTATCAATAGTAACAGACGCCAACAAGGAAAAGCTGTTACTCGAATAGAAATAACAATTTTAAAGCCGCCATTCGGTTTTTAGATCTATTTTGCTTTGGTTAAAACTGGATAGTTTTCACCTGGCGCCTGACAGTCTGGCTATACTATATTCAGTCGTAATACGTGAGAGAAGTGGCCTAAAAGAGCTATTATTTGAAAGGGTGTATTCCATATTAGACCCTATTTACTTACTATGTTAAACACTGTAATAATACAAACACGTATATACAACAAAATAAAAATGATATTTATTAAATCAACATCAACAGCTTGATAAATTCAACTCTGTCAACTGTTCTGTCACATAATTACTTATAAAAGTTACAGTTTAAATTAAATTGGTCCACAAACATTAAAGAAATCTATTAACGTAAATATAAAACAAAAACACGCCTCCCGGTTCAAAAATATCCAGATATACATATATCCAATGGGTATGAAATGAGCGTAATATGAAATTAAACCTGACATATCGCTTCCCGCCACAAGGAATAATACATATATACAAAAATAGCTATCACAATACCGTGAAACAGAATGGTAGAGGAAGTAAAAGATTATTGTTTATAATATTGTATGGTTTTAACATCAATGTTAATGTTTCCTACTAGAATTATGGAATAAATCAATTTCATTACATTTCTATAAAAACGATTAAACACTAACCATTAAAGTTTCTGGTATCTCATTCCGTGAAACAATGTAAAAAATCATTGAATTCCGCGAAACAATAAGAAACTTAACACACATCGCATATTTTCTCCAACTTTTCTAGTTAACCTCAAAGGTAAACAAACAATTTGATTTAGAAATACCAAACTAGGAACTATTTCAATCTGCGCATTCCTAGCGAAATGGATAAAGTTTTGACAACTTGGCACAACTCTATGGTCAAGTTGCTGATGATGATTGTAGCTTTATCAATTTCGTCAGATTGTGTTACTACATGTTAAGTATGAAATCGGATTGTGGAGTGGTATTGAGTTCAAACCGAAGGCATTCTTCGCATCTCCTACTTAAAACGGTGGAAGAATACATTATGAGGTTACACGAGGGGAGCCCTCCAAAATTTTATTGATGACCATGGTCACCACGATATCTTAGTGCGTTTTGCAATAGGCCAGAGATGTGGACTAATGCCTATCCCCTCTTACTGAGATAAGAGGTCCGTGACTTGAGAAAGTATTGTTTTTATTCTTTTTCAGCATTATTTTAAATCTAATTATTCATTCTCAACATAAAGACAATCATACCCCGTTGATTGGAATTATGTATTGTTTTGATTTTTAAGTTGCATATAATATGTAACGCGTTTTCTTCAGAGTTTATGAAACACTTTTAATAATTCCAAAATTTCCTGATAATGGTTAAGGTAAATGAAGGAATTTAATGTAGATTATACTGAATAAAGTAAGGTCCCCATACAAAAGGTGTCAGTTTTTTTATAATTTTATGTTCTACACTCTTTTATGTTGTTCAGTTTCATAAGTAAATTAAACATTTATTTCTTTTGTTTTCTAAATTATTGTATACGAGCCAGATATTTATGACTTTTAACAGAATTAATTGCATTTTATTATGAGGCTTATTACAGTCCACTAGCGCCGCCAATCGAAAAAATGTCATAACTCGTAAATAGAATCAAAAATACAAAATATGTTCTATTATTACTGTGGAAAAGGCAATAACATAATTGTATAACACCTTATCAACACTTGAAATATAGCTGTTTAGCTAAATCGTGCATTCAAAACATAAACGGCCGTTTTTGTTACAAATGCACGATTTAGCTAAACAGCTATATTTCAAGTGTTGACAATGTGTTATAAAATTACGTTCTTGCCTTTTCTACAGTAATAATAGACCACATTTTGTATTTTTGATTCTTTTTTGCGTGTAAAACCGCCTCACAAGCATAATAAAATATCGTCAATAGTATTAGTGTATTTTTTGTGAATTATCATTTGTATTTTAACTAATTTTACTAATGAATGTTGTTGGTACTTTTTTTACTTAACTTTAATTTCGTTCGAAATTCAACTAGCTTTGATAGAAAGGTAGATACGATATTTTATGTGAAGAAATCATACGAGTATAATACACTACAAAAACAAAGTTAATTGCGTGCTCCAGTTTTAAGTCGTACATGAATAAGTAAATAGCATTCACACAGACAACAAAGTATGCGTTCAATAAGTATATTTTTATACTTATTGTAGGCATAGATTAAATTATAACGATTAAATTAAAGTTCTGTCCCCGCGGCCATCGGTTATACAAGTGCACCGCCAACTTCCACTTCAGCATGGATGAAATTTCTTTCACATTAAGTTAATGATGTAAAGAAATTCAGTTTATGGTGAAACTTTGCATGCTCATAGTCTTTGCGGGATCAGCGATTGGTCCTGAGAAGGATGACCGCCTTTGTAGTAAAATTTCAAATACTTATTGCACAGGTTAAACAACTGCAAAAAATTAACAAATGAAATACCAAATTGTACAGTATTTTCCCATTAGATGTCATCGGATCATTATTTCTAAGCCTCTGTTATCCATCGGGTCTTCCATCTATCTGTCATCATGTCATAATGTATGTTATGTTATGAACATTACCAAGATCAACCAGTAACCTTTATAGCTAAGTGACGTGTGGTTTTCGGCCCAGAAAGAATAGAATAGAATAGAATAGAATACTCTTTATTGTACACACAAGCAGGATAAATAGGTAGGACAAAAATAATAACATAATTTAGTACAATGGGCGGTCTTATCGCATTAAGCGATTTCTTCCAGACAACCTTTGGATGGATAGGAGCTGTAATTGTTTTAAAAAGTGGGTGTGTAACAAATGAAGTAGTGGATAAATAACATAAAAAAAATTAAATATATCTGTATAAAAGTGTAAAGGGGTATACCAAATACATGGTACCTATGACTACATATATGATAAACATAAATACATACATAAACATTACATAATATATACATTCTATAAAATACAATACAGTGTATAATATATAAAATAACAAAATACATATATAAAAGAGGAAGGATCTTTACAAACGCAGGTAGTGTTCTTTAACGCCTTTATTAAACGTAGCAACAGTTTGGGCACGTCTTATTAGAAGAACATTAGAATAACAGGACCAATCCGTATCAACCCGTGGGTGTCGTAAAAGGTGACTACGGGATACACCAGGTAGTTGGGCAGCACCAGCGTCTTCTATGTACTAGCACACCCTAACTGCTGTTGCAAACTAGCATGCCATGCACGGTGACTACGGCAAGTTAGTTAGTTAGTTCAAGTTAGTTAGTTCTTTATTAATTAACAAATTACATTGTGTTTGAATACATTTTATGCTATAATAAATTCTTACATTACATTATTACTACATTACATACATTATTACATTATTTTCAATAATATTATTAAATTTATGACCAATGAAACACAAGAAAACCCAACATATACAATAAAATGTGTCTAAGATGTCAAAAAAGTAATATAAATTTAATCAGATAATCTAATATATAATTCAATATTAACATGTCAAGAAATTCGTTATAAATAACATCAATCCAAATCTGGAGTACAAATACATAAGCACCTTTGGGAAAGGCCTATGCCCAGTAGTGTACGATTTAAGGCTGGTGATGTGAAGCGCTTTAATATTATTTCACTAAGCGCCCACGCCCAGCTGGAAACTGCTGGATGCGAATAGCGCAAGACCGACAATTGTGGAGATCTTTGGGGGAGGCCTTTGCCCAGCAGTGGACGTCTTTCGGCTTATATGATGATGATGATGAAGCGTCCACGTCCACGTAAATCGGAAGATTAGTGTTGCAGTAATTATTTACTGTAACATTTGCTGAGATAGGCGCGTTTCCTAGCTTGTAATAATAATGTTGTATGTTTCCAAATGAATTCCTTTGTAAACTAAACGTAATTTCAAAAATGGGAAATCATAAATTCAATCGTCTGGCGGGGCTCGAACCTGCACCTTCTACCAATCCGGGGTAGGCGCTCTGCGTTAAGCGTGTATCGTTCGTAGCTTAACGCAGAGCGCCTTATGATTTCCCATTTTTGAGATTATATTAACGCTTTGCATTGCGAATAATGCTATAAAATTAAAATTTAATAAACGTAATTTTATCTTTGTAGTAAACTCAGTTTTATGTTAAGGATTATCTGTTCTTGTTACTACTTGTTAGGAATGAATATTTTTTTCTTTTTCATTCTCCATCAAATCTTATTATTCAAATCGGTTTACATTTAACGTTATAACCGCGTAAAATACTTAAAATAAAGTCGCGGGTACAGAATTGCCGCGCTGCTCCCTCTGCCGTCGCCGCGCGGCCGCCTTGCCTCCGCTTGCTTCGTGACCAAGACCTAATACTCCGGATATTTTTAATTCCCCGTTTGTATATTTGCCTTTGCTATCCCACAAATATTAACCGTGTTATGTTTGCTTCAATACCGTGCCACTATAAATCAATAACCGTCAGATTGTCAGAGAGTTAACTTCGTAGTAATTCTCAAAGTTGGTATCGTTAGAAACTATAACCACTTAAGTGACCTGTTGCTTATAAACGTCATTAACTTCACCCAAGGGTCCTCAATTTAAGTTTTGTCCACTTTAAGTTGATTTAGTACTGAATAGTTAATTGACTGTTGATGATCACTTGCCTGTTATAAATACAAAACACTAGCTTTGTTTCACGGGTGAAAATCAATACACGTAAAAAACAGGGTAAAATTGAAATTACAAGAAAAATATTATCTTTATGATAAGTTGAATAGTTTTCTTTTATGATAATAATTTTATATACCTATGTATTTATTTATTAATGAAATATAATATAGTATGTAGGCTAATATATATGTAATTTATCTTATATGATGTAGAAAACTCTGCTTTTTTGTAATGATACCAGTGCGTACCATTTCTATACTTATGTATGTACACTTGTACACTGACAACTACCCTATCTCTGTTATTCCATACTCCAATCCCTGCCTAGGTTGCCTGGAAGAGATCACATTTAGTGTAAAGGCCGTATTATTTTTAAATGTATGTTATTGTATTCTTGTATCCTTTAATGTTTTGGTGTACAATAAAGAGTTATCTTATCTTATCTTTAATACAAGAATAATTGTGCTATCATAAAATGTACAACATACTATAATAATAATTTAAATTAAATTGTAATTTATAGAGATTTTTTCGATTTTAGAGGTGACTTTTATGCGGTATGGCTGACGGCATAGAATATCGCCACCCGATCTCATTCCATGGGGGGCGTAGATTTCAACCCTAGGGAATATATATCAGAGAATGGACAGCAGCGTCTCTCTGTGTGCTGAGACTGTCATTCTGCGATCGCCAACACTGACACTAGGGTAACCACTGTCCCGAAAAGTAAGATAAAAATCATTTATTTACAAATTATAGGTGTTGTAATCATTGTTAGGTTTCACATGCTTCGCCATATATATGGCATGTAAATTTACACAAATAAATAGACAACAAATATGTAAGTTCAAATTATAAGATAAATAACCTAACGATTAAATATTCAATTATAAAATTAATGGCGTTTAATTATAAAAATATTATATAACAAAATTTGAATTTATATAGTCATTACAGTCGTCAACCTTAGGATTACAGTTACTAGAAGGTATAAATGACATAAAAATATATTATTACATCTGTGTTTGTGGATGTTATTGACAAAAATTACTACGAGTGCAAAAAAAGCCTAACAAGTTGGTTAAAATTACTTACCTACGAGGACACAGAGGCACTACTAGAAAATAGCGAGTGAACAAAAATCACATCAATACGAACACAACACACCACATACACCACACACAAACACAAACACACACACACACACACACACACACACACACACACATGAGCAATCCTTTATTTTATTTATTGTTAACAAATATATATATTGTAAATTGTAAGCACGCAAACTTAAAATTGATATGGAAGAGCGGGGTCTCGTAATACAGGCATTGTCTGCCTAAAATGAGACCCCATACAAATTCATTTATTTATGTAATTCGTTGTTTGTGATAATAAACTATTTTGATTTTGATTTTTTGATATATGTCCGTGAATTACATGTCTGTCTGTCAAGTTGTTTAATGCGGGAATTGTTTTCTTTTAAAGTAATACAAATCTCCTTTAAATTAATACATTGAAGTTTACGGGTAGACCCTAGATTCTTAAACATGTTTAGAACTCCATTTAATAATAAACAGCTTGTACTCAATAATATAATTTATTAAAGCATCAATCTTATGATGTTAAGCGTAGGACATAATATTAAATTTCCCCTGTTCAACTTTACTGTATTAATTTCAAACTTTACCTTCTAATGTTGGAACTTTTGAAGTGATCAAAGTTATAAAATTACAAATTATTTCTAATAAATAAGTTACGAAGTTTCTTTAGCCGTGGTCTTGTACAACTAGTTGCTAATAAAAACTTCAGTGACTTTGTTTCAGTAACCTTATTATTATTATCATCGTATTTTTACTCGTAAAGGCTCAAGTTTGGCTCGTCTATTGGTCTAGTAAGCCAAAAGTAGTTAGTTCGGTCTCACCCAGGATAAATCATTGTGTGATGAGCACGATTATTTGATCAATGTCTGGGTGCAAATTGTTTACAATATATATGTTTTACAGTGTGGTGACGGCATAGAATAGCATTACCCCGTCGTAGAAATCGTCCGTGAATACATACCAGAGGTAAAATGAGTGTCCCCCCCTGTAACTTCTAAAATGGTGGTCTGGGTGCAAATTGTTTACAATATGTATATTTTACAGTGTGGTGACGGCATAGAATAGCATTACCCCATCGTAGAAATCGTCCGTGAATACATACCAGAGGTAAAATGAGTGTCCCCCCCTGTAACTTCTAAAATGGTGGTCTGGGTGCAAATTGTTTACAATATGTATATTTTACTGTGTGGTGACGACATAGAATATCATTACCCCATCGTAGAAATCGTCCGTGAATACATACCAGAGGTAAAATGAGTGTCCCCCCTGTAACTTCTAAAATGGTGGTCTGGGTGCAAATTGTTTACAATATGTATATTTTACAGTGTGGTGACGGCATAGAATAGCATTACCCCGTCGTAGAAATCGTCCGTGAATACATACCAGAGGTAAAATGAGTGTCCCCCCCTGTAACTTCTAAAATGGTGGTCTGGGTGCAAATTGTTTACAATATGTATATTTTACTGTGTGGTGACGACATAGAATATCATTACCCCATCGTAGAAATCGTCCGTGAATACATACCAGAGGTAAAATGAGTGTCCCCCCTGTAACTTCTAAAATGGTGGTCTGGGTGCAAATTGTTTACAATATGTATATTTTACAGTGTGGTGACGGCATAGAATAGCATTACCCCGTCGTAGAAATCGTCCGTGAATACATACCAGAGGTAAAATGAGTGTCCCCCCCTGTAACTTCTAAAATGGTGGTCTGGGTGCAAATTGTTTACAATTTGTATATTTTACAGTGTGGTGACGGCATAGAATAGCATTACCCCATCGTAGAAATCGTCCGTGAATACATACCAGAGAACTGAACCATCATACTGCGATCGCCAACCCGTTTACCAAGCGTGGCGATTATGGTATATCCCCATTGTCTGGGAAGGCTTTTGTCTAGCACTGGTCGTACTTTGGCTGACATGATGAGGATGTATGTTTTTAGAAATAAATAAGGTTATTTATCAGCTGTTTGGTTGTCAAAGTATAGGCTCTGCTTAGTATTGGATCAGATGGCAGTGTGTTAGTTGTTCCGAGATAAATAATAAAAAATATAAGAAGTATTTTTTTGGACTTGACTGCAATTCAAGTCAATGGAAATAGATCTATTAAGAGGTAGACCATAACGCTGTATAAACAATTTGACTGGCGAAATACATTCCCCTACCTTAGTACACTACAGGTAATAATAACATCAATTAACATTCACAAGATAGCCTAGTGATTAATATTTCTTCACTCTTCGACTTAATGTGAGTATGAGAATCACAATTATATCGCACTTAACGGCGAAGTAAGACATCATGAGGAAACCTATCTGAGAGTTCTCCAAAATGTTTTTGATGGCTTGTGCTATATGGCAACCCGCACAAGGCGAGCGTGGTCCTGCGTGGTAGACTGTGGCCTACACCCTGTCACTGTGCCTTTGCCTAGCAGTTACACAATAATGGCCTGCATCATCAACTAACCAGACATTATGTGACGTAGCTAGTCTGTTAAGCAACAAGCGGGTTAAGTGTCTATATCAACCTAACCTGTCTAAGTATCATAACTACACCTAATGGACAGTAAGAATTGTGCTATAGCCAGTCCGCTATTCGTTATTTTTATTTATTTATTCTCCACACTTACAACTATTTTTACAGGTACAACGCAATACAATAGCATAGCAAAAAACTTAGACAACCTAATTTCTATAACTAATTATAGGTATACAATGTTATCCTTGTGAATTCACTCGTGTACAGACAAAAATGTCTATATCCTCTGCTACCCTGTTTAGAGTGCGAAGTGCTTGGGTCAGGGGCTAGGTACGGCCAGCAGCTGAGGCCGACGTCACCGCCACACATATCACATTCAGACATACTAAATTTAATATGTTGGCGTTATGCAATTTGCCTCTTATTATTTTAAATATATATAATACAAGAGCAAACTCACGCCTAACTCTCTGCTCGTTGTATCCAACCATGCCTAATATAATAAAGTAATCTAGATAGTGGGACAGTAATTGGCTACATTATTGTATATACTGTAAAAATTGCGGTGCTGGGTGTGAATTAGTAAGGCTGAGCTCATCCAATAAAAATATTAAGTTACGCGCTTGAGTCACAAGGATGGAAGACTACGGTCACCGTTGGAATTCAATATGGATGCCGACCTAGTAATGTACAAAAATGCCAAGTTCAATTTAATAAATTATAGTCTATATGTTATTCGGATATATAAGCTATATTACTACAAAGTTTTATCAAAATCCGTCACGTGATTTTGCGTGAAATAGTAACAAACATCCATACATCCATCCTCACATAAAACGCATGTTTAATATTAGTCGGATAGGATTAGTAAATATCCTTCAATCATACATCGAATATTCCAATTCATTCAATTTGAAATCTTCGAGACCACATCCGACACGTTCAATATCAACATCAATAACATTGGAAAAAAATAACGATTTGTTATTCGGATACATAAGCGATATTACTACAAAGTTTCATTTAAATCCATTCCGTAGTTTTTGTGTGAAAGAGTAACAAACATCCATACATCCATCCTCACAAACTGTCGCATTTATAATAGAAGGATAAATAAATAACCATATAATTCATACATCTAATACTCCAATTCATTCAAACTTTTCAGTTTGAATGAATTGGAATATTAGATGTATGAATTCGAGACCAAATCCGACACGTTCAATATAAACTTCAATTACATTAGCAAAACTTAATTAATTATAGCCTATGTGTTATTCGCATTTATAAGCTATATTACTACAAAGGTTTATCAAAATCTGTTCCGTTTTTGGATTAGTAAATATCCTTCAATCATACATCTAATATTCCAATTCATTCAATTTGAAATCTTCGAGACCAAATCCGACACGTTCAATATAAACTTCAATTACATTAGCAACAACCAATCCCAACTTATTCTCAACTGACAAGACCCACAGACGCTTTGACAAATTGCTCCCCATCTCCTATTGATTCGGAAGTATAAGCTTGTATGTAGATATGTATCTATTGAGATACATATCTACATACAAATGCTCCTATTTCTAGCCTGCCGCAACAACACTTGCCTCTTTCCAGGCCCACTAGTATAGGTTAGTTGTGTTTCCTACTTACCTGTGGCACAAGATAAAAAGCTTTTTAGAAAATGAGCTACATGCTTCGTGAAAAGAAGTGTTTGATACATCCGCGCCTATTTTTAAGACTACAGCAGCGTCACTATCGTCTTTCTCTATCTCTCTAGGCCTACTAGGAGAGATAGAGAAGTGCATTGGTTAGTTAAGTTTTCTTACATCCATTGTGATAAAGCTTATGGACTGGATGTCATTGGCACACTGTTTTTTATTTTAAACTGTAGATAGGTGGGCTGCATTTTATTGACTAGCGTGTTCAACCTTCAAATAATGAGGTCCTGGGACGGGACAAAAAGTGATTTTAGTAATTTACTGTCAAAAAAAATTCCCAGTATTGGCCCGAAGTCTGGGGGTTGGCGGTATAAGACCGCCGTATGCGGAAAGCACGTAAAGCCGACAGTCCTGTACCTCTCTCTTTTACACGAAAATCCCAGAATCACTTCTTGGCCCGACCGGGATTTATAATAACATAATAATATCCAGGGACTTAATTACACACAGCCATCTGATCCCAAACTAAGCAGAGCTTGTACTATGGAAACGAAATCTGATATAGTACATATACTTTTGTCAATACATACTTATATAGATGAAACCTGACTCAAGATAAACAGACATGATCATGCACAGAAAAATCTGTCCTAAAACATGTCATGATTATTTAAACATAAAAATAAAGTAACTCTATCATTCAACAGAAACCTATTCATCTATGGTAAAAAAATGACCGCATCATTAAACAGAAGCAGATTGTTTACACATAGAAATCATATATATATATATATATATATATATGATTTTTTAATATATATCATTCGACAGATTCACATTATCTATACATATAATAAAATCGTAGGAAAGTCAAAACTGTACATTGATTTTTTTTTTTAAAGGATACTTGGGGCGTGATCTACAATAGATATGGAAGCCAAAAATATAGTTTTTAGAATTTTTATCTGTTTGTCTGATAAATGTCCGGGCTAAACTCAAAAATTACGGCGTGGATTTACTTCAAATTATGAATATTACTTAGAGATCGGGTCAACATATAGGCTACATATTATCACGCTATCATCTACGGGGGAGGAGCTTTGATAATTTATAAAGTTTAACGCGGGGAAAATCGCGGGGCACAGCTAGTTCATATATAAAAACAAAGTAACAGTATCATTTACCAGAAACAAATTATTCATCTATAGTAACAAAGTTACCGCATCATTTAACACAAGCCGATTGTTTACACATAGAAACAGAGAAACTATATCATTCCATTACTCAATCTGTAATGTTCTACCCTCATCTATAACCCAATCCAAAGACACCGGTTCCTGAATTAGTAGGCTAATCGTCAATCCCGACTAGCCCAATCAAATCGATGGAGAGCCAATCAAACCGGTCGACGATCGTTCCCTATTACCTAGTTTCAAATAGGTTTGCGATTTTAGTAATAGCTGATTCCGGATAAACTTTAAACTCTTGCGTGTTATTAGTAAACTTACTTATCTTATGGGCAGAGGTTAACTTAATGTTAGAGTTGTTCAAGCCGCTCAGTAGGCCTCTGACATGGCTTAACGACTGTTGTCTAAATGGCTACAACCGGGACCGAAAAAAACAGGACACTCTGAGAAATTAAACCACTTTGGTGGTCACCCATCTATTGATTGACCGCGAGCTTAGTTGCTTAATCTCACCGATGAATTACGGACCAGTGATAGCCAGTGATAGATAATCTGGTTGTGCGCGAGTATTATTAGTTCTAGATAAAGGTCTTCTACCGAGGAGACGCTAAAGTTGTCACTCTCAGGTTGTGGTTAAAAATCAGTTTTCCGATGGTGCTACTTTATGCAATGCCACACACACACACGCACACACACACTCACATACTCACACACACAGTCACAAACACCCTCAATTAAATATTTTATGTCAAAGGATAGTTTTACTACTAAAACATTTCTCATGTTATTAGGTATTACAAAAGATAATTTAAAATGATCCAATATCATACTATTGCATTTCATTTTTCCTCCAAAACAACTAGAACACCAAAAACTACACTATCCATTTGAACCACGGAATTACTGCCGCCCAAAATTGTTAATGAAATCGACGAACCTCCATCCTGCAATTGCCAACTGGAACCAATAAAATCTAATATTGTCTGTTGGATAATTAACAATGACAATCTGGACCACTACTGCGAATGGCAAATGATTTCGTAGAGTAGAACAGGGTATTGTATAAGGGCAAAATCGATGCTTTTAGTTCATACTAAAAGCATAGATTTTGCCAACTACTTTGCCTACTATTTCTGCTAACTATTTTGCCTACTAAATCCATTTCAAAAAATAATAACATAATATCCTGGGACATTATTCCCACAAGCAGAACTACCATGGAAACCAGAAAACTGATATAGGTACTACATATACTACTTTTCTTTTGTAAATACATACTTTTATAGATAATGATATAAAATATATATGTATGAGGTTAAGTGTAGACTATGGCATCCGACATAAGCGCACCTTAGCTTTATTGGCAAAAAATCTTCTTATCCATCGCTAGA
This sequence comes from Pseudoips prasinana, assembly GCA_951640165.1. NCBI lineage: Eukaryota > Metazoa > Arthropoda > Insecta > Lepidoptera > Nolidae > Pseudoips > Pseudoips prasinana. The sequence goes on along the minus strand of OX621249.1, from coordinate 9,824,043 downwards.
AATTACGATTTGAAATTATGACATAATATTTGATGAATTACATCAATAACTCGTTGACTTTCTGTTTTGACTTTGGAATTCTCTGTCTTTGTTTCCTCGTTTCACTTCCGAAAATCTCGAAAAGAAATCCAGATATTCTGGATATGTTTAATGTAGATCATAACATGATTGATTGAAAGTATATAGGAGTTCCGTCTATACTTTTCCTAACGGTTTTATTTTTCGACAACTTACAAACTGCCATCTGATCCCAAACTAGGCAGAGCCTTTTACCATGGCAACTAGACAAATGATAAACTTATACATAAATTACACCTAGGCACAGAAAAAATATCATAACATCACAAATATCGTACCATAAAGTTTTATACCGAATGGGATTCGAACTTTTGGCTTAGCATGTTAGTAGTTACGGTCATTAACTACAAACCAACAGGACAGTCACACTGCTATTAAGTGATTGACCCGTATGAGGGTGGCCACCTGCTTAAACAAGTTGGATCTACCAGTTATTTTGACCCACAGAAGAGAAATAAATGTCAAGATGCCGGTGAGCAAATTGGAAGCATTTGAGGTGGGCACAGATAATTGGACGCTGCACATGGAACAGGTCACTCAATATTTCATCGTTAATGACATTAAAAATTGCTATCCTCTAATGAAGTTCTGTTTAATTATTTTACATAAAATCGAATCCAAAAACGCATCGGCTAATTCAGAACATCTATATAGCTACAAACATAATAAATTAAGCTGACGGGCCTGTTGGCGTGGTTGGCAAATGCTTGCTTTTCACGCCGAAGGTCGTCGGTTCGATTCCCACCCAGGACAGATATTTGTGTGCATGAACATGTCTGTTTGTCCTGAGTCTGAGTGTAATTATCTATATAAGTATGTATTTACAAAAGAAAAGTAGTATATATTGTATTATATCAGTTATCTGGTTTCCATAGTACAAGCACTGCTTAGTTTGGGATCAGATGGCCGTGTGTTAATAGTGTCCCAGAATATCATTATTATTATTAAATTGAACGTAGATTTTGATATTTTCTAATCGGCTCAGAAAAGTTTAGTCCTTTTCTGTTGTGAATTTTCACAATTTTTTGCGTTGTTTGACTGAAAATTTTATTGCTCAACTTTGCTGGTAACAACTTCAAAATATAACTTAACTTTATACTACTCTATATTACTAATATAACTCTGGTAGAACACAATCTAACATATCATAGGTATGTAGAGCTGAGTACGACCGCAAATAAATAAATAAATAAAAAAGGTTTTTATTCACGTAGACTTTAAAAAAGCGCTTGTAAATAGTCAGAACATGTTTGTAGTAATATAGTTGTATACATTAGAATTGAATACATTATAACCCGCCGCGATCACCATCGTCATTCATGATCTGCAACCTAAGGGTCATGAGCGATCAGGGTTGCTTCATCATAAATAGGTGTAATAATAAAGGCTAATATTGCAAAGCAAAACACTCAAGTTACGCGTTATTGCAGTGCCAACGAAATGTAATATTAAATGACTTGGCTGGCGGCGTGCCATTATCTCTCTCATTAAGATTTGACCTTGAAACTTTGAAGGTTTAGTTAAAAGTGAATACCTATCTTTCACTGTTGTGGGAATTAGAATCACAAATTCAAATTCGAAATATTTATTTGTCAAAATGTGGTCAAAAATACAGGTCTTAGAGTAAGCATTTGAAGTCTCACACATAAGCCATTTTACATAATGGCATACAAATTATAACTTACTACTAAAGGTACACTTAAGATACTAGGGCTTACATGTCAAATATTCTTCTACAGAGTAGAAACATTTTTTTGTCAACCATAACCGTAGTTGGGTTCTAAATTTGTTGATTGCTAAATCTCTAATGCCTTCAGGCAAGTGGTTATATATTCGCACTGACATTGCGTAGCTGCTACGACTACATAATTCGGTTCTTAATGGAAGAAAGGCAAGTTTATTCGGATACCGGGTGTTGAAATTACATATATCTTTATTACATATATAAAGTTCGGTATTATTTTTTTACAAAATTACAAATCTCATAGATATACATAGGTACATGGGAGAGTGAGGATTGATAGTTTACGAAAAAGAGGTCTGCATGTCACCCAGGGAGCTGAGTTACAAGTGATCAACGTGATTATAATAATAAAACAATGAAATTTTATTCTATTTGGATGTTATAGAGGACTGTTGATGATGGTGTTATAATTTTATTGATATTTTTTCCATTATTTTATTGACAACGCCCGTACTAGGGAAATAAATCCTTGTGTCTTTTGTACCTTACAAATATATTATCGATGGACACAAAGTTCACCCGAATCAGACCAACTGCTTATGGGTCACACAAAAGTTATCCTTGCGGAAATCGAACCCGGGATAAGAAGTTTCGAGTTTATTAAACAATCACAAAAAAAAAAATTGCATAAGTGTTCGCTTTCGATAAAAGTAAATTATTGTATTTGTTTTGTGTACAAAAAGAAATGAATTTACAAAAAAATAAAATATTTCATATCTTTTTTTTATTAACAGTACAGTGTTTGACTAACATATTAGATATCATTTATGATATCTAGTATGTTTTTTAAACAATAAATGTAATGGCTAAATGAAAGAAATAAAGAAATTCATTTATTTTTGATCAACACACATGCCATAGAAATTAATAAAAAGAAACAAAAAGGTATGTAATGTATGTAGGATCAAAATTGATTGGCCGGCTTTATTTATATGATATGCATTATTTATACAATATGATTGTGACTAAGAAGTTGGATTTCCCGATTCCCACATGTATATAGTAAACCAATAGTAGAAAGGGGCTATTCAGATGCATTTGATCCCTGTCTTGCGTCATAGTTAGCGACAGGCCCGTTGGCGTGGTTTGCAAATGCTTGCTTCTCACGCCGGGGGTCGTGCGTTTGATTTCCACCCAGGATAGACATTTGTGTGCATGAACATGTCTGTTTGTCCTGAGTCTGGTTATAATATCTAAGTATGCACACTAAGTATGCACAGAATAGAACCCACTCGAATACCACCATGTGTTCTGTTGGATGTGGTAGCTAATGCGAAGTGCGATGTCGGTAGACCTCTCCTTCGCTTTAAAGACTGCACCAAGCGGGATATGGCAGCTTTTAAAATTGACCACTGTAGCTGGGAAAAGCTCGCTGAAAATAGAGTTGAATGGCGCAAACGTGTAGTGGAGGGTCGTAAGATCTGTGATGAAGCCTGGTTCGGAGTACTTGCTGATAAGAGACAGAAGCGACATGAAAGTGGTTCGGCACCAACCACCGCAAACTTCTCTTGTCAGGCCTGCGGCAGGCTATGTCGCTCTCGCATCTGTTTGTTTAGCCACAATAAGAAATATCTCTCAGACAATACGCCGTAAATCGTCTGTAACAGACGCAAAGGCCATAATATATATGCATTTACAAAAGAAAAGTAGTATATCAGTTACCTGATTTCCATAGTACAAGCTCTGCTTAGTTTGCGATCAGATGGCCGTGTGTAAAAAATCTCGCAGTATATTATTATTATAGTAATCAGATGACCAGACAGGCAGGCTATAAAATTGAGCTCGAAAACTCAAGACAAAATGTCGTTAGGAGTTCTCATGTGCACATGACGAAACATTGTAAAACTCATTGGCGCCAGACGAATTGTTACGGAGCTAAACTGGGGGTTACTTAACAATGTTATCAACTTTGTAGGTATATAATACCATATCAAAAGAATTATGTAATCATATTATGAGCGCCGATTATCTTATGTTATCTTACTTATATTATAAAAGCAAAAGTTTGTGAGTGTGTGAGTGTCTATGTTTGAGTTTTAGATTGTTGTATTTTCTTTACAAAAACATACTTCGGTCATCTTGTGATATTAATCACACTACTATTATAAAGGCGAAAGTTTGTAAGTGTGTGAGCGTGTATGTTTGATACTTCTTCACGTCTAAACGATTGTAATAAAATTATGTATGGAGTTAGCTGACACCCTGGATTAAAACATAGGCTATAATTTATAAAGTTTAATGCGGGTGTAACCGCGGGGCACATCTAGTGTTCTATAGCCTTGTGGTTTCCGACCGAAAAGAATAAAATAGGGCTACCCTTATCATCCCGTGGGTGTCGTAAAAGGTGACTAAGGGATAGACCAGTTAGTTGGGCAGCAGCGTTTCCTCAGTACTAACAGCCAGGTAACTGTGGTCGTCAACTCGCATTCCAACCGCGGTGACTACGTCAAATCCATATATGGCGGTCATCCATATATGGACTGACCGCGAGCCTAGTTGCTAAACCTTGCCAATCACTTACAAACCAGTGAGAGCGTCTGGCTATGAGCGCCTCTCTATACCATCTTTCTGGACGGGCCTGTTGGCGTGGTTGACAAATCCATATATGGCGGTCATCCAGCTATGGACTGACTGCGAGCCTAGTTGCTAAACCTTGCCAATCACTTACAAACCAGTGAGAGCGTCTGGCTATGAGCGCCTCTATACTATCTTTATCGACGGTTCTGTTGGCGTGGTTGACAAATGCTTGCTTTTCACGCCGGAGGTCGTGGGTTCGATTTCCATCCAGGACAAATATTTGTGTGCATGAGCATGTCCGTTTTTCCTGAGTCTGGGTGTAATTATATATATAAGCATGTATTTACAAAAAAAGTAGTATATGTAGTATATCAGTTATTTTGTTTCCAAAGTACAAGCTCTGCTTAAGGGGCCGATCTATTAATTTAAGACTTTTAATTGTATTACTAACAAACTACCAAAACCAAATATTATTTAGTACCTAAACTACCAAAATTAACGAGAAGCTGACATAGTTCAATGTATTCTATGATCCTTATTGAATTGAAATAGCTGTCTTAAGTAATTCTTATTAAATTTATGCATAATATTATTTTATTTTATATTACTTATTTAATATTCTTTATCCATAATGCCTACTCCCAGTAATTATTTTTTTTTTTTTAATTATTTTAAAGACTGTCCGTGATCTAGAATGATTTTACATCCGTTCGAGTGTTACACACAAGGTTGCTAACTGAAAACCAGCGCTAGGTGCCCTCACCTAGCTTATGCTGAGATGGTGACCTTTCGGCAGAGCATGCAGGAGTAATATAAGTAGCAGGTTCTTCTTGTTTAATCTTACTATCTTTTGTGTTCAAATCTGTTGTATTTATGTTTTCATTCCTGTGTGTCTTTGTTGAATAAATTTATTTTTCTTTCTTTCTTTTTCTTTTCTTTCTTTCTTTCTTTCTATTCCAAGACTGTAATTGAATATAATCTAGGTTAAGACACTTCTAACATAAAAAATTTGTACGTCATTAAGTTGGCAAAACATAGCGGTTTACTTTTAAATCTGTATAACACCCATGTAATATGTATCTACCTATGTTTACGAAATAAAGAATACTGAATACTGCTTAGTTTGGGATCAGATGGCCGTGTATGAATCATGTCCACAAAAATCTTTACTCAATAACTATGGTTACTAAAATGGTTAAATCGGTATATCGCATACTAATCATCATGATTAATCACTTGGCTGGCATTGATGATATCTATGCGTAGATGGACCTTGTCGCCGTTCAAGTGGAATTAATGCGTGTGAGATAGTTTCAGCACATTTGCAAATGGTTACGATATTGCGATCATTGGCCCTGCGAAATACAATGTTCTCCTTGTCCGCCTTGTACACACAGCTACACGTCAAGCTATACATTTCCAGTATAACCTGATCACGCGATGTATAGGATTGATATATATCACTGTAGCTTGCCAAAATTCGTATTTCGTAAGTATTCGTAATTCGTAAGTAGTGCAAAGGTCCGTTATATCTAACGCTTGTGTATAAACTTTGTATGAAATTGTAACTATAGCTTATAATATCGTTTTTAGAATGATGTAAAGATATTATAATTTGGATTAAAATAAATAAATAAAAATAAAATATTCCTGAATCGACAAATGTTGTACTGAATATTGAAAAAAAATAAAAATGTTTTATTATCAAATCGAAAAAATAATAATAAGTACTAATTAAGACATCGATTTGTGTTATCAAGATGATTAATTATTTAAGTGGATGCCCCGGTAGCGCCAAATTTCGGCATTCATTTTCCTTCGCTAAAGTTATCCAGTTTTGTCCAGCTATTTTATTTATTTTGTATCGTTCTTTGAGTAACACAGATAATAAATACGCCAAGTGTGTACAGACGCCAGCACATCCAGCTACCCCAAACTGTCACATAAGCTTAAGGTTCACTTTCAATTGGGGTAGCTTGATGTGCTGGCATCTGTACAAAGGTTAAACATCACCCGGCGTAATTTGTGATTATTTTTAATAAATATGCGTCTCGATTTTCCAAAGATTTTACAAGTTGTTCAGCTTTATCGAAAAGTACAAGCACTAAACAAAATTTCTAACTAAAATAACGTTATAATATAACATAGCTAGCAGTGCCCATGGACTTCGTTCCGCGTTGTAAATAGTTTAGTCCCTGCCCGTTTGTCCCTGGATTACATTATACAAGTTTAAGTGAAGATGCTTTATTAATTTTGGAATGTTTCTTAACCTATGACACTCTACAATAACGTAGCTTTCTATTGGTGAAATAATTTTGAAAATCGGTACAGTAGATCTCGAGATTACCCCTTACAACGTCACTAACTCACAAACGTTACCTCTTTTATAATATTAGTATAGATAGATATGAACGATACCAATTAAAACATTGAAAATATCACAATAATACGGAGCGTGTGTATGAATGACAGGCAACAAAAACTTCATTGACTACAATAGAACATAAACAAAGACTGCCGGAACTATTACCGGCTATTGTCGAACGGGCAACGTGGCGGAAATCACATTGAGCGACTAATGTGACGATCTCGTCCACAGATCTATAAATGGTGTAGAACTTCTATTGTCTCTCATTTGCCTTCCTTTTAAAGTTAAGGCCCAGAATTTAGTGCGCAGCTATCTCGGGAACTCAGAATATGCCATTGCATTATATATATATATATATATATATATATATATATATATATATATATATATATATATATATATATATATATATATATATATATATATATTAATATCACAAGATGATATAAGCATGTTTTTGCAAAGAGAATACAACAATTTAATATCCAATAATCATCAAAATTGGCCTGTTTTCTTTAGTTTGGTTTGGTAAAATAATATAATATTCTGGGACATTATTCACACACAGCCATCTGATTCCAAGCTAAGCGGAGCTTGTACTATGGAACCAGATAACTGATATATTACATACTAGCTGTGCTCTGCGGTATTACCCACGTAAAACTTTATAAATTATAGCCTATGTGTTAATCCAGGGTGCCGTCTAACTCCATACCAAATTTCATTACAATCGCTCCAGCCGTTAAGACGAGAAGAAGTAACAAACATACACTCTCACGCAGTCACGAATTTTCAGCTTTATAATATTAGTGTGATACTACTTTTCTTTTGTAAATACATACTTATATACAACATGTAACTTAATTAACGCACATCCTGAAAATAGATTGTTGAGAATCGTTTAGTGAATCGATTTATATCATTTTTAATATAGGTATTTTTTTATTCCAAAATAATTAAAACTACAGAAATTATTTTTATATTAACCCTGTACAGTCAAAACAAATTGAAATAGACCGTAAGTCAAAGTAATAAGACTTTTAAAATCGTAGTTTTATTTGTATTCATACAAATTCCATCATTCAATACAAAATAAAGAAAAATAAACTTTATTCCAAGAAACCAATTTAGTAAATAATAATGCATATACATGTTAAATTAAAAATTCAGTGTACGTATTATGATTACAACATAATATTCTAATTGGGATGTTTGAGGGTGTGCGTTATTTACGTTACATGCTGTATATACACCCAGACTCAGGACAAGCAGACATGTTCATGCACACAAATATCTGTCCTGGGTTGGAATTGACCTGCAGCCTGCAAGGCAAGCATTTACTAACCACGCCAGCCGGCCCGTCTAAAATCCAAATTTATAGAAAAATTTTGTTCACACGCCCAAGAATATTTTTTTTGTAATTATGGGAAATTCACATTTTTATAAGTATAAGACACATCTATTAATACTATTCCTGTGATTGTGACGATTGCATCTATAGCAAATTGTGAACTTACTGGGACTGCACTAATGCATTGATTGGGATTTCAGTTAGGTTTGACTACATATTGCAGTTCTGCTAAATCGTGATTCATTTGTTAACAATTTCGAGAAATCCAATAAGCAATTGTGTATAGTACACAGGAAAAAAATGGGTTCCGTTTAATGGTAATATTCCTAGTGTTATGTCATACATGAGAAACATTAGATAAACAATCTATTGTCCCTTATATTATGATAAGTTTATGTAGATATTAATTTCTCAAAAGATCTCGAATATATAAATTCACAAAAGTTTCATTCTGAAAACAATTAAAAATACCTTTATTTAAAACTTGTCGAACACAGAGTATGTGAATTAATTTGTTGTGATTGTGAATTGACATCGAATGATGATCTGTTGGCTGTTTTACGTTTAAAGCGTAAAACCATAAGAATCAGAACTATATGATCTATAACTGTAACTATCTCAGACGAAAACAATTAGACAACATAAACAATCTAACCCTCCAATTCCTCTCGACACAAATCCAACAAATTCAGACCACGGATCAACCGAATCTTAATTAACTCTAAAAATAGACTTCTCAATTCAAATTGAGGCGTTAAATATTTCAGAGAATTTGAAAAACGAAACTCAATGAAGTGAGTACTCCGATTTGTTTTAATTTCTTCATTCAAAATGGTTTGGAAATATTATTTTTCGAAATTTACTTAAAAGTTCTCGAGAAACCAGAGGCGTAATAAAGCAGATTTATTACGTCGGTCTGTCGACTTTGAACTCGGTTAATTAACAATCCTTCTGGAAGTTTCGGTGTAAATTTTATAAATTAATTTGCCTTATAATGTAATATTGAGAAAGGTACGAGTATTCTTGTAAGATGCTCGGGTTTATTCCTTACAAACACTCTAGATAATTATGCTAATGATGTTTAAGGAACTTCCTCAATGTTCATTGATGTTGTTTTTTTGGTTAAAGCCAGTAGTAGCTCTTACCGGTCTGTAAGTGAATGGCGAGATTTAGCATCCAGGCATACGGTCAGTCCCTTGATAGGTCGCAAACCTATCTGATGGCATGTGGGTCCCAGTTGTAATCATTAGAGTCGTTAAGCCAGTCTACTGGGTGGTTTGAACAAGTGGTAACTAGAGCCCACCGATAAGTAAAATTTTGAATCAAATAAACGCAAAAACACAGCTACAAAATCAATGTTCACGTCTCCTCATTCCTGTTCAAATGTTCACATAAAAGAAACCAAGATATTATTTATGCATAAGGGTGAAATTTTCCATTGCCTGGCGTATAGGGGTTGGCTCTAGTCAGGAATACGAGTATATCCTATTGAGTTGGAATGGTTGATTTAAATGAATGAATTTAGTGCTCGTGGATCGGTATCGGTAACGGCGGTTAACTAAGTTGAACATATTACTGTGCACGAGTGTCCTACACTCTATACTTCACTCCCATAATGCGATAGAGCTGATGTCCATGGCATACATGGCCGGAAATAGATCGAACGCACGTGATCTTAAGAGTGCTACTAATCCCAATTATCCGTTTAAGTTGCACTGAACTATACTGTGTGTGTATGTGTTTTATAATTATCTTGTATACTATTGTTTGATGCAATTTATAAGTACAATTGTTAGCTATAGACCGAAGTATATTTGCAATGGGTTACGGTATATTGACAGCGAATCGGAGCAGTAGCAGTGATTTTATTTTATTTTATGTTGCTTTTATTTTAATTATCTTGTATTTAGATTTTTTTGTTTCTTTCTTTTAAACCGTATTCTTTTATTTTGTTCTATATATTATTTTTAAGAAACGTATTATGTCTTATGTATATAATTTGTGTAGTACATTTGTGACACACTGTGGCAGGTAGCTGAAAATCAGCGTTACAGCCATATTGTGGTTCTAACTTCATGCTGAGCTGCTAGCCATTTGAGCGCAGTAAATCTGTTTTAGTAACAATAATAGAGTATTTTGTACGGTATTTATATTGTATGTTGCCATTGTTACTCTGATTGTGTTTTTTTTGTATCTTTATTATGTGTGCTCGTTTTGTATCTTTATAATTTTTTTTTCTTCCTTCTTCTTTCTTCAACTAGGCAGTGCAATGAGTACAGTTAACACCACGCCATCGAAACAGTTCCATTTTCACAACGACTTTCTTACGTTACCTACGTAAGAAGGTCGTTGTGAAAATGTCGTTCTAAGAGTGATTGTCACAGTGCGTGTGTTTCTACTGACGTGCCATCGATTATTAAATAGTTTATCAGTACTTAATCATATATTTTTATTGGGTCTATGTATCTGCTGAGCGAAAACCAATTCCAGGGTTACCTATCTTTCAGACATGTCAATCTTCTTCTTAGCAATTTGATGACAAGTTTCTTAAATTGAAATTGTTGCAACCCAGAACCACATTTGTCACATTGTGGTTGGTAGATACTTCCCCGCAGGTCTTGCCTAGATTCCCACCCAGGAAATAGGAATAGGAAATCCTTTGAATTACTCCGCACAGACAACCAAAATTACTTCCGTTTGTAAATCTCCACCAAATTTAGAGACCTCCGCAATGGTAAATTATGACATACGATATGATGTTAGTTCTTGACGGCAAAGGTAGCAGCCGTGGAGTCGAGACAAATTGACTAACACAAGCTTAAGGGGCCTTTTACAGTCCACTAGCGCCGCCAATCGAAAAAATGTCATAACTCGTAAATAGAATCAAAAATATAAAATATGGTCTATTATTACTGTAGAAAAGGCAATAACGTAATTTTATAACACATTGTCAACACTTGAAATATAGCTGTTTAGCTAAATCGTGCATTTGTAACAAAAACGGCCGTTTATGTTTTGAATGCACGATTTAGCTAAACAGCTATATTTCAAGTGTTGATAAGGTGTTATACAATTACGTTATTGCCTTTTTGACAGTAATAATAGAACATATTTTGTATTTTTGATTCTATTTACGAGTTATGACATTTTTTCGATTGGCGGCGCTAGTGGACTGTAATAGGCCTCTTAAGTTGGACTGCACTCGGCCAAATAAGATAAGCAATCTCAAATTACAGAGAGAGGTGCAGCTGTTTCTTAGTTTAGATCCTCGAATATATGTACAGGGCTTCAGGTAATAGTGGCCCCGACATATGTTGAAAAATACGAGCAACAAACAATGAAAAATACTTATTTATGCCCTGAAACTCGTGTGAAAAATTATAACGGAATTTTCGACCTTTTTATTAATCGTTATGTGACAAACAGTTATGTGATGATACTGAATGTATAATGAGGTATAGACCGGCTTTGAGTTCTGGGTCGAAAAAAAAATGGTTTTGGAACTTTTGTGCTACGTGACATTCTTAGTAACAGACTAAAATCAGGACGTATAAGGTGTTCTGTCGACGTAATTCAGAGATCGCCGATATACACCTGACGTGTTGGCTCGTTCATCATAATCATCATCATTACAACTGAGAGATGTCCACTGTTGGACTAGCCTCACCCAAGGAAATTGGGACGTTGTAAACAAAACGAACAAAGTCAAATTTGGTATACAGACGGATCAAAAATGAAATCCGGCACAGGCGTGGGCGTATATACTGAAACCGGCAGTATCAGTGAAAGTATGGGCAATTTCGCGACAGTGTTTCAGGCAGAGACATATGCGATAATAACAGACGATCATAGATAGGGCGACGGAAGGTCAGACCATCGACATACTCAGTGACAGCCAGACTACATTAAAAGCCCTGATGTCACACAAAATTGAATCAAAATTAATCCAGAACGTGTATCACGGCTCTGAATAAACTTGGCACTAAAAACAAAGTCAAACTCGTATGGGTACCAGCCATATAGGAATAGAAGGCAACGAAAAAGTAGATGCACTGGCTAGGAAGGGATCTGAATGCCAGTTCTGTGGACCAGAATCGTGCGTAGGGATTCCTTCAAATGTAATAGGAGCAATACTTTAAAAATGAATGCAAATGAAAGCAATTAAAACACTCAAAACAACTCATAAAAGGAGTAGACAAAAGCTGGTGCAAAAAACTTCGGAAGTACAGCAAAAACCAGCTACGACTAATAGCAGTATTCACGGGCCACTACGGCACTAACTATCAGTTACAAAAGCTGGGACTGTCGAATAGCCCGATCTGCAGAAACTGTAGGGAAGAAAATGAAACAATGCTGCATATAATATGCAAATGCGATGCATTGGCAAGACACAGAGTGGCCATCCTGAGGCTGGCATATCCAGAACCAGGAGACTACAAGGATTTACCCCTAAGAAGCGTACTGGATCATGTGAAGACTTCATTCAGGGCTCTAGGGATAGAATAAAACCAATGGGGGATAGTACAAAAGATCCTGAAGGGTCGAAGTGCTGTACGCAAGTACATCCTATCAAAGATATGATAAAATAAGCCTCACCCAAGAATCATGATGGGGGATACGCCAATGTTGGCTAGTTATTTAGTAGGCAGATTTGGAAACAGTTTGGCAGCAATTGAACAAAATAAATGTTGTAAAACTCGACCAGAATAATCCCAAGAAGATATTAAGTCACACACTCATTGTATCACACTAATATTATAAAGGTGTAAGTTTGTGAGTGTGTATGTTTGTTAATTCTTCACGTCTAAACGTCTGGAGCATCTTTAATAAAACTGGTATGGAGTTATCTGACACTATTGTATTTTAATAGAATAAAGGAGAATGTGAATATAAGATATTGTAAGCATTTTGGCAGTGAATCAGTATAAAAAATCAGCCCACTTCAACCGACCATTTCTACGGACAAAATATTCTACACCCTTATCTATATGCCAACATCGTGTGTACATTTTGAATTGGACATTTACCAGTTTTATGCGGATCAGAAATCAGTATCTAGGAAGTCTTCTAATTTCAACTTAAAATGTTTGACTTTAATAGGAATGACTAGCGTTGTAATTAGTGAAGTATTTGAACGCGTTAAATCAACAAACAATGGCACCATTCTGACAGGGAGCGTAAATATTATAAGGATTACGTACACACGGCTACATATCAAGCTATACATTTGCAATATAAACTGACCTCTCATTGTATGGAAATCCTATATAACGCGAGATCAGCTTATAATGTCAATTTATAGCTTGATATGTAGCCGTGTGTACAGAGGAATCAACTGAGGCTTACTCCGTATATGGACGATTGGAATAGTGTTTTAATTTTTAAACAGCTCCGTGCGTCGGAGGGTTTACGTTGAGCTGTCAGTTCCGGTTGTTATCTTTAGACGATAGTCGTTAACCCTTAGCACTTGCCTTAAGGCCTTCTCGTTGCCTTTAATAACCGGGACACAATAAAAGTAAAGCTGAGGATATTACACAAAAGTTTACAAAACACATAGTAATCATACTTTTTATAGAACCAATTCAGTAAAGAAGTATATTGCTTGACTGATATTTATTTTATATTTAACGGGATTAGGCCTTCCTTCTAATCCACCAATGTAACTCCCGTAAGCTAGAATACTGGCACACAATGAAATGATACTGAGCAGTAAGGCTCAGGCATGTACGCACGGCTACATATCAAGCTACACATTTCCAATATAAGCTGACCTCTCATGGTATGGAACTCCTATACAACACGAGATCAGCTTATACTGGAAAAGTATAGTTTGATATGTAGCCGTACGTACAGGAGCTTTTACTGTCTTGGATCCCGCAACGAATTTATCAAGTTTATCAGAAAGAAACAAGGAGGTGTTAGAAAAGAAATATGTCCTCTTCTATCCAGAGCAAAGCGGGAGACAGAATATAATAACGAGACTGGAGTCTCATAAAACTAAAATAGCTAGCTGCTAAAGCACTGAGGCAAAATTTTAAGAGTCCCATTAATTGAGCTGTTATATTTGGCTCCAATAGTTCCGTGCATTTAAGCAATTTTTTCATGCCTGGTAAAAGCACTTAAACGTGAATGGAAATTGTTCCTTGTTGCTACAAGATCCGTATAATAAACAACTCCAGATACTTGTTGTAAGCTATTTAACATAATATCACGCTCATTTTGCCAGAGATCACACTCCCAAAGTGGTGGTGGGCGGTTTGTTCATATTCGCTATGAGCAAGGAGAGATTGGTGAAGATACTAATTTGGCTCGACTATAATAAGCGGTCACCTTAGCCTTTAAGCAGATACAATTCTGGCACGCCATGGCATTATCACTACTGCGTTGAGTAAGACCGGGAATTGAGTAGATCTTTAGTAAAGACTTTTATCCAGAAGAGGATGTCTTTCAAATGTATGATGAAAATAGACTCCGAGGAATATAAATATCGTCCACTTCCTGAACCTGAAAAGAACCATTGTTTCAAGTCTTAATCTTATCTTATCTAGGTAAATCTTTTGTTCGATTAAGCTTTTGAACATTCTAATAATATTCTAGTGATAGTCTAAAACCAAGAACGATGACAGTGAATCAAAGTATTTTAGACATTTAGCAGTTTAATCGTATTATCACTATGATTCCCCCCACAATTAAAATGGTCGATGGGAAAGTCGACTTATTTTAGGCATCCAGCGAGTTTACCGGATAGCTAAAAAACAAAAATAGGTGACATAGTTTATAAGTAAGCCAAGTTGAAATGGGAGTGGGCGGGTCACATCGCATGCATCCGGAGAGGTGAGCCCAAATTCTTACACATATTGTGCTCAAAATATAGCCGGACCACGGAACAATGATGTGATAACTTGGATGCTTTCCAAAATAGTTGGTAAAAAGAAACTGGCAATAGAGAAATATGTAAGGAGTTGGAGGAGGTGATGTTTATCGGTAGTATATTAAAAAAATATTTGGGTATATATATTTACATCCGTTGCTGACCGTACAATAGATGAATAGATTGTAGAGAACTATGCCAACCTGCTCAGACACTGGGGAGGAGATATTGCTCTTAGAACCATCGACCACTGGGACAGAAACGTGGATAAGGTAGACCGATGATTTGCAACGGTCTTGGGAAGTTGATGGATGCGGGCAATGCAAGCCTGGCCATTGTGGAGATCATTGGGATTAATTTCTAAGCCTCCGTGTTTCGGATCGTGTTGGTTGTAGCTATTGGGTAGTTAGTGAGTAGTTAAGCCATTTCAGGCGCCTAATAGGCGGCTTAAATAATTCTGATACTAGGGTAACCACTGTGCATACGATAAGTAAGTAGTATTGGAGGAGGTTTCAATTAGGAGCAGCAGTGGGCGTCTATATAGCAGTGGACATTTCACAGGTGATATGACCAACCAATTGTTTGAAAAATCAGGTATTTTAGGGCTAAAAACTGAATAAAAATTAAGCAGCCCCACTGGTTACTAGTGAGTACTTGCCCGTCTTTGAACATCTTGTGTGGATTTCTGTTATCTTTTTTTTTCCATCACCATCACTTGCAACTATTATTACAGGTAGAACCCAATGCAATAGTGTAGTAAATCTAGTAACCATTTCTTATTTTCTAAAACTTATTTCATACAATGTTATATTTGTGAATTCACTCAGTGTACAATTAATATGAGACAAGTGAAAACTCACGCCTTACTCTCAGCTCGTTGTATCCAACCATGCCTAATATGTACAAGGTTGGATACATAAGCGGGTAAAAAGGATATACTGCATAGAGCCTCAAAAATAAAAATCTACAAAAATTGTTTTGTATTCGCTCCAACATGAGACTATACTTAATCTCATGCGGGGCCCAGATGACTGCGTTACATTCTAGTTGGCTTCCCACCAAAGTGTTGTATAATGAGATAATCGCCTTCATATTCGTAAAATTGCGAACTTGACTATATGGCTACGAAACGCTAGCCTCGTGTAAAGAATAACTCCTAAGTCCCTGACCTTTTTGACCCTGTTTTTCGGCATACCATCAATGTTGTAATCATGGGGCAATAGGGCTATGTGCACGTGAGAAAGTTATGGTGACCCATTTTTTGGGCGTTGAATTGTAGAATGTTGTCTTTTCTCCAAGTAACTACACTATTTATGGCCTTTTGCAAGCGTTCACAGTCACCATCACTCCTCACTTCCAGGGAAAACTTAAGATCGTTTGCTAATAATAAAGAATTTTCATCCTTAACGACTTTGGGCAAGTCATTTATCATGATTATAAATTGCAGAGGTCCCAGGTTACTCCCTTGGCATATACCAGACCACTTAAAGTATGGCTCTGACTTGTGTCTTTCGTACTGCTGCCTATCTGTCATGTAACTGGCGAAGAAATTTAGTAGGTGCGGAGTGAAACCAACAGCTGCTAACTTCTTGAGCAACACGCCATTATCCACTAGATCGAATGCTTTTTTGAAGACGAAGTATCGTCAGCTTGTTTGCCCCCCATTGTCAACGATCGGCTGCAAATGGACCATGTAACTCAGCAAGTAACTGGAGGTGCTCCTCATTGTTCGAAACCTATGCTGAGCATCTGAAAGTTGTGCTTTCACTTGCATAAAAATGCTATAATGAATAGCGCACTCCAATACTTTAGCCGGTGATGACAGTACTGCAATAGGTCTATACCCACTGACATTGTCGTTGTTCTTACCACCTTTTGGTACCGGCACGACACGAGTGGTTTTCCATCTATTTGGAAACGAGTTAGCTGGAACCCTGGATTAACACATAAGCTATAAGTTATAAAGTTTAACGAGAGTAAAACCCCGGGGCACAGCTAGTCTGCCATAAAGCTAATAGCCGTCCAATCCAAGAATCTACACAATCCACGAATCTGTAGAGTTGAGAATCTGCCGAATCACGAATTTGCCCAATCCAGAATCTGTTCTACACTAATTTCTAATATCTAATTTCTAAAATAGTTCTAAACGAATTGCTGCATTTATCCAATAGTTAAAAGGATTCAACATTTGCTTAACAATTTCCTCCATAAACCATGAGTGTAAATTGTGAAAATTTCGAAATAGTTAAGTATAAGTTACTTGTATTGTATTTGAACGTTGAAATGGGAACGACTTCAGTTGAATAAGTTGTAAAAGGTGAAAGGTTAAACTTCCGACAAAGCTATTGCCCAAAGTTAGGGCTAAATGTAGGTAATTGTGTGCAAAACTGGCGTGAATTTACGAAGGAAGTTTAAACATAATCCCAAATTTACCACTCATCTGTCATGTGATAAAATTTAATGCCTTGTAAGTTGTATCTCATTATGGACTTATAGAAGCTTACAAAGATACTGATTTACTTCTTTTTCCAGACCAAGTGTTCGATTGTGGAATGCACTGCCTTTAATAGTGTGGCGTGCACAAAGTCTGCAAGAATTCCAAAGACTTGTCAAGAAAATCACTATCTTTTACTACAAGACTCACAACACAATATTATTATTGTTTGTATATATTAGTTGTAATATGTTTCTATATTTTCTTTTTTATTTTTATTTTTTTTGTGTACCCACAGATACTATTTGTAATGTATATGTACACCGACAACTGCCCCTCTCAATAACTCCATGCTCCGATCTTTACTTTGGTTGTTTGGAAGAGATCTTGAATATTGGTATTAATTGTTCTCTTATTTGCTTTCCCTTTGGTATACAATAAAGAGTTTATCTATCCATGATTTAATTAAAACTTACAAAATACGAATACTTACATCTACATAATTCTTATGTTTCACACAAAACCTTTGCGGAAAACTTAAAGCTGAGTACCATGAGATCCTTGGGGAGGGGGGACCTTTTTCGAGCAATGGACGTTTTTCTGCTGATATGATGATGAAGTTTCAGTGAGGTAAATAATAAAAATGACTTGAGTTGGTCCCATTGGTCAGAAAACGATCTGTGAAGTAAAGTAAAGCTAGTGGATGGGTCCACCAAAGTGGTTTTTCGGTCTACCTCGAAAAACCCTAATATTTTAATACAATAATGATTTAAATACGACATTCATTTTATTTAGGAAGTCAAGAAGATGCTTTGATCTTAAACCAAAGTACAGTGATCCGAGTGTATCTAAAGTGTACCTTTAAAACTGAATCTGAAAGTACTTTACCAATCATGCCTCTCTATTTTTTTATGGAACATTTAAAATTAACGAACGAACATTGACTTATTACAAAATAACTCAAAATGAAAGGTTTTGACTTGTTCGTTCAAATACCTTCTCTGCCAGTCTATATCATTCGTAGCTCAACGACAGAGCGTCTACCCCCGGCAATTGGTAGAGGATGCTGGTTTGAAACCAACCGAATGATAAAATTTATGATTTCCCCTTTTTTGTAATATCATAAAACATCTCAAACTCAGGCTGCAAGTGTTTTGACAACTGCCAAACAATGGTAAATTCCATCGGAGCAACGTATGCTTGTTTACCAACATAATGGTTACAAATCTATGCCCCTCATGCAGCATACATGCAACACAATAAGGCGGATAATTTGCTCACTGAGTTGCAGCGCCCGCGCTGCAACTCAGTGAGCAAATTCTCAATATGGGATTGCGCGTCTAGTAGAATCAATAGGACTACTATTAACACTGCCGTCTGATCAAAACTAGGCAAAACCTATACTATGGCAACCAAACAACTTCCTTATATATTTCTAACTACATGTAAATTATAAAAATACTTATAAATTACACCCAGACATAGAACAAATAATCATGCTCATCACACAATAATTTATCCTGGGTGGGGATCGAACCCACGACCCCTGGCTTTGCAGTTAGGATCACAAAATAAACCACCAGGCCAGTCTAAATATTCCAAACATTTGGTTGTATATAACAACCAAATGTCTGGAAGAGAACGCAGTTAGCGATAAGACTACCCATTGTACTATCTATACATCTATACATATAATAAAATCGTAGGAAAGTCAAAACTGTACATTGAATATTTTTTAAAAAGGATATTTGGGGTGATCTACAATCGATATCGAAGCCAAATATAGTTTTTAGAATGTTTGTCTGTGTGTATGTCCGGGCTAAACTCTAAAAGTACTACATGGATTTACTTCAAATTTTTGCATGAATATTACTAAGAGTAATATTATCACGCTATCACCTACGGTAGAGGAGCTGTGATCATTTATAAAGTTTAACGCGGGTATAACCGCGGGGAACAGCTAGTATTTAATACAACTGTTTAGTTTACATGTAAATCTTGGTGTACAATAAAGAGTATTTGTATTGTATTGTATAACACTTGTGGTATATTTTGTTAACTGATACTTTAGAATTGTTTTAGTTTCAAGAACAAACCTGTGAATCCGGTCATTGCAATAGATTCGATTAGTCATGGGTTCGATTCTTGGGTAAATATTAGAAGAAGAAGAAGAAGAAGTACACTTTATTGCAAAAATAAGTAATACAAAATAATGGATACAACAAGAAAATTAGCTTATATTAATGCAATTGGCGGCCTTATCGCTAAAAGCGATCTCTTCCAGGCAACCGAAGCGATCTCTTCCAGGCAACCGAATATATTAATATTTTTATAGCAGACCCTTATAAAATATAAGTTAGTTGTGGGATTATCCGTCGTGCTTCAGAGAACACGGTAAGCAGCAGCCTCCATTGTATTAAGAACATCTGTGTCAGATAGCCGTCACATCGGAACTCAAGAGTGAGGGAATAGAGAGTGCACAAATAGAGCTAATATATCCCGTGCGGATGACTAAACTCTACTAAGACCGGCCACCATAGCCGAAATACGACAACGAAGACATTATTATTATTATTTTGTTGAGTTGTATTTCAGATATGTATTGAAAAACAATATGTGTATACTTTTACTCAAACTGTAAACACATATAATTATTTTAACTTCTCATTATAGCACATTATAAACAGGGGCTCATAATTGAACCCGTTGATTCGAACAATATGTTACATAATTCCGCACAAATTGTAGATAAATGTTACGATGCTGCAATACGGAATGTATATGACTAATTCCGTTTTATATGCTACGCACACGACTTCTTTACGACACGATTCTTTTCCGGTAACTGTCTTGATTTAGACTACGTAATTAAATCAGTAATCTTAACTTTGCAGGAATATATTTATTAGAAATTAATAAATACATATAACATTTCATCAAAATGCAATAAATAATAATAATATCGCGGGACAATAAGATAAATAATAAATAAATAAATAGAGTTTTTATTGGAATAACATATTTTTTTGGTTTGTAAACCCACCAAACTGCGCAACAGTTTGTCGGCGAGATTAGCGCTTGTTTTAAATTCCTTAAACTAAGTACAAACTGGCTGATTACATATAATTTTGATAAATAATTGTAACAGTAGTAATTTTGTCAAACCACTTACAAAACATAATCATTCACAAAATTCAGTTAGGAGTATTTGTTTAACTTTATTTTTTAGGGATGCTTTACTTATCGCACCATGTTCTTTCCTAAGCCAAGAAAATAGATTATATATAGTTGGGGTCAAATACTTGTTGGTTCTTTCGCCGTAATAGTTTTTGACTGAGGGTCGAATACATTTTTGTTCTCGTACACGCCTGGTGTTATAATTGTTATTTATCCGTACCTTATATTCGTCACTATAGAACTGCTCCAGTATCACCAAGTATTTGACCTTCTCATGAACATGTAGTACTTTACACTCGACTAGAAAGTTCTCATAATTTTCTTTATACTGAAGTTTTGTTTTTGATTAACCAGATATTTTATAAAGCGAATTTGCAATAATTTAATGTTGTCTAAATAAGTTTTAAATGTGCGACCGTACGTGTTTAATCCTTTTTTTAATGTCACACAGATCATCCTAGCCCCAAACTAAGCAAAGCTTGTACTATTATAAATATTTTTAGCTGACTTTAAGAGTAACAAAGTGATTTATAGAATATAATATACGATGACCGGTTTGATCAGCAAACGATAATTCATTAGGCTTGGAACAATAAACACCTGTTATATACAACAAATGAAATGTTACTTGCTTGTCGGATACTACCGCCAAATACCCATTTTTGGAGACAACAAATATCCCCAGCCCAACTCATCCCGTGGGAGCGTAGAAGTTAGCTTTAGACTTTATTAAATGCTTCCATTGTCTTTAATTGTAACTTTTAAAATCGGAACCATTTTTTTTATTAAGAGGATTGATACAATGTCGTATCGTAACAATCCTCTTTAGTAAAAAGCCTCCTGAGACGTAATTTTGATGTATGGTCAGGCTCCGCAAATGAATCTCAATTATTAATGTTATGGCACTTATGGCCTCACGGTGCTCTGTTAAGGCCTTAATTGAACTGGAAATTGCTCTTCCTATACTTACATATAGTTGTACGTGTATACCCATTTAAGGCACTCATACTCAGGTGCACTTACCGGTTTGTAAGCGATCGGAAATTTATTCTGTATTTATATAAAGGAGAAGGAAACTTCTGGGCCCAGCAGTTAACTACTTGAAATGTGGATTAAAAAAACCGTTATATTTTTCTAAAGGAAATCACAAAATATGGTATCAATTTCTATCTAGGAAGCGAGAAAACTAAGTTATAAATGTGTAAATTAAGTTATGAAACGAAATAATCGATAAAATAATGATGAATTGCTCGCAATCGATTAAGAATAAATCGGTAAAAACTCAGAATATGTTTGAAAATCGAGTGACAAGTGTTTTTTTGTGGAATCGATTCATAGCGGATCGTATTACTTTAATTTTTCTTGGGGCAGCACTTCTCTGGCTGACAGCCTTTACATGCTCTTTGACTGTCAAAATCAAATCAAATCAAAATCTCTTTATTTGCTAAATATGGGTACATATAAGTAGATGTTAAGTTATTACATATTTGTCCTAGACCACATTTTACCTTTAAAGGTGTGCAAATTGTTTCAAGACAGTTGTCACCTATCACATTTTGCATTGATATTATTACATATTTATTTATTTATTTAGGCAGCCAGTCGCCAGTCTCACTCTACTACTCATATCATGACA
The DNA here is from genome assembly GCA_951640165.1 of Pseudoips prasinana. Lineage (NCBI taxonomy): Eukaryota > Metazoa > Arthropoda > Insecta > Lepidoptera > Nolidae > Pseudoips > Pseudoips prasinana. The sequence goes on along the minus strand of OX621249.1, from coordinate 9,801,867 downwards.
TTCACCACTATCCTTTAATTCACTTGACACAAAGGCCTAACAACTCCATTAAAGTATATGAAATATTTTTATAATTTATATGAAATGAAATATTAAGAAAATGTCAAAAATAATAAATATAAAATAAAAGAAACCAATGTCAGAAATATGTCAAAAAAAAAAAAAAAAAAATAAGGATCATATGAAGATATTTACAATTTAGAATAGAATATTTAATTTAATTCTATTCTATTATTTAATACCTTCTTTTTTGTCATATCGAATAGAATATTATATTATATGTATTATATTATTATTATATCACAAATTATCAGATAAGAACTCTTTTACATTATAATACGCTTTATCTAGTAATATATTTTTTAATGTTTTATTGAACAGCTTATTATGTCCAACAAACTTTTAGGTAAATGATTATAAATCCGTGGTCCCACGCAAAATATGTTTTTATTAAAGTATGTGGTTTCATGACGTAGACAGCAAATTTTATGCTTGTGTCGTTCACTCTTATAATTAATTTATAACTTCTGTACAAGTTTGAATTATTTCTAATGAAATTAACAACTTCATATAGGTAGAGGCAGGGCATTGTTAATATTTTGAGGCTTTTAAAATAAGGTCTGCAACTATCGGTTTGTTTCAGTTTAAGTACACATTGCCCTTACACATCTCTTCTGTGCCTTAAACACACGTTCGTAATCAGTAGAATTACCCCAGAACATGATTCCATAGCGTATTATGGATTCAGCGTATCCATGATAGGCGGTAAGTAAGGCAGTTTGGTTAGCCACCTTTGAAAGCATGTACAGCGCATATGATTGCTGATTAAGTTTCAAACATAGATCTTCAACATGCATTTTCCAATGTAAGCTACAGTCAATCTTTAAACCCAAAAACTTCGTAGCATTTACCGCTAGAATTTTTGTTCCCATGTAGCTGACATCAATGTCAGGGAATCGCGAAATTCTATTTTTAAATGTCATTAAATACGTTTTTCCTATATTAAGTCTTAAATTATTTGATGTCAACCATTGTACTATGTCATGCAGTGTATTGCTAATATCAGTTTCTAAAGATAATTTATCATGTCCAGTGAAAACAATAGTACTGTCATCAGCAAACAAGATTATTGGGTGGCTCGTAACTTTTGGCAAATCGTTTATATACATATTAAACAAAAGAGGTCCCAGAACACTGCCCTGTGGAATACCTAGTTTAACTTCTCTATATTTTGATGTATATACTTTTTCTTGTCTAAGATATGGACACATTTTTGTAATTTGTGTACATTGGAATCTATTGGTAAGATATGATTTTATGAGCTTTAACACATTTCCTCTGACCCCATATGAATACAGCTTATTTATAAGTATTTTATGATCGACGCAGTCGAATGCTTTTGTGAGATCCATATAAAGCGCACATACTGGTATCTTTTTATCAACATTTTCGACAACCCGAAACACTTCGAAATGGTTGGTATTAGTGCTATAGGCCGGTAACAGCTCATATTCTCTATGTCACCTTTTTTAAAGAGTGGTTTTATAACTGTAAATTTCAGTTTATCCGGAAAGATTCCATCAGTACACAAATTTATTAGATGGCTCAGTATTTGCGATATTTTGAAAGGCAATTGTTTTAATATCATAGTGCAAATATGGTCATAACCGGTACTTCGTGTATTTTTTAAGCCTCTTATTATATTATATATGTCACTCGTTCGTTATCCTTCGTTTTAAGTGCGCACGTATTTTCCATGTTTTATTTGCGGTTTTCTTCGACTGTAGTGACTGCCCGGGGCGTGAGGGATCCAAACGTGCCAGATCTTCGACATGTCACACTCTCCATGCATAAAACCATAACACAACCGAAGCCATTCAAAAATATTTTGTAAAAAACTACAATGTTATAATATAACCTCACTTTTACTATAGTTCATATAACTTGATTCCTGGATAGCCAAATTTCACCAAAATTTCAGTGAGTTCTTGTTATTATGTCCTCTCACGAATAAGGCTAGTTTGATTCAGTTAACACCTGGGCCCAGGAATGTATGGCGTAATTTCCTTCTCCTTTCTAAACATCTCCCTGCTTTGGAGGACACGTGAACCTGTCGTTTCCAATCTATTGTCGTTCTAATCATAATAAAGCAGTCGTTAAGCCATTTCAGACACCTACTGGGGGCTTGAACAACTCTGGCACTAGAGAACCCACTATCCAGGCGATAAGTATGTAAAGTATGTTTAATTTCCCAACAGCAGAAGTTAGAAATGTGGTTTACGTTTTTATATGAATTTAATATAGGTAGGTGCTTAAGACCTTGTTATTTATAAATTTAATTTAGGAACACCATATATAAATCAACAGCGACTGTGGTGACTTTTAACATCTTTAGATTTGTTGAATCGATCTTCGCTCCAATTAGCAGAATATCAATTAAAACATTGGAAAAATATATATTCAGATTTTTCTCATCCGTTTAGTATGAAATTGTCATTGAATATAAATGCAGAGGCAGCCTTACTCCAGATCACAGTTGGCTGTAAAATGTGTTATCAACTATTCGTCATCGCCACCTTTGGCAGGCGGGTTGACGATCGCAGTAAGATTGTCATAGAACACACGGCTACATATCTATCTATACATATCCAATATAAGCTGACCTCTCATTGTATAGAAATCCTATACAACGCGGGATCAGCTTATACTGGAAATATATCGCTTGATATGTAGCCGTGTGTAAACCACCGCGGGACATACATATCGCGCTTTTAAAACAAAAGTGGCATTATACGAATTTATTTTTATATAACTCTTTTTTCGAAATAACTACATTATTTATTATTACAGTTGCAGTGTGTAACTAAAAGTAAGATAGGTCAACTGTAAATAATGCTTATTGCAGTACTATATTTCATTATCTGGCCTAGATATAAATCATAATACTGCATCAAAAACATGAAACGGTCATACTGAAAAAATACTATTTTTGTATAATGCCACTTTTGTTTTAAAGGTGCGAATATTATAGATAAATTATACCCAACGAAAGAATCACCAATGGTACTCATCTCGATCTCTGGCTTAGCAGTCTGGGTCACTAACCACGAAAACTACAGGGGCTCTACCGGCTAAGTCACCGAACATCGTTATCGTGAATGGCGTTCAAATGAATAAAGGTTAAAAATGACTTAATCAATCGTTAAATCGGCTTCCATGACCACATGTGACGTCATAAATGGTCCGGAATCGATTGTCAACGTTGAAGCCGATTGATTAAGTCACCTTTATTTATTTGAACGCCATTCACGAAAACGATGTTCGGTGACTTAGCTAGTACAGCCCCTGGTCAGGTCATGTTGGTCATGCTGGTCTCCAAAGTGATTTGTATACAACCAAGCTTAGTACTTAAGGTAGATTTTCAAATTAATCATTAAATTCAATGACAATTTAAGACAAAAGTTTATTTTTACCTAAAAATATAACCCACCTTCTGTCTCCGTGTAAAAACTAAAGCCATTTTTTGTGGGTAAGTATCTAATTACTTTTTACATCATCAAACTTCTATAACTTTTTTCAAAAGAAACTAATTTGTCTGGTCTCCATAAACCTTTTGAAAGGTAATAAATTCTATTATTTTTTTGAGAAAGTTAGAAAACAAAGTCTTTTTATAGATGATTGGAATCATACCTATTAAATTGCTTGGTAAAGATAGAAAAAATGAACGAGTTTTATTCTGTTCACGTCTTTTTTATATTCATATTTTTTACTAGCTGTGCTCCGCGGTTTTATCCGCGTTAAACTTTATAAATTATAGCCTATGTGTTAATCCAGGGTGTCAGATAACTCCATCTTCTTCTTTTTCGTTACGCTCTTGGCACAGCGGTCGTGGTCACATCGAGGCATCCACGTTGGTGGTAAGGGTGGGCACAGCTTTCCGCACGATCTCCCGCCATCTCTCTCTGTTGGCGGACTGTCTGGCGCAGTCAGATACGCAGCTTCCTACTGCGGATGTTACTTGGTCAGTCCAGCGCATAGGTGACCTGCCACGGGATCTGGTTCCCTCCACTTTTCCTTGCACAACCAGTCGTTCTATGCAGTCGATATCCCGTCTAGAGACATGTCCGAAATACTGCAGTATGCGCGACCGTACTATGGCCGATAGACGCTGCGTGATGCCAAGCTCTTCAAGTATCGATTTGTTAGTGCGGAACTCCGTCCACGATATCCCGAGCATCTTCCTCCAGCCAAATTTAATTAAAATCGCTCGGGCCGGATGATCTTGTGAGGGTCACAAGGGTGGAAGCCTCTGGATGTGGGTAACGCAAGATCGGGTTTCGGCTGATATGATGACGCCTCACAAAATTGTTTCAGTGGCGGAACTCGTGAGTGTGACTCTCGATTTACTTGGTAATTAATAATAGTAAGTAAGTAAGCATTTATTTGCATAAACATACATATGTACACATACAAAAATATTATTGCATGCAAGATGTAGTAGACATTATTATGTTCGGACATGTTTGCTATACAATAGCGTGCAAATTTTTTATAATAATATTAAAGGTTTTCAATTTAAGAATTATTATTAGGAAAATCTAAAAATTACATTGCACAAAAAATCTATTCAATAATAAATATATCATACAATTAAAAATAATATGTCAAAAATAAAATACCAGTAAAATAAATGTCAAACAATTATAAAAAGTTGATTAAATGTCAGGTTAGAACTTATCAACTAGAAAATCTGATGTATTATTGTAGGCTTTTTCAACTAAATGTGATTTAACTTTTCTTTTAAATATAGTGATTGGGAGGTCTTTCCAATCTTTTGGTATTTTATTAAATATGACTGGAGCCATGCAAAGAACACTTTTGCGCATAAGTGCAGACCTAGCCGGGTTCAAACATAACTTACTGATATCACGTCTATTTCGGGGAACTACATCTGCCACTCGTGGAAATAAAGTTGGATTGGTCTTGAATACTAAAACCTCAATACGTAATATGTCATACATAATAATCACACGTATTGGGTATAAACCTGTAAAGATAGTGTTATGTTGTATAAATTAATAAATTATAATAAATAAATACTGGTTTGCCATACATGCATGACTGTGACGGTCAAGAGATTAATCAATACTACATGCCTCCGATCTCCTTTTACACAAAATGTGTACTACAAATTGATATATTAGGCCCATGAAGCGAAAATATTTGTTAAAATAACTAATTAGTAGTGGTCTATATAAATTAATGACAACATTGACGATGGTCACATTTTATTGGATTTATAGAAAGACATCCGGTTAATACGGTTTTTATTCTCGTAGACTTTAGAAATAGTTACTAGTCATAACGTGATAAGTATTTTATATATAATTTTAGGTATACATGGTTCCACAAAACTGAAGTACAGTAAGTACAAGATATTGAACACCTGGGAGACAGAACGTAATCTATTGATGACGAAGTTGGATTCCTTTCATTAGTATAGCAGGTTTTTCTGTAGTATAATTAATTGCTTTGTTGTAAAGATTAATAGTCTATTGTTCTTCCTGATTTAGAATCAATAATTAACAAATTAGCTGACGTAATTGCTAGCTAGTGTTGTAATACCTTGCTTCGCACGTTCCTCTAAACAGTTGTTTACATCTACCTGATCATAGCCAAAATGTCTCACTGATCCGTACGCAACTAGACTCGCGGTCAGTCCGTAGATGGGTGACCGCCAAAAATGAATAAATTTCTAAGCGTCTCTGGGCTTCAGAAGGCACGTTAACCTGTCGATCCCTTGTCGGCTTGAACGACTCTGACACTAGGGTAACCGCTGCCCACAAGTATTTACTTTAATTAACTTGAGAGATATTTCTGAGTGAACATTTAAAAATCTGCATTGGTATATTTAACAACTATAGTTAAAGTATGGATACATCTTGGCTAAGCCGGTTAAATTTAGTTACAAGCGATTTTTTTATATTCTGCTATTTATGCTCAGATTCAGATCTGAGATATTATCTAGCGAAACTTATTTGAAATGACATTTTTTTATATACTTGGCGTAAAAATGAAACATGTATATAAGAATAAGGTGTGTTGTATAAATAATAGCCATTTTTAAGAGGAGCTAGTATAGTTTTTTACTAATATAGTTTTTTTCTTCAAATTCATGGGTAGATTACCGATGAATTTGAAAAAAAAGTAATACAGACGCCAGCATATCAAGCTACCCCAATCTGTCAAATTTCTCCAATTGAAGTGAACCTATATAGAGTTGAAAATCTATAAAATAAATTTGACAGAGAGGGGAAGATGGATGTGCTGGCGTCTGTACTTGAAATACGGCATAACATTTGGCTCTCCATTCATAATACACCAGCTGAACAACATTTCTGTAGGAACAGTTAATCTTCAATGATTACCAGGAAGAGCTTGCGCCTGATATGATTCAGTAAGTAGAAATCGTTCAAGCGTCTCTCATGTATCTTTGAAGCGTTCGACCAATCCCCATGGCTGAACGCTACATTAATAACTAGCTGTGCTCCGCGGTTTTACCCGCGTTAAATTTCATAAATTATTACAGCTCCACCCCCTCCCCCCCCGTAGGTGATAGCGTGATAATATGTAGCCTATATGTTGACCCGACCTAATAGTAATATTCATGCATTTGAAGTAAATCCATGCAGTACTTTTGAGTTTAGCCCGGACATACATACCGACAAACAGACACACAGACAAAAAATCTAAAAACTATATTTTTGGCTTCGATATCGATGTTAAATGACGCCCCAATTATCCTTTATAAAAAAATATTCAATGTACAGTTTTGACTTTCCTACGATTTTATTATATGTATATAGATAATAATATCATGGAACATTATTGACACACGGCCATCTGATCCCAAACTAAGCAGAGCTTGTAACTATGGAAACCAGATAACTGATATGCTACATATACTACTTTTCTTTTGTAAATACATACTTATATAGATAATTACACCCAGCCTCAGGACAAACAGACATGTTCATGCACACAAATATCAGTCCTGGGTGGGAATCGAATCCACGACCTCCGGCGTGAAAAGCAAGCATTTGTCAACCACGTCAACAGGCCTGTCAACACATAAGTGTACTTAAGTCGTAGCCAATGAAGCAAAAAACAGTTCTAAATCAAAGCAAAACAAGATGTTTCCCAACAAAATATTTATTTAACAATATAAACTATGTCACTGAACAAGAAATCGGAGTATCGAAATCAATGGCTTAACCATGTGAATGAGCAATTGTATTTTGCTACTCACTATGTTGTATATGGAGGGCACATTCACATAAAACGCGTATTGAATTTTAACTGGTCCATAAAATTCAACGATCATAACGTTATGGCTTCCATTCAGCGGTTATGTTCGAAATAAAGATGCTTAATGTGTTTGATATTGCTAATTTTATACTTATTTCCTGCTTAAGCGAAGGCAAGTAGACCAATAACAGTTATCTTAAAGTAAAATGTTAGTATTTAAGTATTGAACTAGTCATACGAGGTCTATTAGAGCTAGACTCCAGGGGCTCTACTGGCTACGTCGCCGACCCTCGATTTCTTTTAAATGGCGTTCATATAAATAAAGGTGAAAAATGACTTAATCAATCGTTAAATTGGCTTCAACGTTGACAATCGATTTCGGACCATTTATGACGTCACATGTGCTCATGGAAGCCGATTTAACGATTGATTAAGTCATTTTTAATCTTTATTTATTTGAAAGCCATTTAAGAAATCGATGTTCGGCGGCTTAGTCGGTATAGCCTCTGTAATTGGCTTGATTAATTTCATCTGATGTTGGCTCTCTCATTTGTAAGTAATTTCTTCCAACGAACAAAACTCACAAGTGTTTGCGCACATCGCAGAAGGCTCATTCAAACTAGTATCGCCAAGACTCTACAAGAAAATGGAGTATGATTTTGCATTGTTTATTGTAAAGTATAATTGTGTTATTATTATTGTTATCATAAGATAAGTGTACTTTACAAAAAAGAGTGAGTGTATGAGTGAGAATGAGTTTTGTTGCCATCGTAACTATTATTTAAAACTATGCTATCTAAGCTCTCGTTACGTTAATAAACGGGAGGCCAGACAATACCAAAACAGGCAATAGCGTCTTACGGTCACGGTGATCGTGATGTTAAGGTGGAACATTGTTGCAGCACTGGTAGAATAAAAAGACTAGAATCATGAGAATAATAAGACTTCCAAAAGAGTTGTTTATAAAGGATTAAACTAATCCGTTAGGCTAAATGAAATAAATCGAATTAATTTAGCCAACTTGCCTTGAAATACATGTCTACAGTTATGTATAGATCTACTGTACCCTGACCTAAATAAAACTGTAATTCAGGAAATAGCGCCTTAACAGTTTATGCATAAATATGCATAAACTGTTAAGGCGCTATTCGTTACATTATAGGTTACATTTACTGACATAAATATGTCAGTAAATGTAACCTAGGTATCATTTCAAAGTAGGTAGGTATTGTATATTTTAGATAACACAATATCAAAAAAAAAAATTATATATATATATATTTATTTATTTTATTGACTTCGTAATATTCAATTGAATTTTCTGCTATTGAATGTACCTTCGGTATATTCAGCCATATTTTGTTCTGTACACCACCTACTACGGGGGTCTTTCTATTCACTAACAGTTCTGATCCATTCATCGGTTGCCTGAAAGAGATCGCTTTTAGCGATAAGGCCGCCACTTGTACTATTTCCTTTTTAATGTAATTTTTACTCTAAGTTTATGTCTTTGGTGTGCAATAAAGAGCTATCTATCTATCTATCTAAAAGCGAATAGTAAGTAGATGTGTATGTATGGGTATACCTTTGTCTTTTAAAAGTAGTAGAAAATGTTCTAAATGAAATCAAAGAATTTCTAAACCAGGTACTACTTATTCACAGTTCATTAATAAGTTGTACCTCTATCTCGCCGCAAACTTTGAAGTAACGAGGGAGAAATTGTTGAACAATATCAATTCCATTAGATACTTAACTCTAGTGTCAATACAAAACTTTAGATGCTGAGAAAACAACTCCCAACTACCTATAAAATATTTAAAAAGCCTACGGAGCGGAAGCACCTTAAGTTAGCTACAATATTAATGGGAGAAGTTCAGTTAATCGTCTTAGGAACCTATATAGAAACTCTTAGACAGCTTCTATTACTTTGAAATAAAGTTTAAAATAGACCAGTTAAACTAAAGTAAGCTGTAAGCAGTAGCTGGAATGCTTCACTTCAGCGACAAATTGTTCCGTGCCGATAACTTTGGCCAAGTGAACACCAAAGAGCTTTATATACTTCAAAATAAAGTTCAAACTAGGATGACTGGATTTAATATAGGCTAAGTCAGCAGTCACTTCACTATCCTTTAAGACTGATATGCACCGTTGATTCTGGAGCATAGTAGACCAATATGGAACTTAATGACTTAGTGATAGAGTACAAAATAGTTCGAAGGAAGTAAATAACATGGGTTGTCGCTTCACCATTTCCAAGCTTTACTCCTTGGTATTAAAGACTCCAACGGACACTTATAAATTGCTGCCCGAACAGCGACAGAGGTTTTATCTTGATTCCACATTTTCAGGTGATTTGAACTTGGAGATAAAAACCTTTTTGTAACGCAGTTTTCTATTATCTTTACGAACACGTCCGGCTATATAAGATATTACTGCTTTTTAGAAAGGAAATTTTAAAAGAAGAATATGTTATTAAGTTGACACAATGTCTAGAGATAAACTTGGCCAAACAGCTTTACACGTCTGTGGTATTAGCAAGAGAAATTTGACTGCCTCATTATTCTATTGTTAGCGTATTCAACCGCAAATAATGAATACTTAGGTTACAGTAATAAAAAAAGTCACAATCCGCTCGGAGGCAGTGAGTGCCCCATAGAGGATGTAAATCCGTCGGTCCTGTACTTGATTTTTTGCCGATGGTATCTTTGGTATTATATATATATATTGGTATCTTTCCATAGACGCAAAGAGAAAGAAAAGAAGTCTGAGAAGAAAATTTACCGATCAACTTAAAGAAAAATTACAAGTGGACAGTTATAAAGAAGTATAAGATGTGACTCTACAACGGGATAAATGGAGAATGCTACACAAACAAGCGCCAAGCGCTTAAGTTTTGGATGGGATTTCAGCTAGGTGTCTCATTAAATCATCAGAGTAAGGTAATTGAAAGTGCACTTGTCTTTGCGCCCACGTTTTTGCACTATAATATGTCCCGCGCAGATCCACTCTTACCCATCCGTAAGTGATAGAGAGTTTAAGAATGAGGTCAGTCTATAAATGGCTGAACGCCAAAGTGGTTCAATCAAATCGACAGCTTCACATGCTCTCCCAGAGACCTGGCTTCGCCAACCATCCATACTCCAGGCTGCCCCTTGTTTTTTGCCAGAAAAGTTCCAGCAATAAGTTATCTATTGAATACGTACCGCTAAAAAACAATACAGTCAAAGCGATAGAGCTGTTTGAATCCCACTGCTTGTCTACTGACACTTACTTCTACATGTTCACTGATGAGTACAGCCATATGTGTTCAGTCATAACTGAAATAGATGTTCCAAAATACTAGGCAAAAGTTAATTTGGCACTTAAGTTTATGCTCAACTGAATGGAAACTAGCTTTTAGGTTCTTGATTTAAATATAGTGAATATCGTCAAGTACAACATCGTTAGAGAACCGCGAGGGTTTCAGTATTTAGTTTTGACTCTAGCTGAATTGTAGTGAAACAAATTATGTTTCATATGACATTTATAAAAGCACTGGAGCTGTATTTTAATTAATTTCAAAGTTATATGGTTGTAAACTCACAGGAATTAAGACTATGTCAGTACTTTGTAGTTTAAAGGAGTTCGTTCTTAGCGATAAGGGTGCCAATCATACAATGTTGAGAACATTTTCGTATATTATTGTACCTATTTTTAACCGATCGATAAAAAGTTACTACTTTCTGCTGCGTGTTAGTTTTAAAAAGTAAAACCTTCACCTTTATTACCTTTTATCCTTTATCATTTTATATTCATCACGTCAGCTGAGACAAATCCTCTATTAGACAAATGCCTCTCCAAAGGATGTTGAGGGTATATACCATAATCGCCACGCTTGGCAGTTGAGTTGCTGATAACTGTATGAATGTCCCAGTACTCAGAGAAGCTGCTAATCGTTTTTCGGTAGATATTGCCCATGGGATGTGATGGAGTGGGTTATTCATCACCGGCCTCACACAGCATACGTTCTTGTTATGCTATGGCTAAAACATTATTTTAACTTTATTTCCCCATTATCGCCTAAACGATTATTAAATCTCCTTACGTAAAATTAAATTAATTTCTTACAAAATCTAGAATAAAAATATGGAGCAAACACTACGCTGTAAAATTTGGGCACAAAGGAAACAGAAGAAGGCCGATTCCGGTAGACAGGAGCCATTTTCTAGTTGTTTGCCTGTCGAGAGGCTAAGTCGACGAAACTGCTGCACTGCGGGAGGTTTATAATTACTTAAAAAAATCAGACTCACCGATGGAGCGGTCAAAAGCTGGAGAGCCTCGCTCAAATTCTTCAGGGTCAAGGTGTTTCTTTCCCCATCTTCCTCTTCAGGTCCTGGCAGATGTATGGAGGACTGCCTCGAACGAAACTCCTGTTTCTTTCCACTCCCACTACCATTCGCGAAATGCTGTTGAGAAGACGCGCGGCGGAATGGGCACGTCATGGTGGAGCACCTTTCAAGTCATTGGTTTAGGAAGCAAGTCTGAACACTCTTGGTTAGCACACACGTTGAACTGTGGATAGTCTGAAAAGAAGAAAAAAATAGTTATCTTCTTATTATAATATCACTGCTGTTGAAAGAATGGGACAGCTACCCCAGTTCTTACACAGGACAAGCTCGCCCAGGGCAATTTTGAGCATCAGTAGTGCTCCTGCTCGAATTTTGACTATGGCGGCCGATCTGAATAGACACTAGCCAATTACGGCATATTTGTCATAGTTCTCGAGTGTGTGTACAAATATAGGAGCACATTTTAAGTGCCTCATCACTTACAGAAAAGCTTAGCATGTAGTATATTATACGCAAATATTATTATTTGTTTGAATTAATTAATTAAAATGGCATAAATAATTCATTGCAACAAATAATACAAAGATTGAAAAAAACAATTGTATAGATTGACTACACATACTAAATTGAAATAAAATAACATTTTATTTAAGTAAAATACGGAAGACGCAGCGTGGGAAAGCCTCCAAAAAGGTGGACCGACGATCTTACAATGGTCGTGGGAAGCCGCTGGATGCGGGCTGCGCAATACCGGCCTTTGTCTAGCCGTGGATGTCTTTCGCCCCATATGATGATGATGGGGATGATGAGACTAGTAATATTTGATAAAAGACTGATTGAAACCCAAAACATGATCAGAGGTTGCACCCGCTACTATACCTACAAATCATTGATACAATAAGACAGCAAACATTTTGTAACAGTATAGCTCAACACACAATATCTCGTGGGACCGTCTCCTAGCAACATCATACGGACTCAATCGTGCACTAAGTCACAATAAAGTTAATTGCTACATGCTACATTGTGCACCGTTGCTTTTAAGTTATAGTTTTACTGTTATAACTTAACCTTATTTTATACAGTTTTGAACATTTGCGTATCATAATTATACAAAATTGTATATCTACGGGTATTTAAGTTATTTTCCCGGCGGGACGTTTCAGCAGTTACATTAATTTCATTATTTTCTATGCTTAATTCTACTTCTCCTCTTATGTACCTTATTCCTCATTTTCAATATGTATGCTCTAATGACAGCAAAAATCAGCATTCAATCTACAACTGTCGTCTACAATATCCTTCGCACCGCACTGATTTTCTTCATTATTCATATTTTGTGCAATTCATGCTTCTCTGGAATGCGCCACCGGAAATTAGAATATCTAAGAGTCGATTCTCTTAAAAAAAGAAACACGTGAGCACATCTATACAAATAAATAAAATTGGAGTGTCTGTTTGTAATATTGAAATAACCGGTTTTTACTACACAAATATGAATATATATACGGTACATACACCAAAATAACATTTTTTACAATTTTTGTCTGTCTGTCTGTCTGTTTGTTCCGGCTAATCTCTGAAACGGCTGGACCGATTTTGACGGGACTTTTATTGGCAGGTAGCTGATGTAATAAGGAGTAACTTAGGCTACTTTTATTTTAGAAAAAGTCATTTATTTTAAGACAAAGAAAAAATCAAAATAAACTAATTAACACGCGGACGAAGTCGCGGGCACAGCTAGTTTGGAATAAAATTATGGCAGAAACTTCTCATCACTAATCTTATTTATGTATATTTTAATTTATGTATTTACGTATATACTTAAATAATATTTATAGTAGTTATGTATTTGTCAACGGTCACCGTAGCCTAGTGACGGTCACCGTAGCCTAGTAGGTAGTACTCCTGCCTACGAAGCTGGTGGTCCTGGGTTCGAATCCCGGTAAGTGCAAATATTTGTTTGATGAGCACGAATATTTGTTTCTGAGCCATGGATGTTTTCTATGTATTTAAATATTTATCTATATATTTATTAAGAAGAAGAAGTATATAGAAGTATGTATATCGTCGCCTGGTATCCATAGTACAAGCTTTGCTTAGTTTGGGGTTAGGATGATTTGTGTGACATTGTCCCTAGATATTATTATTATTATTTGAGTTTCTATAGAGTTAGAGTTTATTTACAAGTTTCTTAAACGTTCATATGTTTAGCCAACATATTATCTCTGCATCACGAAAGTTCGACTGGTGGAGAATGCCTTTGGCATTAAGTCCGCCTTTGTACAGCTTGTGTGCAGACGTTTTTAAATAAATTAATTAATTAATCGTGGCCGCGGGCTGACGGTCAGACCAATAAGTACCTTAGTATTAATTGGGGCGTATTAGTAGCATTAAAGTGGAATTGTCGTACACAGAAGGTGCGCCACGATAATAATATTGAATTTTTACCTCAATATATACTTGTATAAGAAAGAGCAGGTCAGAAGTACCCTAAACCGGCGATTATGTATGAAGAATATAATGACAGTAATCGAGGCAAAAGAAGTATGCAAAGATCGTGAAAAATGGAAATCCGTTGTCTCTGCCTACCCCTCTGGGAAACAGGCGTGAGTCTATGTATATACTTGTATAATTACAATATAAGATTGTAACACGTTGTAGTAAAATTTATCTAAGACTATAAAACATAGACAATGGGTATTTAAAATTCAATACTATTAACACTTTAGCAATAAACAACAATTATTTACATAATTGACAAGTACCTATTTGAGTGGGTCCGTAGATAGTTCGGATTTACAATAGGAATCGGTAAGAAATTTGCCAAGACAGGGGCTCTACCGGCTAAGTCGCCGAACATCGATTTCTTAAATAGCTTTCAAATAAATAAAGGTTTAAAATGACTTAATCGATCGTTAAATCGGATTCAACGTTGACAATCGATTCCGGACCATTTATGACGTCACATGTGCTCATGGAAGCAGATTTAACAATTGATTAAGCAATTTTTTGCCTTTATTTATCTGAACACCATTTAAGAAATCGATGTTCGGCGACGTAGCCGGTAGATCCCCTGGTATGGTATATGAAGTATTCTTGTCGGTATATAGTCGGCAATTGCCACGTGCCACTTTAAAAGCTGAGAAAATAACTAAGCTTAGTGAGCTGTATTCCTGTTTGCAACTTGGTGGAGTAATAAAAAAATAATCTCCTAAAATAGTAATACAATAATTTTCTCACCACTAAACTAACAGAATAGCACACACAAACTAAATGACAATTACATTAACATTAGCAAACAGACTAATTAAAGTGTTCATAAAATGTCCAGCCAAAATAAACAAGTAGCTCCGGAACTAACAAACGTACCGTTTACATAAGCAAACAGAATAATAGTCCACGAGTTACTTTATTATTTAAAGTGGTTGTTATCAACAATGTAGTTTAGGAGCCACACACAAATTAGTGACACCACAACAACCGAAGTGTTAGCAAAGTGATTCAAATTCAATACTATCCAATTGCGCATTAACACACGGGAGGTAGTGGTTTCGAGTCCATCAACGAACAATTTTTATTTAAAACAATAAATTTTTGGAGTCTGGTATTTTGCACCTTGAAAATTTCGTTATGTTATTGATACCGGTGGTCAGAAAAACATCTCTGATATGTCAATTATTACTCATACTCAGAAGTCATATAGAATCTATGCCGAGTATTAAGCGGGCGGCGTAAAAATACGTTCACGTTTGGTTAAGACTTATTTAATACAGTTTTGACGGGTTGTTCCTATTATTTTGCAGCTGGCTTTTCTAGTTGCAAATCTCTCATTTCATGAGGCTATAGCCTCTTTACATCTTTCTGTTTCCCGTTTTGCTCTGAAGGGAAGTGGAACTATTCATTTTCTAACTCCTCCTTTTTTCTCTTTCTGATTAAATTCGTTGCGGGATCCAAGACAGTTAAAGCGATTCTCCGGGACATGCCTGAGCTTCACCGCTCAGTGTCATTTCATTGTGGGCCACTGTTGATCCTGGCTTACAGGAGTTGCAGTGGTGGGTAAGAGGGAAGGACTAGTCCCGTAAAAAAAATAAAAAAGTGTCTTAACCCAGTGTGAACGTGTATATTTTCGGTTTTCAACGGAAAACACCAACGTTAGGGAAATATATGTGGACACAAAGCATACCCAGACTTAAAACAACTATATGTTCCACGCAAACACTTGTCATGTACGGGAATCAAACCCGTAACACATAGAAGCGAGTTGAGTATCTTAACGACTGCGTCAGATGTGCAGCACAGTTGTCTAAAATTATGAATTAATGTTTATTCAAAAGTTTAAAGAAATATTTTTACCTTTTATATTACCGACAGTGTCGTTTCTAGAGGAATCGAAACAATTAAGAATGAAGCAATAAGTTTTTACTTGTTGAATATTATATTATTATGCCATTGACTGAGTATCAGTCAAATCACATCACACTAATATTATAAAGGCGAAATTTTGTGAGTATGTGAGTGTGTATGTTTGTTACTTCTTCACGTCTTAAGGGCTGGAGCGAGTGGATACATATACACATAGGCTATAATTTATGAAGACTAACGCGGGTATAACAGCGGGGCACAGCTAGCAAACTATATTTTTAAGAAGATAATTAACATCTAACAAGATAACGATCATCATCATGTAAGCCGAATAAAGTCCACTGCTAGACAAAACCCTCCCCCCCCCCCGCCCCCAGATTTTCACGATGGAGCTGCGTCGATTTTTGGGAGGGCTATACCATAATCGCCACGCTTGTCAAACGGGTTGGCGATCGCAGTATGATGGTCATAGTATATAAATAGACGCTGCTACCCGCTCTCTAAGAGATATTCTCTCGGGATGACTTCTACCACGGGTTGAGAGGGAGTGATATTCTTAGCCGCCAGCGACACAGGATGTATATGAACAGGAATAATTGAGCAATATAATGGCATAGTTAGTGAAAGTCGTGCCATTTTCTGTGACATCACAGTTCCAATTATACGGCCACGCTGTTGCTGTACCGTATCGTTCTCTAAGGGTCTATGCACACCACGTTTTTTAAACGCACCGTTGACGCGCGTCTGTATCGCTACAGACCAGAGTGTACAATGGAGATCGGTCCCCTCCCCCCTCCCGGCACATTAAAAGGCGACATAGCTTGAAGAACCGACGGCCACTGGGGCAGAAATGTTCTCGAGTGGCGACTACGAACGAGACGACGCAGAGTGGACAGGCCCCCGAGAAGATGGACCGATAATATTGTGAGGGTAGTTGGAGGCCACTCCAGCCACGTCATTGGAGGATGCGGGGAGCGCAAGACCGGCAGTTTGCAAAGATCTATAGGAGATGCTTTAGTCTAGCTTTAGATGATCATTACTACAAACGGGTTAGCGATCACAATATGTTAGTATACTAAATAGACGCTGTTACCCGCTCTTTAAGAGATATTCTCTCGGGATGAATTCTACGCCCACCACGGGTTGAGATGGAGTAATATTCTTTGCCGCTAGCGACACAGGATGTACATGAACAGGAATAATGGAGCAATATAATGGCATAATTAGTGAAAGTCGTGCCATTTTCTGTGACATCATAGTTCCAATTATACGGTCACGCTGTTGCTGTACCGTCCCGTTCTCTAAGGGCTAATGCACATCACGTTGTAAGCGCGCCGTGTCGAGGCGCTTTTGTAGCGATACGGACGCGCGCTAGCATCGAATTTGTATCGATACAAACAACAACACTCTGTAGGATAAAAGCGCACCGTCCACTCGTGTTTCTAAAACGCGTGACGACGGTGCGCTTAAAAAACGCGGTGTGCATAGGCTTTAAGCTGTAGAAATGTTCTGGAAACGGAAAATTAAATCTCTGCAGACTATCGTTTGTCGCCCTGTCGGTAGGACAGGAACTAACCTAGATTTTGTGGCAGATTCGTCGTACCATTTAAATTTGATCCCTTACAGATATTTTACTGAAATATTTCGAATTCAATGACGAAAGAAATCTGTCACGAAACCTCCATCAGGTATGATAGGTTACTTCAGATTTTATAATCGTGAAGTATGCGGATGAATAGATATTTTTAGTCAATAATTGGAGGCCGACATATTATTATTTTTAGATAATAGAGAATGTCGCTGTATAATCTGTAGTTTTAGTCAAAAAATGGATGCTCTTTGACTTTGATTTCAACAGTGACATAGTCTTTATTACTGAGGCACTAGGTGTCATTTTCATAGTTACTTTTCCTTTTTATACGTCTTGATTGAAAAGCCTTTGCCAGTGCCTCAAAGCAGTTCATCAAAGAGGGACTAAACAAAATGTTCAAAGTCTGGAATAAGTACTAAGTTAGAACTAAGGCTTACAAAGAATTTATTTGATTTATATTTGTGGACTGATTTAGCATAGCATAATTTATATATAAAATTACATATACCTACTGGATTTTATATGACTGTTAAAAGTCTGATTTGAATGCTAGGGCAACTTCTATTAACTATTTATAAACGTGATTTGTGAGATAGATACCTTGAGTCTGCTTTAGGACTTTTTTCTAATTATGTTGGGAACTGTATTCATATGAGTATTTCTCGTATACACCGTTTGTTTGTGGTGTGGAAAGGTCTTTAGAAGTATTTTTTTGGAACGAAGTTCCTTATCGCGCGTTGCAAAAGGGGGCTACACGGAAAAAATTAAGACGAAAAGTTGTAACGACACTTTTTGCTCTTTTTTTATTACTAAAATTGAACCTACTGATTAAGTTTATATTACATTATATTTGTTAATAATAAAAAAATATATTATAGCTTATAAATAATATATATAATACAATTCCTTCACTAATTAATCGATAGGAACTTCGTTCCACCCAGGTGAGGTGAGCTTGTGAGCTTTTAAAGTCGTTATAACTGTGTTCCCAGCTCCTAACTCCAAAACTATATGATAAATTATTTATTATAGTATAACTCTACAGCGGGAGGACCCAGTCAAGCGTTCAGACCATAGTGTACAATGGAAATCGTGTTCCTCCCCCCCTGGCACATTAAATGGCGACGACGACTCCTGCCGCCCCGAAACATCTAGGGTGGTCGGCTCACTGGACTGTCAACGTGTTAAATGGAGATTTCTATAAATAGCCGATATGTTATTGGAATATACAAGCTATATTACTACAGTAACCAACATAGCCCGAAGAATTGCCAAGCTGAAGTGGCAGTAGGCAGGGCACATAGCTCGAAGAACCGACGGCAACTGGGGCAGAGTGGTTCTCGAGTAGCGTTCACGACCGTGATGACGCAGCGTGGGCAGGTCCTCTACAAGATGGACCAATGATCTTGTAAGGTTCGCTGGTCGCCACTCGAAGCGGGTAGCGCAAGACCGGGAATTGTGAAGATCTATGGGAGATGCCTTTATCCAGCAGTGGGCGTCTTCCGACTGATATGATGATGATGATTACTACAGTCTCGTCAATATCTATTCCCTAATTTTTCAAAAAAACACTCCATACAATCAATCACAAAATCACCAACACTAATAAACTTTCGCATTTATAATATTAGGTCTTTACCTATGAAATTGCCGTTCTGCAGTACTGGCCATTTCAAATCAAAATAATTTTTGTTTGGCTAAGAATTCTAATTTCAAATTAATTTTATTTTAAAAACATGGATTCTTTTTTCCAAAAGTAGTCATTTCTTTATTGATTAGTGTTACATTTTCATCGCATTTCAATCTTTTTCGTCATCATGGATACGTTAAAAATTCGAGTAATTATGGAATATGAGTACCGTCGTGGCAGCAACGCGGCACAAGCGGCACGCAACATCAACGACGTTTACGGAGCTAACACTACAAACCAACGCACCACCTGTTATTGGTTTGCTCGCTTCCGTTCTGGAAATTTCGACCTGAAAAATGAACCTCGCGGTCGTCCGAAGACTTTGGTCGACAATGACGAATTAAAGGCGGTTGTGGAAGCTGATGATACACAATCTACGGCTGAATTAGCAGCAGCTTTCGACGTTAGCGTCAAAACAATATTGGTCCATTTGCGTCAAATTGGCAAGGTAAAAAAGCTTGACAAATGGGTGCCCCACGAACTCAATGATCGCCAGCGCGAAGTACGCGTCGAGACGTGCCTTGCACTGCTCAACAGACACACAAATGAAGGAATTTTGAACCGCATTGTTACCTGCGATGAAAAATGGATTCTGTTTGATAACCGCAAGCGCTCAGCAAGTTGGTTGGATCCTGGTTCAGCACCTAAACAATGCCCTAAACGAAAACTTACCCCTAGAAAAGTGATGGTCACTGTTTGGTGGTCTAGCGCCGGTGTGATTCATCACAGCTTCTTACCAAACGGGGTGAGCATTACTGCAGATGTGTACTGTGAAGAACTGAGCACAATGATGGAGAAGCTGGCGCATCTCCAACCAGCATTGGTCAATCGCTCGTCTCCGCTGCTCCTGCACGACAACGCGCGACCTCATACTGCACAGCAGACGGTCTCCAAGTTGCAAGAACTGGTGTTGGAAGCTCTCCGTCATCCGCCCTACTCACCAGACCTTGCGCCTACAGACTACTACTTTTTCCAGAATTTGGATAACTTCTTGGCGGGAAAAAAATTCAATACCCGAGAGGCAGTACAAAATGCCTTTGAAGAATTTGTTGCCTCCCGTCCAGCTGATTTCTTTAAGAGGGGCATCAATAAACTGCCACTGCGATGGCAAAGATGCATTGATTGCATGGGTGAATACTTCGATTAATACAAATAAAAAAATTCATGAAAAAAATTCGTTTAAATTTTTTCATACAAAACGGCAATTTCATAGGTAAAGACCTATTATTAGTAGGCTAATAGGCTTAACTAAAATGTTTCTGGATAAAGTTAGTAGTAGGCTTCTTACTATATCCACAAACATGTCCCATAATTTCACTGGTAACTTAATATTACATGCTTTATTGTATTGCAAATGGCCTTTCTGTTTACTTCGAGTATATTGGGGCTAGTTAAGTTTACTTTGACACAGCTCGGCCAATATTTGCATGAGGGGTGGCTGTCAATCGCTGTCAACAGGGTCACTAGTAACTGTAGATCTTATATAGTCGGGTATTCGATTTCTTTTATAAATAAAGAACGTTGGAAATACGTTCATTCTAGCTTTGGGGAACTGAATAACTTTCAGGAAATAACCATGTCCTATTTTTTGAATTGTGGCGGGAACACTTTTGTGGGAGCGCTCTCTATTGTTTTAATATCATGATCTGATGGGATGAGCTTACCAACATGACCGCAGATCGGTCAGATGCAGGCATGGCCGTATAACGCAGCAACCTCTGGACTCTGGGCTGCCACTTTTTAGACCGACCTGGGATTTGAATCCATGACTTCATCATCTGAGATTAAATACGGTACGAGCGGTAAGAGCCCAACTTTCTGAACAGTATTATTATAGTTTTGGGTAGATTGAGTTCCTTTAGAAGGTTGTTTACCAAAAACACGATAATAAAAAAATATACAATGTTTTCTAAATAGAGTGATTACTGAAGTGACATTGGCATATAATTCGTACGACGGCCTCTGGGGCAGAAAGATGGCGACCACGAACCAGAAGACGCTTAGTGTGTCTAGAAAGCGGACGGAAGGCGTTGGATGCAGGCAGCGCAAGACCAGCCACAGTTGAGATTCTTGGACAGGTATTTGTCTAGCAGTGCTAATCTTTCGGCTAATATTATGATAATAATTAGTATCTCAATAACATACATACAATTTATCTAAATCATATTATATATAGGGGTACGAATAGGTACATTTGGCACATAAGACTCGTACGAGGATTTGACCCATGGGATTATGGAGTGAGGGAATTGAGAGTGCACCTATTTTTTCTAACACACTTCTGCAATATAATGTAACCAGCGTAGTGGGCTACAATCGTCTCCGTTAAAATTGGCCAGCGTAGCTGAAATTGTGTCAAAAGCACTATAATTATACTACCTGTTACAGAGGCTCAATCCTATTCATTGCCCGTTTGTGGTCCCGACCTAACACTGACTGACACTATGTCTAGTTTCCAGAATTAATAAGCGACTATCATCTGATCTTGTTACCTAAATAGTTAAATCAGGTAAGTATCATATGGGGCACGTGGTCGGAAAACCTCCTCGTGGTCCGAGGCTACCGGTCCCATTCAAATATTTATATTCGGTGGGAACGGTAGTTTTTCGGATTGGTGTGCCCTGGGCATGGGCGCTGGCTTTTTCCTGTGCTTGCATGGGGATAAGCCACCGTCCGTGGCGAATATTCCGACATCTTACGCCTCTGTTCCCCCTTCTATTCACTAGAAGGGGAGTACTCAGAGGCAGCAAACCCTCACGCCCCAAGCTTAGCTGCCCAGCGAGGGGTTGTATGACCAGGGGGCAATCTGGTCCAAAGGGTAGCATTTCTATGTGTTATGAGAAATGTCGGCTTTGGGAAACAAATTACCCCAGGAGGGTACCAGCTGCGCTGGAGAATCCCTCCCAGGTCCTCACGGATCTGGCAGCCCCACCGTATCTGGGGGGGGCAACCAAAGCTCTAAAACCGCGGAAGCCGCGGAGAAGGTGCGCACGCCCAGTTTTGCGCACCCGATGGAGGATGACGAAGTGGTGCAGGAAGGGGTTGCACGCGGTGCAAGGAGGAGCAGGCGGACCACGAGGTCGAGGTCTCGTCCAGCCACCCCTATTTCCGCTTGCAACAGCCGAGAAGGCGCCAGTCCCAACAGGGACCAAATGTCCGAGGAGGACACAAGCGGCTGCGCGTCCAGGTCCCGGTCCGGATCCATGCCCGGACAAAGGGATAGGAAGCGCAGCGGCTCCTTAAACGTGGAGAACCTGGTGGCCGCAAAGGTCTCCACGGCCCGGAGAGGGAAGGCTCGCGCGGTTCCGAGCGTAGTCATCGCTCGGATGCCGGAGCTTGACGGGCGGGGTCGCTTCGTTGCGGCAGCTCCAGTGGAGCACACGGAGAGCGCGGAGAGCGACGCCGGCCTCGCCATGGCTCACTCGAGCGGAGGCTCCACTGTGTCCCTGCTGGGCAGTAATCGTGCGGAGGCCGCTGCTGCTAGGCGGGCACAGCGAAGGGAAGTCGCGGCTGATGAGGTCAGCGAGTTGGCCCGGCAAGCCCGAGAGCGGCGCTCCGCTCGGATCGCTGGAGGGAGCCCATCGGCGGTGGCACTTAGCCGCCAGGTTTTGGACGGCGTGGACGTGGTCCTGAGGGTTGCCACTAAATCGGGCAACCTGAAGGGTACGTTCACGCGTGCTCTAAAGGAGGCAGCTGATGGAATCCGCGAGGCGGTTGAGGTCCTCGTCCATCGTACTGGCACGGAGGAGACCGCGAAGTTGTGGGAGGAGAACGGCCGTCTCCGATCTGAGCTGGAGGACCTCAAGCGGCAGGTTGCCGTCCAAGGGACAGCTCCTGCGGTCACTGGGTCCTCTCCTGTGGCGGCCCCACCGTCGGTTCCATCGCCGACCTCATCATCGGCGCGTGCACTAGTGGATGCGGAGGTCGAGAAGATCGTCCGCATCTGCATGATGCAGTGTGGTGACATGGTGGGTGCCCGCCTCGCGGCCATAGAGGGGAGACTTCTCCCGGCAGAGTCCGTCCGCCCTCCGCTCGCCGGGGACGGGCGAAGGGGGGAGGGGTCCAACAAACGGGGCCCGGCGGCCGCGGTGGCTGCGACGGCTGGGGTGGCTAAACCAGGCCGATCGGGGAGGACAGCGGCCCCAAAACCCGCGCCTCAAATGCCCACCTCCCGAACAGCGGGACCTCCAGCGGCGCCTCCGGCGGCTGCGCCTGGGCCTAGCACGGAGGCCTGGTCGACAGTCGTCAAGAGGGGCCGCAAAAAGAAGAAGGCGGCGCCGCCAGCACCAACACCGGAACCCCAGAAGGCGAAGGGACCGCCTAAGGTCAGAGCCCCACGCTCCGCGGCTGTAGCGATAACACTGCTGCCCGGAGCCGTCGAAAGGGGCATTACATACAAGGCGGTCCTAACGGAGGCAAAAGCCAAAGTCGCGTTCCCCGACCTTGGCACACCATCCGGCTTTAGAATAAAGCCGGCGGTGACGGGGGCGCGGCTCCTCGAGGTGTCGGGTGAGTCCAGTGGGCAGAAGGCGGATATTCTAGCCGCCAAGCTGAAGGAGGCCCTCAACCCGGAGGACGTCCGGGTGTCCAGGCCGGTTAAGACCGCGGAGCTGCGTGTCGACGGCCTGGATGACTCGACCACTCCGGCTGAAGTTGTGGCGGCCATTGCCCGAGCCGGCGGATGTCCGTCTGGCGATGTGTGGACGGGCGAGATTCGCGCCGACGCCTCCGGACTCGGCTTCATATGGGTGCGGTGTCCGGTGGCGGCGGCGAGTAAGGTCGCCAACGCTGGGCGACTATTGGTGGGGTGGGTTGCAGCCAGGGTCAAGCTGGTGCAGCCCAGGGCTATGCGGTGTTACCGATGCCTGGACATTGGGCATGTCCGGGCGCGGTGCACTGCTGAAACGGACCGCAGCGAGGAATGCTATCGCTGCGGCCAGCCCGGCCACAAGGCGGCCCAGTGCTCTGCGGCGCCAAACTGCAGCCTCTGTACAGCTGCAGGGAGGCCCGCGGGGCACAGAGCGGGCGGGAAGGCCTGTGGCGCTACCGCCAACAATAAGAAGAAAAAGGGAGCCAAGGCTGCCGGGGGCTCTTTACCCCCCCGACAGCCTGGCTGCCCTTCGGCCGACTCCCGGCCTGAGAGGGGTGCGGAGGGAATGGACACGGCCTAATGGCGCTGTTCCATTTCCTCCAGGGCAACATCAACCACTGTGCCAGAGCTCAGGATCTCTTGCTCCAGAGCATGGCAGAGTGGTCGATTCGCGTGGCGGTGGTCGCCGAGCCGTACTTTGTCCCCCCCAGGGATAACTGGTTGGGAGACTTGGACGGCTTGGTGGCCATAATTGGCGGGGCTCTGGTCCACCCGTCCCGAGGTCACGGCTGGGTAGCAGCCCTCGTGGACGGCATTGGTACAATTGGGGCGTATTTTTCGCCCAACAAGAGTCTCGCCGACTTCGAGAATTTCCTTGTCGAGTTGGGTGCCGTCGTAGGCCGACTCCACCCTCGCCCCGTGCTGTTGCTCGGGGATCTCAACGCCAAGTCTGCGGCGTGGGGATCTCCGGTGACGGATGCCCGGGGTGAGGTGCTGGAGGAGTGGGCGGTCACGACTGGCCTGACCGTCCTAAATCGGGGGTCGGTCCACACTTGCGTGCGGCAGCGGGGTGGTTCAATAGTGGACGTCTCGTTCGCTAGCCCTGCTGTCGCGAGCCGTGTCCACGACTGGCGTGTCGCCGTGGAGGTGGAGACATTATCGGATCATCGGTACATCCGTTTCGACGTCTCCGCCCAGACCACTGGTGGCCGCGGTCCACCGGCCCCGCGGGTGGACGGTCCACGCTGGGCGCGTAAGCGCATCGACAGGGAACTTCTCGAGGAGGCCGCCATTGTCCAGGCCTGGTACCGGGAGTCGGCGACGAACGGACCCGTCGACGTCGAAGAGGAGGCGCTGTGGTTCCGCGGGGCGATGACGCAAATCTGCGACGCGTCTATGCCCCGGGTTCACACACATACAGGAAGGCGCCAGGTGTACTGGTGGACCGCCGAGATCGCGCAGTTGCGCGTCGCGTGCGTGGCGGTCAGACGCCAGTACACCCGATACCGGAGGAGACGTCGTCGGGTCCCTGACGAAGAGGCCGCGCTGTATGAGGTGTACCGCGCGGCGAAGGAGGCTCTGCGGCTGGCCATCGGTGAAGCCAAGACGCGAGCCAGGGAGGAGATGTTGGAGACTCTGGACGGAGATCCGTGGGGGCGCCCTTATCGTGCGGTTCGAGGGAAACTTCGAGCCGCGGCGCCTCCACTCACTAAGAGTCTCCAACCCGAGCTGCTGGAGGAAGTAGTGGCAGCCCTCTTCCCGGCAAGAGCGGATCACATGCCACCGCCGATGGCTTTGCCCACAGCCGCAGAGCCTACAGAGGAGAATGCCATCAGCGTCCCAGAGGTGACACAGGAAGAGTTGAGGGCGGCCGTGATGCGGCTCCGGGCCAAAAACGTGGCTCCGGGGCCTGACGGGATTCACGGTTGTGCGTTGGCCCTCGCTCTGAAAGAGCTAGGTCCCCAACTGACGGGACTCTACACAGCGTGCCTTGAGCGGGGCCAGTTTCCCACTCTGTGGAAATCTGGTCGTCTGGTCCTGCTCAGAAAGGCGGGGCGCCCTGCAGACTCACCGTCCGGGTACCGGCCCATAGTGCTGCTAGACGAGGTGGGCAAGCTGCTCGAGCGAATAATCGCAGCCCGCCTTGTCGGCCACTTGTGCGGAGAGGGGCCGGACCTGGACGAGAGCCAGTTCGGCTTTCGGCATGGGCGCTCTACCATACACGCTGTGTCGAGGGTGAGAGTCCTGGCGGAGGAAGCGGTGTCCCGGGGTGGGGTGATGTTAGCGGTGTCCTTGGACATCTCCAACGCCTTCAACACCCTGCCCTGGAGTTGCATTCGGGAGGCACTGCGATATCATCGGGTGCCTTCCTACCTCCGCCACATCGTTGGGGCTTACCTGGCGGAGAGGTGTGTCACCTACGTGGGACGTGATGGCGGATACCGGCACTCAATGTCGTGCGGTGTTCCACAGGGTTCGGTTTTGGGCCCGCTCCTGTGGAACATCGGGTACGACTGGGTGCTGAGGGGCGAACTCCAGCCGGGCGTGGACCTGACGTGTTATGCGGACGACACGCTGATCACGGCCCGTGGGAGTTCGCACAGGGAGGCAGCGTTGCTGGCGACGGCTGCGGTCTCACAGGTGGTGAGCCGCATCCGGCGCCTCGGCCTGGAGGTGGCCCTCAACAAGTCGGAGGCCATGATGTTCCATGGTCCCCGGCGGGCGCCGCCGCACGGATCACACATTGTGGTCGGGGGGGTCCGGATCGCTGTCGAGCCTACCATGAAGTACCTAGGATTGGTGCTCGACAGCCGGTGGGACTTCGGACCTCACTTCCGGCGGCTGGTGCCCAAGCTGATGGGCGCGGCTGGGGCGCTTTCAACGCTGCTTCCCAATCTGGGGGGGGGGGCCAAGCGCAGCCTGTAGGCGGCTCTACATGGAGATCGTGCGATCGATGGCCCTGTACGGGGCCCCGATCTGGGCGGCTGACCTGACGGCCGGTAGTATTGCTGTTCTGCGGAGACCGCAGAGAGCTATGGCCGTCAGAGTCATCAGGGGTTATCGCACGGTCTCCTATGAGGCGGCCTGTGTACTGGCCGGATCCCCGCCCTGGGACCTCGAGGCGAAAGTACTCGCGTCACTGTACCGGTGGCGCGAGGAGATGCTGGCGCAAGGCGAGTGGCCGATGCAGCCACACATGGGGCTGCGTCGGTCGCAGCTTCGCGAGGCCCTGGTGGCGGAATGGCGGGACAGGCATTCGCGCCCAACCGCCGGCCTCGTCATTATCGAGGCGGTCCGGCCGGTACTCGAGCGTTGGCTCGGGAGGAGGCACGGCTCCCTGTCGTTTCGGGTGACGCAGGTACTGTCGGGGCATGGCTGCTTCGGGAAGTACCTGTGTCGCATAAACAGGGAGCCGGACGCCCGGTGTCACCACTGCGTCGACTGTCGGGAGGACACGGCGCTGCACACGCTGGCAGAGTGTGCCTCTTGGGAGGAGCAGCGCCGTGCCCTCATTTCTGGAGTAGGCAGTGACCTGTCGCTGCCGGCCGTCGTGAATTCGATGGTTGGCGGCGAGGAGTCCTGGGACGCGGTGGTTTCCTTCTGCGAGACAGTCGTCTCGCAGAAGGAAGCTGCGGAAAGGGAGAGGGAGATCACATCCTCCCACCCCGTCCGCAGCAGACGCACCGGGCGTCGGCGGAGGGCGGATAACGCCCTCTTTCGGCCCCCCTAAAATGGGTCCAGGGGCGACGGACTCGGGGGCGTCCGTCGCCCACTACACATCTGGACCCGAGGCGGCGGCGCGACGTGTTCCACGCGCGCCCCTCTTAGACGTTGCGGGGGGAGTTTAACACCTCACTCCCCCCGCTAATGCGAGGAGGCCCGCATACGTGGGCCAGCACCAGCCGGGGGTTGCGGAAGTATCGTTTGTTCCCGCGACCCCCGGCGCAGGTGTGAGATGGAACACCGGGGTGGTTTTTAGTCAGTAGGAGTCTGACAGACCCCTCCGCCTCCCCCGAGGCGGAGGACATCCATGCAGGATTTTCCACCCCGCAAAAAAAAAAAAAAAAACAAATCTTGATTTTTACATGGAGCTTGTTTAATGAGGTATTTTTTTTTTTTTATTTATTTATTTATAAAGTACAAGGTAATCTTAAGAAACTAGAACTTTGTCCCACAAAACAGTATATACTATTTGACTGTGGGATCAAGATAAAATAATACTATGCTAAAATTATTACATTATTATACGATGTTAATGTATTTAGGTCTATGGAGTACTTCTCGAGTATTAAATTAAATTTCGTTCAATGTATGGTTCCTAATAGATATTTGTGCAACTTTATTTTAAATTTAGATTTATTCATTTCTTCTCTGATGTCTTTGGGTAAACTATTGAGTACGTACGGGATACGTTTTTTTAAAGTTCTATCGCCATAAACATTTGAACCCGTGACCTCCGGACACAAGCCCCGACCTGATAGTTTACACCGTTCGAGCAGACACGGACATCCTGGTCCAACAGATAACAGCAACGTGATTTGTTTTTTAATGCTACATTGTTACTAGCTGTATTGCAAAACAAATCGTATATTTGAGATTAGCATGCAGACAACATTACCACATCATAGTTTGAACTCACCATATTAGCATAACCTACTAAAACTTACTGTCAAACTACGGCGCTTCGACGTATGGGTAAAGTTGTAAATTACTATCAAATTGCAACGCTTGACTAGTTAGGTCGAAAAATACAAATATTTTTCAGAAATACTCTAACCGGCGAGCATATATTTGAGAATATAATTAAAGGGATGTGCAAAGATCGTGAATATTGGAAATCCTAACCCTTTGGGAAACAGGTTTGAGTCTATGTATGTATGTAGAGCATGTATTAAGAATATAATTACAGTAAATGAGGCAAAAGTGGCGTGCAAAGATCGTGATAAATAGAAATCCGTTGTATCCGCCTAACCCTCTGGGAAACAGGCTTGAGTCTATGTCTGTACTCCACAATTGCCGGTCTTGAACTACCCGCATTCAGTGGCTACCCGCGACCTTCACAAAATCAGTGGTCGATCTTCTAGAGGTGACTTATCATCATAGCTATTTATTTAAATGTGTTGATGAAATATATAAAAAAACGAAGCAGAAATCTGTATTTTGTAATATTGGTTTGATTTTATTAAGTGTTACTTGAGAACCTTTCTGCCCCAGCGGCCGTTGATTCTCGAGTGGCGACCACGAACCGGAAAACGCAGCGTGGGCAGGCCCCCTACAAGACGGACCGATGATCTTGTGAGCATCACTGGAAGTCGCTGGATGCGGATAGCGCAAGACCGGCAATTGTGGAGATCTTTGGCAGGAGGCCTTTTGGCTGATATGATGAAGATATTTTTTAATGTTTTTAAACTTTCGCGATTTGTACACATTTTTATATACTGTGATGTCATTAGTGTCATGTGTACCGACAGTTTCGAAAAAGAAAATAAAGAAAAATATCAAGACCATGCGAGGGTAGATACCGAAAGCCGAGCTTCACAGAGACGATGCTGAAAAGCCACACCAGTCGACCCGTGACCACGGCTGGTGCAATCTATGCCGAAACGTCGGGTAGCCAAGGTAATGATTTGCCTAAACCTTTATCGCGTTTGAGACCCGTGTCCACAGTATATAAAGATGATATTTTTATTCTATAAAATATACAATTTTTTAAAAACATCTTTTTTTACACAACTATACAGTGCTTGACGTGGCCTCTACACAGTAATACCTACTGCCATAACACCCAGTACGAATAAATAAAATAAAAAAATAAAAAAGGTTCCTTTTTATTCACGTAGACTTTAAAAAAGCGCTTGTTAATAGTCAGAACATATTCGTAGTAATATATAATTAATTTATAATTATTTCTAGGTACATATAGATATTTAGGTACACGGATTGTAGGAAATAATTTACAATAAGATTCATTTTATAACAGTAACGATATTTAACTAACTTAAATTAAGTTATTGTCAAGGATCATAGGTTTAATTATCAAAATTTTAAATTTTAGCTATATTTTTACTAGATATTGTCGATAATAGATAAATAAGTACCCTTTATTGCTATTAAATAGTTGTCCTGAGTCTAGATGTATATTGTGTCCGTTAATTATATGTTTGTAAAGTACCCTGTGACACAGGGATGCATTTCCCTATTGAGGACGTTGGCTTATTAAATACAACAAAAAAAAAAACAATAATTTAATTATCTTAATTTGTTGAACTAAATCTAATTTGGCTTACATATTGGGTCACGGACCCAGACACAGTGACTGTTTCTCAGATCGATCGCTGTCTCCTGGAGCGGCTTGCACGTGTGCATTAGAGTGCGTCAAGCCTAATAATGGTTTCCTCAAAGCATATGATTTGTAGTCACAAGTACACGTTTCGTCTTTTGAAGCACTTCATTTATTATTGTTTACCTATTATCATGATGATATACACACGGTGTAAAGTAGTTCAATTTCGGCTTTTGAAGTGTACGAGAATGAGAATGGCGTCATAAATTGTGCAGTTGCTATTCTCAAAGCTCTTAAACGCTTGTGTTTAGGTAGTGAGACATTGACAGTGGGCGTTACGAAAGTGTTTTGGAGAATACACCGTGACGTGGATGTGTTTCCAGAGTCATATAACATGGGTTTATTCAAGGCTAGAGTGAACAGGCATGTTATGGGTACGCGCGGTCCACTTTGAACCACATCTTCACTTACCATCAGGTGAGATCGTGGTCAAGCGTAAACCCATCCAGCAAAATCCATTCCAGATGGTGTGAAAACCGCAAACATGTTACGATAAGAATCTTTTCCCGTAGTGTTCTTTAGCGCTGTCCAAAACTTTATAATTTTTACTGTAAATTAAGTATGCATTCTAACTGATGTTAAGCGGTTACCTTAGTGAATGCCATTGCCGTCTATTCATCCTCTATAACAAACTTTGGCCACCATACTTGCGCGTAGAAACACAAGATTAAGTTATTATTATTTCAGACGAAGTCCATAATTTGGTTAGTATTTGGTGTTATTATTAATTGTGCTTTTGTAAATAGGTTAGTATAGTTCGTTTTCATACAGACAATAATTATTTATTTACGTCAAGGAATTATTAATAATTTATTGAATCTGCATCTATTGTATAAAGTACAGGTATCTACGGTCCCCAGTGTGACCTGTTCTTTAGGCAAAATACCGCCTTACCTTACATTCAGAGACTGGCTTTACACATAATATACGATTAAATACAAACATACCACGCCGGGCTGAGGTATGAGGGTAGCAGATAGCCAGGCGGATTAGTAGATCTTATCGCTACGCGTACTCAGTTATATTGCCCTATTTCCCAGAATGTTGTAAAAAAATAATTACGTCTAAATACATTCTATACATTAAGTCTATACATTTACATGGAGAATACCTTCGTTCGGAGGAATAGATCATTTGTTATCATATTGACTTTAAATTATTTTGTTCCTCGAAAGGTATTAGAAGTTGGAAACCAAAGATACATAAACGTATTTTTAACCCAGACAGAAAATAAGTGACATACTTATGCGTCATATAAATATATAATATGTTGTATATAATGAACAACAAATAAACTTTTTATTTTAATAAATATAACCTTCTTTACATTTTTAAAAGAAGTATTTGCAAGCCATTATAGTATTTGACAAAACTAAAGTTTAAAGTCAAAATACTCATAAACAAAGTTCCCAATGAATAGATTAAATGTAAATGTATCTACTATAAATAAAGTGGTACTTTATTAAATGCTATCCAACTTAAACCATTTCGATTCAGACACAAAGTCTAACTTTAACTTGAGTTTGAAAACTAACTGTCTAACAGTTAAATTGTGTAGCGTTTACCAAATTATTGAAGCAGTTTTGGTATCTACACAATTCATCGGGAAACTCAGTAAAAGTGGGACCTTGGACGAGATTCGGTGAAATAACAACATTGTGCATTGTGTGCCAGTACGACCTATTTCTTAAAATAGCCAGAAAATGCCTACTCGTACATTTGGTACATGGTCTGTATTTCAGCAGAGGGGAAGTCATACAGTCAGTATCACACATATGTACATACCTACAAAATTAACATACAATAATAGGTAATTGTGATATACTGGCCATAGAAAGAATATTACAATTTTTCATCAACCGTCATATTTATTAATCTCGAGGAAATCTTTTGTAATATATTCGACTATTATATTATTTATTGTATCCCTGGTAGGCTAGGAAAGTCATAACGCTGTCTAAGTATTGTAAGATACATAAAACTGATGTGACACGCGACGACGCTAGCAGAAATTGTTCGCATTTTCATTCTGTCGGTTGTTTACTGCTATTCTGTGGGTCCAACTGGCACTGAATGTAGGTCATATTCCAAATTTATCTTGTCAGAATCTATAGTTTATATTTAAATTGTAAGAACGACCTATCTGGAATTGATAATCCGAATGGAAACTAGATTTTTACGAAATATTTTATAAGTTAATAGTAGTAGGTATATATTTCGGTATACCGATAAATTAATTGTTTTATACAATGTCATACTTTTGGTATAGTTTTAGTTCCTAAGCTCACTTTTTATTGCAGTTTTTAGTGCCTTATTGTAGTTTAAAAACTATAGAACTTTCATTACATAATAATCTAGGTTACAGGTTACACGATGCAGTGTTAGTGCCAACTTTAATGTATGGAAGTGAAAGTTGGGTATGGCAGAAAAAGAATGAAAGTAAAATAAATGCAGTGGAAATGAGAGCTCTGAGAAGTATGTGTGGTGTGACTTTGAGAGACAGAATTTGAAATACTGATGTAAGAGATCGTTGTGGTGTGAAAGAAGATGTAGTCACAAAGATTGAAAAAGGAATGGCTGAGATGTTTTGGCCATTTAGAGAGGATGAATGAAAGAAGATTGACCAAAGAAGTATACCTGGCCTGTGTGAATGGAACAACTGGAAGGGGAAGACCTCGTCGAACATTCTCTGACCAAATCGGAGACGTTCTCAAGAAAGGGCAGGTCAGAAGTACCCTAAACCGGCGAGCATGTATGAAGAATATAATGACAGTAATCGAGGCAAAAGACGTGTGCAAAGATCGTGACAAATGGAAATCCGTTGTCTCTGCCTACCCCTCTGGGAAACAGGCGTGAGTCTATGTATGTATGTATAGGATTACTAGGATGTCTGCAAGAGATCACACTTAGTGATAAGGCCGCCAATTGTGCAATTATGTGATGTATATCTTTATTTATTTATTATTGTTTATTCATAATCAATAAACCTGTTAACAAAGAAACTTATACTTCTGCCATAATGTAAAGCAATTCGATGGCAGATGTTGTTGCAAATTTCCAATTTTCTTACATTGATTGTAGGTACTTAACTTCTATTTAACCCCGAATCGGCTTCATAGGTTTTAGCTCGTATAACAACAGAATAGGTTTTAAATTGCGGTGGTAAATATTATACCGTTGTCGAGTTTAAGAGTAAAATGTGTTTCAGATTCTACACGATCTTTGGAAAACTTTAACTTTGTGTTGGGATACTTAGAGAGAGAGATATATATATATATATATATATATATATCTCTAATATATAAAATTCTCGTGTCACAGTTTTCGTTGCCATACTCCTCCGAAACGGCTTAACCGATTTTGATGAAATTTTTTGTGCTTATCCGGTATCTATGAGAATCGGCCAACATCTATTTTTCATCCCCCTAAATGTTAGGGGTGGTACACCCCTAAATTTTTTTTTATTTTTTAGACAAAATTTCTAATTTTTTTATGATACACCATACAAAAATACATACAATCCCCAATTTTCACCCTTCTACTATCAACCCTTATTTTTTAATAGCCATTTTAGTAATTTAATCAGTTTTTCTCTCCGGTCGAAAACTGATAAATCGTTATTTAATTAGTTATCCCCGCCAGATGTCTACAGGTGTCACTTCTGACCCAGTAAACAGCATAGAGTAGGGATGAGAACACCATGTTTTTCACACGGACAATTATACGTGGCATGCTCTCGAGTGGGTAAACCATCCAGTTTGTTTGTGTTAGCTAAAGACAGACTAACAAAAAATATTGTTCACGCTATAGCATTAAGAGATTGATATTGTTTAATAGTGTTACTGTCGTAATTGTTTAATTAATGATATATAATTTTAAGGAATAAATTATAATAACTTAAAAATAATGTTTGCCTTTTGTTATTTTTATATTTCCTCATCGTTCATAGCACTCCATGCTTATTTCACGCATATACCACATTCTTACATACATAGGTAAGGTACATACTTACAATAAGTAAGCTATTTTTTGTCTACACTAGAAATTACTAGGAAATTATATATATGGCAAAACAACATTTGCCGGGTCAGCTAGTATAAGATAATGATTTACACCAATATACATACATTCTTACATTTCAGTACAATGTTTAGAGCCTTATAGGTAAGTACTTAATTATTGCAAAAGTTTTCGAAAACTGATTCCCAAGCTATTGCCTGTATTTTGGGAGGATAGGATTAGGGTATTCACTTAAATTCTTGCAACAAATTGAGATAGATACTTTGAAATATGTAGTACTATTTGGATTATATTAATTAATAAATATAATAGTTGTATAAATATATAAGTATATTTATACAAAAGAATGATTTATTTGGTTTCCATAGTACTGGCTCTGCTTAGTTTGGGATCGAACGGCCGTGTGTGCAAAATGTCCCAGGATATTATTATTTATTTATTATTTATCTATGGCCTGCCTACGAAACAGAGAACTTTTTTCCGAAGCTGTGAATTTTGTATGTGCTGTTATTATGACGATGAGAAACTTTCGGAGATATATTCTGAAAGGTGGACAAACGATGATCGTAGAGCATCTCTTCGCTCCGGTGAAGCCTTCGAACATATTATTATTGTCTCCGGCTGTTCTCGATTAGCAAACGGCGAATATTTGTACAGAAACAACTTTTTGACTTACTATAGGTGCACCGTTATACTAGGTTATAATAATAATAATATATAGGGACAATTTCACACAGATCATCCTAGCCCCAAACTAAGCAAAGCTTGTACTATGGGTACCAGGCGACGATATACATACTTATATAGATAGATAAATAGTTAAATATATAGAAAACATCCATGACTCAGAAACAAATATTCGTGCTCATCACACAAATATTTGCACTTACCGGGATTCGAACCCAGGACCACCAGCTTCGTAGGCAGGAGCACTACCAACTAGGCTACGGTGACCTATCTATCGTTACGAATAGGAATGTTGTTGCCACCAAATCTGATATTAATGAATGATCGACCTGAACGCTGGACAGTGATGGTTGATTTTTCAATTCTGAACGATGTCAATCGTTTGGGGGCTGAAATAGACAAATAAATTAAATATTAGAACCTGACGCGGGAGGCTGTCAACATTTAAATATTGACTCAGCTATCATTCAGCCGATAGTCGGTCAGTGGTTTAATAGCAAAGAGACTCGAAAGTCACCTAAAAAGACTTACGTTAAGTAGTTGGGACAAGAAACAGATTCAAAATGCAGTACTACTGGACATATTAATAATGATATACATATAAATAATTTATATGTGATTGCCGGAAACGAGTTTTATTTTATTTGTTCTACTAAGATCAATTGTAATAGAATCCATAATAAAAGTGTTATTTTTATGCTGGTTAAAGCATTGTTAATTATGTCAAGAAATATTTTAACTCTTGCTTTACTCCAGCGTCAACGTGTTGAATTTTTGATAACCAGGTTATAAGATGGTAAAAGTTTCGTTGTGAATTTTCTAGCATAACAAAATCGAGTCAAAAATCGAGACTCCCGTGTCTTAAAACTCCAGTAAAACCTTATCAAAAATAGGTTTACCATAAAACCCCTAGCAATTACATATGTTGGAATAAAATCCTATACGATCGTTATTTTAAATTTCTTTTGAATTTTGAATCTCCTTCAAGTTTAGTTTCTATTCAACATATAAATATACTAAATATTTTAATATTTCTTAAAAGCTACATTTGCATTCTGAACCTAGAAGAATAGTCAAAGTCAAAGTCAAAGTAAGTTTATTCCGTAAAAATTTTACATTTATGTGGAATCGTCATATTTTTTTTACCCTACCGTGCAGTGCATGACGTGGCAGCTACCGAGAAACACTGCCAGAAAACTCAGTAGGAATCTTTTTTTAAAATAAAATATACTTAAGATTAATTACAATCATGTGTGTTGACTCAGAACAACTCCATCCCAAGCACTTTTATCACTTAAATAATCAGAAATTTTATAATATGCCCTGCTACACAATTTGGCTTTAATAATTCTTTTAAACTTATTCGTAGACAATTCTCTAATATCATTGGGAAGTTTGTTATAGAATCTTATACATTGCCCCATAAAAGAGTTACTTATTTTGTGGAGACGGGTAGTATGCAGTATGAGATTATTCTTATATCTAGTATTTACATTATGTGTATCGCTCCTTTTACAGAAGGAATCGATATTTTTATGCACATATAGTAAGTTTTCATATATATACTGAGATGGTACAGTTAGAATGTTGACCTCTTTGAATTTTTCTCTTAGAGACACTCTCGGGCTAAGATTATAGATAGCTCTTACAGCTCTTTTTTGCAATATAAATATGGTGTCAATGTCAGCAGAGCTACCCCAGAGAAGAATTCCATAGGACATTACACTATGAAAATAACTGAAATAAACCATTCTAGCTGTGTCAACATCAGTCAGCCGTCTAATAGTTTTCACTGCATATGCTGCAGAACTTAATTTGCCGGACAGTTTTTCTATTTGTGGGCTCCATTGTAGCTTTGAGTCAATAGTGATACCCAAGAACACAGTTGATTCAACAGGGTCCAACCTAGCTCCATTAAGTTGTACATTGGTTGTCGCCTGTTTCACATTCGGTGTAGTGAATTTAATGACTTTAGTTTTCTTATCATTAAGCACAAGATTATTGGCATTAAACCAATGAACAACTTTAGAGATTGCATCATTAACATCGTCAAAATTGCTTAATTGTCGGTTTATTTTGAACGTCAGGGAAGTATCATCTGCAAACAACACAATCTCATGCTTATCCCTTACGTAGTAAGGTAAGTCATTTATATAAATTAAAAACAAAAATGGGCCCAGAATTGACCCCTGTGGGACGCCCATTACCACTGGAGATCCCGGAGATATTTTACCGTTTATTTCGACCTTCTGAATTCTATTGCCCAAGTAAGAAGTCAGAAGTTCGAGAGCCTTGTTCCTAATACCGTAGTGGTGTAATTTTCTGACCAGAGTATCATGATGAACGCAATCGAACGCTTTGGATAAATCACAAAAGATACATAATGCATCTTGCGAGTCTTCCCACGCCGCGAATATACTTTTTAATAAGTTGACCCCTGCATCTATGGTTGAACAACCCTTTGTGAATCCAAACTGTTTCCGGTGTAGTAAATTATGTATATTAAAGTGTCTGAGCAGCTGGCTAAGCATAAGCTTTTCAAATATTTTACTAAGAGTGGGTAGCACGGAAACAGGTCGAAAATTTGAAGGGTCTGAAGTATCACCAGCTTTAAACAAAGGAATGATTTTACTATACTTCATCAAGTCAGGAAATACACCTGATGCAACACAGCAATTGAACACAGTAGCTAAGTGTGGGGCGATTATAGTAATAATTGATGAAACAGTCTTAACAGATAGACCCCACAGATCCTTTGTGTTTTTCATATTAATACTCTTGAAAGCATTTAAAATATCTTTAGGGCTAACCACCGAAAATTCAAAAACTGTGTCACACGACCCTACGCTTTGCTTGAGTATCTGCTCAGCAGATGTAGAAGCACATGAAAGAGAGTTAGTAAGTATGACTGGAATATTCGAAAAATATTTTTCAAACTCAGTCGCAATCTCCAAATCGCCTTTAATATCTATGTTGTTTATTACTAAGTTAAAATCACGACTACGTATTTTTGTTTTACCTGTCTCAGCATTAATTATCTTCCAAGTAGTTTTGATTATATTTGTAGAAGATTTAAGTATATTTTTTATGTGCAAAGATTTAGCAGCGGTACAGGCTCGTCTAAATGTTTTGGCATATTGTTTCACATATTCTTGAAACTCTGTATTATGATTATGGGATCTTTCTTCATACAATTCATACAACCGATTCCGACTTTCATAGATGCCTGGAGTTGCCCAATCACTGAATACCA
Organism: Pseudoips prasinana; assembly: GCA_951640165.1. Classification (NCBI taxonomy): domain Eukaryota; kingdom Metazoa; phylum Arthropoda; class Insecta; order Lepidoptera; family Nolidae; genus Pseudoips; species Pseudoips prasinana. The sequence goes on along the minus strand of OX621249.1, from coordinate 9,763,691 downwards.
GACGGTCACTTACAGACAGTTGTTTGGGTGTGAACATTGTGCAGAACTCATCATTAATCAAATTGAATAAAGAGTTGTACAAGTGATCCGGATTATCATGATAGGGCAGCCATGCTATTTGTTTTACTATATTACATTTAAATTTGTCTAAGCGGTTTTCACTAAATGGAATATAGCTTATAAGTTTTCTTTTAATTTTTGGAGCATTTGAATAAGTTACCAACTGACCTGAATGATCTGACTGAATTTTATTGATTATTGATTTAAATAAAGGTTTTACAGTGCTAAATATATTATCAATGCATGTAGCACTTGTAGCAGTTACTCTAGTTGGTTCTGTAAAATTGTGATATAAATTATAGGATTTAAACAAATTTAATAAATTGCAACTTATTGTGCTTTTCTCCAAAATGTTTATATTAAAATCTCCACAAATAATAACTGTTTTATGGCTGTTAGATAATTTATTTAATGCATCCTCCATAATATCTGAAAAAGTATCAAATGGTGCACAAGGAGGTTTGTAAAGACTCAAAACAATAAATTGCTCCAACTCAACACATGAAATCTCTACAACTCGCTCAACAGAGAGGCTCACAACATCACTTCTTTCTTTAAACTTTAACAACTTATTTATTAGAATTAGAGAGCCACCATGAATATATTTTTCCCTGATGAACGAGCTTACAACCTGGTGATTATTGAAGCTGAAAATGAATTGATGGAGTTTTAGCCAGTGCTCAGTTAAACATAAAATATCTATATTGTTACAATTCAAAAACAGCTCCAATTCTAGCTCTTTTCCCATCAAACCTTGAATATTTTGGTGCACCAGGTTAATACAATTTTTTTTAGTATATTTATTGACTTTATCATGTATGTTTGATGGTTTCAAATTTTTTTTTATTACATTACGTGGATCTGCCTTCCCACTTAAACTCACATTAGAACCATGACCAGAATTTGGTATTATGCAAGAGAAATCCTCTATTGTCATACTACTTAATTTAAATTATTTTGAATATAAATGTCATTTGAATTGGATATATTCAAATTGTCATCATCAGTAGGCATACAACTGGAATTATTTATGTCAACGGTACATTGCTCAGTACTCAGTACTTGGCCAAACATCTCACTTCTAGCTAAAGGTTTAGCCAAGTTCCTGGCTGAAATGTCAAAGAAATAACATAGCGATGAAGCTATTTGTCTTGTACAATAGTTAGGAAGATAGCAATAGTTATCTTTTGTCAATAATATCACACAATTGATATAGTCGTTCCATTACTCATAGAGTATTGTTGTAAAGCCGATGGTAATTAAGTAAAATAAACTTCGTTATATAAACAGCAAAATTTCTACTATAAAATTAAATAGCCATTTTGTGAGACAAAAGCTTACGAATCTAATTTGTCACCAAAAATAATTACCGTCGCTCTAATAGAAGATTGTTTAGTCGATACCAGAAAAAAAAAGAAAAGAAAATGTTCTTTCAGTAACAACAATGAATTAGTTATTTTTATAACAGATGACTCTGAGCCTTGTTCATTTTTTTTATGTTTCTGCAACATAACAATCTGTTGTTTGTCAACAATGAGCCATTTCTAACAATTTATCTGATTGGGTTTTGGCTTGGTGAGACCCTTTTTAATTGTGTCTCATTCCATTTTGTTCAATCTATCTAATAGATTTGGTATGCCATGGCTTTTCAATCACTTGTAGCGCAAACTTTTGTCGCCACTCAGTCCTTGGGCAAGCTCATTTTAATGTTTTGCAAGTTCCTCTTGGTACTTGATGCTATTCTTCGTTATCTCCTGTTTGACGGTTGGTAGTTTCAGGTCATAGTAAATCATTTTGTTACTTATGTACTGTGGTATGTTATAAATGGCTCTTGAGCCTTTGTGGTAAATAATAATTATCGTAATCTTAATAATTATGGAATGAAGGCGGCCATTCCAATTGTCAATGTACAATGGTCTGCATCGGGACTAAGTGCGTAAACCAGATGATGATAATAAATTAACTGTGGAGTTATTTCCGGTCCAGTAAGATAAGAAGTGATCTTTTTTTTATTGGCTGACAAGACACTTGCGGCTCCCCTGGTGATGCAAGTGTCCATGGGTGGTGATGATCATCATCAGGTGACTCTTTTTGTTAACAATTTTTAGGAATACCTGTTTTGTTTGCTGTAATTAAATGTATATATATTTTTGTTGCTAGGACTCTGAAAAATGTATATATAGTTGATTTTTTACCTCTAGTTTCTTGATCTTTGTAATGTTTTCTTTTTCTCTAGTGTCCATGGAGAGCGAGACGTCAGACGTCATGGCAATTTCAATACCTCTTACACTCCTGTATAATGGTTCTGATCATCTGTGGAAGAAGGTGTCCAAGAACCAAGAACTCTAGGAGTTACTCAATTAAATTTTAAACTTGTTATAATTATGTATTAGTAACAATAATATTTTTATTATTAATGTTACTATTTAACTATAATTAACTATGAAGAACTGAGTAGAAAGAAACAGATACATTTCTTAATACTTACATATAATAGATAAACTATACCCAGACACAGAACAAATAATCATGCTCGTCACAATATTTGCCCTGGTAGGGATCGAACCCACGACTACCGGCTTAGAAGTCAAGGTCACTAACCACTAGACAAACAAGCTTCCCTCAGCAATGAAAGAAAATATGCAAGTGTCCATTTGTTCAATGTTTCTATTTAGAATTTGAAACCCTTAGCGACATTAAGGAGTTCGAAACGTTGGTTTAATCTGTAGTCTAGTGCTTAAGTACTTTGTAGATGTTGTTCAAAGTAATTTTGTGCACTACCTAAATTACTACTAATAAAATTAATACTAATACTACCAATAGTTTAGTACTCCATCAGTAGTAAACTGTTGCTAAATAGCATTTGCACTTTACTATAACAGAAATAAATGAATAGTGTACCTAATAAAACTCCATACGTGCAACAATTATATATTTATACAACACTTTTACTTCTATATTTATTATGACACTATAATAGTTTGTATAATTGGGTACATAAAATATGTATAACCTATCGACACTTTATTTTGACATAACCAACTCGAAGCGCGCTCCCGAACTAAGTAACTGCCGTTTATTCGGTTCGTCTACCTGTGTATCGTCACCGCTTGGTGTTGCCACATAAATAATCGATATAAAATAGTATTATAGTAGCTTTTTCCTTGACATGGTAAATTGTGTATTAATTATATTATTAGCATGTAAGTCTATTCTTTGTTGGATATCCAAATAAATAAAATACGGACGTATCAAAAACTCAGACAGTATGACGATGATAGGAAGAATGGAGAAAGATCCACAGCCAAGAGAAACTATTATTATTATTAAATTAGATAAATACAAGTCATCACCTTTTATGTATACATTAAATTTAATTTGTCTATTCTATCGACACAATCACTAGATTTTTGGCAAGCCCTTCCGTTTCGCAATAACATTACCGACATAGAATTCATAGAATGAACATGACCTGGAACTACTGTATTTGGTTGGCTCAAATTTCACAATAGTATATATTTAGATTAGTTTAACTCGAGATGTCAGTTCAGTACATAGAATGAAATTGTAATGAGGAAAGATCCACAATAAAATAAAATTTTTGGTAGTAAATGCAATTCTATGCAAGCGTAATAAAGTATAATTTATCTTGACAGATGAGTTTCTGTTACGATGATTTTTGTTTCAAAACGATAATTGACGCTAATTATAATATGATATTAAGTAATTGACGTTAAATATGTAGATACACAATATTTACTCTCTCTATTACTTACTTATCATATAATCAGTGGTTACCCTAGTGTTACCACTGACCCTACGATTAGTAAGTAGTGTCAGAGTTGTTCAAGCCGTCTAGTAGGGCTATGACATGGCTTAACGATTGTTGTCTAATGACTACCACCGGGACGGGACCAATAGCTTAACCTTCCCTCCGAAGCACGAAGACCCTCAGAAATGTCACCATTTTAGGGATCACCCATCTATGGATTGACCGCAAGCCTAGTTGCTTAACCTAGCCAAACACTTACGGTCAGGTAAGAGCAACTATTAAGACTTCCCAATAATAATAAAACTGAAGCCCAATGTCATTTATATTAGTGCCATGCAAACAAGTAAAATATATAGCATGTATATGGAGAATGTGATGTGAAAGAGGATGTAGTCACAAAGATAGAAAAAGGTATGCTAAGATGTTTTGGGCATTTAAAAAAGATGAATGAAAGAAGATTGACAAAAGAAGTATACCTGGCCTGTGGGAATGGGACAACCGGTAGGTGACGACCTGTTAGAACATTCTCTGACCAAATCGGAGACGTTCTCTAGAAAGGCCAGGTCAGAAGTACCCTAAACCGGCGAGCATGTATGAAGAATATAATTACAGTAATCGAGGCAAAAGAGGTGTACAAAGATCGTGACAAATGGAAATCCGTTGTCTCTGCCTACTCCTCTGGGAAACAGGCATGAGTCTATGTTATATATGTAGAAATAGTTTGTATTATTATGTTATATATAGTGTTTATGTATATAATTAAACCATAGAATAAAGAAACTATTAAGTGCCAATGTTTGACAATCTAAGTACACCTTCTACTACTACGTAGCCTCTCCGCATCACCCTAAGTTTGACTGATAGATAATGCCTATGGCATTAAGTCCGCCTATGTACAATATTCTTTGTACTAAATAAAATAAAATGCTAACGAGCTTCCGTTGAATCATTATTGGATTAAATCATGTACCTACATATTTAAAGTCAATTACATAATATTAAATGATATTTAGCGGCAATTATCGTCCTGAAAATGTTCCTCTCATGTTATTATCATTAAATTCCCCGTAACGACGTGTGTATATTCTAACTGTAAGCTGGTAGACAGCTGAATGTAACGCAAATTAGATTACCAACGCCAATTTACTTTATGCTTACCTGCCCCTCAATCCGTTTAGATATGTAATACAGGATTCGAGGAAATTTAAACTCTAACAATAGACATTAAGATATAATTTTCCTTGAGAGAGATAGGAAAAAATTGTGTTAATGAGCCATAAAATTTGTTTAGAGTGTAATTCTGTCGAATATCGTATTGAGTTTCTTATGTTCCATTGTAGTAATATTCCGTTATTATTTTTTATGCTTTGAGAGGTTTTTCCAAATTATGTGATGTAAATAGGCTTGGTTCATACATTTTGGAGTTAGTAAGTAAGTAATTTATTTGCATAAACAATACACAATACATACAAAAAAGTCAATTGCATGCAAGATGTTACATAATTATTGTACTGATCAGACATGCTTGCCATACAATGGCGTGCAAAAATTTAATACATGAGGTTATATAAAAAAATCTAAGTCATACAAAACAAGAAACAGAATAAAAACATAATAATATCATCAAAAAGAAGTTAATAGTAATTTAATATTAAGAATTATTTTGTGGATTATAATGTCAACATAAAACTTATATATAAAAATTATGTATGTTTAATATCAAGCTAGAACTTATCCGCCAAATATTCTGAAATATCGTAATAAGCTATTTCTACTATAAGTGATTTAATTGCTCGCTTAAATTCATTAACTGGTAGACTTTTCCATTCTTTTGTAAGTTTATTGAAAATAACCGGAGCCATGCATACAATACTTTTACGCATAAGTGCAGTCCTAGCTGGATTTAGACATAGCCTACTGATATCACGTCTGTTTCGAGGAACTACATCGGCCAGACGGGGAAATAAGTTCGTATTTGTCCTAACAAATACTAGAACTTCTAGGATATAGAGAGACGGCATAGTCAAAATCTTATATCGTTTAAAATATGGTTGGCAGCTGTCAGTCATTTTCAGTTGAAAAATTGCTCTGATAGATCTCTTCTGGGCTTTAAAAATAATATCTTTGTCAGTAGAATTTCCCCAGAAGATGACACCATACTTTAGAACGGATTCAACTAGTCCACGGTAGGCAGTAAATAATGCGTCGATACTAAGATTTCGTGAGAGTTTATATAAAGCATACGAGCTGCTACTTATTCTATTACTTAAGTTTTCTATATGTGCCTTCCAATTAAGTGCACTGTCTATTATTAATCCTAAAAACCTAGTTGTATTTACTGTGTCAATTTTATTATTATTATAGTTAATGTCAATATTAGAATTTGTACATGTCAAACGTTGATTAAAATGCATTACCAATGTCTTTTTAATATTTATTTTTAAATTATTATTGTCTAACCATTCTATCATTGATATCAACGTATGATTAATATCATTTTCAAAGGTGTCTTTTGATTTACATGACACGGTCACTGCACTATCGTCAGCAAAACGTGACATAGGATGAATTGTAGCCCTAGGAAGGTCATTTATATAGAGTGTGAATAGAAGAGGCCCCAGCACGCTGCCTTGAGGGATTCCGTACACGACTCTACGTTCTTCAGATGTGAATGTCTCGATTTCCGTCAATGATTCTAATTATTTGAGTTGTTTGTTTTCTGTTGCTAAGATACGATTCCAAGAGTTAGTAATATGTTACCTCGCACTCCGTAGGTGTCCAATTTATTTAAAAGAATACTATGTTGGACATAATCAAACGCCTGAGTCAAGTCGCAAAATATTGCAGACGTTGGCGTATGTTTATCCATATTCTTTAGGATAACATGCAGAAAAACATACACGGCCATATTAATGGTTTTATTTTCTCGAAAGCCCTTCTGTTCCTTGCAAAATATATTGTATTTCTCTAAATATGTGTTTAATTCTTTATAAATATATTTCTCAATTATTTTAGAGAATACAGATATAAGGGATATAGGCCTATAATTTTCCATTTTATCCTTATCTTGCTTTTTGTAAACCGGTTTAATTATGAATATTTTAAGGGCGTTAGGAAATGTACCTTCACTTATGCATAGGTTTATTATGTGACTCAAGGGGCCACATATTGTATGGGCAGCAGATTTGATTATTTTTGTGCATATTCCATCATAACCCACACTATTGGTATTCTTTAGTGATGAAATAATTTTCAATACATCTTGTGGTAAGCATGGGGCCATGAACATGGAGTCTTTTTTACCTTTAAGTAATATGTTTATTTACTGAATCTCTAGAATAACTAATTGGTTCAATTTTATCTATGAAGTAGTTGTTAAATAAATTTGTAATCTCTTTTGGGTTTGTAATAACCTTATTATTTATGTTAAGTTTACAAATATGATTTGAGTTTAAGTTTACAAATATGAGTTAAAGTCTTTAGCAGGATGTTCACGATATAAACACTTTTTATTTCAAATTTGTTCTGTGTTTGGTTATGTTTTCCTTTTTGTATATTAGATTTTTTCCTCACCTTGGATTTTCAGCCAAGTTATATTTTCAGTTCATTATAAGTGGTCGTTCGAGCCGGATCTCTAATAATAAACTAAAAATAAAAATAGTGGATACAAATTGTAAGAACTTCCTGCTTTTTGGGGTTGGATAGACAATAAATGGATCATGGGTTAATATCCATCGGTAACTTGGCACATTACGGGGACTCGTAATGTGCCAAGTCGACGCAAACACTAATGATGTTAACTAGCAGAAATTATCCAATACACACGTATTTACCATTTTCGACTTCATATCGTAAGATACGGATATCTTTTTTAGGGTTCCGTAGCCAAATGGCAAAAAACGGAACCCTTATAGATTCGTCATGTCTGTCTGTCTGTCCGTCCGTATGTCACAGTCACTTTTTTCCGAAACTATAAGGGCTGTACTGTTGAAACTTGGTAAGTAGAGGTATTCTGTGAAGCGCATTAAGATTTTACACAAAAATAAAAAAAAAACAATAATTTTGGGGGTTGCATAGAACAGAAACTCAATTTTTTTTTTTCGTCGTAACCATACATGTATCTATGGATAGGTCTTCAAAAATGATATTGAGGTTCCTATTATCATATTTTTCTAAACTGAATAGTTTGCGCGAGAGACACTTCCAAAGAGGAAAAATGAGTGTGGGGGACACTCATTTTTCCACTTTGGACCTTCTGTAACTTCTAAAATAAGAGAATGATAAAACTTAAAACAATATATGATGTACATTACCATGCAAATTAACATCGTAAATTGGTTTGAACGAGATCTAGCTAGTAGATTTTTTTAATACGTCATAAATCGTAAACCGCAATTTACCTTTCATTTAATCAATTGAAATACTTGCTGTTACGGAACCCTTCATGAGCAGACACGCACTTGGCCGGTTTTTTTTTTTGATGAGGCAGGCGGAATGCTTATGCATGCCACCCTGAAAAGTGTATGCGGGTGGGATGTCGTACTTCCACCGACTGAACCCACCTGCCATGGATTTCTCTTGGCACCTGATGGGGGAGTTCCGGAAACGCGGCTATGCTGCTCCGGTACCTCCCTTTTGCGCCATGTCCCACATCGTCGGGACACGTACCCTGGGAGGTCTTTAAATTATTGGACTAATCCAATCATTTGAAGATTATAGATATCTGCCACGATGTTCAACTATAGTTTTTGTGTATAAACCAATTTTTGTTGAAATATATATAATATGTAAAAGCCTATTTAAGACTGTCCAAAATATTCGTATGGTAAGTAATACTAATAATACCCTAGGACATTATTTACACACGGCCATCTGATTCCAAACTAAGCAGAGCTTGTACTTTCGAAACCAGATAACTGGTATATTACATATATTACTTTTTTTTGTAAATACATACTTCTTAATTACACCCACACTTAGGACAAACAGACATGTTCATGCACACAAATATCTGTCCTAGGTGAGAATCGAACCCACGACCTCCGGCGTAAAAAGCAAGCATTTGCCAACCACGCCAACAGGCCCGTAAATTTGTGTCGACTGCACTTATGGCTACGATGGTTAAGGGGTCTACTGCCATAGAGCCCTCGTGTTTCAGGTTTGATCCTCGCAGTGGACATTAGAGTTATTCTAGGCAGGGTGTGCTTTGTGTCTCAAGACCCAAAAAGAACATTTGTTCCTTTTGAGTTTTGGGACTAAGGTGAGAGGTTCTGTTCGGGTACTGACTACCTGTAACGATTGTTAAAGATGTTCTCAGGACTACACTATAAAACCCAATACAAAAAATAATTTAAATTAAACAATTGGCATTCTTATTGGTGGCCTTGGTGATATTTTTGGGTGGACAATATCGTTCTATGCAATAAAACTGTCAATAATAATAATAATATATAGGGACAATGTCACACAGATCATCCTAGCCCCAAACTAAGCAAAGCTTGTATTATGGGTACCAGGCGACGATATACATACTAATATAGATAGATAAATACTTAAATACATAGAAAACATCCATGACTCAGAAACAAATATTCGTGCTCATCACACCAATATTTGCACTTACCGGGATTCGAACCCAGGACCACCAGCTTCGTAGGCAGGAGCACTACCAACTAAGCTACGGTGACCGTCAATTGTAGTCATTAGGTATTTTGTACTTTAAATATACCAATATTTTCAAGTATTTATCTATAGCTGTTAACTGTACACTATAGTTTACTATTATATCATACATACACGCTTGTTTCCCAGAGGGGCTGGCAGGGACAACGGATTTCCATTTATCACGATCTTTACACACCTCTTTTGCCTCGTTGACTGTCATTATATTTTACATTCATGCTCGCCGGCTTAGAGTACTTTTCTCCTGGTTTTTCTTGAGAACCTCTCCGATTTGGTTAGAGAATGTTCTACGAGGTGTTCCCCTTCCGGTTGTACAATTCACACAGGCCAGGTATACTTCTTTTGTCAATCTTCTTTCATTCATCCTTTCTAAATACCCAAACTATCTCAGTATGCCTTTTTCAATCTTTGTGACTACATCCTCTTTCACACCACAACGCAAGAAATGAATAGGCTCCCTTATTAACCGACTTCAAAAGGAGGAGGTTCTCAAGTTCACCGGTTTTTTTTTTTTTATGTATGTACGATTACTCGGAGATTTATGCTTCGATTTACGTGATCCTTTTTTAGTTTGATGCGGAATGGTTGCCATTTGGTCCCATAAAAAAATTATATAGTTTGGCCCATTCGTTTTCATTTTATGGACATTTTTGTATGAAAATTTTTGTTTATGTGGACAATTACATTGTCTTTGGCACAGACGTTTTTAAAACTTAGCCAGTCTAGCTAGACTCATACTGTTCAAGTGTTTCTTGGCATGAACATAAAGAACAGTTTCAGATGACTAGCGTTTAATACTCGCGTATATGCTCGTTTTTGGAAAAGCATGTAGGCGCACGTTTTAGCACAAGCGCGTTTTTTATGTACGTACACCGATTACGCTGAGGTTTATGAACTGATTTACGTGATTCTTCTTTAGTTTGATGCGGAATAGCTGCCATTTTTAGAGTTCGTCGTCATGTCAGTCTGTCTGTCCGTCTGTATGTCACAGCCACTTTTTTCCGAAACTATAAGAACTATATTGTTGAAACTTGGTAAATGTATTCTTAATTAATGGCAAATGTATTCTGTAAACCGCATTAAAATTGTGACACAAAAACGGAAAAACAAATTAGCTAATCAATCATAAATAAGACCTAGGCTATGAGCCCTCTGCTCAGAAAACTCGTTGACAATTCGATCATTAATAAGACCTAGTCTATAAGCCCTCAGCACACAGACTCGTTAGCTAGATGGTTATAAATACGGCCTAACCTATGCGCTTGCTGTTCAGACTTTCATGAATCTTAGCGAGTCTAGACTCGTACTGTGCAAGTTTTCTTACAGAGAACGTAATTTTATGTAGTATTTCTTACTTTACAAACGGTTTTTTTTGATCATTCACTGTCTCACAAGAACGTGAAAAATTGTTTCGAAGAACATTTTTTCGGAGGATATTTCTTTTTTCCGTTCTCGTTTGTTGGGACCTATATTTTTGGCACGCGGCACCTTTCGTAATGCTACCCATAGCTAGACACTAAAAAGTAACAAATAAAAAAAACTTCGTTTAAAAAAACCGACTTCAAAAACTGAAAAGTATAAAAAAATATCTTAATAAAGATTCAATTCAAAACATCTCTTATGCAAACGTAATACCTTTAATATAATGAAATACTATATATAATTTGTATGTGCTACTTATTGATAGGTTTCAAGTCGGTGCCAAGCCCTAAGCAAAATACAAGTTAATATCACATACAGCTTTCATACTTTATGATGAAATTCCTACACTAATGGTTATAAAGAACAATGTGAATTAATATAAAACAGATGAAACTGTATCATAAAAATATATTTAATATTAATAACTGAATGAGTTACTCTAGTTATAATAAATCTATATTATGCGTATATATGAATATATTTGGCCCTGAAAAACAAACAGATAAATTATTAATTAGGAGACAACGCTTCAAAATTTTACTATATTGCGAGACGACCGTCTACGACCCGCATGGGTTGTTTGTGTAGAAATTCGAAGCTATCCCGCTGAAAGTAACGCGCGACGAGTGTGGTACCTGCTATTACATTTGGCTTGGCACCGACTTCAAACCTATCAATAAGTAGCACATACAAATTATAGTATTTCATTAATATTACAGGTATTACGTTTGCATAAGAGATGTTTTGAATTGAATCTTTATTAAGATATTTTTTTTATACTTTTCAGTTTTTGAAGTCGGTTTTTTTAAACGAAGTTTTTTTTATTTATGTATCACTTTGTATACAAGGAGGAGTTGACGTTCAAACGCAAAATTTAGATACTTTATGATGAGGAGTATCCATATCACCCCATGTATGTTCTTCAATTTTGCGTAGTTTATTACTTTGAAAATTTATGAGACCTGAGCTCAAACCCTAATTTTGAACTTTCGAATAAATTCTAAGTCAGTTCTGCAATGATAAGATAAACCTTACCTTTGAGGGTGTTAGGTTAAACTATGTTAATCAGTTATCACAAAAAACTGAACATAAATGTTCAACAGAACGAGAAAAAGATCGAAAACTAATCTACTACTACTAAACTACTTCTACTAAAAAAAATCTACCTCGAAAACGACGCAAAATCGTAGAACATACATGGGGGTAATTTGGATACTCTTCATCATAAAGTATCTAAATTTTGCGTTTTAACGTCAACTCTTCGGCCACGCTGTACACACAGTGTTACATAAGTAAACAGCCTGTACCTATATGCCGACATCGCATATCCAACTACACAAAACAAGATGAAAGCTATTAATCTAGTATTTAATCAGAGTGAGCCAATATAGCGACCCAAGTGCTCTTCAATAAATATTACCTCAGCAATAAAACTATAATTTGTTCGTATCGGTCATCAAATACGCCTTATGGGATTATTGAGCGTCGATGGGGTAATTTTATTTGTTGTGTGTGAGGGAGAAAACTCTTATTAGACGTTACAATATCTTAATAATATCGTATCGTATATTGTATCGTTGGTTTAGCGGTAGCGTGTTCATCCGTAGACATAAAGTCCTGGGTTCAAATCCCATTTTGGGATTTGTCTGTTAAAAAAAATTTACAAAGTGCCTCGGAGAGCACGTAAAGCCTTCGGTTCTGTACCAGAGCTGTTTCCGGTCGTGTTGCTAGTCGTCCAATCTGATCATAAGGATGATGTTATATAAAGTGTCCCTTTGTTTACGCTCACACTTGTGCACTATAATTATGTCTGTTTAGTCTCCATTGAGACTGGCGCCGTGACCAAAATTCGGCTAGGAGGACACTATTGGAACGAAATTCCTTATCGCGCGTTGTGAAAGGGGGCTAGACAGAAAAAAATCTTGCGAAAAGTTGTCACGACACTTTTTGCAGCTGTGCGGCGTGCGCATGTTTCTCTGTCTGTCTCTCTCTCTAATAGAAAGCAAGCTAGATATTTTCATTTCTATTTCGCATTGAATAGTGTGGTGTCGCGACGATTATTTTTGTTGAGTGTATACAGTTTTTTTTTACATAATAATAATAATAAATAACTTCTTTCCATCCGGGTGTCTCTTGACACCTCTCAAGTTTTTTTATTTTATTAATAGCACTTCAGCCTTTAGCACCACTAACATTATTTAAATCTCTCTCGCTAATATATCTCGTAAGAAAAGATGGAACTCTACACCCTATATATAGAACGCTACTGGCAAACAACGGAGAAATCATGTAATATATATACAAAAAGGAAAAAACAAACAGTCAAGTTGATGACCTCAATATTTGAAGCTCGTTAATAAAAAATTACTAGCGTCATAATGTCGAAATAACATTCATGCAATTAGCTTCGCTCTTAATTAAATAAAGTTTTCGTGACAACCAGTAATTATATACTAGGCCTATAAAATACAACATACACTCAAAATAATTAAAAACTTCTTTGTTAACATATATGTCAGTTAAGTATCAAGGACACTCATCCATACAAAATAATAATAATCAAAATAATCTACGCATATAATAAAATTGTAGGAAAGTCAAAATGTACGTTGTATATTTTTTTAAAGTATATAGTACTTGGGGCTTTTATAAGTATATAATACTTGGGGCGTGATCTACATTCGATATCGAAGCCAAAAATATAGTTTTTAAAAATTTTGTCTGTATGTCTGTTTGTCTGTATGTATGTCCGGGCTAAACTCAAAAAGTACTGCATGGATTTACTTAAAATTTTGCATGAATATTACTAAGAGGTCGGCTCAACATATAGGCTACATATTATCACGCTATCACCTACGGGTGAGGAGCTGTGATAATTAATAAAGTTTAACGTGGTCTACTATGACAACCAGACAACTGAATTATATATAGTTATATTTTTCTAATTACAAACATATATATGTAAGTATATAAATCAAAGTCAGGTGTTTTACACCATTTATAAGTCAAAAAAAAATTTAATACAATTATTTTAAACTTGCCATCTTTAATGTTTTATTTTTACTTGTAAACAATTCTTAATATCAGGTGATATTAGGTTAAAATAAAATGGTGTAGAATTATAAGATATCAATTTCAAAATAATAGATATCATAAATATTTTTACAATACGTAAGATTTTTATTTAAATTAAAAAAGAACCTTTGATTACTTTCAACTCTCGCTTGTAATCTTTTGGGTTTGGCGTAGCATATATTGTCATATTCCTTATTATTAATTTAGCTTTGGTCTCATATAATTTTAAGTATACATGTTGAATAGAAAGGTTTGTTTCTTAATTAGTAGGTATAATGGCGGGAGGGTCTTGGTGACCGGTAATACAGGTTTTTTTCTAAACCTAAATCAGGCACCAGTCTCTCACAAAGCTAGCCTAATAAATACCTTATGTATTATTAATTCTTTCCTTAATATTTAGTATAATGCGTTAACTTAGTGATGAGAAAAATAAATGATTTTATTATTATTATTACAAAGCCTGTTCCCTAAATCCTGAGAAAACAAAACGCTTCCCATATGCCACAAAGTTAAAACCTCGCAGTACCTCGGTTAGCATCACTCATTTTTACACTATCGTCTGTTATGAGAATACTAGTAAAAGTGTACGAAAAACTGTCACAAAGCATATGCAACGAATAATTTAAAATTTGCTCACTTACATCGGACAAAGTGCGTGAGCGCAGCGCATTGGTTATTATATTACATCTACCTGCATTTTTTTGATTTTTTTTTATGTTATGTTTAGCAAATATATTATAAGATAAGATAAAATAACTCTTTATTGTATACCAAAACATTACAGGATACAAGAATACAACATACATTTAAAAATTGTACAATTGGCGGCCTTATCACTAAATGTGATCTCTTCCAGGCAACCTAGGCAGGGATTAGAGTATGCAATAACAGAGATATTATAATGCGCAGTGTGAACTTTTCTGTGAACAAATGTTTTGTTACTCCTTGAAGTGATTATGAATCTTTGAAAAATGAAGTAATTCCCACCGTTAAAATGTACTTGTACCAAATAGTTAATGCCCTGGGTAGTACCAAGTTAAAAGTACAATGAACTTAAAGAACTAATTGTGAAGTATGCGAGGTAATTGAGGATGTGCAACATTTACTAATGGATTGTGTGCGAAACGAAGATCGGCGACAATTATTTATGCGTAAATTTAATTACAATAAACTAGATGTAGGAATTTGTCTCAGTATACTAGCTGAGCCAACTTCAGAAGCAGCTCAAATGCTTTTTAGTTTAGTTTAGTATGTAATATCATTGTATTTTTATTCACGGAGCTGATATATGCTGAAGGGCCTGTTAGCGTGGTTGGCAAATGCTTGCTTTTCACGCCGAGGGTCGTGGGTTCGATTCCCACCCAGGACAGATATTTGTGTGCATGAACATGTCTGTATGTCCTGAGTCTAGGTGTAATTATCTATATAAGTATGTATTTACAAAAGAAAAGTAGTATATGTATTATATCAGTTATCTGGTTTCCATAGTAACTAACCTAACCGTACCTCGCAAAACATCACTTATCTCTCTCACCCATTCGTGACAGTCGTAAAAAACAAAAGCATAGCTGATTTATGGTGTACTTGTACCAAGTGTTGTATTCGAGGGTTATACTCGTACCAAGTTAAAAGTAGCATCGTGTAGAAGAATTTTTGTCCTGTGACATTATTCACACACGGCAATCGCAAACTAAGCAAAGCTTGTACTATGGAAACCAGTGACTTATTACATATACTACTTTTCTTTTGTAAATACATACTTATATAAATAACTAGCTGTGCCCCGCGGTTTTACCCGTGTTAAAGTTTATATATTATCATAGCTCCTCCCCCGTAGGTGATAGCGTGATAATATATAGCCTATATGTTGACCCGACATCTTAGTAATATTCATGCAAAATTTTAAGTAAATCCATGCAGTACTTTTTGAGTTTAGCCCGTACATACATACAGACAAACAGACACACAGACAAAAATTCTAAAAACTATATTTTTGGCTTTGATATCAATTGTAGATCTCGCCCCAAGTATCCTTTTAAAAAGTATTCAATGTACAGTTCTGACCTTCCTACGATTTTATTATATGTTTAGATTCAAAGTCAACGGCAAAGTCAAAGGTACTTTATTCCGTAAAAATTGTCATTTATGTGGAATCGTCATATTTTTTTTACCCTATCGTGCAGTGCATGACGTGGCAGCTACTGAGAAACACTGCCAGAAAACTCAGTAGGAATCCTTTTTTAAAATAAAATATACTTAAGATTAATTACAATCATGTGTGTTGACTCAGAATAACTCAATCCCAAGCACTTTTATCACTTAAATAATCAGAAATTTTGTAATATGCCCTGCTACACAATTTGGCTTTAATAATTATTTTAAACTTATTCGTAGACAATTCTCTAATATCATTGGGAAGTTTGTTATAGAATCTTATACATTGCCCCATAAAAGAGTTACTTATTTTGTGGAGACGGGTAGTATGAAATATGAGATTATTCTTATATCTAGTATTTACATTATGTGTATCGCTCCTTTTACAGAAGGAATCGATATTTTTATGCACATATAGTAAGTTTTCATATATATACTGAGATGGTACTACAGTTAGAATGTTGACCTCTTTGAACTTTTCTCTTAGAGACACTCTCGGGCCAAGATTATAGATAGCTCTTACAGCTCTTTTTTGCAATATAAATATGGTGTTAATGTCAGCAGAGCTACCCCAGAGAAGAATTCCATAGGACATTACACTATGAAAATAACTGAAATAAACCATTCTAGCTGTGTTAACATCAGTCAGCCGTCTAATAGTTTCAACTGCATATGCCGCAGAACTTAATTTGCCGGACAGTTTTTCTATTTGTGGGCTCCATTATAGCTTTGAGTCAATAGTGATACCCAAGAACACAGTTGATTCAACAGGGTCCAACCTAGCTCCATTAAGTTGTACATTGGTTGTCGCCTGTTTCACATTCGGTGTAGTGAATTTAATGACTTTAGTTTTCTTATCATTAAGCACAAGATTATTGGCATTAAAGCAATGAACAACTTTAGAGATTGCATCATTAACATCGTCAAAATTGCTTAATTGTCGGTTTATTTTGAACGTCAGGGAAGTATCATCTGCAAACAACACAATCTCATGCTTATCCCTTACATAGTAAGGTATATAAATTAAAAACAAAAAATGGGCCAAGAATTGACCCCTGTGGGACGCCCATTACCACTGGAGATCCCGGAGATATTTTACCGTTTATTTCGACCTTCTGAATTCTATTGCCCAAGTAAGAAGTCAGAAGTTCCAGAGCCTTGTTCCTAATACCGTAGTGGTGTAATTTTCTGACCAGAGTATCATGATGAACGCAATCGAACGCTTTGGACGAATCGCAAAAGATACCTAATGCATCTTGCGAGTCTTCCCACGCCGCGAATATACTTTTTAATAAGTTGACCCCTGCATCTATGGTTGAACAACCCTTTGTGAATCCAAACTGTTTCCGGTGTAGTAAATTATGTATATTAAAGTGTCTGAGCAGCTGGCTAAGCATAAGCTTTTCAAATATTTTACTAAGAGTGGGCAGCACGGAAACAGGTCGAAAATTTGATGGGTCTGAAGTATCACCAGCTTTAAACAAAGGAACACAGTAGCTAAGTGTGGGGCGATTATAGTAATAATTGATGAAACAGTCTTAACAGATAGACCCCACAGATCCTTTGTGTTTTTCATATTAATACTCTTGAAAGCATTTAAAATATCTTTAGAGCTAACCACCGAAAATTCAAAAACTGTGTCACACGACCCTACGCTTTGCTGAAGTATCTGCTCAGCAGATGTAGAAGAACATGAAAGAGAGTTAGTAATTATGACCGGAATATTCGAAAAATATTTTTCAAACTCAGTCGCAATCTCCAAATAGCCTTTAATATCTATGTTGTTTATTACTAAGTTAAAATCACGACTACGTATTTTTGTTTTACTTGTCTCAGCATTAATTATCTTCCAAGTAGTTTTGATTATATTTGTAGAAGATTTAAGTATATTTTTTATGTGCAAAGATTTAGCAGCGGTACAGGCTCGTCTAAATGTTTTGGCATATTGTTTCACATATTCTTGAAAAGCTGTATTATGATTATGGGATCTTTCTTCATACAATTCATACAACCGATTCCGACTTTTATAGATGCCTGGAGTTGCCCAATCACTGAATACCAGACGGTCACTTACAGACAGTTGTTTGGGTGTAAATATTGTGCAGAACTCATCATTAATCAAATTGAATAAAGAGTTGTACAAGTGATCCGGATTATCATGATAGGGCAGCCATGCTATTTGTTTTACTATATAACATTTAAATTTTTCTAAGCGGTTTTCACTAAATGGAATATAGCTTATAAGTTTTCTTTGAATTTTTGGAGCATTTGGATAAGTTACCAACTGACCTGAATGATCTGACTGAATTTTATTGATTATTGATTTAAATAAAGGTTTTACAGTGCTAAATACACCCAGACTCAGTACAAACAGACATGTTCATGCACGCAAATATCTGTCCCGGGTGAGAATCGAACTTAGGACCTGCGGTGTGAAAGGCAAGCATTTACAAACCACGCCAACCGGCCCGTCAAATCATTCAATGCGAAACACAGAACTTACTGCCTCAATCCTGTGATCAGAATCGTTTAAGATTAGAAGATAAGAAGCGAAATTAATACCATATCTACTGCTTATACAACATGTAACGTAATTAACGCACTTCCTGAAAATAGTTTGTTCGGAAACCTTTACTGAATCGATTTATATCATTTTTTAATATGGGTAGGTAAGTTTTGATTCCAAAATAATTAAAACTACGGAAATTATTGTCATATCAACCATATACATAACCATAACATACAAATAGTAGAGTCGAAACCAATTGAAATGGACCGTAAATCAATGTAATAAGACTTATAAATCGCACTTTCATTTGTATTCATACAAATTCTATCATTCAATACAAAATAAAAAAAATAAACTTTTTTCCAAGAACCTAATTTAGTAAATAATAATGCATATATATTTTAAATTAAAATTCAGTGTATGTATTATGATTACAACATAATATTCTAATTGGGGTGTTTGAGGGTGTGCGTTAATTACGTTACATGATGTATATATATATAACTTCAAACATCACTAATTCTTCTCACTGGTTCATAGAATTGTTATAAGCCAGAAGTTGTGGGTTCAGTCCTCATCCAGGACAAATCTTTGTGTGATGAGCACAAGAATCTATAATATATATGTATGTATTTAGAACTCGCAGAACTGACGGCCGATGGGGCAGAAAGGTTCTCGAGTGGCGACCACGAACCGGAAGACTCAGCGTGGGGCCTGCCCACGCTGAGTCTTCCGGTGGACCGACGATCTTATGCGGGTTGCGGGAAGCCGCTGGATGCGGGCAGCGCAGGACCGGCTATTGTGGAGATCCTTGGGGAGGCCTTTGTCCAGCAGTGGACGTCTTTCGGCTGATATGATGATGATGATGTATTTAGAAATAATCAATTATGATTATCAGTTGTCTGGTTGCCTGGTTTTACCTGCTCTGCGTGGTTTGTGATCAGATGGCACTGTCTTGCCCGAAGATTCGGAGTAAAATTGAACGTGGCACACGGATAGACAGACAAACACACAAGGGATCCTACAAGGTTCCGTTTTATACTTTTATGCACAAAACTCTAAATAATATCCTGGGATAATATAATAATAATAATATCCTGGGACATTATTCACACACGGTCATCTGATCCCAAACTAAGCAGAGCTTGTACTATGGAAACCAGATAACTGATACACTACATATACTATTTTTCTTTTGTAAATACATACTTATATAAACAATTTACACCCAGACTCAGGACAAACAGACATGTTCATGCTCACAAATATTTGTCCTGGGTGGGAATCGAACCCACGACCTCCGGCGTGAAAGGCAGCGTATCTACCAACCACGCCAACAGGCCCGTCAAAGCTATATTTAATTTTGTTAAATCATTTCCATAAATCGGCTTATGTCACAATTGAAAGCATTTTATTCATTGCCATATCCACATTTTTGTCACAATCGCCAATTGGAATCCAATAAAATGGAATCTACATTCCAATTATTTTATGGCTTCCGAAAAGAGTTCAAGAATTTTCAAGTCATTTTATCCGTATGTTTATTGGCTTTCGGTAAAATTTGAATGGGGAAAGTTCAATTTTCCATACAAAGCTGAAAGTAATACGCAATATTTCAGCAAGATAATTGGCAAAGTTTGGACGTGGGGAAAAAGTATTGAATTATAAGCTTATATCAAGTTCTTTGGCACTCAGGAAATGAGAAAGCGTTATCAATATCAGCCGTATGAAATAAGAGTACGCATTACAATTAATCTTATAGGTACTTACTAACCTAACTAATATTTATACAATTTTAAAATAATCTTATAAAATAATGTTAGAAATTATAAAACCACTTTATTAAGCATCTACCTAATAGGTTGAATTTTTCTGTCGGCGATTCTGGGAGACCTGGTATCCATAACACAAGTTATACTTTGGATACCAGAGTGTCAATTATATACTTACATACTTACTTTGTTGTATCCTATTATGTAAGCTAATAACATTAGAATGTATTTTGGTCTGTAAGTGGTTCCGTATACAATATATTGGAAATAAAGTGATTATTATTATAAAAAAGAAATAGCAGATTTCACTTTTCTATCTCTTATATCTTTGCTGCTGATCAAAATATTGTCAAAAACCTATACCTTTCACCGTTCTTTTCCAAGAAATAACAATACTTTAGAATATTACTATTTATGATGCTTTTGGTTCAAAAACCGTACTCCTACTAGACGTCTTGAAATAGGTAATTACATTTATGCTTATGTTGTACAGACAGCACATCAAGCTACCCCAATCTGTCAAATTTCCCCAATTGAATGTGACCCTTATGCTTATGTGATAAAGTTGAAAATCGATACAAGAAATTTGACAGATTGGGGTAGCTGGATGTGCTGGCT
The DNA here is from genome assembly GCA_951640165.1 of Pseudoips prasinana. Taxonomy (NCBI): domain Eukaryota; kingdom Metazoa; phylum Arthropoda; class Insecta; order Lepidoptera; family Nolidae; genus Pseudoips; species Pseudoips prasinana. Next base: position 9,742,627 of record OX621249.1, on the reverse strand, counting down.
GGTATATAATTATAAAGTTAATATTAAATTCTATTGAAGCTTTTTAATAGCCCATTTAAAAAAATATTTTTAAATTAAATCTAAATGAAAATTGTAACATGCTGATTCATATTATTATATTGAATAAGTAACAGTGTACTAATATCTCTTACTTTTTTTTCTACTATCGTTATTTTACTAATGATTTCCATATCATATTTCAAAATTCAGTAAATTAATTTATAATTTTAAAGAAATATGTCAGATAAATTAACGACTACTATAACTAAGCTATAGGGCGTCGAAAAATTATTTATCATTTTCGATAATCTGTACCTCTAGCACGAGTTCCTGCAGTTTACTTAATCGATCACAAGAACAGTTTCCTCCCATACATTGAGCACCAGCGCCTCTCGCGGAAACTATTAAGAACTAAAACTCTGGTGCTCAATGTATGGGACGAAACTGTACGTGTGATCGAGTAAGTAAACTGCAGGAACTCGTGCTAGAGGCACTGATGTTACAAGTTCTTCAAATAAATTATTACCATTATGATATTATATCAGAGTACTACCTCGTCGATCTAGCGGAAGTGTGTTGATCTACAGAATATCAGGTCCTGGGTTCAAATCTTGAGTTTGAAAATTGCAACCTGCCCGTTATCTCGTAGATATTTCCTTAGGACGACAACTACGCCCTTATATTTATCACCTTCACCACACGGCACACAATTTTTGATACCGCAACTGAACCAAAACAACGCTCATAGCAAGATGCTCTCATCGATCCGAAAGTGATTGGCGAAGTAAAGCAACTAGGCTCCCGGTCAGTCCATAGATGGTTGACCACCAAAATGGCACAGTAAGCGGTGAGTCGGTTGTAACTATTAGGCAACACTCGTTAAGCGATATCATAGGCCTAATGAGCGGCTTTAACACCTCTGACACTAGGGTAACCACTGCCCATATGATAAGTAAGTAACATAACCATAATCTCTTGCAATAAACTCGTTGCTTATGAATAATATTGGGCAGTAAAATCGCAGTAGGTATTATAAATAATGGCATGTTTGTGAGAGCCGTATGAATGTGCCATAAAATGAATGCGCCAAGTTTGGCCGTACCAAACGCATATTATAAATCCTTTTGGTTTTATGGAGGCCATCATGAAGTAATAAACTAGTGATAGTTTGAGGTGGAGCATTCTTCGTGATTTGCGGCTATTTTATACCTATTTGTAATAGGATTTTATTCATACAAAAAACTTTTAAATCACGTGATTTAGGGTGAGATAACGTCGTAGTTTCTTAAAACTTATAATAATTTGTACTTTTTTAATGTACCATCATCATCATTATAGTGAACGAAATACGACCACTACTAGACATAGGCCTCCACTAAGGCTTTCCACCATGGCCGCCCTGTGCTGCCCGCATCCAGTGACTTCCCGTGACCTTTGCAAGACCGTCGGTCCACCTTGTAGGAGGCCTGCCCACACTACATTTTTTTTGTAAATAAACATATAGATAAACGTTATTACAATATAGCATAAAATTATGTAAAACTAGCGACCCAAATGGTCAGACTAAGTATCAGATTATATCAGGCTTCTGATCACCAGTAATAATTTATCATAGATATTCTCATAACAAATGGAATGAACGGATTAATGTGCTTTCCAAAGCCCTCAACCAAGCAGACCCCTAAATAAATCTTCCTTTACACAAAGATTGTTTAATACGGGAATTAACCTGACCTACCAAGAACAAAGGTCTTCGGACTCGGAGGATGTCATTTAGAATCTTTTGCATTAAGTTTAAAGTAGTGTTGCGGTAAAACAGAGTAAAAGCACGCACTGTTTAGACTTTAAAACTCGACTCAGTATTATGAGAGGGTTGGTTTTGTAAGATTGAAATAAGGTCGAAAATATTTGCAAAGTATCAGGTATCAGACCGATCTATATGTGATTTTTATTTAAGAAGTCAACGTTTGCTATAGAGAAATGTATATCTATCTAACATGCAATTCTCTGACAGAAAGCAGACTCAGAACAACTACGTATGGGCCCCACAAATGCTTGTCCTATGCGAGCATCGAATACAGAACATGAGGGTGGTAAGGTAGTCGAAACAACCAGATTAACCATTGCGATACACTTGAATTCAAATCGATACAGAGTTAACATTATGTGAGTATATCGTTACTATTATAAATATATATTAAATTTAAATATATCTTTTGAAAAAAATTATTATTATTTTGCTTTTATTTGTATTATGAATTATAATTAATTAGTTAATTTGCACTGTTAATTATTTTCAATTATTTTTAATATATCTAGTGACAATGTCACACAGATCATCCTAGCCCCTAACTAAGCAAAGCTTATACTATGGGTACCAGGCGACGATATACATACTCATATAGATAGATAAATACTTAAATACATAGAAAACATTCATGACTCAGAAACAAATATTTGCACTTACAGGGATTCGAACCCAGGACCACCAGCTCGTAGGCAGGAGCACTACCAACTAGGGTACGGTGATATTAGATAAGTTATTTGCATGCTTCGAATATATAGATCTAAATTGTACATTATCATTTAATATATTGCCGCTGTATATTGTATTTTATTCATCAAATTGATTTTTTGAATTATGTTCAATTAACTAATGTATATGTTTGTTTTCCCAAATAAATAAATGTTGCTTAAATAAAAATGAGAACTTTATCAAAATCAATAAATCTTAAAATAGATCTACATAAAACTTGACACTACAAAAAGGACGTGTACAAAGCCATGAAATCAAGCATCAATATCACGGGCACTTGATTTTCCATCCCCATTTATACTTGGACTGAACGACGACATTTTCTCATAAAAATAAAAACTTTGATGAAATTTTTGGGTCGGTCCAATTTGGTCACAGGTTGTTTTTCCGACAACTGTCAATCTTATTTTAATCTACAGAGACAACAATTTCGCGAATAATTTTCCTCCGACTTCCAACCTCTCTGGATAATCATTGCTTGTTTTTGAGTGTTTTTTCTCCAATAAAACACCGAATACCGTGATTGGCCATGTCACGAAATGTTGCCGGGAACATTATTATTCTTCGTGTAATAAATTTGACTCTTTGGTATAGCGATTTCTTCGAAAAGTGAGGTCTTTTTTTAGGAAAATTATTTATGGAATAAAACATAACCATAATATTATAAATAAAATTGACGTAAGGAACTAACATAGTGGGAAATTGTAACGGATATCTCACGTAATTATTTGTAAGCTAAATTCGGCTAACACATTCGTCCTCTCCAGATCATCTTCAAACACGCACGACGTCACGACCCGTATCGCACACAGAACACTACCATCCTACTTAAGTAATATAATAAATAAACGAATTAAGAAATGACGAGCTAAAGTTTTATAAGAAGGAATAGACATTAAGAATGTCTATTCCTTCCTTTGATGACTTAATCGCAAAAGATCATTTCCATCGCCGCCGCTTCGCGCCGACAAATGTGAACGGCGCCGCGGCGCCATATTTCCTAGTACGCCAATATTATGTCCGATCCCACAGAAATCGTGGCTGGACGTACGGTAAAAGTGTCGGCTCCGACAGTTTGGTCGGGTCGCCCTAATGTGAACGGCGCTATTGACATACATACGCCAATATGGAATCGACACGTTTGTCGGGCCGGTAAAACTGTCGGTCCGACCTAATGTGAACCAGCTCTAAATGCCCAAGTTTATGAGAATGGTTGTATGGATGTTTGTTATTCTTTCACGCAGAAACTACCGAACGGATGTTGGTAAAACTTTGTAATAATAAAGCTTGTATATTGAATTAACCTATAGGCTGTAAATAATAATTATAATACATATTATAATTTATAAATGATTTGGTTCATCCAACAGTTGTCTGGAAGAGATTGCTATATTAGCGATAAGACCGCCATTTGTACCTTATAATATAAGTAAACTGATGTTACAATGTTATGTTGGTGCAATAAAGTGTAATCTATCTATCTTATAAATAACGCGGGTAAAAGCGCCGGGCACAGCTAGTTTAAAAATAACAAAAGAAAATTAACTAATTTCTTGAAAATATATATAAAATATAAATTTAAATAAGACTATGCGTCAAAAACCTCCTCAACATCGTTGTCGATCAGGATCGCTTCGAGGTCTTAGATTGAAATCCTGGAGCGAGCCAACATTTCAGACAAGAAAAGCACTGAGTCCCACCCTGGAGCCTGTAAGCTGGCAGTATTATACACCCGTGTCTGCAGAAGTCAAGTCCCACCTCCGCCGGATTTCTTCCCAGCCAAAGCGGAGCCTTTCAGTGAGAGAATCACAGAAAGATTTGTCCTAGGTGGGGATCAAACCTATGGAATCTAGCTTAGTAGCCAGGGTCTCTAACTACTAGACAGACAGGCCGGTAAAAATGTAATTTCTCCTCAATCTATATCTAAATCTCCAAAACTAACACACTGCAATGTGAACTCAAACTAGGTCGAGCCAGTATTATGGCAACTAGACAACTGATAAACATACTTTTATATTTCTAAATACATACATATCATACATAAATTACATCCAGAAATAGAAAAAATAATCCTGTTTATCATACAAAGATTTGTCCCGGGTGGGTATCGAACCCACGACCTTTAGCTTAGTAGTTTAGGTCACTAACCACTATTCCAAAAGGCCAGTCGTACATATGTATATCTCTGATGCGTCGTACAATTTCGCTGTTCAACGACGGTTATTATGCAAATCTCACGATCGCTTCTGCAACATGCATAATAAGCCGGTCGGTCTATGCTTACCATTAGGTAAGAATAAAGATAAAGATAAAGATATATTTATTTGCGTAAAACATTATAAAAATTAAAAAAACATTAGAATATATTAACCTAACTCTTGACTCAGACTACGATAATACCTTCAAGTTTAACTATGGACGGGCGGTATGGACTCACAGGCCGCATGCTCCAAACGGTACTTTGACTCTGCCACTCACCATAATAGTCATTTGGTGGTATAGGCGGTCCATTACACCCCAGTCCGACTCTCACGTAAGCACCGTCATACCAGGAACGTCTTGGACGATCCGGATGACAAGATCACCGTTTACCTCGAACAGATCGAGTTGATCAGAGACTCTCGCAAGACTACGACCGCGAACGCGTCGCGACCACCAGCGTCCTCCATGACCCTTATGCATTCGTATCGATAAAATGCCATCTCCGGACCTAAACCGAAAGAGCGGCCCGCGTCGCATATTAAGTTGCACAAAACACCCCTATAACGATACGCCCTCTCGCATCTCCCCACCAGTAACCGCCCAGAGTCAACGTTCGAACACCAAAGTGGGTGCCCTCTGGCGCAGGTACTTGTACGCTGAAGCAGTGAAAGCCGCATACGCAAACTACATACGTTATGTTAAAAATAAGCCCGCATGGACATTTTGAAAAAAAAAAAAAAAAAAAAAATTCAAAGATTATATTAAGTTTCTTATGTTCCTGTTTCTTCATATTTTATTGTAGAAGAAGTTAAACTAACACTAAAAAAGTTATTTTCCTGTGGTAATATATATATAGTGATCTCAAGCTAAAACGTCTAAAAATGTCTTTGATTGTTACTTCGTTCGATTTAGTAATAAAAAATGATTTTTCATTAAAATAACAGTATTATTAAATTACATTCAGTAACTCTTATAAAAAGAAAAAATGATACGATACTAACGCATCAACATATAAACCAGCCCGTTAACCCTTAACCAGGTTTTGCTATACGTTTTTTTCATTGTTTTTGGAGCTTATTGCAAAGTGATAAGGTTGAAATTGATGTGGCCTTGTAGAGTCCATAGCCTGGTTAAAGGTTAACATGGCGGTTTGTGAGGCCGCACGTCAATAGTAGTGTAACAAAAATGGAACGTTCATAGTTAAAGGTTAACTTAATTATTTTTTATAAAAGAAAGCTAAGAAGCATCGCAAGTAAACTACTACATAATATAAAGAATCCACATTGTTGGACACAAGAGACGACTTTTTATTGCTCAATTCAAACTCATTGGCGATTAGAGTGCCGTAAAAGTCTAGCCATTACTATAGGTACTGTACTTGCACGCAATGCCAGGGTGAACCTGTAGTGAGATAAATTTTCTCATATTAAGTTTAGAAATAACCCCTAGAAAACATTTTGGCATCGCCCACCTGGAAAAATCCCAACAGAGACGTAGTCGATCACTTAGGCCTAATCAGACAGCATAGGGTTACCCAAACGAGGGCAAATGGAGAGAGCTACGCTTGGAGTTTCCCTGCGAGATCGAATCAGAAATGTTGAGATCCAAAGGCGCACTAAAGTAACCAATATAGCCCGAAGAAATGCCAAGTGGCAATGGGCAGGGCACTTACCTCGTAGAACTCTCGGTCGCTGGGGTAAGAAGGTACTCGAGTGGTCACCACAAAACGGAAGACGCAGCGTGGCTTCCAGCGACCCAAAGATCATCCAAGAACCAAAATCATCGGTCCATCTTGTAGGGGGCCCACTACAATAGGATCTTGTGAGGGTCGCTAAAAGTCGCTGAATGTGGCTAGCGCAAGACCGGCATTTGTGGAGATCTTTTGGGGAGGTCTTCGTGCAACAATGGGCGTCTACCAGCTGATATGATGATTAATAGGACGGCACAGAATTAGAATTTATTATATATAGATATATATATTATATCAAATTAATATAACAAATATTAAAGGTCTGACGCCAAAAAATAATCCCATCCAACACAAACAAAAGTTACATATCTTTATCTTACTCAACAAAATGGAACGAATCTATTCGTTTTATTACCAATTCATACATTGTAGCAAAAGTTTTGTGCAAATAATAATTCCAGTCATATCCACAGAATGTTAATAAGGCAAATTGTACTCTCGTTTATTTAAACAATGGCAAAACAACCTTTTGTCTGTACAAAATTGATTATCTATACATATCATAAAATCGTAGGAAAGTCGAAACTGTGCATTGAATATTTTCTAAAAAGGATACCTAAGGCGTGATGTGGACACATTAGTCAAACCGATGCACCTGCATCTTCCGTACGGGTGTTATAAAGGGTATCCTAAATTTTATCTGCTGATGTGTATGGTTCGTAGCTTAAAAGCAGAGCGCCTACCCCGGATTGGTAGAAGATGCTGGTATGAGACCTGTCAATCGATAAAATTTGTGATATCCCATCTTTGATGTATTGTAAATAAAAAGCTGACCTGGGAACCTAGTTCATTCCTTTTCTTTTCAATCATTGTTCTTAGTATTCCAGTTTTTTAATAACACAGGGAGCAACAATCACAGGTTGTGCTGTATTGCAATCGATGCTTTTCACTGGTACAGGTGCTGACCTATTTGGAACGAGTCCAAGAGACTGTATATAAACGACAAGTAATAGAATTTTCATGGCACTTTAAATCTGCATTCCTGTTTAGGCGTAGCGAAGATTGTAGGAAATTTTCGTTATACGTAATTCACAATCACAAAAAAGTGTGTGTATGTGTGTGTGTAAGATATACCCGGTAGAAGTGAAACTATAGAATGTAGCCTACAAAGAATGAGATAAATATAGAGAATATTTAATAATATTCTTACCAAGCTTAAAATTATATATAAATAAATGTGTGACAGATTCCATGTTTTCACTTTAATGATTTTTTGCACAGACTGGGCTGTTTAATGTGGTTGGTAGATGTGGCGTGAGAAGCAAGTATCAGGTAAGCACCAAACACATCAAACAATTCCCACCCAGGACAAATATTTATGTGAATGAACATCTCTATTTGTCCTGAGTCTGAGTTTAATTATCTATATAAGTATGTATTTACTTAGAAAGTAGTATATCTCAGTTTGGGATCATATGGCCATCTGTGAATAATGTCCCAGGATATTATTATATGAACACACACACACACACACATAACCCACTTAGAGATGTCAATATTTGTACCTAGTTCTAGTTTTTTTTTTAAATACTATTATTTTGGTTTTGGATATTGTAACTTGGGAAGGAGCGTGTTTGCCCCAAGTATGTTATAACTTACTGGGGCAGCCTCATAATATTGTTAACTGTAATTATGAAATCCAATAAATCATTTTTATTTATTTTACTTTATTATGTGTAAATGTGAGCAATTAATTAACTAACGAATTTTAATACGCTAATGAAATTAAATAATAGTAAACCACGTTATATATGGCATGATATATTTTCCTATGGCTTCTTTGACACTTTATAGCATTTTAATCTATCTCATTCTCTCGTAGGTAAAACCTATTTGTGAGTATATTTGCCTCTTTTTACATTTAATCGCATTGTCGTTCGACTGAATTTAAAAAATCACAACCGTATTAAAGAATCTTTATTTCAAAAACCGTAAAACAAATTACCCATGGAACCTCACTTTACATAAGTCGACTAGAGTAGAGTTAAATTGATTCATTGTCACGAACCCAAGCGTTACTTCCCTGTATCATTCGCAGCCCCGAAATGTCGATTAGAGCCGACATTCCTGATTCATGCTAACCGAACCATGCGTCATGCATCAGTTTCATTTACGACGAGCGACGAGCAGAGGAAATATCGTCATCAGAGAAAGAGAAAAGAGTAAATCACATGGAGGGCCATGCGATTTACTTTTTCTGTCAGGTGTGTGTGTGTGTGTATGTGTGAGGGTATCGAAAATTTCATGTTAAAAAAGATTTATCGAAGTTTTCTAGTTAAATACAGTGAGTTTAGGTGAGCTGACGCTCAAGTTTCACGGACCCCGTCGACGACCATGCTTGATGATTCACTCACAGTCACAATGAACTAACGAAATACCAAGCATACGTCCACAGATTTAACAAACCTACTAGTGTTGAGAAAATAAATACCTAGTTCATATTGATTTTAATGTGTGCGAGCGTTTGTGTGTGTGTGTGTGTGTGCCAGTGTGTGTGTGTGTGCCAGTGTGTGTGTGTTGAATGTGTGCTACTTGCCGGTAGTGCTTCACAAGATGTTATTTTAACAGCAATTCGGTTTTTACAGGCACTATTAACTATTATTTACTACGACTTATAACAACAACGATGGTCAAAACAGAAACCTAAAATTAGTATTTGATAAAGATAAATTGACTTACTTCTAAATTTCGGTTTTTCAAGCAAAAATACTTTTACAATCCATCTCAATTTTTCTGCGCTCACTTTCCAAAGTCAATTTAAAAAAGGAAACTTTTTGACGCTCCGCTACGGGCCATGGGGTAGAGGAAGGTTTTGGTAACTTTATATTCTTTGGTCTAATGGTAGCATGTTCATCCGCAGAAAATGAAGTCAAACATTCAGATTTTGGTCAGTAAAAAAATTGTACCAACTGGGATTTTTCTGGCAGGAAGAACTTACAGTTATAATAATATCTCGGGACAATGTCACACAGATTATCCTAGCCCCAAACTAAGCAAAGCTTGTATTATGTACCAGACGACGATATACATACTTATATAGATAGATAAATACTTATATACATAGAAAACATCCATGACTCAGAAACAAATACTCGTGCTCATCACACAAATATTTGCACTTACCGGGATTCGAACTCAGGACCACCAGCTTCGTAGGCAGAAGCACTACCAACTGGGCTACGGTGACCGTCAAAGTTAAATCCCGGATTTTAATAGTTGACAATGTTAACGTCGGAGAGCACGTTAAGCCATTGCCTTTCATCTGATCATAAATTTAGTAGCAATCTGCGAGTTTAGGAACAGACAGGATATTATTATAAGATTGACGATCAGTGGATTGACAAAATAAGTATATACTTGGTCTGTGGGAATGGTACAAACGGAAGGGGAAGACCTCGTAGATCATTCTCTGATCAAATCGGAGACGTTCTGAAAAAAGGCCAGGTCAGAAACTGGTCAGCGTGTATGAAAAATATAATGACATTAAACGAGGCAAAAGAAGTGTGCAAAGTGCTGTTACTTCTGGGAAATAGGAGTGAGTCCAGTCCAGTTGCCCCATGTTCTAATAAAGTTTTTTTTTTAAATTTTGACTGTCTCGTTGGTCTAGCGGTAGCGTGTTCAACCGCCGAAAATGAGGTCCTGGGTCTCAATCCCGGGACGGGCCAAAAAGTGATTATGGGATTTTTCTGTAAAAAGAAATTTCTCAGTATCAGCCCGAAGTCTGGAAGTTGGCGGTATTACAACCCCGTGCCTCGGAGAGTACGTAAAGCCGTCAGTCCTGTACCTGACCTCTATCACTATGCTTGCTTGCTTGCTTATCGTATGGGTAGTGGTAACCCTAGTGTCAGAGTTGCTCAAGCCGCCCAGTAGGCCTCTGACATGGCTTAACGACTGTTGTCTAATGACTACAACCGGGACCGACAGCTTAACGTGCCCTCCGAAGCACGGAGACGCTCAGAAAGTAAACCACTTTGGCAGTCACCCATCTATGGACTGACCGCGAGACTAGTTGCTTAACCTCGCCGATCACTTACGGACCGGTGAGAGCATCTAGCTATGAGCGCCTCTATAATATGTCCTGCGCAATTGGCTAAACCCCATTGAGAATGGCCGCCGTGGCCGAAATTCGGCCGGGAAGACATCATCATCAATAAGGATTTTGACCAACCACTTTCAACGGTGGACATTTGCTATTTAAAAGCCTGTTTAGCTTTGCACGGATGTGTTTATAATTCATATATTTGCGAAATTTAATTAATTTGAATCCTTTATTATACCACTGACATAGAATAAGCAATATTATATATAATTTAGCTTCATCTTAATGCTAATCTTAATTAGTATTAAAATTAAGTTAGATTATATTATATTGAGAACCATGAAGTTCGAATAAATATTAAGATTGTTGTACCAGAGCGCGTCAGTATTGCCAACAAAATGTTACACCATTTGGCGATTTTGTTTTTAATGTGAACTGTTTGTATTTCACACATAAAAAGGCAAAAAGAAAAAGGAAAAAAAATAACGTCAGCTTCCCTTGTGTGGTGCCAGGAACATGGTTGGGCTGCTCAGGTGCCCCCCTATTACGCCCTTAATCAGGAGGTTGGGTCATGTAACCCTAAATGACTTCAGTTTGTCCTGCTGGATTGCCGACTCCTGCCAGTCAGGCACAGTGACTGCGCCACAATTAGATCGCTGTCTTATTGGAGCTGCTTGCAGCAGTAGAGGCGATTTACATACTGCCATCGCAGAGAGATTTGAGCTGTCGCATGTCGCCGCCACCTCGACGCATCCTCCACTTTTGAACGGGATAGGCTCTCTCCCGCTCAACAGTCTCTATCTCGAGCGTTACTGCCTCGCAGAAGACCACGGCATCCCATTTAGTATTGCACTGGATCTGTCTGATGAAGTCTTTTTTCTTAGCCTCCCAGACCGAATACAAGCCGAACCTAGTTCTAACTATTTAGATTTCGTTAAATCTATAAAAACTAACATATTATATTTAACCCTTGTTAAAATAAAGTTTAATACTTTAAATATCAGCGTTTTAGCGTTGTAAATCGTCTAATGCGGCTATGCGCAATGCAAAATTACGATTGAATAATAAGTTTTCTTTAACCGAGCGTATTTTCCAACTTGAACTTAAAATAAATTTGCTGATTTTATTTATTGAATTTCGCAATCACGTACCACTGTTTTTAAAGTTAAGTAGCCCAATCAGAACTCTAAATAAACTCGAGAACATTTCCATTGTTCGTTCAAAATCTTTCCATACAATAAAAGCTTAACAAACAAAAAACAATTTATATCTAGGACGGCATTGTGCAAATAGTCAATTTGCAGACAGAATCGCAATATCGCAATACCCTGGTTCTTAAATATCCTATCGACCATTCCAAATCAGCTTAAAATTATGTCGTATTTTAATGCCTAAAGAGCACAAGTTTAAATTGAATTGTAATAATCAGTAGGTCATTTCAGAATTCGGTCGCCAATATTGTGTAGCATTGCAGTTTTGGAGCACAGCTGGTTCAGTGCGCATTTGCCAAAGAATTTCCAGGTGGTATTTCAGGCGGGTAGTGAAATATTTCTCATTTAACGTACAGACGCCAGCACATCCAGCTGCCCCAATCTGTCAAATTTCTTTAATAGGTTTTCAACTTTATCACATAAGTATAAGGTTCACTTTCAATTGGGTAAATTTGACAGATTGTGGTAACTTGATGTGCTGGCGTCTGCACCTAAATTTGTAATAATCTAAAATAAGTTAAGGTTGGATGCAGTATTTTTCTTTATTTTTTTATTTAATTTGCGTGCGTCGGATACCTTTTACCATATGAAAGAAATTGGATATGTTGGGTTTACGCGCTGTTTCTGCCAAAAGGCGAGCCATTTTTTTATGCTCACTTGACGTGTTCAACCGTAGGTAAGAAGGTCCTGGGTTTAAACTTGGATCTAGCCAGACATCTTGATTGTCTTGGGAAGACAAATACTTATAGTAACAACACGGAGTTTGTTACTACTTGAAACTGGTTTACAGTTTGAAACTGATGGTACGTCCCTGGCTGAGAGAGTGCGTAAAGCTGTCAGTTCTGAGCCTAATTCACGGTTTAAGACATTTATTTCTCAAAAAAGAATACAATTCACTTATTATTGAGAAATACAAGGAATAAGGAACGAACACTAAAACTATAATAGTATAAAATTAAATGTATTGTGTTAGTAATTGCATAAATTAGGTGGTTACTAAAGATAACTTATATTATAACTCATATACTTAGATAAGGGTAGTTTAATTTCCATTTCGACTAGCCAAGTGTGATTTCTCGAAGTACCCATCCTTCCGTTTGTTACACTATAGTAAGTAAGTAATCATTTATTTGCAAAGAATCTAGGTGTTTACAATTGGTGTTACAGATATATAACGAATCCTTGTACATTCGGCCTATTTAGGCATACAAACATTTATGAGCCACATTTGCTCACAATAACCTTAAAACTAATACAACGTCAGTAGCATACAAAATTAATTTATAGAAGCATCATTTAAGAATTCTCGAACAGAGTAAAAACAATTATTTTGCAATAAGGCGGCGTTTGTAAGTATACTATGGAATATTACCAGAGTACGCAATGCAACTAATGGTTCCATATAATGAATGAAGCAATAGAGAGTGCACTACAATATGCCTCATAGCTATAGATCATAGCTCATTTTTAGGGTGCCGTACCCTCAGTATGATACGGGACCCATTTATAAGACTTCGCTGTCTGTCTGTCTATCTGTCTGTCCGTCTGTCACCAGGCTGTATCTCATGAACCGTGATAGTAAGATAGTTGAAATTTTCACAGATGATGTATTTCTGTTGCCGCTATAACAACAAATACTAAAAAATAAAATAACGGCTCCCATACAACAAACGTGAACCTTTTGCTCGGGTTTAGATATAATGGTACGGAACCCTTCGTTCGCGAGACCGACTCGCACTTGGCTGGTTTTTGTTGTATTTCCTTTTTCGTCTTTCCCAAATTAATTTTGTTTAATAACTTCAGTTTCATTGGTAGATAGAGCTCCTTAAGTTACGTTCCATTTTTTTTATTATTATTGGCATATAATCAAAGCAAACGTGCTAGTGGACCCATTCATCACCGCCGCCCATTAATACCTGCAGCACCAGAGGGTCTGCAAGTATATTGCCGGCCTTAAAGCAAAAGTCTATATAAATGATGATGATGATGAATAGGCTAGCTTTGACGGGCCTGTAGGTATGGTTGGCAAATGCTTGCTTTTTACGCCGTTGGTCGTGGGTTCGATTCCCACCCAGGACAGATATTTTTGTGCATGAACACGAACACACGGCCATCTGTTCCTAAACTAAGCAGAGCTTATACTATGGAAACCAGATAACTGATATACTACATATACCACTTTTCTTTTAAGTACATACTTATATAGATAATTACACCCAGACTCAGGACAAACAGACAGGTTCGTACACACAAATATCTCTCCTTGGTGGGAAACAAACCCAGGACCTCCGGCGTGAAAAGCAAGCATTTGCCAAACACGCCAACACGCCCCTCTGATGTCTCCATGTAGCGTGGGATTTAGGGACTAATTTCGGTTAGTCTTAATATTCGATATTAAAACTGCAATACCGTATAACTAGCAATGTTTGCCACGCCATTATAATCCTTATTTCATCCTCAGCCCAAGGATTATAACTGCGAAGCAAACATTTCAACTACGCGGCATTCCAATCTCACCAACGACGCTATTCATTGGAGTTGTCAGTGCTTTGAAACGCTGTACTAACGCCCTCTATATTTAGAAGCATTAATGCAGTGCCACGGCAGCTGTTCACCATAGACAATTTCGTAATATTTTTAATATTTGAAAGACATTTAAATTTTGTAATTACTATCGTGAAAAGAGTCTGATACAATAGCACTATATGTTTCTAATTTAGTCTTTAATTTTTTTTTGTTGTAATAATTATATCCAAAGATAGAGAAATAATAATTTTTAACATAATATATAACACTGTCGCCTCGCCGTTTCGTGTCCCGAGTTCGATTCCCGCGCATGAGAACTATTTGTGTGACCCTTAAAACTTATAAAAATAAAAATAGAATAAGTAGTTTAAGATGTGGTTTATGAAGTCAGAGTTAAGATATTTTACGGGCAGTTGGCGTGGTTGGTAAATACTTGCCTTTATGCCGCAGGTCCAGCGTTCGATTCCCACCCAGGACAGATATTTGTGTGCATGAACATGACTGTTTGTCCTGAGTCTGGATATAATTATCTACATGAGTATGTATTTACAAAAGAAAAGTAGTATAATATGTAGTATATCAGTTCAGTGGTTTCCATAGTACAAGTTCTGTTAGTTTGAGATCAGATGGCCGTATGTGAATAATGTCGCAGAATATTATTATTATTTCTAAGTATATTCAATATCTTAGGATCCAATTAAATATTCATGGCAATTAGCCTCTAGATATTTGTTAATACACCCGCATAATATTTCCAACTCTAATTATAAATTCTCAAAGACTCCAATAAGCCCGAGATCCTGAGCAAAATTTAAATCTTATGTAAATACGGTATCGGGCAAAGAACTTAAGCATAAGAGAGGACACTGCCAATTATCTATGCAAACAGGGCAAAATATTACCTCCGCATTTTTTAAAAGTAAAGAATTCTTTTATTACATAAACTAGCTGTGCCCCGCGGTGTTACCCGCGTTAAATTTTATAAATTATCACAGCTCCTCCTCCGTAGGTGATGGCGTGATAATATGTTGACCTCTTAGTAATATTCATGCAAAATTTGACGTTAATCCATGCAGTAATTTTTGAGTTTAGCCCGGACATACATACAGACAAACAGACAAAAATTCTAAAAACTATATTTTTGACTTCGATGTCGAATGTAGATCACGCCTCAAGTATCCTTTTTAAAAAATATTCAATGTACAGTTTCGACTTTCCTACGATTTTATTATATGTATAGATTAATAGAAATTATAGTAAGGGTATAAGGGTACATATATATATAGTAAAGGTAGGTGAGGTAATTTTATAGCTCCATAGATCGAGAAAAGTTTAAGGCCTTGAACCGTAACATTTATTTTCTGAATCTTATCTGATTCATTATTTATTTATTTATTTATTTATTTATTAAGGTTAACCAACAATTGTTTACACATAAACATTTACTAATTAAAGGCTAGGGTAACATTTACAAGTGCAACAATTAATTACAGGTTAAAACCACATGCACAAAAAAATCGGCTTTATATAATATTTTAACATAATTATAACTAGTTACGGTACTTATATGAAATGAAAAGTTAAATTATACATACGAAAAATAAGTAATCAATTATTATCATTCAATGATGTACCTACATAAAAACAAAACAAATGGCATGAGAATGTGTGATTAAAAGTTAATTGATTAAATTAAGGTTGATGAATATTTATATTATGAATAAAATTTACTTTATTATAAATAGATAACAAAATTACATTAATTACATTAAACTAATTAAATTATAAGAATATAATATAAGTTAAAAATAAAAAATCATCATCATCATCATATCAGCCGAAAGATATCGACAATGGACAAAGGCCTCCCCAAAGAACTCCACAATTGCCAGTCTTACGCTATTCCCATCTAGCGGTTTCCAGCGACCCGCACAAGAGCATCGGTCCATCTTGTAAGGGGCCTGCCCACGCTGCGTCTTCCAGTTCGCAGTCGCTACTCCAGAACCTTTCTGCCACAACAGCCGTCGGTTCTAAGAGCTAATCCTTCTAATATTATAAAAACGAAAGTTTGTGAGTGTGTATGTTTGTTACTTCTTCACCTCTAAACAGCTGGAGCGATTTTAATAAAATTTGGTACGGAGTTAGCTGTCATCCTTGACATACGCTATCTGTCTATACATATAATAAAATCGTACGAAAGTCAAAACTGTACATTGAATATTTTTTTAAAAGGATACTTGGGGCGTGATCTACAATAGACATCGAAGCCAAAAATATAGTTTTTAGAATTTTTGTCTGTGCGTCTGTTTGTCTGTATGTATGTCCGGGCTAAACTCAAAAAGTACTGCATGGATTTACTTAAAATTTTGCATGAATATTACTAAGAGGTCGGGTCAACATATAGGCTACATATTATCATGCTATCACCTACGGCGGAGGAGCTGCGATAATTTACAATATTTAACGCGGGTAAAACCGCGGGGCGCAGCTAGTTATCTATAAAGTTTAATGCGGCGAAAACCGTGGCGCACAGCTAGTATATTATAAGTATAATTATAGCTATAAAACATCAGAACAAAGTGCTTATCATCCTTCGATGGTTATATTGAAATACGATTGGAACTCTTAATGAAGGTAAATCCTCTCATGCTCCATTTCATACAACAAAAACGACAACAGTACAGACAACACATCAAGCTACACCAATCTGTCAAATTTCCCCAATTGAAAGTGAACCTTATGCTTATGTGATAAAGTTGAAAATGTATAAAAGAAATTTGACAGATTGGGTAGCTGGATGTGCTGGCGTCTGTACAAACGAACAGCAAGTTTTAACAAGTCATTAGTACTGAACCGGGGTTGTTTGATTGGGAATAACAAACAAGTCGACCTATGGCGAAATGATAATATTCAATGATTTTCGTTTGTGCATTCAAACGGCCATAATTAGTAATTAAGGACGGATTTTAAGCATTAACAATCTTAAAATTATATTCCAAAATAGAAATAGAACACAATTTATTGAAATACAAATTCTATTCTTACCCGCCTTCAAAAGAAGTGGGTTATCAATTTTACTGTTTGTATTTTTCGAGATTTTTCCGTTGTTTTTGTAAACCAACATAAAACTATATTGCTGTATTGTACGAGTACAAACCTACATTTTTAATGTTTATCTTTTAATTTACTCTAACATAATACCTGTTCAACAGGTATTATGTTAGTACAACTACTACTACGTACCCAGGTTGGTAGATCCAAGGAAAACATGTGCAAATGGGGTTACATTCCCACATCACAAAACATCTGCGAGTGCGGCGTGTCACCCCAAAGTATGGCTCATTTATCTGATTGTCCTTCTTGTCCAGTTTCTTGTTCCCTTCAGGAGTTTTATGACGCTTCAGCCGGGGCAATCAGCGTAGCTCAATTTTGGCAAGGTAAAATCTAATTCTTACCATCGTCACGATAAGAAGAAGAATAACAAGCATAACTGTTTTTATCGCGTTTGAAATGCACTAAGCATACCCACCGCTTGGGGCGGCGTTAGTTATGTGGGACTCCCTGGGTTAATCCCAGGTTACCCAATAAAACCACCACGGTAGCCATCCTCTCTAGGTGTAACGGAGGCTCCTAGGGAACTCGTAAACGATCACTACCAAAACCCCCGCCTAACACTGCAGCTTTCCGAAGCTCACTCCTAAGGAAGCATAAATCCTACTTCAAGTATTCTTCTAGCCAACATAAATAAATAAATAAATAATAAATAAAAATAAAATAAATAAAAAAGGTTTTTATTCACGTAGACTTTAAAAAAGCGCTTGTAAATAGTCAGAACATGTTTGTAGTAATATAGTGGTATGCATTATTATTTCTAGTAACATAGATATTTAGGTACACATTGTATGAAAACATTTATAACATTTTTTTTTTAATATAGCATTGATATTTAGCTAGCTCGTGTCAAGTTATTGTCAATAGATTATGTTTAATTATTATTATGTTTATTTATTATATTTAACTTGCATGGAACAAATCTATGATAGTCTTTCCCTAATGTTAAAAAAAATATCAAAATTGGTTACCAGACAGCGAAAAGTCGAGTACAATACATACTAATGAAGAAACATACAGTCAAATTGATAACCTTCTTCTTTTAAAGTCAGTCAAAAAGTCCTCTTCCACGTCAGTATACCAATGTTTACTGTGAAACTCATTTGGTATGCTATGTAATGTGTCTCTCAATGATATGTTTCTAAAGTATACATATACAGAATCCTGGTTTTGTAATTCAATATGAACTATATGACGACAACGTCACATGCAAATTTATTTAAAAAAAAATATCAAATAGGATACGAACTTGACCGGTGTATGCATAGAGGACCAACCTCATTTTTAAAGGAGAAAGGTTCTAAATGAACAGAAATCCTATTTTACCAAGGGGACTAGGACGCGAACAGAAACTAAAAAATAATAATATACTTACAGATTTTATTTTCGTTAAAAGTTATGATAATTTTCAATATTGCCCGACTAAAGAATTTCAATTTACTTAGGTATAATTTAATTAGTTGTAAAGTTACAAGGTATCAAACTTTACCCATTTATCTTAGCCGGTTGATGGGGTTTTGAGTTTAATGGGAATTTCCAAAGTTTTATAGATCATGGTTTAGTTAAGTTAACCATGCAGTAAGTAAAATAAAATTATAAATAAATCTGTTGGGGCAAATAACACGTCTAATCCCAAACTAAACAGTCTGTGCTATGGCAACCAGACAAGTGATAAATATACATACATAGACTCATACCTGTTTCCCAGAGGGGAAGGCAGAGACAACGATCTTTGCACACCCAGAGATAAATTATATTTACTTACTTATATTTTTATAAATATTTACTTACACTACTTAGATCCCGAACAAGTTATTGTGCTAATCACACTAAACCAACAGAATTATTTATAGTATTCTGAGAAACAAATAATAGTATAAAATAGTATAAAACGACGGCCACCGTAGCCTAGTTGGTACCGCTCCTGCCTCCGAAGCTGGTAGTCCTGGGTTCGAAATCCCGGTAAGTGCAAAAATTTGTGTGATGAGCACAAATATTTGTTTTTGAGTCATGGATGTTTTCTATGTATATAAGTATTTATCTATCTATGTAAGTATGTATATCATCGCCTGGTACCCATAGTACAAGCTTTGTTCAGATTGGGGCTAGGATGATCTGTGTGACATTGTCCCTAGATATAATGATTATTATAAAAAATAAATTAATTAACAAGTATGAGTTGATCTTTGGTTTAAATATTTAAATCCATTGTGTAGATCCTTGGGGGAGGACTTTGTCCAACAGTGGACGTGTTTCCGCTGATATGATCATGTACGTAATAAGAAATATACAAACTCTATAACTCTGTCTAATTTAGGATCGGTTGGCAGGTAGATGTCCCAAGATATCTCATTATTTTTAGTAAATATAATGTGAAATTTAGAGTAAAATACTAATATTAACTTAACTAGACTATAAAATAAAATATATAAACGAAATATTAAAATAAAACTAAGAAACTAAAGTAGATTGATACATGAAAACATCATAAGCTGACTCAAACTCAGAATCGCTGAAGATAAAAGATAGCTATACACAACTCACCGACCGATTCAATATGATATAACTTATTTCCTGCCTCACATATCTGTATTAGATAACCAATTTCCTCCCATTCAGTACCGACAAAAACGCTGTCAGGTTTGTAGGAAATATTGACCGTGCAAGTCCGGCTTTTTGAGAACTACTGGGTACATAAAAAATAGATCATTAGACCAATATTTACAGATTTTAAAAACAACGTGAGTCAGTTGGTAGTGAACCTTCTGATCCAAAGATTGAGGGTCGATACTCGCACAAGGCTTGTAATTATGTTCATTTGTCTTGGTCTGCGTGAGCGATTTTCCTAGGAGTGAATGAGATAGAAAATATTCTCACATTCCTTCTACGTATGCGAATCTTAAACTGAATCGAATCACTTTTTACAGTGAAAATTCAGACTCAGCGCTGTGATTGTCTCCTTTGAAACATTCCACCCAAAACTTGAGATACGACGAATCGCAGACAATAGAAGGAAGACATATAAAGTTTACATGAAATTTCTTCGGAGTTATTTATTTCATTCGGAGTTTGTTCTCTGATTGGATGAAAGGGGAAAAGGCATACCTTAATACAACACATTTATTTATTTATTTACTATATTACAGTTGCAACATATATATTTATTTATTATATTACAGTTGCAACATATTTATTTATCTATTATATTACAGTTGTAACATATTTATTTTACACCATACATACACTAATAACTATTATCGATATTGATTTATCGATATTAGTTTGTCGATATTCCGGCCAATCTGTTCCCATCGACTTGTACCGCGTCACTACGGTGCGCCAGTATATAACGTTAAGTAGATAAGGCTTATGTGCTGCGCAGGCGCATGTTGCACCGCGGTCAAATGAATGTCGACCCCAGTCACTACCTTGTTACCGCGTCGAGCGCACGCCGCTTGCACTCCGCAATTGCAATACGAAAACTAATCGCGAGCTTCTAAATAGTAGTGATTGTTAACCTCCTTGTAAAAACTAGACTTCAAATACTGTGCTTTACTATCCGTGTCGCCTATCTTGCTTGTTTTCACCTACTCTGTGCCCGTGTAATCTTCCTGTTATTGTACTGTCTTCTTTCAATATAAATTGGTGTATGTGTTGTGAAATAAAGAATATATATTACCGTGAGTAACTAAACTTTATTTACCACCTCAATCAACCATACTGGTGACCCCCATTTGAACATGGAAAAAGAGTTTGAAGACGCACAAGGGCATCCGGCCGGCACTAGTGATGGGCAAGTGTCGATGAGTAAGCTCGATGTTTGTAAGATCGGAGTAAGGTTGCCACCGTTTTGGGCAGAAGAGCCCGAGATATGGTTCGCACAGGTGGAAGGACAATTCGCCATATCTGGTATCACCGCCGATTCCACAAAGTTTAACTACGTCATCGGGCACCTCGAACCCCAACACTCCAGGGAAATAAAAGATCTGATTGTGAACCCCCCCCCGACAAACAAGTATGGCAAGCTCAAGTCTGAACTTATTAAAAGACTCAGCGCATCTAACGAGAAAAAGCTAAAACAACTGCTCATGCACGAAGAGCTCGGTGATCGCAAGCCGTCGCAGTTTCTTCGGCACCTGAAAGGCCTCGCGGGTGACGGTGTTCCTGACGATTTCCTTAGGACTATCTGGACCAGTCGCCTCCCACATAGTCTCCAGACGGTGCTCGCTGGTCAACCAGCCTCTGCGAAACTCGACGACTTGGCAGACCTCGCCGACAGGGTACATGACGTTGCCCCATCAACTCCGAGAGTTGCTGCCGCAACAGCTGCCGTGAGCGACGCAGTTCCAGGCTCCATCCTCGCTGAGCTCTGCAACGAGATCGCTGAACTCCGGAAGCAGTTCCAGAATTTATCAGCGGACAGGACCGGCAGATCCCGAACTCGTGCCACTACAGGGAACCGCACATCTTCACGTCAGAGGTCCCAATCCAATTACAAAAAATTCCCAGTTTGTTGGTATCACAGTAAGTTTGGAGATAGGGCAAACAAGTGTGTACGCCCCTGTGACTACAGCTCGGGAAACTCAAGGGGCAGTCTGTAATGGCGGCTGAAGATTGCCCTTCATCTTCTACGGGTCGCCTGTTTATTACCGACCGATCATCAAAGACGCAGTTCCTGGTCGACACCGGCAGCGACCTCTGTGTCTTTCCCCGGTCGGCACTACGTGATCGTCGTTCCCGGACAGATTATTATTTAAGTGCTGCCAATGGCTCTAATATCGCTACATATGGTTATGTTAATTTGGACCTTGATTTTGGCTTACGCAGGAAGTTCGTGTGGCGTTTTGTTGTGGCCGACGTCACAAAACCAATAATTGGTGTTGATTTTTTAAATTTTTATAGTCTTATTGTGGATTGTCGCAATAAGTGCTTAATAGATAATGTCACATCGTTAACAGTTATAGCTTCTTTGGCCAAATGTAACGACGTATCATCGGTAAAGGTTGTGACTGGCGAGACACGCTATCATAAAATTCTTGACGATTTTATCGAAATTACTCGTCCCGCAGGTACACATCACACAACATCTCATAACACTGTCCATCACATACGCACGACACCAGGCCCCCCTGTTTCTTCTCCTCCTCGTCGCTTGGCCCCGGACAAGCTCAAAATAGCCAAAAAGGAGTTCGAGTCTATGCTGGCAAGTGGCACAGCTAGAACTTCTGAGAGTCCATGGTCATCGCCGTTGCACTTAGCGCCGAAGAAAAATAACGGCTGGCGCCCCTGCGGCGACTACCGCAAACTCAACGCTCGTACGGTCCCTGACAGGTATCCGATTAAACATATACACGACTTTGCCCATAACATTTCTGGTTGCACAATCTTTAGTACACTCGACTTAGAGAAGGCGTATAATCAGATACCTGTCAGCCCGGAGGACATCCCGAAGACAGCCATCACCACACCCTTCGGCTTATTCGAGTTCCCGTATATGACATTTGGCCTTCGTAATGCGGGACAAACATTCCAGCGATTTGTGGATGAAATGACTCGAGGGCTTGATTTTGTGTATATTCATACTTAGATGATTTTTTAATTTATTCCCATAGTGAAGCAGAGCACGAAGAGCACCTTCGAGAGGTTTTTAAAAGATTGAAGCAGTACGGAATGTTGGTGAACACCTCTAAGTGTATCTTTGGACGTCAGGAGGTAACTTTCCTAGGGTACCTTATTTCAGAGAGCGGTTGCAAGCCCCTGGAATCGAAGGTTCAAGCTGTAAGGGATTTTCCTCCTCCCACGAACGTGCGCCAACTTAGAGGCTTCTTGGGCATGCTTAATTTTTATAGGAGATTCATTCCCCGAGCAGCCCAAATTCAAGCCCCGTTGCACACCTTATTGACCGGCTCTATAAAAGGATCGCAGCCCATCCACCTCACAGGAGATCTTCTAACAGCTTTTCAAAATTGTAAAGATAGCCTTTCCAACGCTGCGCTATTAGCTCACCCTGATTGTGCCGCTAAGCTTGCTGTGGTCACAGACGCGTCTGATAAAGCCCTTGGCGCAGTGCTGCAGCAGTACAAGGATGGTGCATGGCAGCCATTAGCTTTCTTTTCGAGAAAGCTAAGCCCTTCTCAAGCTAATTACTCGCCGTATGACAGGGAGCTCTTAGCCATCTATGAGGCAGTCAAATACTTCAGGCACATGCTCGAGGCCAGACATTTCACTGTCTATACTGACCACAAGCCGATCAGTTTTGCATTTCATGAGCGGAAGAATAACTGTTCGCCAAGGCAGTATAGACATCTCGACTTTATCTCCCAGTTTACAACGGACATCCGACACATATCCGGCAAGGATAATGTGGTTGCCGACGCTTTATCTCGCATTGAAGAACTGGGAGCACCTGTCAGCCTCGAGACATTAGCCCAAAGCCAAACCACTGATCCAGAGCTGGAGAAGCTTTTAAGTAACGGCTCATCTTTACAATTGCGAAAATTGCATGTCCCTGGAAGTCGAGCTCCCCTGTACTGCGACGTCAGTACCTCGAGTTCCAGGCCATACGTACCCAAATTTTTTAGGAAGCAGATATTTGATAGCCTGCATTCCCTAAGCCACCCTGGCGCTAACGCATCGGTGAAGTTAGTTGCTGAACGTTTTGTTTGGCCAGGCGTAAGGTCAGACTGCAGAACGTGGGCGCGGGCTTGTCTACCGTGTCAACGGGCAAAAGTCAACCGTCATGTGACTTCTCCCCTTGGCACCTTTAATTTACCACGCGCTCGCTTCAAGCAGGTTCACATTGATCTCGTCGGACCCCTTCCACTTTCGCATGGCTATCGATACTGCTTAACAGCTATCGATCGATTCACCCGATGGCCAGAAGCAGTACCAATAGAAGACATTACAGCGGAAACCGTCTCCAAAGCGTTGTTGTCCACCTGGATGGCGCGATTTGGCAGTCCTTTAGACATTATTACCGACCGGGGCCGGCAATTTGAGTCGGCCCTCTTTCAGTGTCTGTCTAGGATGGCTGGGTTTGAGCGCAAAAGGACAACATCATATCACCCAATTAGCAACGGCCTAATCGAGCGGTTCCACCGCCAATTAAAAGCCGCGATAGTTTGTCACGCCAACGATAGGTGGACGGAATCATTGCCGTGGGTTTTGCTAGGAGTAAGAACTTCTTTCAAAGAAGACTTACAATGTTCTTCTGCCGAATTGGTCTATGGGGAGTCTCTGAGACTGCCCGGGGAGTTTTTCGAGCCTACTACAGGCGGTACCACAGATATATCTGACTTTGCTGCCAGACTCAGGAACTTGGCCGAGAAATTACGGCCGGTCCCAGCTTCGCGCCACTGTAGGCCCAAAGTTTTCGTCTTCAAGGAACTTGCAACCTGCGAACACGTATTCCTCCGTGAGGATGCATCGCGAGGGTCTCTCCAGCCTGCCTACTCCGGGCCGCACAAAGTACTTGACAGAGGGGACAAATTTTTTAAGATCCTCTTAAACAACAGGGAAGCTACAGTATCTATAGACAGACTCAAGCCAGCCTTTATATTGTCCGTTCTAAACGAAGACCCTTCACCAAATATTCCACAGGATTACGTGACCCGGTCTGGCCGTCGCGTGAGATTCCCAGATTTTTACCGCCCTTGACGGTCTCTGGAGGGGGGTGGTGTAGGCATACCTTAATACAACACATTTATTTATTTATTTACTATATTACAGTTGCAACATATATATTTATTTATTATATTACAGTTGCAACATATTTATTTATCTATTATATTACAGTTGTAACATATTTATTTTACACCATACATACACTAATAACTATTATCGATATTGATTTATCGATATTAGTTTGTCGATATTCCGGCCAATCTGTTCCCATCGACTTGTACCGCGTCACTACGGTGCGCCAGTATATAACGTTAAGTAGATAAGGCTTATGTGCTGCGCAGGCGCATGTTGCACCGCGGTCAAATGAATGTCGACCCCAGTCACTACCTTGTTACCGCGTCGAGCGCACGCCGCTTGCACTCCGCAATTGCAATACGAAAACTAATCGCGAGCTTCTAAATAGTAGTGATTGTTAACCTCCTTGTAAAAACTAGACTTCAAATACTGTGCTTTACTATCCGTGTCGCCTATCTTGCTTGTTTTCGCCTACTCTGTGCCCGTGTAATCTTCCTGTTATTGTACTGTCTTCTTTCAATATAAATTGGTGTATGTGTTGTGAAATAAAGAATATATATTACCGTGAGTAACTAAACTTTATTTACCACCTCAATCAACCATAGTATGTTTTCGCTTGTTATTATTTTTGAATGGCTTAGTCAGTGCGGATGCAAAAAGTTTATATTTTTTTTATCTTCTATGACAAATGATGGTAAATTTATTTCAATGGAGTCCTTGTGTGTATTATTTAATGATTGTCTATTTTTAAGATGACTGCCTCATTGATCTAGCGGTAGCGTGTTCACCCACAGAGGACGAGGTCCTGGGTTCAAATCCCGGGTCGGAACAGAAGTGATTTTTGGACGTTTCTGTTAAAAGATAAATTTGGCGGTATTATGACCCCGTGCCTTAGAGAGTACGTAAAGCCGTCGGTCTTGTATCTTGGTACTGACCTCTTTCCGTTCGTGTCGCTAGGCGTCCCATCGGATCATGAGAGTAATGGAATAGAAAGTGCTCCTGTGTTTGCGCACACGCTTGTGCACTATAATATGTCCCTCGCAGATGGCTAATCTCTATTGAGACTGGCCGCCGTGGCCGAAATTCGGCTAGAAGGACATAATTATTTTTTAACATTCAAATAAATGTTAAAATATTAATAATAAAAACTTGGGACATTATTTACACACAGCCATCTGATTTCAAACTAAGCAGAGCTTGTACTATGGAAATCAGATAGTTAATATACTACATAACATGTATACTAATTTTCTTATGTAAATACATACTTGTACCTATAGATAATTACACCCAGACACAGGACAAACAGATATGTTCATGCACACAAATATCTCTCCACTCTGGCGATCAACAATTTTAGTTTTTAAATTGAGTATTCAAGTAATTGAGAAGTAATTTCTTGAACTTCTGTTTAATCACTATCGAAATACCGTCAAAACAACATTGTTTACAAAGTAAGTTAGTGTAAGTAAGTTCTTGTTTGACACGAACAAAGTGTCACGTTGCTATCTTCGCCTGATTTCGGTATAAATGTGTTTCATGTTTCTAAACGCAAGTAGTTTTCGCAACCTCGAACTTTCGTTTCAAAATACGCCCACTGTTTCCCAATGCGGGCGAGGTGGCATTATGAAATGGGTCTTACTACATCAGCTTCTACTGGAAGTTATACCTTAAATAAATAACATTTTATTTTCATTATAACAGCGGAAAGACTTCCACAGCTGGACAAAGGCCTCCCCCAAAGATCTCCACAATTGCCGGTCTTGCGCTATTCGCATCCAGCGGTTTCCAGTGACCCTCTTAAGATCATTGGCCCAACTTAGATAGATAAATATACTTTATTGCACTATATCAAAATCTCACATCGTAACATAAGTTTACTTAAACTATAAGGTACAAGCGGCAGTCTTATCGCTAATGTAGCAATCTCTTCAAGACAACCGTCAGATGAACCAATGCACTGCAGGGAGACAAAGTCGGCACAAAGGTTCTCGAGTGGCGACCACGAACTGGAATACGCAGCGTGGATAGACTCCCTACATAAACATACAGTTGGCAGAGCATCTACTAATATAAATTTACATATATAAATGAAGCGTGGGCAGGCCTCCTACATATGTATATATGTATAGGGCCTGCCCACGCTGCGTCTTCCGGATCGTGGTCACCACTCGAGAACTTTTCGGCTTCAACGGCCGTAGGCTATTTATATCGATAATGTAATCCAAAATATAGATCCGATTTCAATTTTTCTTTATTAATACTAATTATAATATTTAGTATTAATAAAGAAGAATGAAAGAAGATTGACCAAAGAAGTATACCTGGCCTGTGTGAACGGAACAACTGGAAGGGGAACTCGTCGAACATTCTCTGACCAAATCGGAGACGTTCTCAAGGGCAGGTCAGAAGTACCCTAAACCGGCGAGCATGTATGAAGAATATAATGACAGTAATCGAGGCAAAATACGTGTGCAAAGATCGTGACAAATGGAAATCCGTTGTCTCTGCCAACCGCTCTGGGAAACAGGCGTGAGTCTATGTATGTATGTATAATATTCACGAATATATGGCATTCCATATATAAAAAACTAATATGTAGTCTTAAATCCGCTAATTGCCAGTTTAATCGAAGCGGGGTGCAAATGTACCGAACACGTGTTACAGTCCTCCACGGGTCGTGGAGTCCTTGGAGAACGGAAACGCGTGTAGTGTATTTTAGTGGTAGGGTATAGTGATGCAAAACTAAACATAACTTGTACTATGGAATCTGTTTATTACATATACTACTTCTCTTTTGTAAATACATCCTTATATATATAAATAAATAATAAAATAAAAAAAAATAAAAAAGCCTCTTATTCCATGCACATATTAAAAAAAAAAATAAAAAAAAAAAAATACTCAGTTACACAATTAGGATTTATAGTTAGACAATTATATACTGCTAGCAAGAAAAAAATAATATGGAAAAAATTATAATAAGTTATTAATATATTGCTAGCAGTTAGGTAAGTATCTGTATTAATTAATTAAGATTTTGCATAGACCCCTCTCAGGTGAAGGCCTCCTCCAAAGATTTCCATTTTTTTCTACTCTTGGCAGTCAGTATCCAGCTAGTTCCTGCGATCTGTTTTATATCGTCCTCCCATCTCATGTAGGGTCGCCCTGCTCGGCGTTTGCCAGGCGGGCCTTTCCATGTGGTTACATGTATGGTCTAATTTATCTTAATTTTAGTGTTTGGGCGTAAGTCAGCGCGTCTATTGCTTTCGTGTAATTCCTTATTTTTGTGTGACGTATTTTATGTATTTTATTTATATTCAACATACTGCGTTCCAATCCTTTCTGGCATGAGCTAATTTTGTTTTTAATTTTTTGAGTAAATTTCCACGTCTGGCAGCCATACGTTAGAGAACGCAGGATGCATGAATCTATAATTTTCTTTTTAAGCTTTATAGACATATTACTTTTAAATACTTCTTTTAAGCTCCAGTATTTATTCCAGGCAGCTTTAATTCTACGTTCTATCTCATTTTCGTTTCTATTGTTTTTGAAACTTATTTGTTTCCCAAGATAAATATATTGGTCCACATACTCTAGAGTCTCATTTTCTATTCTAACGCACTTTTTGGTACTGTTTGTCATGGATTTTGTTTTTGACAAGTTCATACTGAGTCCCACTCGTCTGCTGTTTACATGAAGTGCCTCTAGCATATGTTGCAGGCCACTACTAGATTCTGAAAATAGCACTATGTCGTCTGCGAATCTTGGATGGCTTAAGTATTTGCCATTAATATTCAAATCGCATTTTTTCCAATCCAGGTTCCTTATAATGGTTTCCAGTACAGCTGTAAAAAGTTCTGGTGATAGTGGGTCACCCTGTCTTACTCCTCTCTTGATAGGAAAGCTTTGGCCAGTTTTTTCTAATTTTACTTTGCTAGTGCTGTTATTATATATGTTTCTTATTACTTCAATGTATTCATTCTCTACTTTTTGTGTTCTTAAGGCTTCCCAAATACATGCGTGGGATATAGTATCAAATGCTTTTTGATAATCTACAAAGGCAATGTAGAGCGGTCTCTGTCTTTCTGATACTTTTCAATAACTAATTCTAAAGAGTGTATGTGGTCGATAGTAGAGAATCCTTTGCGGAAACCTGCTTGTTCCACGGGTTGACCCGTGTCTAGCTTTTCGCTTATTCTCTTATTTCTCTTCTCTATCTACTTATATATATATATATATATATATATATAGATAATTACACGCGGAGTCAGGACCAACATACATATTCATGCACACAAATATCT
Source organism: Pseudoips prasinana (assembly GCA_951640165.1). NCBI lineage: Eukaryota > Metazoa > Arthropoda > Insecta > Lepidoptera > Nolidae > Pseudoips > Pseudoips prasinana. The sequence goes on along the minus strand of OX621249.1, from coordinate 9,713,247 downwards.
GTCTTGGGTGGGAATCGGACCCATGACCTGCGGCGTGAAAGGCAAGCATTTACCAACCAATCGAACTTTGCTCCTTCCCCCGTCCTTCTTGTATATGCGTAATCTTTGGGGGCGGTGCTAATTGCATCCCGGTTTGAGTAAACTGACAATTAATGGAATTACCACTGCATATTAATTTCGTATGTTGATAATTAAAAAGTAGCGCCTGAGTTAATTAATTATTTATGTGGCGTCATCTGGTAAGTATTTTCTATCAACTATTAATATATTGATCAAATCGGTTCACATACAACGCAACACAACACAAGACATCGCGTAACATGCATTTTGAATTGATGACCTCTTTATTATTTAAGTCGGTTGAAATCGATGAATCCATTCGCCTTACTGTATTAAATGTTTCGTATTATTAAGATAATAGCTTTTCCCCGCGGTTTTCCCCGCGTTAAACTTTATAAATTATCATAGCTCCTCCCCCATAGGTGATAGTGTGATAATATGTAGCCTATATGTTGACCGGACCTCTTAGTAATATTCATGCAAAATTTGAAGTAAATCCGTGCAGTACTGTTTGAGTTTAACCCGGACATACATACAGACAAACAGACAAAAATTCTTAAAACTATATTTTTGGCTTCGATGTCGATAGTAGATCACGCCCCAAGAATCCTTTTTTTAAAATATTCAATGTACACTTTTGACTTTCCTAAAATTTTATTGTATGTAATATAGATTACAGAACAAATTAACTTGAAATCTTGTCTATTCATCAAATATTCTATCCACGTAATCGAACTAGAGAGAATGCAGTTTTCTTTGAAGGCTGCTGACGTCACATAACGTGCCGAGGACGTGGCCTGATGTAGTCAATAGGGGCCGAGGGTATTTTGATTAATGACGTCTTATTTATTTACGAGGACTTTGGGGATTAAATGTATGGAACGTATATACATAACATGGCATAGGGAAACATGACATAGCGTAACATGATGTAGCGTTTTGATAATTATTACTTACTTATTTACCAGAAGCATAGAGCGTAAAGATGGAGCAAGGATAGTAATGGAATTACATAACATGGCATAATTTACCATAGTATAATATGACAGCGGGTTGATTAATTATGCCTTTTTTATTTACCACGGTCATCTGATGTAAGATGGTAAAGATTTGGTTTTTAAGCTATTGTATAGCTTCTATCGCGGGCCTTGAGCGTGGGGACCGAATCCAGAAATTCCGTAACGAAAAAAACCTAACACCCCCACTCCGACCGCCATCTATCGATAAATACCAGAACTTTTAATGACTTTTTGAAATATCACGTTTGTCTCTATAGTTCAGCAACCCGCCTTTAGGTGGCATTGGTTGTATTGGAAAACTACCGTAATAAGCTGTTTGTGAGAAAGTATATAGGTGTATAGGTATTTATCATCTACGTTCAACAGTGAATATCTGTACTCGTATAATTTGTGTACAAAGTGTTTTAAATATGAATAAACAAAGTGCATTTATTAATGAAGAAAGTCACGAAAAAATAGTGAAAGAAAATGAGTTAGTACTCTATATACATTCATTTTATTATTATTATCACAAATGCAGTATTATGAAATAAATAAATAATTATAATTGCATAAGTTGATAAAAAATGCTATGCAATAGCTTTACCGCGGCAGTCTCCGAGTGCCACACGTCTTTTTGTTTTTGCTTATTTTGTAATAGATGGACTCAAAGACTACTTCATCATCAGCATCCTATCAGCGGAAAGACGTCCACAGCTGAACAAAGTCCTTCCCCCAAGATCTCCACAATTTTCGGTCTTGCGCTACCCGCTTCATAAAGACAACTGATAAATTAACTCATTTATACTCTCTATATGCGGAGGCTTGTTATTAGCAATATGTCAATCTATCTGTAATATTTAGTTGTGTATTAGTATGTAAGCCTTCTGTAAAAATAAATAAATAAATATTTACTTACAAAAGGTTAAACATAAATAGGGAAGGCAATTTAAGGAGTGCAATCTCTCAATGACATTGAACAAGTTATCGAAAATCAGTTTATCCTGTGATAGAATCTTTCGGGTCCCCTTACAAATGCATCAGAGTACACAGTTATGTAACGATATTAAGTCTAGGGGGAGGGGGGGGTTCAGTATTAGAGTATAAAAGCACAAAACAAAAAAGTAACATTCATAATATAGCATAACATGGCATTAGCATAAAATGACGAAGAATATACTCTCTTACAGTGAAACAGAGATTATTAGACGCAGACTACATACGTGAAATTTATTTTCGCTAAAATTTAGCGAAAATAAATTTCACGTACCTATATACGAAATATTGATATATGCGTGTTTGAGTCATTGAGATGGGGCTGAAAATGACGTAACATAATTGCGTACTCTGACCATCATACATTGTGTCCGTCTATTATATGTTTGTAAAGTACCCCGTGAAACATGGATTAATTTCCCAGGAGCCAGAGCTGCCTTTGAAAAAAATTATAAAAAAAGCGCAAAAAAAATTTACTGCACGACAAAGCTCAAGTATGTTCCGGGAACAACAAATTTTATCAGAAAAAAATAAGGAGGAGTTGGAAAAGAGTAGTTCTACTTGCCTTCAGAGCAAAGCAGCAATCAGAATGGTATAACGAGGCTAAAGCCTCATCGAGAGAATAACAAATAGAGAGGCCAGCCGAAAAAGCATCATAGTCTAAGGACAGAAGTTGTACAGGCACACCAGAAAATATCCTTCTAGTGAAATAAATTATCGTTACAAGTTAATTAATCTTGTAACGATACATCATCAGCCTGAAATAGTCCACTGCTGGGCATATACCTCCCCCAAAGGTTTCTATAACGTTGCCATTTGGAGGGGTTTGCGTTAGTTGCTTGGCATACAAGTTGGCGACCGCAGTAAGGTGGTAGCTAGCAGCAGCGCTGCTGCTCGACTACTTGCTGTATGCCTCAATCGCCTTCAACGACTCCAATACGATAATATGGTTGGCAAATGCTTGCTTTTCACGCCAGAGGTCGTGGGGGTCAATTTCCGACCAGGACAGATATTTGTGTGCATGAACATGTATGTTTGCCCTGAGTCTGGGTGTAATTTATCAATATAAGTATGTATTTACAAAAGAAAAGTAGTATATCAGTTATCTGGTTTCCATAGTACAAGCTCTGCTTAGTTTGGGATCAGACGGTCGTGTGTAAATAATGTCCCAGGATATTATTATTCATTCTGGGCCGGAAACGACACGGCTTCGGCTTTAAACGATAATTTATATACAATTAATAAATATAAAATTGCTTTCGTTTCAATTTAAAAGTATTTTCTAGAAATACAATAAAGTTAGAAAAAGATTGAATAAATGTTTGTTTAGTTTTACAGCAAGTACAAGTTAAGTTTTTAATTTGATCTCGACTCAGAAGTTAAAATTAAATGGTAATATAACTTATAATTGATAGTAGTACTATTACAAGTTTAAGTCAATACAGACAGTGTTTGCATTTATAATATTAGAGTATATTGAAAAGGTCAATGTAACTGTGTTATATGGTAGAAAGTAATCCGTTTATAACGAAGGGTGTTATAAGTTGGACGTCGATGTATGTCTGTGGCATCGTAGCTGTCAAAAGGATGAACCGATTTTCATGCAGTATTTATTTATTTGGCAATTTTAAATTCATAGGTATTTAAAATAGCCTACTAAAGATTCTAGTGCCCTTTTTTGGTGCACAAGTCCAAATGATTAATTTGAGACATATTCGATATTTTTCAAGTAAATGCAAATGGCCTGATATCGCGTGGCTGTGTGACCCAAATTCTACATACTGTTACATCCCCATTTCCGTTGTTTACTGCTAAGTTGTAATAATCGCCGATTGACGCAAATGCCAACCAGCAAATCAGCAGTAATCAGTGTATTATTCTCTGGTGAAATTGCTGCCCAGCTACGGAATGGTCATAGATCTGCCGGCTGGCTTTCAGCAAGGAATCTAGAAGTAGTATATTCCGGGTCGTCTCTCTGCCCTTCACTAGGTCTATCGCGCAAGTCTAAATAACAAAGTTATTATTAGTGTTTCCTATTTAAAAAAAAGTGTAGTGGGAAAAATAAAATAAAAGTAGTGCATATTCACTTATGTAGTTTTTTTTTAAACTACCGAGTCGCACAAACGAACAGTACGTACGTCTCAAACGCAGAACGATCGTTCCTTATTTTTCTGCCATATAAGCTGCAGACACAATTACCGCTCTTCACGCTTCACTCGACGCTGCGGAATCATACTAATATTATAAAGGCGAAAGTTCGTGAGTGTGTATGTTTGTTTCTTCTTCCTGGAGGGATTTTAATAATATCTTCCTAGCCGAATTTCAGCCACGGCGGCCAGTCTCAATAGCGATTAGCCATCTGCGCGGGACATATTATAGTGCACAAGTGTGTGCGCAAACACAGGAGCACTATCTATTCTATCACTCTCATGATCCGATGGGACGCCTAGCGACACGACTGGAAAGAGGTCAGGCACAGCACCGACGGCTTTACGTGCTCTCCGAGGCACGGGGGTATAATACCGCCAACTCCCAGACTCCGAGCTGATACTGAGAAATTTTTCTGTTTACACAAAACTCCCAAAATCACTTTTGGCCCGACCCGGGATTTGAACCCAGGACCTCGTTCTTTGCGGGTGAACACGCTACCGCTAGACCAACGAGGCAGTTAGATTTAAATAAAATGTGATATTGAGTTAGCTGACACCCTGGATTAACACAAAGGCTATAAATTTATAAAATTTAACGCGGGCAAAACCGCGAGGCACAGCTAGTAGTTAATAAATTATATAAACTGAATTAAAAAGCTTCCTCGTCGCAACTAGTTCTTAAAATGGAGGTTGCTGTTTGCATTTTTAATTTCGGTAAAAGTCCTTGTGCTATTTCCGCAAGTATTCATAAAACTTAATCTTTATATTATTCAGAATAATTACATGTTTGCAACACTGTCTTTAGTTTTAGTTTTACTTTATAATGGCTTTTTCTAATTGTAATGCAGTCACGCTATAATATCACGCTACCCAGTAACACGTATAATTTTAAATCCGTTTTACCAGCGTAAGTTAACGGGTAACTTGCCAATTTATCGTAAGTTACCAAATATACGGTTAATTAGCTCATTAGTTCTTCACCAATAAAGCCTCCTACGCACTATGCGATTAGCCGGAATGCGGTCAGCCGTGAACAATCAATATTGCTGACCAGCTACCGCATCACAGTGCGAATAAAAACAACTTTCTCGTACAAATATCTGAGCACGGCTGGCCGCATGGCGGCTAGCCGCATAGTGCGTTGGACGCTTATATGTATTTTTACCTATTGAGCGGAAGACAACATGTGATGCAGGTTCTGGCATGTTTGACAACACATACTGCCACTCACATCACCTATTAGTGGGTTGTCATTTCGCTTCTTAGTAAGTTATGTATTTTATTGCTAAATGTGAAACGGTTTAATCACAGGGGGCCTTCTTAAACCTACGTCTGAGTCGTAAGTCTCAGACCTTGTCAAATGTTCACTCCTATACCACGCGATGGACCCCGTTTCCTCACGGTGAATCCATAGAATGCTAAGAATTAGGTCTCATGTGGTAAACTTTAGTAAGCTGATAAAAACAGTGAAAATGTTAAGATCTTTTTAACCGCTTTGGAGATTATTATAACTTTATTTTAGCGCTTGTAACAAAGTTCTTGCTCGGTCTATCCGGAAGCACATTAATGCAGCGCCATCTCTCAAGCGATTCTCAAGCATCTATTACTGAACTCAGTCAAGTCCAGAAATAGATGTTTGAGAATCAGCAGAAGTTAATATTACTTTAGTACCTATTGCAATTAAAAACGTCGTTACACTTTTATTAAGATTGGTACTTAAAGTGAGACGAATTTTGGGTATTACTCATTTGTAATGGCAAATATAAACACATTTTTTTAAGCGAAATGCATAGAATGATGAAAGCTGTATACGGCATCTAATTAATAAAGCTGGCCAGTGAAGCTTCAATAACGAACAGCATTAAAAATATGCAATATCATTAAGCAAAAATAACCTATTGAGGTACGTTACACCAAAAAAACATTGTGTGGTTTTATGAAACCACGATGCAAGTGAAACACTGTCAAATATTTTCCCATTATTTTTGGTTATTCCCTCATTGGCCGGTTTATTTGATGTCATCAAGGGAACAATAACATTTGTAGCAAAACACAAATACTGTTGTGCACTGGCACTAATGAGTGAGAATGTTAATGCTACACGGTCAGTTGATGCGAGCCATAGGCGCCGCCATATTATAGAAAGACGAAAAAAATTATTTTAATTTGCTAAATTCCTCTCAAAGTAATTTTTGACACCGATTCAAATAATAGAACTGTACACTACGCTCAAGGCGGCAATGCTATGATTGCTTGATTCGACCTAACTTTCTCTTTATATGGATTTATGTAAGTTCTCCCTAAATTTAAAAGCCCACTCTCATATTTATTAACTAAATAATTAATGAAATAATTTACATTTGTAAATTTCGTTTCAAAACTATTTGGTTAGTATTTTGTTGTTACACAAAACTTTCAATTTAATAAAATAAACATGATAAAATAAACCTTTTATTAATGAAAGTTTACCATAAATTGTTTGGAATACTGTTAGACTTTTGTAACTTACGAGCGTCTTTAGAAAAGCTACATAATTTTACCAAACAGCCGCACCTTTGTATGAATTACCTACTAACTATTTTTTGTACCAGCTAACTACTATCATAAGTAAAAACATAAAGCACCTACTATTGCTAACTTTTTGAATAAATCCTCCTTAATAAAACTTATTTCTTTTTACTCAATGCTTTATAATAGTATATTTTGCCACACTATTAGTGCTGTGAAATGAGCCATGTTCTACGTCTACTTTCATTTGGAAGGTTCCGTACCCAACAATTCTTGGAACTCCTGACCTCTCCCTAATCGTATCAGCTAGTCTGTTTCATGCAATAATGAGACTGAGAAAAAGAGAAAGTCTTAGAACGAGAACAGGAATATTCATAGGATTCACTGCGTATTATTTTAAGATAAGCACAAGATATTTTATAATAATATGACACGTTTATTCCATGTACTTCATTCTTGAATGAAACTAATAAGTTCAAGTTACATTCACAGTATATCGTATCTAGTTTATATCTAAGTAATAAGAAGTTGAAATAGGTATCTAGCTATAATTCCCATTTAAGTTAGTGAAGTTCACAGGATAATTAACAATTTCTCGTTACGAATGGGTACCATCGAGAATTAACGGCTTTTGAATAATACTCAGATTGAACGGTGGAAATTATGCAAAATTAATTAGAAATAGGTACATAAAACGTATTTATCAATTTTTATACTTGAGTCTATTACGAAATTTAAAAGGTGCTATATTTAGTCCTGACTATTTTGTTTCGGATTTTATAAAGCGCGACACACGTATTATAGGAGTGACTTTGCGATTGTCTTTATTGATGAATAGTTGCTTAGCATGGTTGAGATCAATGGAATTCATTTAAATACAGAAAAAATGTACATATATTTTGTAATAATATTTTGTTTTGGCAAATATTTTAGCAGTTTTCAGTCATTGAAACATCACTACGAAATAATTTTTCTGTTAGTATTTCTATTATGGGGTCAGTTCGGAAACCATATTTTAATAAGGTATTTAGATTTGTAAGTTACCTACCTACCTATAGCATTCCATGGATTCACCGTGCCGAAACCGGGAGACGGGAAACGCGTGATAGAGGAGGGAACACTCGGCAGAGTCTGAGACTTGCTTGACTCAAACGTAGGTTTAAGGGCGCCCTCTGTGACGCACCAACGTTCACATGAAGTCAGTAATATCCATTTATTATATAATTATCATTTCAAAAGATTTTCAATTTTTTTTTTAATTTCATTTATTCATAAACAATATTTTACAATTGTGTTAGGATTCAACCTTTGTCATACAAGATCATGCAACAGGTATAAAATAATAAGAAATATAAATAAGAAAATTGGAAATATTTTAATAGTCAAGATAACATTTACACAATCAAATAATAATAAAATCAATATGTAGCATTACAAATGTCAACAGATATTATTATAATTAAAGGGAATAAATAATCACTACATTTAGTTACAACGTGGAAATAATTAGTTGTTATATGTTAATTTCACAATAGTCACAGTTTATCTATACAGTACAGACATTTGTGTTGTTCATAAAGTAAACACGATTCCTTGATCGTGTTTTATACAAGGATTTTAAGGGAAAGGAACACATTTGTAGAATTAAATAATTCAGAGGGTGAACAGGGAATAGAAAAAAATCCGTTTTAATTTAATTGTGACTTCATCATAAATATAGAATTAGTTTTTATGAAACAGCATCCTAAAGCGTACCCAGTGATTCGCCGATCTCATCAAAATTCTTCAAATGTTACGAGAAAAATTGCTCATTTTCTCGCGAGAATTACTTTGTGCTGGCAAGTAATAAGTTTCGACATTTTTTATTCAATTCCAAGAGCCCGAAATTGGTGTGTAAGGAAAATGTAAGACTCGCGTTTTACGCACTGAGAGTATATTTATTTATATGGAGCGTAGCAGGGCAAAGTTGTCATGTTTTTGTGTCAAATTTGTCGAAAATGGAGAAAAAAGTTGTGAATTTGGGACCAGACTGTGTGTATATCAGATGAAATAGTATTAGATATATATTATTAGTTGACATATTAAGTTCATTTAGGTCTAGAATTACCTAGTACCGGGATCAAGAAAACAATAACAAAATCGAGAAAATCAAGGTATTGTATTCTTAAATTTATTCTACAAAACTGATCTGATTTAAAGTTTACTGGTTATACTAAGATTATTTATTGTATTATGACGATCGGATTACAATCCTATCGTTATAATTTTTATTCAAATCCTGAGATTTGTTTATAATAATTCACACACGTACAAACACGTTAAAGAATGGATCTTAAGAAATTGTTTACATAAACGAACTCAAATACTGATTGCACGTGTGGCGCAGCGGCTAAGGCAGTCGCCTCGCCGCTTCATATCGCGGGTTCGAGTCCCGCGCCGGACAACTAATCGTGTGACCCCTAAATAGTTGTTCTGATTCTGGATGTAATTTGTGTCCGTCTATTATATGTTTGTAAACCCACGACACAGGGCATAGATTACCTAGTGCAGGCGTCATCTTTCAAAAAAAAGGAATCATTACCTCAACATTAGCCTCTTAAATAAACGTATATATGGCGTCATAGCCAGATGCTCTCACCAGTCCGTAAGTGATTGGCGAGGTCAAGCGACTAGGCTCGCGGTCAGTCCATAGATGGGTGACCGCCAAAGTGGTATAATTTGTGAGCGTCTCCGTGCTTCGGAGGGCACGTTAAGCCGTTGGTCCCGGTTGTAGCCATTAGGCAACAGTCGTTAAGCCATGTCAGAGGCCTACTGGGCGGCTTGAACAACTCTGACACCAGGGTAACCACTGCCCATACGATAAATAAATAAAAGCGGCCACTAGACAATGTCATCATCATCAACCTGATATCATCCACTGCTGGACATAGACCTGCCCCAAAGATTTCCGCAATGTTGCTATTGGGTTGGGGTGCCGTAGACACCGCGCTTGACATGCGAGTTGCAATCGCAATTAGTGGTAGTTAGCATACAGGTGACGTTGCTTCTCTACCTGCTTTATCGCCTTAGGCGCCTTTTACGACACCCACAGGTTGTAATGGGTACTGTTATTCTTTCTGGACCGGGAACCACACGGAAATTGCTGGAAGTAGCTGGATGCGGATAGCGCAAGACCGGCAATTGTGCAGATCTTTGGGGGAGGCCTTTGTCCATCAGTGGGCGTCTTTCGGCTGATATGATGATGAACACTGGACAATGTACGTAAATACTATCAATTTTAAAAGTCTTAACAAGACTTCGAAGCGTTTGGTTGACGCTTCCGGTGACCAGAGGGCTGGCTTTTTCTTTAACTATACAACGTGGTAATGCAGCCAGTCTTCTGGGCACGTTTTCTCATGGCCTCGATTCGGAGGAATGTTACGACGCCATCTGTAGTTAGTTTTAATTTATTTATGTATATACTTTTTCGTAGATTTAGTTTTTCTATCAATTAATTAAGTAAATGTTTCAATGTCAGATTAGTTCTTAACAAGTTGAATAGATATTATTATATTCTTTAATAAAACCAATGACATACATAACTCAATACCCACATTATGTGATATAAAATAAAATGTGATCGCATATATCATTACAAAAATAAACTTTGCGGCGTCTGTTTATATGAATTTATATTTCCTGATCATAAAGTTGAATGTTTATTACTGAACGAAATAAAACTAAATATTTATTTTATTGCTAGTTTCATCGGTATGTGATTAGAAACATTGAAATATCGCGATCATTTAACCCGAAGTGTTTGCATTTTGATGACATAAGTTCTATTTTTATAACTGTTTGGGTAATATTGACGCGATGTTACGACCGCAAGGCAATATTTCCGCAACACATTATGATGATAATATGCAACATTTTACCAATATTATTAAAGTTTTGTCAAATCCGTCACAAATTAGGCTCAATCGCATGCGCAGAACAACTATTTGTATGACCCATTAATAGTTTATCTGGGTCTGGTTGTGCCCATCAACTGTTTTTCAAAGTTATTTTTGATATTCAAAGTTCTTTATTTCCATTGATTGCAATGTTCATAACCCAGTGTACTTTTCAATCCTAGGCCAAGTACGTTTGTTGCTTGTTATACGTATGCTCGTCAATTGTATGTTTGTTAATACACTCTCACTAGGTAAAAGTACTGTCGCAGGGTACTAAGCTCCAAGAAAAGATATTGGGAATCGTGAAATGGGAAGTATTCTGATTACGTATACTATTCAGTTTGACTGATAAGCAGTGCAATTATAACACGTGTAGAAGATATCAATTTATCCGTTTCCGTCCTGATTTCTTGTAACCTTAAGTATATAAACTTTTAATTTAACTACTTTGGTTAATATATTTTATTTTCAATAATCTTATATTAGTTTTACAATAATGCATGCCGTACCCAGATAAACCCTTTGAGGTTTTCAAACCTCAAAGGGTTTATCTGGGTACCGGCGAGCCGTACCCGTAAACCGTATTACAAAGTTAATACATAGGAAAGTATAATTATATGATACATAATAAGTACATACAAGATTAAGTTATTACAATATAGAATACACAATACAACAAATTAACTAAAACCGTTTTCTAAGAAGAACTTTTAAGATTTGTGCTTAAAGCTTTTGGAACCATTTTTGTACAATGCTTATAGATATAATAAGCATATTTATATATAATAAGCATATTTATATAAATCACTATGTCTTCATTATTCCAAAAGTCCATGTCTCCATGTTGCCTAGTGAGGATCTCATATAATCAGGTCGGCAGTCATTTCAAACTTCGAATTAAACGCAAATAAAAAGCCTTCACTGCTTACGCCACAAAATTTTAACTACATTGGTTTATATAATACGCTTATTTATATAAATCACCATGTCTACATTATTCCCAACGTCCGTGTCTCCATGTTGCCTAGCGAGGATCTCATATAATCAGTTCGGCAGTCATTTCAAACTTCGAACTAAACGCAAATAAAAAGCTACAGCTGCTTACGCCCCAGAATTTGACACAGGGAACGGAACATTAAGGGACCAAGTTTTATATCATAAGTAAAGGGAATATCTAAATAAAAAAGCAGGCAAAATCTTCGCCAGTCTATTCCCGTGATGGACAAACTATTCAAATACCAACAAGTTTGTACCGAACCCTAGGTCCGACTCGCACTTGGCAGGTTTTTCAATTCGCTCCATTACTTTGGCAGGTACTGTGTAACTTAATAAATAAATAATGTTCTGGGACTTTATTTACACACGGCCATCTGATTCCAAAATATGCAGAGCTTGTACTATGGAAACCAGATTACTGATACATAATTACTAACTGTCTTTTGTAAATCCATACTTCTATAGATAATTACACCCAGCCTCAGGACAAACAGACATGTTCATGCACACAAATATCTGTCATCAGCGGGAATCAAACGCACGACCTGCGGCGTGAATGTCAAACATTTACCAACCAGCCCGTCTTTCTAAATAAGTATGAATTCCAATCTTGTTGTTAAAATCAAATTGTAACTATGTGGTTAATAGTTAAAGTTAACCGCTTTAGATATTAACATCATTCATAAACTGTTTCAAGTTCCAGGGTCTTTAGCCAAGCCTAGTCTGTCGTGGGTTGTGTTAAAAAATTTTGGACATCCACGTTTTTCCAATGACATTATGTAAATACCCAAGAAAAGACTAAAAATCTATTTTTAATTTGTTACTTCTTAAAACTGTTCTCTTAATATTTTACTGCTCTCCAAATGTTTGTTCGGTAAACGGTACTTGATTTCGGCCTCCGAAAATTTGAGGATAAAGAAAGAAAACTACGCATTTTTTCCTATTCTCTTTTGCAGAGTAAGTAATTCTTGATCAAAACACATTTGCAGTACGTGGTCTGAAAGGTAGTGAGTTGATTTTGGAAGCAGAAAATCGTACGTCCTTTTGGTATATAGTGTCCTTCTCGACAATATTTTAACAGGGGCTTACTGGAGTCGTGATGAGGGTTGAACGTAGATTTTGTTGTTTTTAAACCCCTGACACTAACTGAGGAGTTTGTATGTATATTGTTTTGAATCAGATTTCTGTATGTATGTCTATATGTTTAAATATAAAAATCTATGATGATAATGTAATCATTATCACTATATAATCGATTACGATATCGATCGCTTTGTTCTATGTGTTTTTTTTTTTACATTACTGCTGTGTTTTGTTATCACAAAGCTTCATGGTTTGATAACTTAGTTAGGGAAAAATGATAATGTTATTGTGAAAATATGTGGTGAATTTTTCATATTTCTTTAATAAAATTGAACATATTGTTTGTTTTTGAAACAAGTTTTGTGTGCGGTTTGGTTAACACGGGTAATAGTCACTTAACATAAACTGTTTCACGTAGCTTCAAGATGCTATCCATTACCAATACTTATTTTAATTTAGTATATTCTTTTGTCTTGATGTTTTAAAGACCCCAAAGAACAAATCAAAACAAAATGGCTCTGCTTCGTTCCTTTTGCTGCCTGTCTAATGGTCTTTCTCTACCTTCATATATATCATGGCTCATAAATAAATGTTGAAAAAGAATATGAATCATAAGTAAAATTAAGGTTTGCGTTTCAAAACTACACAATTTTTTTTCAGTTTTTTATTTTCAAAATAAACTAAGGACCGTGAAATTTAGAATTTACGTTATTTTTTTTAGAAATTACGATTATTTTTATTATAGGGTCCGAACGGGAATAATCAAGCTTTGAATCCGCTTCTACCAATCCATGTAAGCAATGGAATCGTAAATTTAATTGGCAAGTGTGATACACACTTGCCAATTAAATTTACGATTCATTCATACGGTTCATAGGTTAATGCAGAGCACTCGAGTATCTGGTTCGAGACCCATCGCATGATTAAATTTAATAATTTCCAATTTTGAAATTAGATTTACGCTTTGCATTGCGAATAATGCTATAAAACCAAAAAAAATATTATCTATACATATAATAAAACCGTAGGAAAGTCAAAACTGTACATTGAATATTTTTGAAAAAGGATACTTCAGGCGTGATCTACAATCGATCTTGAAGCCAAAAATATAGTTTTCAGAATTTTTGTCTGTGTGTCTGTTTGTCTGTATGTATGCCCGGCCTAAACTCTAAAAGTACTGCATGGATTTACTTCCAATTTTGCATGAATATTACTAAGAGGTCGGGTCAACATATATCACGCTATCACCTACGGGGGAGGAGCTGTGTTAATTTATAAAATTTAACGCGGGTATAACCGTGGGGCACAGCTAGTTCAGAAAAAGTAATATTGCAAGGCTTCAGTACTGTAGTATGCGTAATAAGGGGCCTTTAATACATTGCCAATTCTTTCTTTATCTTTCTCTGGAGGTCGAATAGCGGCGGAATAGCGGCGAATAGCGTCTGTAGATTCTATCTACCCTACAAGTGACCCCTGTGTAGTGCTCGATAACCACATTTAAATTAGGTAGAAAATTAGCCTAGACGGTCACCATAGCCTAGTTGGTGCTCCTGCCTACGAAGCTGGTGGTCCTGGGTTCGAATCCCGGTAAGTGCAAATATTTGTGTGATGAGCACGAATATTTGTTTCTGAGTCATGGATGTTTTCTATGTATATATCTATCATGGGTACCAGGCGACGATATACATACTTATATATGTATATCGTCGCCTGGTACCCATAGTACAAGCTTTGCATAGTTTAGGGCTAGGATGATCTGTGTGACATTGTCCCTAGATATTATAGCCGCTTGAGTGGGGAACCTCTACCTTGTTCAATACATAATAGTAATTGCATTGTTATGTTAACATCGTCGTCCTGAATGCGAGAACCAGAACTCATCGGTGAATGTGGAGAGAAGGTTTAGCACCTTGTGAGTGATGTAATAAGGTTTTTTTTTTTTTTATTTATTCAATATATTTTTTTATTGCACATTACATTTAAAATGCCGAACCACAGAAACCTCTAAGGGTTTATGTGGGTAGCGGCGAATCGTTCACACATTTACATTTATTTAATACTTTATTATAATAAATTATTATTATAATATTATATTTTTACAATGCATTATTGTTAGTGCTTAAATTCTAATATATGTGTTGAAAGTATTCTAGGCTTGACTGTAAGATTGTTTGCTGACTTGGATATTTCGTAGTCGGATAGTGACGGTAGCGTGTTCAACCTAAGATAATGAGGCCCTGGGTTAAAATCCCAACTCGGGAAAAAAAAAGTGATTTTGAGATGGATGATGAAAAATTGTCAGCCTGGAATCTGGAAGTTGGTGGTATTCCATCTCCGTGCCTCGGAGAGCACGTAAAGCTATGCGTGCTGTACCTGAACTCTTTCTTCAAATCAAATCAAAACTTCTCTTTCCGTTCGTGTCGGTTAGCTGTCCCTTCGGAGTATGAGGGCATAGAAAGTGCGCCTGTGTTTGAGCACACACTTGTGCACTATACAATGTCCCGCGTAATTTGGCTAGTTTCTACTGAGGCTAGCCACCATGGGCGAAATTTGATCACAATGGCTCTAATTACGTTACATATAAATAATTATTTGTCGCATTCCTGCTATTATAATAATACCGCCGCATTGTACATTATGTTCTTTATATCCAATGTATTTTATTAGAGAACACGTAAAGCTGTCGGTCCTGTACCTGACGTCTTATGGAATAGAAAGTGCCCCTGCGTCTGCTCACAGACTTGTGCACTATAATATGTACCGCGCAGGTGGCGAGTCTCCTTTGAGAGTAGCTGCTGTGGGCTAAATTCGGCTAGGAGGACATGTTTGTTTCATTTGTTTTTTTATTTTTTTCCGTTTGAGTGTGTACAATAAAGAGTATCTGTCTATCTTATTATATTTAAAAAAAGCTAGAAAAATTTAGGTACGTATCTATTTACCATGTCTTTAGTTCCAATCCCCTTAAAGTATTATACTTACAACAAAATAGGTTTACCCAAACGTAAAAGGGTCGGATCTATTTTTTCAATATCATACCTTTACCCACAGATTGTATACATAATTTATATCAAAACTTAGTCGAATCTGTGTAACTATATTTTGAAAATCCCCTTTGTACTTTAACCGAATAGGGTTGTCATAAAATTTTGATTAAAGAGACGGATGTTACAGTAAAATTTTATGGTCTGCCGCGTAATATCGAGCCACAAAACTCGGCCATGTTTCGTCGAACGACACACCAAGTGGTTGCAATTTTATTAAAGCCTGTCTAACCTACACAAATTCTGTCTCTATTCTATATTCTGGCCAAAGATTTAATATTCTGTAACAAGTACCCCGACACGTCAAATGTCTCATACATTTGATGTCGCGGTGACGAAATATATAAGTATCTTTATCAGTTAAATTATAATATTTAGACAATTGTTAATTATAGTGATTATCGTTGCATTATATCGAGACAAATTTGTAACTACTAATATTTATATCATTAATTTTTTTTAAATTATATAATCAAATTAACATAATTGAGATAAAGGACATTTATTCCTAATTTAATAATTAAACTCGCAATTCCTGCAAAAGGCCACTAAGAGCCAAATTTGTACCTAATGTCTGAATGCCATAGCACAGGCTGCCTCGTTTGGGATCAGATCGCAGTGTGTTAACTGTTCCAAGCTATTTATGAAAAAAAAAGTAAAACGTAGCCAAGATTTAGACTCTTCTTTAACAATTCCAGTTTGTGATAATTAACTTTAAGTATTTTTAGCTTTACATAGATATATATTTTCAGTATCTTTTTTAGTGTAATCCACAATAAATGACTACCTAAAAACCAGAAAAAAATAAAGTCCTGGGTTCAAGAGTGTCAAAGCATTTTTTTTTGGTAGTAAAACACCTAGTAGCCCAGAATCTGGAAGTAGGTGGTATTCGACGCTCATGCCTTAGACAGCACGTTAAATTGCGGGAATTTAAACTGTAAGTCGTGTCAAAGTGCCGTCCCATCGGATTATGAGACTGATGGAATAGAGAGAGCATTTATTCTAAAACAGACACACACTCTTACACTATAATAATGTTCAGCGTAGTTGGCCAGTCTCCTTTGAGATGGACTGACGGAGCTGAAATTTAGCCAGAAGCACTATTATTATAATCCCAATGACGTTGTCATTAACTTGTAACCTGCCGTTTACAGTTTATCTGTAACACTCAAAATCGCCATGTGGTCAGGCACATGGCGTTTTTGAGTGGTACAGATAAACCGTAAACGACAGGTTACAAGTTATTGACTAATAATGGTTTGGGCAAGCTTTAGAAACTCATTATAATAATAATAATATCTAGGGACAATGTCACACAGATCAACCTAGCCCCAAACTAAGCAAAGCTTGTACTATGGGTACCAGGCGACGATATATATACTTATATAGATAGATAAATACTTATATACATAGAAAACATCCATGACTCAGAAACAAATATTCGTGCTCATTACACAGATATTTACACTTACCGGAATTCGAACCCAGCACCACCAGCTTCGTAGGCAGGAGCACTACCAACTAGGCTACGGTGACCTTCATTATAGTTAAGAAGTATATTGTAGCCGACGGCCACTGGGGCAGAAAGGTTTTCAGGTAGCGACTACGAACCGGAAAACACAGCGTGGGCAGACCCCCTATACGATGGACCTATGCTCTTGTGAAGGTCGCTGGAAGCCGCTGGATACAGATAGCGCTAGAGCACCAATTGTGGAGATCTTTGGGGGAGGCTTTTGTCCAACAGTGGGCGTCTTTTGGCTGTTATGATGATGATTGTGGAAGCTAAGCGATAACAAAATTTGATAAATAATTGCTCTTGATGTACAAATTCGTATCCGTGTTGATGATACGTCACGCGTCGTACGAATTCGCAATAGAAAAGCCTTCATGGGGCAAGTTTCATAACCGGTAGGTTAATTTAATAAACGTAATTAGTCACCAGAATAAAAGTGTCGCAAGCGTCATAGGCCATGGTAACTGTTTACCATTACGTGAGCCGTATACTTGTTTGCTAACTGGATCAAATAAATAGTATCTGCGACAGCCGGGTGGTTTTTTTAGTAAGGCATTTCAATGCAGGTTTACTCTATATCTTTAGTACTTTTCGAAGTGGTTTAAGGCTTATATATAGACAACTAACTAGTATTTACGGTATATCCTATTGATGAGTTATTATTTAAAACTAATGAAATTTTTCCTTCCATTGCGCTGCACTGGACACCTTTGGTTCATATTTCAGGCAGATCAGTTTATAAGAAGAGGCGTGAAGAGGCAAAAAACAAAAGACACTCTTAAGGAACTATAATACTTTTGAATTCTAGCTTTTTTCATGTTACCCTATCTATAAATCATCATCAAAAAATATCATGTAAAAAAAGTACTTTTCTCAGGAAAAGTACTTAATTTTTTCATACCCATAATTATTTAGTTGAGTAGTTAAGTCATAAGTAAGTAACATACATATAAACTAATATTCTAATTTTCACACACGGCCATCTGATCCCAAACTAAGCAGAGCTTGCACTATGGAAACCAGATAGCTGATATACTTCAAATACTACTTTTTTTTGTAAATACATACTTATGTAGATAATTTACATATATATAACATAAATCTTATTGTATTTTTTTCATACAATCCGTGTACCTAAATATCTATATGTACAGACGCCAGCACATCAAGCTACCTCAATCTGTCAAATTTCCCCAATTGAAAGTGAACCTTATGTGATAAAGTTGAAAATCTATAAAAGATATTTGACAGATTGGGGTAGCTGGATGTGCTAGCGTCTGTACCTAGAAATAATTATAAATTAATTATATATTACTACAAACATGTTCCGACTATTTACAAGTGCTTTTTTAAAGTCTACGTGAATAAAAACCTTTTTTATTTTATTTTATATATACGCATATACAATAATTAAAAAGATGGAAGTAGACATTATGTTTTAAACCACTAAGAATATAAAATCTAAAATCCAGCCGAATAAAACTATTATTACTCGTATATGTATCGTAAAGACCCAACTCCACTTTCTTTGTCATTATTTTTTTCGTTCTTAAGTATTTTTATTGTGTTTTGAATATTTCTGAATTTGGAATACCGAACAATACCTCACGTATTCTTAAAAGTGTTCTGCAATGGACCTTTTTTCTTATTCCAAAGTACTTACATTAAAAATTGTAAATAAAGTAGATATAATATATTCCATTTTAACTATCTCTTCTAAAATAAATACACTGATGGATATTACAAATCTATAATAACCACAATCTCACAAGTTTTAGCTACAAGGCTAAGGCAGTCACTTCGCCGCTTCGTGTCCCGGGTTTGATTCCCGCGATGACAACTATTTGTGTCACCCATAAATAGATGTTCTGAGTCTGGATGTAATTTGTGTCCGTCTATTATTATGTTTGTAAAGTACCCCGCGACACAGGATTAGATTCTCTAGTGCGGGCGTGGTCTTTTATAAAAAGAAAGAAAAAATAAATAAAATAATTCTATTGGTGTTGACTCATAGGTTCACCTACTAACGAACGCCGTAGGGTTCATGCAACAAAGATGGTTAGACCAAGTTTTGTAGTAGGCTTAAGTGTCCTAATGAAAACTGCCACTGATGGCTTTACAGACTTTCAGCGACACAGAGGCTAGTCCTCTGATCAACCGGATCCCGAGGCAAATTCATAATTTTATCACAAAGATTGTTTCGTGCGGTAAATTATATCGCGATCTCCTGGTCGCAAAGGTACGTTAGAAAAAATCGAATAAGAAGTTGTCAATCCTTCAATGAGTAAAATAAAAAAGAATTATAAAAAAAAACTATTTAATAAGATGCTGAGACGATAATATACCATCAACATTTTTTTAAATTATTCGATAAGAAATATTTGAATAATATATTTTATTATTAATTTTTGTTTCATATATCATCAGAGTTACGTTAACATAATCAAATATAATATGCATATCTCAAATATATTAGATATAATTATAGTATACGAAATATACGGTGAACATTTTTATCCAGTCTAATAAAACGAATATTGTTAATAAAATTATATGAATAATGTTTATCTACTAACAGTTATGCTACATAGTTCACATATTTAATTAATTAAATGCACCGTCATCAATTTAGCATACGATACAAAATAATATGACCTTTTTAAACACACAAAGTAAGTTTCATAAATCCGCCTCCGAGCAAAAGTAAATAATTAATCCAATTTAAAACTAGGTACCAACCTGTAATACTCAGCAACTTTAGGAAGCCACACAAATAAAATTATAGTCACCTAGGAACACAACACTAAGAGTTTAAAATATTAAGATCTAATTTTTTAAGCACTAGCACAATAAATTATTTAGTACACAGAATTTGGTAAATTTATTCGAACGGGAAATTCGTAACGGTCGGGCGTAGCGTCCGTAGCACAGTCTACGCGGTACTGGTGCTACGAGACTATGAATACCTACACACGTTGTGCGCAAGCTTAGGTCGGCCACAGACTGTGCGATTTGCGAGTTAAAGGCGCTCTAACGTTGTTTTGGAGTAGTATTTGTTTATAAAACATTTCTAGAAAATAAAATGCTGAAAGTATTGCATTCGTAATTAATCTAAATAATGAATGTTGAAAAATTTAATAATTGATTGAAATGTAAGTTGGTATTTCATTCGTGCATGATGGATTAATATTTTCCCAAAGGGATATAATAATCCATTACTGCTCAGGCTATGAGTTCGTGGAACCTACCCTTAAGTACAAGACGGGTATGGTCCTTAGCCATTTAAAATAATGGTTCGCAAATAATACTTCATCTAATATTGAATTTTAATATAATGAAATTATATTATATGTACTTTGTGCTAAAATTAAGTCTTTTCCATAATACGGACCTTGACACATGGTCTGAAACAATTTATTAGTAGATTTAGATGTTTCATAGGACTCACTTTCAAAATCTGATAATTAAATAAAAAATATATAAAAAAATCTGAAAGCTAAACATTAGGTTTAAAATAAGATTGAAGGAATGTCCGAAAGATTGTAATGGGAACAGTAAGAAAAGAATGTCTAAGGTTAAAACTATTCAGTATTGTAAATTTAGACATTTGTTTCATTTCAACAATACTTTACGTCATTTATGAGTAGATTAATTAGTTGTCAGTATAAATAACCACTAGGTGATGAGGAGGGGGAGGCCTTTGTCCAGCAATGGACGTCTTTCGGCTGATATGATGATGATGATGATAAATAACCGCTTTTTGCCCATCTGATTATTTTTTAATCTAATTGTAATTGTATTATTTGTTTGTATGGCTCATAAAAAGCTGTTTTAAGTCTGGATGTACTTTGTGTGTGTCAATTATATATATATATTTATATTTGCACATGGATTAAAATTCCAAAGTGCGGGCGTTGCCTTTAAAAAAATAATAACTGATAAATCATAAATGTTGTGATCTACCAGGAATCCAGGAACTTATATATTTTGCTAATTCATGAAAGATGCTTTACCTACTAAGTTAACAATAATAGCGCTTACGTACTACGTAAGACAGTAAGAAAAGAAATTCATAGATGTTGTTTTTCAGAGTGATTCATTTGCAGCTCTACGACAAGGCAAGAAGAATTGACGCAGATGCTTAATATGCTTCGATTCTAGTCCATCGTTAAAATTTATATTCCCTGCTCTTTCATGTTGATAGAAAGATAATTTAAAGGAATAAGATTTGAATATTTTTTTATATAAAATCGCCATTATTTCAAATGTAAGCTATATTAGACGGGTTTCGTAAAAAGAGAATAGTAATAATTCCTATCATTCATCAACATCATCATCATATCAGCCGAAAGACGTCCACTGCTGGACAAAAGCCTCCTCCAAAGATCTCCACAATTACCGGTCTTGCACTATTCGCATCCAGCCGTTTCCAGCGACCCGCACAAGATCATCGGTCCATCTTGTAGGGCGCTTGCATACGCAGCGTCTTTTCTTTAATATAAACAGAAAATACAGGATGGCAAAAATCTTACTATTTATTTATAAATATCAACCAAGTATATTGAAACCTGATGGTAAGTAATTACCGCCGCCCCTGGAGACTTGTAACACCAGACTGAGGGGCTAAAAGTGCGTTATCGGGCTTCAAAAAAAGAATAGGCTCTTTTTGGAAGGTTGCAATATTATACCGGATCGAAAATATCTTCGCAGTTAATTGATTCCACTGAATATTAGTACTCGGTAAAACGTGAAGTTTGTTTGTTTTACGAATAAAAGTGATTTAATTTTTTTGTGATTACAATAATCATTAAATCAGTGCACTTTATAAATAACTAGCTGTGCCCCGCGGTTTTACCCGCGTTAAACTTTATAAATTATCACAGCCCCTCCCCCGTAGGTGATAGCTTGATAATATGTAGCCTATATGTTGACCCGACCTCTAAGTAATCTTCATGCAAAATTTGAAGTAAATCCATGCAGTACTTTTTGAGTTTAGCCCGGACATGCATACAGACAAACAGACAAACATTCTAAAAACTATATTGTTGGGTTCGATATCGATTGTAGATCACGCCCCAAGTATCCTATCAAATAATATTCAATGTACAGTTTTGACTTTCCTACGATTTTATTATATGTATAGATACAATCCTCCGAAATAGAATCCTGTCTAAACTCTATGTATTATTAGGCGTGTGGTTTCCGACCTAGAAAGAATAACAAGGCCACCCTATATCATCCCGTTACACCCGATACACCAGGAAGTCGGGCAGCAGGTGGCGCACCTCTGTACTAGCTACCACCTAACTGCAGTCGCCAACTTGCATGCCAAGCGCGGTGACTATGGCAAACCTCATTGACGGTTACCCATCTACGGACTGACCGCGTGCCTAGGTGCTTTCCAACGCTGATCACTTACAGACAGGTAAGTGAAACTGGCTATGATCGCCACAACGCTAAACTGATATTACAACAACAAAAGTAAAAATTATATTCAATCGGTAGTTCCGAATGAATACAAATTTTTACTTTCACTATACAGCGGGTCAGTTGGCGTGTTCGGAATATGCTTGCCTTTGACGCCGCAGGTTGTGGGTTCGATTCCCATTCAGGACAGATATTTGTGTGCATGAACATGTCTGTTAGTCCTGAGTCTGGGTGTAATTATCTATATAAGTATGTATTTACAAAAGAAAAGTAATATATGTAATATATCAGTTATCTGCTTTCTATAGTGCAAAGTCTGCTTAGTTTGGGATAATAATGTCAACAAGGTCACAGGATATTATTGTTGTTATTATAATTTTACGTCTATAAAATAAAAATAAAATAAAATAAATGAAATAAATAAAATAAATAAAATAAATAAAATAAATAAAATAAATAAAATAAATAAAATAAATAAAATAAATAAAATAAATAAAATAAATAAATAAAATAAAATATGTTTATTTCGGGTAACTAATTGCGACCCATAGGCAGAATTGATATACATTGATATGATTGATATACATAGACAAAAGATTGAAATTGACGCTATATCCCACACTTTATGACTTGCCTCTGAGAGCAGTGCTGGATATAGGGTCAATCCAATCGATCCGCGATCATCATCAGGACAGTGTTAGAGCTGGCCTGGACTCTACGCACCTTTTACGCATCGTAGCGTGAAAACAATCAGTGCGCGCATCCGCAAACATGCCCGAGGCGCTGCAGAAGGGGGGCAGCCTCAACACTCCCCTAAAAGCGATATTGTACTGAACGCGGAGGGCACTGTAGACCCTTTGCGAATAAGTAGCCCATAGGGAACAGGTGTACAACGAGGTACAGTATGCTCTGAAAAGCGTTATTTTTACTGCGACCGAACATCGTGCAAACCTGCGACCCAACATGTTCGCCCTTTACGACAGCGCCCTCCGTTCCCGTTCTATGTCAGCATGATCTTCGAGACCAACCGTCACTATATGCCCTAAATATTTGAAATTATCAACCCTTTCAAGTTGAATACCATTCAGTTTTATAGGTGGTAGATATAGTGGACATCTAGCACCGGCGTTCTCAAAGACCATGTACTGGCTCTTGCTGACATTATATTGCAAACCCAAGGTCACAGGCGTATTTTTCACAAATCCGTATGAGCTTTCTCAAACCACAAATAGACGCACTTAGGAGCACAGTGTCATCCGCATAGGAAATGTTGTTGACACAGACATCGTCAATATGACAGCCGACACTGCGCTCACTGAGCTCGATGATCAGTTCGTTCATGTAGAGATTGAACAATGTGGGAGATGTCAGTCCCCCCTGCCTCACGCCACATTTTTGCCGATACGGATCCGACATTGCTCCCGCCCATCTGACGCTATTGACCTGGTGCGAATACCAGTACTTGAAAATTTTTACGAGTTTACGTGGTACCTTACTGTCTTCCAGTTTTTTCCATAAGATGTCATATGAGACAGAGTCGAAAGCCTTAGACCAGTCGAGAAAACACGCATAAACTGGAGTCTTGCGATTCGTGTAGTATCTGACAGTATGCTTAAGACACAATATTGCACTGTCTTTTGAGAGTTGTGGCCGAAAACCAAACTGATTATCGTGCAGCTTTGTATATTTTTGTAATTGTGAATTAAGCAAACCGTCAAACACTTTAGACATGACCGTGGCTAATGAAATAGGCCTATAGTTATTTTTGTCAGCTAAATCTCCAGTTTTGTTTTTAACTATAGGCACTACTATTGTTTTCATTAGGTCCATAGGCAGATAAGAGTGACTCACGCACAGCGAGTAGAACATTGCTAGTACTCTAGATGTATGAGGGCCACCGTGCTGGAGGTGTTCGATGCTCAGGCCGTCATGGCCTGGGGATTTTCCCCTTTTCATATCCTTGAGAACTTTAGCCACATCTTTAGCATTAAATATTATGCTCACCCCTTCGCATGATGGTGTCATAGCATCCACGCCTACCGTCGATTTTAAAACCGGCTGTACAAAAAAATGGTCCTTAAAAATATTTGCTATGTCCTTGTGGTCATTCACCCCATCGATGCTCACAGGCAAGCCAGGGCGCACGCTTAACTGGTTAGTGTGTTTCCAAAAATCTCGGAAGTCTTCTTCGGAATGGTTTTTTGGAAAGGGTATCCATTTTTATTTGGTCCTGATTATTTTGGCACCATTTCATACGTGATTTAAATACCCTTCTGGTTTACCACATATCATCATAAATGAAACTAGACTTTGCTTTACCACACGCAACCCATTCAAGGAACTTTACCCTGGCCTGTCTGTGCGCATCGGCGACGTGCCTGTTCCACCCCGTTATGAGTGATCCCCTCCTCTCGGCCCCCGTGCTTCCTCGACTCGCCGAGGATGCGCTACGAAGGGCGGTCACAATATCCGAATATAGTTTGTCGAGCACACGCCTGTGACCAGGCTGGTTACAGAAACCTTTTGCACAAGTTATACACTCTACAGGAAAGTCAATATTTCTCCAGCGTTTATGACACTCGGTTGTAAACTTTGTAATCTGATCCTTGTTTCTTTCCCCCCTTACTACACCATTATCTATCTATCTATCTATGATCGTATTCATATTTATTTATTCACTAAATGCGTACCTAATAAATGGTCGTACGTTTGATGTGAACGGTAAAGCAAAATTACTTTATGAACATAATCGAATATAATTTATCAAACGATTAACATTATGTGTAGACATAAAATCATTCGATTGATTGCCTAACCATCGGCTGCCGTGTAACAATGAAATGTATTTAAATATATATTACGTGTGAATAGCGATTAGCGACGTGGTTCTAACCGCGTGGTTATAATTATTATATTATTAGTTCGGACATAATATTGTTGGGTCGATTCTATTGTGAGTTGCCGTACTGAAAAATAATTCAAAACTAAGTAAACTTTGTATTATGTTTGTGTCATAACATGTGTTTTGAGATTATTATTTTCCTATATAGTTAATAACTAGAACTTATAACTTATTGCCTGGGTTTCATTACATAACACCTCCATCATACATAAAGTAAGATGCTTGGCTAACTATCTACGTTTTTTTGTTTAGCTTTCTGGCTATAGATAATGAAAAATAGACCCATAAGCACACAAAACGCGTTTTGTGTGCTTATGGGTCTATACAAACATACATAGACTCACCTTGTTTCCCATAGGGGTAGGCAGAGACAAACGGATTTCCATTTGTCACGATCTTTTGCCTCGTTTACTGTCTTTATATTCTTCATACGTGCTCGCCGGTTAAGGGTACTTCTGACATGGCCTTTCTTGAGAATGTCTCCGAATTAGTCAGAGAATGTTCTACTAGGTCTTCCCCTTCCGGAAAGACCTAGTAGAACACCTCCTTATGAGTGTATATAAATATATAATAGCTGCTCCCGGCCTAATAAAATGTTTACAACTATTTGTGTGACTCATAAATAGTTGTTCTGAGTCTACGTGTACTTTGTTTCCGTAAATTTTATGAGTGTAAACTACCCCATGACACTGGGTTTCATTTCTCTAGTACGGGCATTGACTTTTTAACTACAAAAAATTATAACAATGAAATTACTAAAGAGGTACTCCTCAGTGGGACACCCTTTTTATGCTCTAAAGAACACGTATTCGAGACTTTACGGCTGAAGGCAACGTGGCGATGGCTGATAATCACAACCCGATGAGATGAGGTTGTGAATGTCCCCGTGAAGTGCGAAGAAGTCATCCCGAGGGAGTACCTGCTAAAGGACGGGCAGCAGCGTCTTTCTGTAAACTATGGCTAATATTGCGATCGCCAACCAGTCCTCCGTTTTAGGAGGAGGATGTGAACGTGTGTGTGGCGCAGCGTTTAAAACAGTCGTCTCGCCGCTTCGTGTCGCGCGTCCGAGTCCCGCGCCGGACCACTAGTTGTGTGACCCATAAATAATTGTTCTGAGTCTGGATATAATTTTTGTCCGTTTATTATATGTTTGTAAAGTACCCCGCGACACAGGGATTAGATTCCCTAGTGCGGGCGCTGTCTTAAAAAAATCGTCTGTTTTCATTTTTCAGGCTTTTGTCAGCGCCATCATAGAGGCCATTCGGCTGGCATGAACTAATTACGTTTAAATAAGTTTGTGGTAAATTTGTTGGCATTAAAGTAGGACAAAAGGCAAACTATCAGATTACTTTGTGTGTTTATAACTTTCGTCAAATCTTTGCTGAAATGAATTACTAGGACAACCATTCCAGACAGCGCGAGGACGGTCATTAATGTGAAGGTCAGTGCCGTATCCTTTATTGGCCCCATAATCGACGAGGGTCTGGTATCGCTAGCCCCAGATGGCGTCAAATGTACTTTGAGATGCGAGGGACATAGCAAGCGCGTGGTTTGCAATAAATATCTTTTTTGCGTGTACACGCGGCTACATATTAAGCTATACATTTCCAATATAAGCTGAGCTCTCATTGTTTGGAAATCCTATACAACGCAAGATCAGCTTATACTGGAAATGGTTAGCTTGATATGTAGCCGTGTGCAAGAACCCTTCCTGTGTTCCTGGCTCGTCTAGACTAATACCCCACGGTTACCACCGGCCAGTGGTAACTCCTCTGAAATATGCCTGTACCTCTTCCTAAATCGCAGGCTTTCTGCGAAGGACAACAATTCCACATAACTACAATACAGTGCCGTTCCTCTTGAGGTAGCCTTGTTAATTTCACCTGAAAAATATATTATTATTTATTTATTTCGTAATAATAAAAGGGAATATATACAAGGTGTAATATAAATAGTGGAGGTAACTTAAGGAGCGCTATCTACCCATGATAGGGTTCAAATCCTGGGTCGGGCCAAAAAGTGATTTTTCTATTATGAAAATTTTCTTAGTATCTGTCTAATGTCTCAAAGTCGGTGTTATTTATACCCGCGTGCTTCGGAGAGCACGTAAATCTGTCGGTTCTGTACCTGACCTTTCCCTTTCCGGTCGTGTCACTAGTCGTTCCATCCGATTCTTATTATTATTCTTTATTGCATTTAGAAACAATAAGAAGAAATACAATGTATGATAGAAAGACATGTACATCCGATCATGAGAATGATGGAATGGAAAGTGCCCCTATATTTGCGCAGACACTTGTTCTCTGTGACTCTAATATATCCCGAGCAGATAACTATTCTCCATTGGAACTGGTCACCGTGGCCGAAATTAGACCAGGATTATTATTACATTAAGCCTTACATGTCATCATGTCAGCCAAACAGCGTCCACTGCTGGACAAAAGCTTCCCCAAATAATGGGGGGATATTAGTAGTATTATGGACATAGCGATACAAACAGTTCACTAACACCTCGAAATATGTATTATTAATGTACCTATGTTCGCAATAAATAAATTGAATTGAATTGAATATGCCCTAATTGCCACGCTTGCCAAGCAGGTTGGTGATCGCAGTTTGATGGTCATAGATCACAGAAAAACGCTGCTGCCCGTTCTCTGGTAGGTATTCCCTCGGACGATTTCTACGCCCACACAGTTCATCACCACACAGCTAATCCTTACATGTAGCTGTAGGAATTTTAGCATTTAACAGCTTGGGTCACTAACGCCAAAAGAGCTTACCAAGTGTATATTCTCCTTTTTAGTAGCGTGATTATAATAAAGCTATACAATTATCCCAAAAACAATAGTAGCTATAATAGCTGCGATTATTTTGCTGTCGATAATTGCTCTAGATGTGACTGTTGGAATTGTATAATTTAAACTTTTGATGTATTACTTTCCTCGTCGATTATCGTGTATCGCGGCAGTGTATTTAACCGTTGATAATAAGTACCTGGGTTCAAATTCAATAACCCGTAAGTACTTTCATAGTAAACTGAGGGCAGAATTATCTCTATTAAATTGTTTATACATGTATATTTCATTTACCTACCTACATTATATATTTATTTTGTAGTTATTCATTTGTAAAATTAATATATTTTTGTATTTTTTTTGTGGCAAATAAACATTTTATATATTCTAATTCATATTGCACTACCATAACATATCTGTATCACCCAAAGGTAGACTGGGAAAAAAACCTTTTGGCATTAAGTCCGCCTTACTTACGTTCATAGAAGTTTTTAAATAAAACCTTTCCAGGCAGAGAAAAAAACGTGACAGATAGTATACTATCGATGTGTCATCTTACCGTTCTCAATTGAATTGGATGCCCATTCGGCACCGAAGAAATCTCAGAGCACTCACTACACTATTTTCTCTTCTCGACTCTCCGATATCTCCATCCTACTTAGCTCCCTATTTTCAGTATCTATCTTCTAACCACAACAAAAATCTCCTTTCCACTCATAACAGACTTTTACAATGCCCTTCCCATCGGACTAACTTCTTACATTCTTCCTTCTTCGTACAAGCTATTCTTCTCTGGAATGCGCTACCTCTGGAAATCAGAATGGCTAAGACGCGGGTTACTTTTAAATACAAAACTCGTGACTACATTCACAAAAAAAATAAGGCAGAATCATCTTAATATTACAGTTTGTGTATATATTATTATATATGTAATATATTTGTGTATGTTACCCACAATCTGTCAAATTTCCCCATTAGAAAGTGCCTTATGCTTAAGTGATAAAGTTTGACAGATTGGATTAGTTGGATGTGCTGGCGTTTGTACATAGATCAGCATTTCAATAATATTTTGTAGACAAAGTAGTCATGCCAAGTGTGTCCTGTATAGTCCTTCCACCATAACGTGGCTATAATATTCTGCCACTACTCCAAGACACTCGTGGTGATAATAATTACTCTGGTACTCATTCTAGACACAATAAGTAATAGATCAATGGCATCTAAATGTTTTTATTTATTTTTAATAAAGACAACGATACGATCCCGCAATAGGGAACCTAATCGCTGTGTCGCGGGGTAATTTACAAACATATTATAGACGGACACAAGTTACATCCAGACTCCGAACAACTATTTATGGGTCACACAAATAGTTGCCCGTCGCGGGAATCCAAACCGGGACACGAAGCGGCTAGGCGATTGTCTTAGCCGCTGCGGCACACGTGCAGTCTACATACATCAGCACTTCGCTAGTTGAATGAATATTCATCTTTTTTCATGGTGTGACTTTAAAAAATCTATAACATTAACTTAACATGAACGTTACGATAACAGCTGTGACTTCTATTGCCAACATTAACTGCTTAGGATTTACATACACACATAGACTCACGCCTATTTCCTAGAGGGGTATGCAGAGAAAAATGATTTCCAGGAGGAGTAACCTCTTCACTTACTAATCTGTAGATAAATAAGAAGACATAATAATATTGGCCTCCTAGCCGATTTCGGCCACGGCGGCTAGTCTCAGTAGAGATTAGCCATCTGCGCGGGACATATTATAGTGCTCAAGTGTGTGCGCAAACATAGGTGCACTTTCTATTCCATCACTCTCATGATACGATGGGACGCCTAGCGACACGACTGGAAAGAGGTCAGGTACAGGACTGACAACTTTACGTGCTCTCCGAGGCACGGGGGTATAATACTACCAACTCCCAGACTTCGGGCAGATGCTGAGAAATTTTTTCTTTTTATAGAAATGTCCCAAAGTCACTTTTGACCCGACCCGGAATTTGAACCCAGGACCTCGTTCTCTGCGGGTGAACAAAAACGATCCACTTACGCCAACGAATAATCCATTCATCAAAACATTTTTTAAACGCTGCTTTCGGAATTGAGTTCAGTTCTCGCCGCGAATTCTCTTAATGTCTTCTACCGATTGAAAACGGGTACCACGAAGTGGTAATTTGAGTTAAGGAAAAAGAAAGAAGTCAGCTGGAGCCATATCTGGTGAATATGGTGGTTGCTGGATGGTATTTGTTGAGTGTTTGGTCAAAAATTCGTTCACAATGATGGCCTTGTGCGAAGGCGCATTATCGTGGTGCAAAATCCAAGAATTTTCTTTCCACAAATCTGGCCTTTTTCGTTGAATTTTCTCTCTTAAACGCCGCATAACGCTCAAATAATATTCTTTATTTACCGTTCGACCTTGCGGTAAGAATTCAGAATGCATAACACCGCGATAGTCAAAGAAAACAGTCAACATGACTTTGACTTTTGATCGACTTTGGCGTGGTTTTTTCGGTTTCGGTTCAGTTGGAAGGCGCCACTCCGAAACTTGTTGACTAGTTTGCATGTCAAACTCGTAAACCCACGTTTCGTCACCAGTAACAATGCGTTTCATGAATGTTGGGTCGGAATTGACTCGTTCTACCATGTCCTCAGCGACTTTCATGCGATTGAGTTTTTGGAGAAAATTCAGATCTTTTGGGACTAGCCAAGTGGCAACATGTTTCATACCCAAATGATTAGTTAAAATGGTACGAATCGACTCGTGAGATACAGAAAGTTCGGCGGCTATCTCTCTCAGAGTTGAATGAGGATTTTCAGTCACTATTTCCTTCACTTTTGTGATGTTAACTTCAGTTGCAGACGTTGATGGCCTACCAGAGCGAGGTAAATATTTCATCACATCGCGACCGCTTTTGAACGCTTTGAACCACGCAAAACAGTTGTGCCAATCTAACAACAACAAAAAAAAAAAAAATTGAATTTGGAACCATAAACAAATCATCCATTCCCGATACTTTTTTGACTGAATGTAAGTCTAAGACTTGAGTATTTCTGTACAGACGCCAGCACATCAAGCTACCCCAATCTGTAAAATTTCTCCATGAAAAGTGAACCTTATGCTTATGTCATATAGTTGAAAATCTATAAAAGAAATTTGACAGATTGGGGTAGCTGGATGTTTTGGCGTCTGTACATTGAAGGTATTAACATCTTTAAAGTGGTCGGGGTATTGGGACACGATTTACAATATTAATTGGTATGTCAACTTTATTTACTCAAAACAACTTTTATACGTACATATATCAGATGTTGGATTGGCTATATTTGTTAATGTTAAATGGATTAGGTTCTCGAGTGGCGACCAGGAACCGGAAGACGCAGCATGGGCAGGCCCTCTACAAGGTGGACCAATGTTTTGTGAGGGTTGCTGGAAGTCGCTGGATGTGGACAGCGCAAGACTGGCAATTGTGGATATATGAGGGGAGGCTTTTGTCCAGTAGTGGGCGTCTTTCGGCTGATATGATGATGATGAAATGAATTAAGCATCTGCAACCACTCTAAGCAAAATTATCAGCGCCAATGTACTCGAGACTTATCAGAACCCTTTGGGGCCAGTGCTCTATGACTGACGACAAAGAGTATACTGCCCCATCAGCAAACTTCTACGTACTCCGAAGACTCCTATGGCAGCAGCACCCCTCTATAATGATCATCACCTACCCGTCTTCTAAGCGTAGCAATTATAGCATATTCCCAATCTCATCTCGGGAAAGGCTTTTGGCCAGCTCTGGCCATCACTCGGTTGATACGAAGGCTATCAGAATTTATGTATATGATTATAACTACATATATCGTTCTATTTAAACATTTTTGTGCTGTCAGTCATATATTTAATTTTTATTTTACGTATAATCCGTCAGACATTGATTATTTGCCACTTAAGCCACGGTGCTGTTTGCATTTATGATTTTAGTCACTTTCCGTAAAATGGAAGTGATATCGGTTCCTTTCCTTTGGCAATTACATAATCGCTAAGCCAAAGATACCATACGATACATGTATTTGGATGTGAATTGTAGAATAGATTTTTTTTTGTAATGCATGTATAAATGAATGTTAGGCATATCTTTGTGTGTTGTATAAGGCCTTTTGGCGACTTTTGACTTTACGACTTATTCCGTCGGTCACAACGGTATACAACATGTAACTTAATTAACGCACATCCTGAAAATAGTTTGTTCAGAATCGTTTACTGAATTGATTTAATCATTTTTAATATAGTTAACTTTTTATTGCAAAAAAATTAATACTACGGAAATTATTATCATATTAACCCTGTACAGTCAAAACAAATGAAATGGACTGTAAGTCAAAGTAATAAGACTTTAAAATCGCAGTTTTATTTTTATTCATACAAATTCCACCATTCAATACAAAATAAAGAAAAATAAACTTTATTCCAGGAAACTAATTCAGTAAATAACAATGCATATACATGTTAAATAAAAAAATCAATGTCTGTATTATGATTAAGTAATCATAATACAGACATTGATTTTTTTATTTAACATGTATATGCATTGTTATTTACTGAATTAGTTTCCTGAATTAGTACACCATAATATTCTAATTGGGGTGTTTGAGGGTGTGCGTTAATTACGTTACATGTTGTATGTAATTAGTTACCTAGTAATTTGAATTTTGGAATACATCAAAGATTAAGAATTTCCAATTCTGTATTATTAGGTAGGATTGAGCGATTTACACATATATACATATTATGTATAAGAATATAGTAATAGAGTAGCGACCTATAATATGCAAGCCATTATACTGAAAGCAAAATGTTTACACACTCCCACCCAATTCTGCGGAGAAGTATACAAGTATATTAAGTAGGTAGGTAATACAAAGTAAACCTCTTAGGATTCCTCGTCGCCTGGATACTGAAATATGTATATAAGCATAATGTTTCGCGGATTGTCAAAATTCATGAAGTATAATTGAAATTTGACTCAACCATGCAATGGATCAAAAAACAAAATCAAAAATTCTTTATTCCGTAAAAAATTTACATTTAAACCTAATAGTACACACCCTAAAAGTAACATATCTTAATACCGTAATTTCTGTAATAAGTTGCTCAAAAACTTAAAACAAGCGCACGAAAAACAGGAATTTGTCAATGCCAAAAAGAACCCCAAAGCTATGTGGAAGGTCATTAAAAATATAATTAACACAAATTGCGCGATGGGCTCTGCTGTAGAGCTGCTAAAGCTAGAACCTACCATAGCTACATCGGTTGGTAAAGTAAACCACTTTTTTGCCAACATTGGTAGTGAACTGGCGCTGAAACACCGAGCCGCGTTACAATGTTCGTCAAGACCCATACATAACTCCCCTTTAAACTCCCTCACTCTGCTGCCAACAGATGAGTGCGAAGTGGCAGAAATCGTTTCTCGCCTACGTAGAGACGCTGCTATTGGATGGGACGGAATTGCAACTACATTGCTACAGCAATGTAGTAATAAGTTGCTTCCCATCATTACTTACATCTGTAACGTCTCTATATCTAGTGGTTGTTTTCCTAAGGTATTTAAGAGAGCAATTGTCCACCCTATCTTCAAGGGAGGGGACAGAAACGATATAAACAACTACCGGCCAATATCTGTACTACCAGTATTATCCAAAGTGCTAGAAAAAATTCTTAATTCACGTCTGATTAATTTCCTAGAACGACACAATCTCTTAGCGCCGAATTAGCTTGATTTTCGGAAGGGAAAATCGACGGAGGATGCCGTAGCGTCACTGGTAGATCACATTGTGGATAAATTAGATAACCAGCATAAATGCTTAGACATCTTCCTAGATATTAAAAAGGCCTTTGATACCGTTTCTGTGCCTCACCTTCTACAGAAGCTAGAAGAGATGGGAACACGTGGTCATGCGCTTAAAATGTTTAAAGACTATCTTTCCGATAGACCCCGGAGCGTTAGTATTGATTCACGTGTTAGTACCGAGACCCCTATTACTTTTGGTGTACCACAAGGCTCTATCTTGGGCCCCACACTTTTCTTGATCTATATTAACTCTCTTTGTAAACTTTCTTTAACAAACTGTTCGATATATACCTATGCTGACGACACGGCCTTGGTTATCTATAGCCGTGACTGGAAAACTACTTTTAACCTGGCGGAACAAGCTTTGTACCACGTCATGTCTTGGCTCTCAGATAACCTTCTAACGCTCAACTTAACGAAGACAACCTACCTGACATTTTCTATACTATCCCCCAACCAACCTTCACTAGACAACTTCCACCTGCGAGCTCACTCCTGCGTGGGAGCTTTTGATACTTCCCCATGTAAATGCCCAATATTATCAAGATCTAATGACATCAAATATCTAGGAGTTTACATTGATAGCCAACTTAATTGGAAATGTCATGTGCAGAAATTAAATGCACGTGTAAGGAAACTTATATTGATTTTTAAAATATTACGCTCTTCCAGTGATATCAGCACTCTTAAAATGGTATATTTTGCCCTATGCCAATCTGTTTTGGGTTACTGCATCACGGTGTGGGGTGGTGCTGCAAAGACTCACTTTTTGGAACTAGAACGGGGACAGAGAGCTGTACTGAAAGTAATGACGAGCAAACCTTTTAGGTACCCCACGTCGTTGCTTTATGAGGAATGCCAAATCCTTTCGGTGCGACAGCTCTTTGTGCTCCAAACCGTTCTAAGAAAACATAGGTCACTGCTATACGAGAAAGAGAAAGCGAACGAAAGGCGGTCTTATCAGGTGTGTCCAGTTCAGCCATTCCAAACTACATTTGCTGGTCGACACTATCGGATTATAGGAGGTCACCTCTATAACACTTTAAACAAATGGTGTAAAATATACCCTATGTGCAGTTAGAGGTGCAAATCTACAGTTACTAAATGGCTTCACCTAAAGACATACACAGACACTGAAGACCTTCTCACCTTGTCCGTTCTGTAAACCTGACAGAAACATAAATAAACACTACACGATCATGAATCCTACACTACATATACACGTACTAATACACTACAAATTTACAATCATATATATTTATCTCTATTCTGTACAGATGTCGAGGCTCCTAGGTTAAATTTTTGCTAATGGCTACGTTTGTTAAATCTATTATCTACGTTTACTTTTAGCTTAAACTATGTGTGAGAGCCCTGGTACCCAGAACTCAAGTTAAATCTTATTATGGGTACCAGAGTTCAATTCAATTTTTTGTCACCATTTAATAGCTGTAATTTATGTGTAAATTGTGCACTTTTTTGTGGGAAATAAATTATTATTATGTGGAATCGTCATATGTTTTACCCTACCGTGCAGTGCATGACGTGGCAGCTACTGAGAAACACTGCCGGAAAACTCAGTAGGAATCCCTTTTTAAAATAAAATATATTTAAGATTAATTACAATCATATGTGTTGATTCAGAACAACTCAATCCCAAGCACTTTTATCACTTAATCTGATATTTTGTAATATACCCTGCTACACAATTTGGCTTTAATAATTCTTTTATACATATTCGTAGACAATCCTCTAATACCATTGGGAAGTTTGTTATAGAATCTTATACATTGCCCCATAAAAGAGTTACTTATTTTGTGGAGACGGGTAGTATGCAATATGAGTTTATTCTTATATCTAGTATTTACATTATGTGTATCGCTCCTTTTACAGAAGGAATCGATATTTTTATTTTCATATATATATACTGAGATGGTACAGTTAGAATTTTAACCTCTTTGAACTTTTCTCTTAGACACACTCTCGGGCCAAGATTATAGATACCATATGAGCAGGTACCATGAGAATGCAGCACCAGAACCTCCAAAACAGCTTACCGACTAATTTTGGCGTCATTAGAAGATGCATGCAATTTACGGTTGAGTATTTACATTTGTCTAATATCACTTTTGCCGGTTCCGTAGATATTCTAATTCGTTTTGTAACTTCTTGTTGCAAATAGTATTAAAGGGCAGACTGTGTTAGAAAGAAGTCGCAGTTCCATTTATGCAAGATACGGATTTGTCTCATAATAAAACACCTTATTACTCTTCTATGTTCTGTATTTTCACCAAATAACACTGCACACACATACAGCTAAGGGTAATATTGAAACAGTAATAACTTTGATCCGCCCAACAACGACTTA
The DNA here is from genome assembly GCA_951640165.1 of Pseudoips prasinana. Lineage (NCBI taxonomy): Eukaryota > Metazoa > Arthropoda > Insecta > Lepidoptera > Nolidae > Pseudoips > Pseudoips prasinana. The sequence goes on along the minus strand of OX621249.1, from coordinate 9,676,620 downwards.
TTGAGCGTGCAACCTCGACGAGCGCCAACGGAAAAAGTGCCTCAAGAGCTGTGTCTCGTTCTCGGTTACGACGTTCTGTCAAACGTCAAAATTGATACTTGACAGCCCACTTCGGTGTTGCAAGCACAACAAATCGATTGTCGCTATAAACGGCTACAAATAAATCAAATAACAAAAGCAAATTACAAGATAATTGTCAAATAATTAGTATAATAATAACTAAACCTAACAGTCTATTAGTATGAGGCACTACATTCATTTATTTATGTGATTATGTATTTACAAAAAGAAAAGTAGAATATGTAGTATATCAGTTATCTTGTTTCCATGGTACAAGCTCTACTTAGTTTGGGATCAGATGGCGTTGTGTGATATCTCCCGAATATTAATTATTATTGTAGATCAGACTACAAGCCATCACTAAGAGAAATTGGGAGGGGTAAATATAAGCTACTATAAACTACATTATTGCAATCTATTCGTAGTAACTAGTTAATTCAGTCAGTCACGAACGATTTGCTTCACTCAGGAGTTGAGTGAAGGAAATTCGTCCAGATCTCGGAAATTTTGTACTTTACGTGATAATATAATAATAATAAGTTACGACTATTCAATAAATTATTTGGTTTAATACCATACAATTAACAAACAAGAGAGAAGTTATTAATACGAATAAGATACAAAAAAATTGTTATTCTACTAAACATTGGTTGCTATTTTCTTTTATTACAAAAGCAACTGTTGTCATTAGCAAGGGGCATAATGCAAGAACAGGCATATTGGCCGGCAACATCGATAAAAAGAAAAATCATCGGCCGCCATATTTAGTCGCGAGTATCAGCGGGCGGACCAGTGTGAGTTGCCAGTGATGGCTTACGGAACAGAGACGTGGTTACTCACTATGGGCCTTATCAGTCGGCTCAAGCTCACCCAAAGAGAAATGGAAAGGGCTATGCTTGGAGTTTCCCTGCGAGATCGAATCAGAAATGCTGAGATCCGCAGGCGAACCAAAACAGCCGACATAGCCCAAAGAATTGCCAAAATGAAGTGGCAGTGGGCAGGGCACATAGCTCGTAGAACTGACGGCTGATTTAGCTACGCACGCGTTGACCATTGCGATCACCTGATGTGTGGTGTGATCTGTCAGAATGTCATGAGGAATAAGCGACAGTGATTTGGAGTAGCGGAATTGCTACTACTTATTAAACATTTGCCAGTCTTATAATACTTTATCTTCAATGCATTCCCTGTGGAAAAAATGCAACTGAGCCATAGACATCTGTTTAGGATCGGTATATTTCCTTTGTTTGTCTGTATGATTCTAAATCTCTTGGCATAATAATAATATCCAGGGACCTTATTCACACACCTCCATCTGATCCAAAACTAAGCTGAGCTTGTACTATGGAATATGCATAGACAATTACCCCCAGACTCAGGACAAACAGACATATTCATGCATACAAATATCTGTCCTGAGTGGAAATCAAACCCACGACCTGCGACGTGAAAGGCAAGTATTTACCACCCACGCCAACTGGCCGTCAATTTTTTTTTTTAATATTTGCATGTTTTTATACGGGTTAAGAAATATGCCTGCTATTACCTTTAACCCGATATAGGCGTGATGTTACAATATAAACATTACATTAACGGAAGACAGTGGAGGTAAATGGACTCCCAAATATTCGGGTTTCAACTTTAACACCACTTAAGTGCTATTTTAATATGATATGGTAAAGTTTTATGTGTTTAGTAAATAGCATTGTATACTCACTATGTACTCACTGTATACTCACTACAAAAGAGAAGAAAAGGAAAATGAAAAGGGTAATTCTTTTTTTAGCTGGTTCCGTAAGTCAAAGGGATCGGACATGTCTTAGAAATATTTTAGTTCTCATCTGTTAAAGAATTGCTTCTTTAAAACTGTGTATCATAGAATTTTTTAATTGATATAGTGTTAGATCTTGATGGTGAGTTCGTAATTCTAGTCGCCAATATTTAAAATAAATTTATATCTATTAAAAGGGAACACAATTTCTACTAATTATTTAAAATTTATAGATCCCATGTATTATGATTTTTGCCAGTAACGATTTCCCCCGTACTATCCAATATGATCCAAATATGACTATATGGCCATTAGAATGTACAGACGCTAGCACATCCAGTACATCCAGCTACCCCAATCTGTCAAATTTCTTTTATACATTTTCAACTTTATTACATATTATGTAATAAAGTTGAAAATGTATAAAAGAAATTTATTTATGCTTATTAAGCATAAGGTACACTTTCAATGGGGAATATTTGACAGATTTGGGTAGCTTAATGTGCTGGCGTCTGTACAACTATTTATTTAGCTGCATACAGAAAATCTGCTTGCTATCAATTATTTTGATGACCTTGTTATTTGGACATATTCGGATTGTACGACTCTCCAATCAAACCATCCATTTTGTAAGACTAAATTATTTATCCGAGTTTGTATTCAGACAATTTCAACACCCCATTGAATCGAGATGTTTTATACCTGCGCTACATGCGTCTATCGTTTTCAGAAAGAAAACTTGAGCGTCTCGTTGAACTGAACCTGCATACGAACTGTTTTTACTTACAAAGAAAATACGCGCGGTGTCTGCTGAACTATTTGGTTCAAACCTCGCCTCAGGAAGACGGTTAACTAATGTACAGATGAATTTGAGGGTCAGAAAAAACTTAGTAAGATGTGAGTGATTAATGTTGCAAGCCGGTATAGCCGATTCGCCGATGATAGCAGCCAGCAGTAGATGCGACTTTGAGTCGGTACGTTAAGGTGTTTACTGACCAGATTGCATGAAAATAGATAAAATGAATAAAGACGGTTTTCATTAACATATACATTTGACAAGCGCTTAGTCAAAACATTGATTGTTTTAATACAAATTAACTATATCTTATTTTTCTGTGTGGTGACGGTATAGAATATCATCACCCCATCTCATCCCATGGGGGGCGTAGAAATCGACCGAGGGAATACCTACCAGAGAACGTTTTTCTGTGAACTATGACCATCAGACTGCGATCGCCAAACCGTATGCCAAGTGAGACGATTCTGGCATATCCCCCCGTTCTTTGGGGAGGCTTTTATCCAGTAGTGGACGTGCTTTAGCTGAGATGATGATGATGAACTGTATATTTAATTTTGAATGTATACACTTATATTTTACTTATATTAACACTTATATTTCATAATGTGGAGTGATAATTTAATATATGGATGTTACTGGTTTAATTAAACAGCAATTTTTTCTAAGATCAACATTGAATGGCAGAATTAATAAATCGAAAATCACGCTTTGTATTATCTGAATACAAACACTCAACTCTCATAATTCAGAATTGAAAGGGAGCATTCCGGATGGCTGCGTAAACAAAAAAAGCCAATAATTGAAGTCCATATATTTTATATACCTTATGAGAGATGCACCAATCGTGCAAATGTGCTGTGGAATATTGATGGATGAAGTCAAAGTCAAAAGTTTATTTGCGACTAAGTGTAGTATAGACCTTATCTAATAATAATATTAGGTACAAATTTGGTTCTTAGTGGCCTTTTGCAGGCATTGCAAGTTTAATTATTAAATTAGGATTAAATGTCCTTCTATCTCAATTACGTTATTAATTGTATTTGATTAAATAATTCTTATTTTCTAGTGATATAAATATAAGTAATAAAAAAAAAAAGTTTTTATTCACGTAGACTTTAAAAAAGCGCTTGTAAATAGTCAGAACATGTTTGTAGTAATACAGTTGTTATTTCTATTTACTTATTACAGATATTTAGGTACACGGAATGTTAAAACATTTATACAATTTATTTTATAATGGTAGTAATTAAAATGAAATTATCATGCATCATATATCTTGCACGTGTAACAAATTGAAAGTTTAATTTTATTGTTCTTATTAGTAACTAGCGGTGCCCCGCGGCTTTACCCGCATAAAACTTTATAAACTATAGCCTACGTGTTAATCCAGGGTATCAGCTAACTCCACACCAAATTTTATTAAAATCGCTCCAGCCGTTTAGACACGAAGAAGTAACAAACATATACACTCCCAAACTTTCGCCTTTATAATATTAGTGTGATTCTGTGTCTGTGTCTCAAGTCGAAAGTGTTCGACCAGTATGTTTTGCCAGTAATGGCTTACGGAACACAGGCGTTTTTGCTCACTTTGGACCTTACTTAAAGGCTCAGGGTCATGGAAAGAGCAATGGAGAGGGCTATGCTCGGAGTTGCCCTGCGACACTTGATCAGAAATGTTGAAATCCGCAGGCGAACCAAAGTCACTATCATAGCCCAAAAAAAAATGCAAAGTTAAAGTGGCAGGAGGCGGGATATATAGCTCGTAGAATCGACGGCCGTTGGGGCAGAAAGGTTCTCGAGTGGTAACCACGAACCGAGGAGGTTTCTCACTCTGTCGCTCTGACCTCCGGCGACCTGGGAGTCGCAGGAAGAGCTCTTTTTTACGTATTTATTTGTGTATCAATAATAATAAGTGAAGCTTGTACTATGGTGACCAGACAGCTGATAAACATACTATTTCTAAATACATATCACACTTATCATCATGTGTGAATGTGTATGTATGTTACTTCTTCTACTCTCTACTTTAAATTTAGTATAGAGTTAGCTGAAACCCTGGATTAACACATAGGTTATAATTTATAAAGTTTAACGCGGGTAAAACCGCCGGGCACATCTAGTTCTATATAAATTATACCCAGACATATGACAACTCATCGTGCTAATCACACAAAGGTTTGTCCTGTGCGAGGATCGAACCAACTAGACCAGCAAGGAGGCTAGTTGGTTTTTCGGTTCCTATATTTTATGAACCGTCTCTCTAAATTAATACATGAAAACTCGAAGTCTTCTTCTGTTTGACGAACTGGAGGCCAATATATGGGTACGAAGAGGTAATCAAGCTAATACATACAGGTATTACCAAATACTATAGCTCTGTTATCATAAGTTCACATAGTTATACTTAAAATATGACTTTATTCGTGCGAATATTGCCTGCCAGTTTATGCCAATGCCATGTGACGTCATAAATAGCACGCACTGCGACAATAAGGATATTATTTGTAAAAGTCTCCACCTAATTTAGTAATGGACGTGTACTGTTGCTGGCAAAAGGTTCGCACCGAAGAGGAAATAAAGAACATTATATATTAATTACATTAACTTTTTTTATTTATGATCATTAAAAATAATCCGTTAATTTAAATGCCTCCGGCGTGGAAAGCAAGCATTTGCCAACCAAGCCAACAAGTCAATCATAAATATTTCCTACTAGCTGTGCCCTACGGTTTTACCTGCATTAAACTTTACAAATTATAGCCTATGTGTTAATCTAGGGTGCCAGCTAACTCCAAACCAAATTTTATTAAAATCGCTCCAGCCGTTTAGACGTGAAGAAGTAACAAACATACACACTCACAAACTTTCGCCTTTATAATATTAGTATGATAACACTGCAAATTCACCTACCCCCTTAATCGTTATGCTACATAAATATTGTGGAATATATACGAACAATAAAAGTGAAGAGAAAAACTGGCCAAGTGCGAGTGGGATTTGCATTCCAAGGGTGCCTTATCGTAGTACAGACGCCAGCACATCAAGCTACCCCAATCTGTCAAATTTCCCTAATTAAAAGTGATTCTTATGCTTATGTGTTAGTTAATTTGAAAATCTATAAAATAAATTTGACAGATTGGGGTAGCTGGATGTGCTGGCGTCTATACAAGATTTTCCAGCAGTTGGTGCGTTCGCAGTTCGAACAAAAACATTGTTTTTTTTTCTATTTAGGCATATATCTTTTTTATTTCAGGTTATAATGTAAACATACATAAAGTGCACTGTGGACATTATGGAACGATAGACGGCCAGTGGGTGCGTAGTAGTAATGATGATTTATATAAGCTAAGTTTAGTAGCAGTAACCATTTACTTTAACTGAATTTGATTTGTAAACAAATAATAGTTTAAAAAGGTCGACATAAAATCATTATAAACCTTTTATAAACAGAACCCTAAAAATGAAAAGAAACATCTTACTTCCAACGTAGGATATTAATCAGTTACAACACTATTCAAGAAGTGCTAAAATTTGTATACGTGGTGTATGAAATTATTCTATAAGATCGTCCGTTTCATATGCAGACCAGAAGCCTTAAGTGGGTACCTACACAATTTATTTGCCAACTTGTATGATTATACCAAATTATTACAATTTCATCGAATGCAGCTGCTGTGGAATCTCATCAATGTTCCATGTCGCAGATTTCCCAAAAGACAACAAGATGGTTTCCATTAACACAGAAATAAAAAAAAAATTGCAAAATCGACGTAAAGCATCAGTAATGCTACAGAATAGAAATCAGTGCTTCGTATAAACAAATATCTTCGGCAAGCCTCAATTATCAGCCGAAAGGTTTCTACTGCTAGAAAAAGGCCTTCACTAAAGATATTCAAAATAGCTGGTCTTGTGCTACCCGCATCCAGCACTCACTATGCACATCATAAGAACGCTCAAAATCACTCAAAGAGCAAAGGAAAGGGACCTGGTGTCAGATTCTATAAGATTTCTGATTACTTGTAACAATTGAGTTAGATATATTTATCTTCATGACAACCTGAGCGGACGGTTCTCTAACAGAAGTCCTTTAATCAACCTGACAAAACGATGGTTATATGTCTGGTTCTCGTTTGTTAAAAATTAAATAGAAGTTACGAAAACAATCGTTAATTTATAGTAGCAAGTGAAAATAGCTACATATTCATTGAAAGCAGATGTAGTATGGTTCTGCTGTACACAAATCAGCGCCAACGGACTGTTTTTCATCCAGAGCTTGGTAACGTGGCACTCCAAGCGGAAGTAACCGAAAAATTTTAATAAAAATCACCTGGTACAAAAAACACACACAGACAGTGGAGACATTACTCCTAAAGTGATGGTTGGATTGACTAATTATTTACGGAAGCCTTATGAGTAACAAACTAATGCTGTGTGGTGACGGTATAAAATATCATCACCACATCTCATCCCTTGCGGGGCGTAGAAATCGTCCGAGGTACTACCTACCAGAAAACGGACAGCAGCCTTTTTCTGTGAACTATGAACATGAAACTGCGATCGTCAACCCGTCTGCCAAGCGTGGAGATTATGGCATATCCCCCATTCTTTGGGGAGGCTTTTGTCCAGCAGTGGATGTACTTTGGCTGACATGATGATGATGACAATAAAAAAACCGGCCAAGTGCGAGTCGGACTCGCCCATGAAGGGTTCCGTAGCAGCAGGTATTGCAGTTGATTAAATGAAAGGTAAATTGCGGTTTACGATTTATGACGTATTAAAAAAACTACTTACTAGATCTCGTTCAAACCAATGTGCGGTGGAAGTTTGCATAGTAATGTATAAATGGGGGGGTAGACAGTCATTTTACCACTTTGGAAGTGTCTCTCGCGCAAACTATTCAGTTTAGAGAAAAAATATACCTATTAGAAACGTCAATATCATTTTTGAAGAACTATCCATACTTACATACATGTATCATATGTATACGACGAAAAATAAATTTTGAGTTTCAGTTCTATGTATAGGGAGCCCCCAAATTTTGTTCTTTTCCTATTTTTGTATGAAAATCTTAATGTAGTTCACAGAATACATCTACTTACCACGTGTCACTGTCACTTTTTTCCGAAACTATAAGAGCTGTACTGTTGCAGCTCTTATAGTTTCGAAAAAAGTAACTGTGACATACGGACGGACAGACAGACAGGCATGACGAATCTATAAGGGTTCCGTTTTTTGCCATTTGGCTACGGAACCCTTTCTTGTATGAATGTTAATAAAAAACTAACAAAAATCCTTTATTGTTGGAAAGTTGGAGTTCGATGCAAATAACTTTGCTTATTCATATTACGGAACAAGAGCATGCATGTTTAAAATAACTTGATCGTTTTTACGTACTTTATATCAATAGTTAAACATAAAATTAAACAGTGAGTACATAATATTTTACTATTCCAACATTGTAGAAATCAGTTTAACATGCAACTGGAATATAGTAATAAAATTATGCTGCTGTTATTCAATTTATTCGTGTCGATTTCGTCACATTATTTGTGTCAACATTAACATTTAATACATATGATATAAAATTTTGCACGTTTTATAACATAGGAAGTAAAGGATGACTAGTTTATTTTGCCTAGCAGTAGCGTGTACAACCGCAAAGAAAGTACTGTGTTTTAATCTTGGGTCAGGCTAACAAGTGGTATTGGGGTTTTCATCATTACAGCTAAATAAGTCCACTACTGGACAAGCCTCCCTCAAGAATCATCTTGAGGGGATATGCCATAATCGCCACGCTTGGCAGGCGGGTTGGCGATCGCAGTAAGATAGTCATAGTAATCAGAAGGAAGCTGCTGCCCTTCCTCAGGTAGATATTCCCTCGGGTCGACTTCTACGCCCCCCACGGGATGAGATGGGGTGATGATATTCTGATTCTGATATTTGTCGCCGTCACCACACAGCAAATTATTGGGGTTTACTAGCAAGAAATAGCCCGAAGTCTCGAAGTTGGCACACACTCGTGCCTCGGAGAGCTAGTAAAGTTGAAAGTCCAGCGCCTTGTCTTTTCTAATCGTGTCGGTTCACCGTCACATTGTATTTTAAGAAGGTGGGAATCGATAGTGCACCTGCGTCAGCGCAATAATATGTCCCGCGTAGTTGTTGTCTGTTTGATTGGCCGTCTTAGTTATAAAGCTAAGCGAATAATTAGTAAAAGAAGATGACCATGTCATTCATTCTGTTGCATTTTTTTCCTCGCACAGGCCTGCTAAAAGAAATCTTAGTTTTATTAAAATGCCGTCTTCGACAATGTGGCAATTAGAATAAATAAATACATAAAAATTAAGAATTGTTTCTTCATGTTTCGTTTTCTAGTTTATTTTTTAACTTCATATTAACAAGTTAAAATATTGTTATTCCTATTCTAACACTTTAGCAATCACTTGTACATGCGAGTGGAGTTTATTAATCAAATTATGCTACCGCTTTTTATTCGTGTCGCTTTCATCATAATATTTGGTGTGTATATTTCGTACCTAAAATGACAATTAATTATGATAGAGACAACCTAATTTAATTTGATCAAGTAGGTACCAACTTTAACTGCCTTATATAAGTGCCTATTTGGTACTATAATTGTGTTATTTGAATAAAACGGTTCTGCACTACACATTCAAATAGAAGACATTTTTGTATAAATAGAGATACCTACATGAAATATTTTGATAATATTATGAAACCGAATTCAGAAGGAGAAGATTATCAATTCAGCTATACCTATGCTTTTTTGTACGGGATATCTCCATTGTTTAAAAACAGTTTATTTATTGTAGGCGTATGCCAAATTTTTACAATGAGAATAATAAATTTTGATTACCGACAGGATTTCAACCTGCACAGCAATTGGCAATGCATTGAGGGCTTTACCCAGGGTGTAAAAGTTCAAATCCTGTCGGTGGTCTAAACTTATTATTCTCAGGATAAAATTTGTATGATAATACTCTTCTTGGTATAATTAATAGTCACCCAGGATATTATATAGCACAAATGAGTAAAGAATGACAGACACACCAATACGACTGGAGAGAGAGTGCCAGAGGGAACAAGACCGAGAGATGACGGTCACCGTAGCCTAGTTGGTAGTGCTCCTGCCTACGAAACTGGTGGCCCTGGGTTCGAATCCCGGTAAGTGCAAATATTTGTGTGATGAGCACGAATATTTGTTTCTGAGTCATGGATGTTTTCTATGTATATAAGTATTTATCTATCTATATAAGTATTTATATCGACGCCTGGTACCCATAGTACAAGCTTTGGGGCTAGGATGATCTGTGTGACATTGTCCAAAAAAAAAAAAAAAATGCGTGCTCTCTGGGGTACTTGTGTCTGAGGTACTTACCATGGACTTTTTATAAATATAACAGAAAAGCAAACGTACAAGGGGATGATCTGATGGTAAATGATCAACAGCTTCCTACAGACGCTCGTAAAACCTGAGAGGTTAATGCATTGCCGATCATCGCACAAACGTGTGTAGAATGACAGACACACCGATAACACTGAGGAGAGACTGCAAGAGGGAGCAAGACTGAGCAATTTATATGCTTTCTGAAGTAGTTGTGTTTAATAATTACGATGGATTTTTTTTTTAAATAGAATAATAAGGCAAACGAACAAGGGGATTACCTGATGGTAAATAATTACCGCCACCCATGAATACTCGCAGCCCCTGAGAGGCACACGCCGGTCTGTAAGAAAGGATAGACTCGCTTCTAGAAGCTTGCCATGTAATACCAGATCAGAAATAACCAACAGTAAACAGTTAGAATATTCTGCATTGGCCGTGCGCGGTAAACAATATATTGTAAAACATACCGTACGTAGGAAATTTCCACTAATAGTGTGAAATGTATGGCGGGAAGCTACGGCAGGTATAAGTTCAAAAAACTTCCTCAGAACACTGCCCGTAATACATGCGGTAAAGGACATATGCCACGTCTGTCTGCAGACCAAGAGGGTCAAGCCAATATGACAAAATACAATTATTACAGCAATTCTGTAATAAACATATAACTTATAATTATTATTAATTATTCTAGTCAAACTAGCTCACGTGTAGTGCAGTTGAGATTCTTCTTGTTACCTCTTCTCTGATCCCAAACTAAGCAGAACTTGAACTATGGAAACCAGATACCTTATATACTAAATACACTACTTTTCTTTTGTAAATACATACTGATATAGATAATTACACCCAGACTCGGGACAAACAGACATGTTCATGCACACAAATATCATTCTGTTCCTTGTGTGAATCGAACTGAAAACCTGCAGCGTGATAAGCAAGTAGGTAGGTAGGTATCTACCAACCACGAGAACCAGCCCGCCGAAAAATATTTCTTAAGTGAAGCTGATAATCCATAAAGCCGATACGAGAGGCGTCTACTGCTTTCATTGAATCTTGTGATCGTAGCAGATTGTAATTTAGTACTTACTAGCTGTGCCCGCGACTTCGTCCGCGTGTTAACTAGTTTTTTTTGTTTTTTTTTGTAAAATAAATGACTTTTTCTAAAATAAAAGTAGCCTAAGTTACTCTTTATTACATCAGCTACCTGCCAATAAAAGTCCCGTCAAAATCGGTCCAGCCGTTTCAGAGATTAGCCGGAACAAACAGACAGACAGACAGACAAAAATTGTAAAAAAATGTTATTTTGGTGTATGTACCGTATATATATTCACATTTATGTAGTAAAAACCGGTTATTTCAATATTACAAACAGACACTCCAATTTTATTTATTTGTATAGATTGTTAATGCGTTAAAGTAAGGATCCTTTGAATAGACCGATGAAATACAGGTTTTTAGCATTATTGACTTGATCTTTTGTTAAAGTAAAACGGGAATAATGTTTTGGAACGAAGTTCCTTATCGCGCGTTGTGAAAGGGGGCTAGACGGAAAAAAATCTTACGAAAAGTTGTCACGACACTTTTTGCAGTTGTGCGGCGTGCGCATGTTTCTCTGTCTGTCTGTCTGTCTCTCTCTCTCTCTCCCTCTCTCTCTCTCTCTCTCTCTTATAGAAAGCAAGATAAAGATAAAGATTTATTTATTGCCAAACTGTGTACATGTTAGGTCTTATTTCTAGGTTAAGATTCACAGTCTACCCAAATGCGGATATGCAATCCAAGTCGCAACAATGCGGTTTAAAAACTTAAATTAACTAAAACTTAATATATTTTTTCCCAAAATATTCTTGTAGATCATAAAAAACTTTATCTATCAACCATTTTTTAAGTTTTGTTTTAAATTCAGCCAGATATTTTCATTTCTATTTCGCATTGAACAGTGTGGTGTCAAGACGATTATTTTTGTTGAGTGTATACAGGTTTTTTGTACATAATAAATAATAAGAAATAAATTCGTTCCATCCGGGTGTCCCTTGACACCTCTCACGTTTTTATAGTATAAAGTCTTCACCTCTGTATAAGGTATGTATTGGTATTTATTTTTTTATTTCAATACTTTATGCACAAAGTTGTACAGAGGTGGACTTTACCGCTTGTTTGTTCTTGATCCGATCGGCGACGACGGCGCCGGCGTGTGTTTTGCTTGTCAAATTTTGATACGTTCCCCTAGTCGATACCCTAGTCGTCTAGTAAAACATTTTAACCTAGCTGTAAATAAGTCAGTATTGATGACTTATCTTTAATATATTTAAAAATAAATTTTCATCAGTTTCGAGTTCTGCATAAAACGGAACGCTCCAGGGTGAAAGGATCGCACCCCAATCTCTGGGCAAAAAATGGGTGGATTGATATGTTTTGTTATTGGCACGCAGGTAAAGATCAAGATAGCGATAGAGCTAATCTAGAGATAGGACTGACGGACAGATTGCGGATCGTTTATTAATTTTGGGCGTTAATGGCGTAGGCATTTTCTCCCAGTCGCCTTGATGAGGTGCAGAGATTCAAAAGTAGGTATGTGTACTAAGTACATATTAGATAAAATTTGGATACATAATAAATTTAAATAAATATGGATACATAAATGTACTGGCTGTGCCCCGCGGTTTTACCCACGTTAAACTTTATAAATTATAGCCTACGTGTTAATCCAGGGTGTACGCTAACTCCATACTAAAATTTTACTCAAATCGCTTCAGCCGTTTAGACGTGAAGCAGTAACAAACATAAACACTCACACAGTCACACACTCACAAAATTTCGCCTTTATAATATTAGGGTGATAATATCTAATACATAATTTAATATGTAGGTAAAGCACAATTCTGCTTATAACTAGTTTAGAATCTTCTATATAAAGTACAAATTAAGATCACTTGCGTATTCCACATTTAAACTGTGAATATATAATCTAATAATCACTAAGCAATAGCTATAGATGGCGCCAATACTTGTCGTTGAAAGTGTTAGAAAGAAAACCTACGTTTAGACGCTGTGTGAGACGGCGGCAAATATAATAATAATAATATCCTGGGACATTATTCCACACGGCCATCTGATCCCAAACTAAGCAGAGCTTGCACTAAGGAAACCAGATAACTAATTATTTATTTATTTATTTAGATAGATAGGAAAACCAACAGCTATTAAACATAAAATTAAAAATAAACTAAGCAACAGTGAGCCAATAATCGATAAAATCAATAAAAACTAACTAAATAAAATATTACAAAATTTAAATACTAAATTACAGAAAAATAATTTAACTTAAAAATATTCCTTGCCGTAGCTTTTTGTGATGAATGGGTCAAATGATAAATCTCTGCATAGTTTGTTAAGATCCCTGCTTGCTCGTATAAGATATGAATTTTGCCTGTAATTCGAGTAAGAAAGAGATATTGAGAGAGGTGGATTATAACGAATGTATCTATAGGGAACATTGAACTAAAAGATCTGGGCAATCGATTTCGTTTGAGATTATCTTTAATAAAAATGTACAGTCTGCCAATTGGCGACAATTTGCGAGTGGTGGTGATGTGGTAAATGAAACTTTTTACAAATATCAAAATAATTTTCCGAATGGTAAGGAATGTGTAATCGATAGCATAAAAATTTTATAAGGCGTTTTTGAATTCGTTCGACACAGTCTATGTATTTGTTATAGCATGGGTTCCAGACTTGTGAACCATATTCAAGGTAATATTACATATACTATTTTTCTTTTGTAAATACATACTTATATAGACAATTTACACCCAGACTCAGGACAAACAGACATGTTCATGCACACAAATATCTGTCCCGGGTGGGAATCGAACCCACGACCTGCGGCGTTAAAGCAGCTTATCTACCAACCACGCCAACAGGCCCGCATACATATCAGCAATATCAGCATATCATCACCCCATCTCATCCATTGGGGGCGTAGATGTCGACCCAAGGGAACATCTACAAGAAGATGGTTAGCAGCTTCTTTCTGAGGACTATGACCATCATCATACTGCAATCGCCAAAGCGTCTGCCAAGCGTGGCGATTATGACATATCCCCAGGATCATTCTTGGGGGAGGCTTTTGTTCAGCAGTGGACTTGTTGAGCTGTTATTGCATTGTATTGTATATTTTTTTATTTCGGAAATTAATCCATTTGGTGTTAGTAAAATAAAATTAAAAATAACTTATTATCTAGTGCTAGTACCAATCACTCTCGCCACAAACTGTTTTAATATTGGAGAGTATAAGTTCTCCGCTACAGTTTTTAAAATACAATTTTGACTGCCTCTCACTCTCCTCAGTAATGATGCAGTTTTTTTGCGTATTACCGTATTAAACCCGTCGGTATAAGCATTCGCAAACATTTCTGACGCACTGCAGTAACGAGGCAGTCTCAATAGTTCATAACTAGGATGGTAGGATGATGAGATTTATAGGACCTAGGATAATTGACCGTAGCTTGGTCGGGGAAGTTGTTTGCCAACTAAATAATTACTTACTCTAATGAGACCAAATCCCGTGTTCATGCCCGCTTGAGTATGTTTCGCCGGACCGTCTCAACTGGGTCGTGTTGAAACCGGTAGTAGATGAATCCACTGAGTTTGTTTCGCTGGGTCTTCTCAGTTGGGGTGCATTGGATCCGGTGGTAGCATTAAAGCGCGACCGTCGTTATTAACACAAGGTCCGTCATAATAATAAAAATATTAGACTTAAACTAGATAATTAAAGATAATCTCTTGACAATAACTTGATATGAGCTAGCTAAATATCAATGCTATAATAAAATAAATGTTATAAATGTTTTCATACAATGTGTACCTAAATATCCATGTTACTAGAAATAATAATGTACCTATACAACTATATTACTACAAACATGTTCTGACTATTTACAAGGGCTTTTTTAAAGTCTACGTGAATAAAATCCTTTTTTATTTATTTATTTTATTTATTTATTTAAGAAGCAGGCTTTTGTTTAATAAAATTACATACTCAGAATAAAACCTTGTAATATGTTTTTTTTTTTAATATTCCTCGTAATTTTGAAGTGTGGCCACTCTTTATGTTATGCCTCTGTTTATAGAATATCATACTAATTGCTTTTCACTGGACTGGAATATATATAAGGGCAGATCAAAGAATTGGTATTTTCTGGCTTCGGTAGTATCTTTTTCGTATTTCGTGCATTTCTTATTTTCGTATCTGGAAACATACAAAGAAAAGTTAATTGTGTAAATTAATAAGCATACGTATACGTAATACCCTCCTGTCCGAATTTCGGCTACGGGGGCCAGTATCAATGTAGACTTGGCAATTGCGCAGGACATATTATAGTGAAATGAAATGAAATTTATTCAGCACTTGGGTATTTACATACACTTGTACTTGTCAAGCTCACAATGTATTACATAAACATAGTTTAAAAACAGTAATTCAAGTAACAAAATATTTTAAATTAGTCCGTCCGTGCGGTCTGTTTCGTCAGATGTATTTTTAATATTCTTAAATAAATAATAAATAGCAAGTTACTAAGCTATTATTGTTACATTTAGCAATAGTATATCAAATTAAAGAATTGAAAACAACGAGCAGTTGGCTAGCGCAAAAAGCTCTCAACCAGTAGCTTAATTTAAACGACTAATACCTGAGGGCACCCTTATGGGCCACATCTCAGGCGCCCACTAAAAAGATGGAATTCGAAATGGGGGTCAGATCACTTGCACGGTATTACCGATCACGTGTTAAGGGGGCAACGCGATCCTCGCCGCTGAGGATCCTACCCTAGCTAGCCTGCGGCTTTCTCTAGCTAGCTAGGTGGACGAGTGCACAAGTGTGTGCGCAAACACAGGGTCACTTTCTATTCCATCACTCTTATGGTCCGATGGGACGACTAGCGACACGACCGGAAAGAGGTCAGGTACAGGACCGACAGCTTTACGTGCTCTCCTAGGCACGGGGGTGTAACACCGCCAACTGCCAGACTTCGGTCTGATACTGAGAAATTTCTTTTTAGCGAAAAATTCCAAAAACACTTTTTGGCCCAACCCAGGATTTGAACCCAGGACCTCATTACCTGCAGGTGAACACGCAATCGCTAGACCAACGAGGCAGTCAAGCATACGTTAAGCATATATTTGAAGAATCAAATTTATGTATGTATTCCAGAGTTCTTTGAATACGTACAAAAATGATTTATACTCAAAAAGTTTTCGGCATTCAAAGATTAAAATACGTTTCGTTGTATTCATGCCAATTAAAAGTTTCGTAAAAGTATAAGGAGTATGTTGTCTTGTTTGACGAACGTGTGTCACCCGGATGATGCCAGGGTTGTTAAAGCTGCCCAGTAGGCCTCTGACATGGGTTAACGGCAAGAACCGGTACCGAGAGCTTAACGTGCTATCTGAAGAATGAAGGCGGTTAAAAATTAAACTCACTTACATCGTGTGTAACTGACGATGAGCGCCTTTTACGATTGACTTACGCCGTTGCTTATAACTGACCGAATGTCTTTTACGATTGACATACGGTGCCACTGTCTACAACTTTGGATTCCTGGTTTGGTTGGTAATGAAGCTACAAAACGTATAAACCGGGAATTTACCCAGTTTTTGTTATGGATCCTATCGTTTTATCTCTTACTACTTACTTAGCTAAATGCTCTCACCGGTCCGTAAGCGGTCGGTGAGGTTAAGCAACTAAGCTCGCGGTCAGTCCACAGATGGGTTACCACCAAAGTGGTTTAATTTTTGAGCGTTTCCGTGCTACGGAAGCTGTCGGTCCCGGTTGTAGTAATTAGACAACAGTCGTTGTGCCATATCAGAGACCTACACTTCCCATACGATAAGTAAGTAGGTATATCTCTTGAGGATCAATCTACGTCCACAAATCTTCATCCTAACCCAGTTTGGGCACGTATTGACCGGCCTTGAAATTGTTCTTCCCAGTCCCTGAACAATAATAAAATGAACGTGTTCCTATTATGAAGTTTATTTGTTATCCATGTCTACCTCTCACAGGCATTTACGTAACATACGCTACCCATTAACACTTTCTCTCATGCATCAGTGTCTTCATTGAGAGTACACCTAGGATTCTTTTTCGCCTTCCAAGGCTGACGAGCTAGCGGCTCACCTGATGGTAAGTGGTAACCGCTACTCATGGACATTCGCACTGCCAGGAGGCACAGCAAACCGCCGCTGACCGTGAAATTATTACTCTTTTTAAACCGCATTGATAAGAAGGACATGCAGCGCTGAGGAAACACCGTAGCAGGCAACCGTTGCCTACCGTGAAATTAGTAGTCTTTTAAAACGCTGTTTATAAGAAATACATGTAGCGCTGAGGAAACACCGTAGCAGGCAACCGTTGACTACCGTGATATTAGTAGTCTTTTAAAACGCTGTTTATAAGAAGGACATGTAGCGCTGAGGAAACACAATAGCAGGCAACCGTTGCCTTCCGTAAAATTAGTACTCTTTTCAAACCCCATTTATAAGAAGGACGTGTAGCGTTGAGGAAACACCATAGCAGGCAACCGTTGCCTACCGTAAAACTAGTACTCTTTTTAAACCCCGTTTATAAGAAGGACATGTACCGCTGAGGAAACAACGTAGCAAGCATGGTGAGTCGATTTCACGGCAATAACCGATATTTGTTTCATCATAAGTGCTTGGAAATCTGAATTCTGCATTTTAATAAGTGTTAATATATCGATTGTTATGTTAATATACTGTAGAATAATTTGGATATTTTTTTTTCTCTAGTTAATGGATTTATGCTCAATCTGGTTTGATAAATTGTTGTATAATGTAAACCAAACATACGATTCCTGTGCTTTTTGGCCTTTAATAAATAAATAAATACCTTGGGACAACTACCACACTGCCAACGGATCCCAAACTAGGTAGAGCCTCCAGAGCAACCAGAAACCTGATAAACATACTTATATATTTCTAAATAGATAAATGTTATAGATAAATTACACCCAGACAGAACAGTTTTGGCGCATTTGAAAAAAACAGGGTACACAAAAAAGCTCGATATTTGGGTACCACACGAGCTGAAACTGAAAGAAACCTAATTAACCATGTACTCATTTGTCATTCTTTATTAAGAAGTAATGAAACCGAACCATTTTTGAAGAAGCTGATAGCTGGTGATGATATGTGGATCACGTACGACAAGAACGTGCGTAAAAGGTCGTGTTCAAAGGCCAGTCAGGCTTCACAGACTGTGGCAAAACCCAAGTTAACTTGCAACAAGGTGACGCTGTGTGCGTAGTGGGATTGGAAGTAGGAACATTATGAGTCGTTACCACCAAGCAGGACCATCGAATCTGAACTCTACTGCGACAACTGATGAGATTGAAGCAAGAAGTTAAGAGAAAGCGGCTGGATTAATCAACAGAAGGGGTGTGGATCTTCATCATGATAAGGCTAGACCTCACACATCTTTAGCCACTCAGCAAAAATTAAGATAGTTTGGCTGGGAGGTGTCAATGCATCCGCCGTATAGTCCTGACTTTGCACCTTTAGATTTCCACCTGTTTCGGTCTCATCAGAATTCTTTAGGCAGTGTCAGGTTAACATCACGAGAGGACTGCCAAAACCACTTGTCGCGGTATTTTGATCAGAAGTCCCAAAATTTTATATCGCAATGGGATCATGTCTCCCTACCTACAAGATGGCAAAAAGTTATCGAACAAAATGATACTTTAGTTAAATGTAAATAAACTATATTAAAAATGTTTAGAATTTTCTTAAAAATACGAAGAAACTTATTCTCCGACCTATTACATATATCTAGGAACAGGTTGTTGGGGAGGCTTTTGGCTGCTGCGTTTATAACTAGGAAGGCCAAGACCTCCCTGCGCGGTGCCTTGTATAGCGATAGAAGAACGGCGATGGCGCGAGAAGGCCATTAAGCTTCTCAGTAGAAAATCGATACGTTTGCAATTTATGCAGCGCGTTAATTAATCATCATCATTATATCAGCCTAAAGACCACTGCTAGACAAAGGCCCAAAGATCTCCACAATTGCCGGTATTGCGCTATTTGTGCACATCTTGCGCATCCAGCGATTTCCAGCGACCCGCAAAAGATCATCGGTCCATCTTGTAGGGGGCCTGCCCACGCTGCGTTTTCCGGTTCGTGGTCATCACTCCAGGACTCGCGTGTAATTTATTATTTAAAAATATCAAATGATAAATTAATCATACTTACCCTTCATGCATAATGCATTTGACTATAGGATAATCTTTCTTGAAACATTGAGTCCTACTGGCCTCAAAATATATACTGCCTATTGTATCTGCGGCCAATGTGTTAGCAGTTTTGAGGCACTTGTAAAACTGGTAGTCGCATTCACAGCTCATTCTAAAATAAATTACAATTATCTTAAAATTAAATTAATTAGACTACAAGGCATCATCAACAAGAGGATGATGCGATACTAGGTATTATTGAACGAGAGGATGAGGAGGATGCGTCTAAAATTTTCATCTAGAATTATTTTGAAAACTATCTATGTAGCAGATCTATCATCATCATCATATCAGCCAAAAGACGTCCCCAAGGATCTCCACAATAGCCGGTCCTACGCTGCCCGCATCCAGCGGCTTCCCGCGACCCGCACAAGATCGTCGGTCCACCGTGCAGATCCATAGTTTGTCTAAATTAATTCCATACATTTTCTAGTTATTTCATATAAATTATAGGAAGTCTCAGTTAAATTGTAACCTTATATAGATATTTATTATTTAGGAATTTTGTTTTCGACTCTCAAGGATGACTTCTTACCCGAGGGTTTTGTTCTGAATATTATTTAAATTATTAAATTCCCATATTGTTTTATTGATATTATCTAAATAGTGTTACAAATTAAGTTTATGTACCGATATAAGCTAAATTAATTGTATTATTTCGAGTACGACTTATTTCTCGTTTAAACAGTGATTACTCTAGAATCAGAGTTGTTTATTCCATATATATATACAAGCTTCATATATGGCTTAACGAATATTTGTCTAATAACTACAACCGGGACTGACTACTTAACGTGACTCCACGAAACCACTACCAACAAAACTAAAACTACTGCCAAGAAATAGAGCTCCTACTACGGCGCCTAGGTCGCGTGGATTTCACTGGTGGTCAAGGTGATAGAGTGAGAAACCTTCTCGCAATGCGTGCCGTTCCCATAATTGCCGGATTATGTATCCGGCCCCTGACCCAGTGACCCAGTGAGAGCCTCTTAAGATGTTGGTTGAATTTCTATTCTGTCCAACCGACACCACTATCGGGACAATTATTTTTAAGTTCATCTTCGCACCATTAACACATAAACAAACGTCTAAATATTACGAAAATTTGATATTCCTTCTTACAAGGTTATGGTGAAAAGAGTTAGTGATATCAACAATAAATGCCCGACACTCCAACCGAAAAAATCCGTTATTAGACTTATTGGCAACGATAGTTCGTAATGATAGACCGGAAAAGGAAAAAAAATGGGGACTTTTCAAATGCAATGCTGTGTGGGTGACGGCAAAGAATATCACGCCTCCCACGGGATGAGATGGGAATCTCATCCCGTGGGACGAGTAGAAGTCAACCCGAGGGAGTATCTACCAGGGTCGGATAGCAGCGTCTCTCTGTGTACTATGAGCAACATACTGCGATCGCCAACCGCTTGAGTATGTTTTGCCGGACCGTCTCAACTGGGTCGTGTTGAAACTGGTAGTAGATGAACCCACTGAGTTTGTTTCGCTGGGTCTTTTCAGTTGGGGCGCATTGGATCCGGTGGTAGCATTAAAGCGCGACCGTCGTTATTAACACAAGGTCCGTCATATTAATAATACCTTAATATAGACAGAACCATTGACAATATGTAGTAAAAATATTAGACTTAAACTAGATAATTAAACAAAATCTCTTGACAATAACTTGATACGAGCTAGCTAAATGCCATTGCTATAATAAAATAAATTTTATAAATGTTTTCATACAATGTGTACCTAAATATCTATGTTACTAGAAATAATAATGTATACAACTATATTACTACAAACATGTTCTGACTATTTACAAGCACTTTTTTAAAGTCTACGTGAATAAAAACCTTTTTTATTTTATTTTTAAACCCGTCTGCCAAGCGTGGCGATTATGGTATATCCCTCTATTCGTGAGGGAGGATCTTGTCCAGCAGTCGACGTATTTCGGCAGAAATGAACATGATGATTACTGACGACTAGAGAAATGGGTCAATTTCAAAGCCGCTAGCGCTGCACCCTTCTCTCGCAGCCTCGCAAGAGTATATTAACGTAATCTTTGTGATACGCGTAGATTTACTTAAAAGCAGGAAATGAAATAATTTATTATTATTAATTTATAAAGTCTAAAAAAAAATAAAGTTGTAGAACAAAAGTATTTGCTATTTATGGTGTTAGCTATTTAGTCCTGCGAGGGTGTTGGTGTTTTTTTTTTTTTGTTTTTTATTTAGTAAAAATAACGACACAACACTTATTAGTAAAGTAGGTATATAAGACAAATCAAATCAATGTAATGTAAAGGTATGCTGCGATGAAGAATACTCTGTGTATGTATAATAGTGTTACTATGTGCATATTTACTTAGTATGGGGTCCCCGGTTGTATAATGTAAAATTATAGTTATATGGCTCGATATATTGGGGGCAATGGTCATGGTCTCGGCAGCACAAGTCAGCAGCTTTTTCTGGACCCAAATCATCGTAGTTGGCCGCCAAGGTTCCTGGTCCGCACCATTTTGTACCTGTAAGTAATTATTATGTAAATGTACAGTTAGTAAGTAAATAAGTAAGTTATTTATTTGCATAAACATGTGTACATGTATACATACAAAAAAGTCAATCGCATGCAAGATGTTACATAGTTATTATACTGATCAGACATGCTTGCCATACAATGGTGCAAAAATTGAACACATGAGATTATATAAAAAAATATAAGTAACGCAAAACAAGAAACAGAACAAAAAATTAATAATATAATCGAAAAAAGTTGATGTTAATTTAATATTAAGAATGATTTAGTTGATTATAACGTCAACATGAAACAATTTTGTATGTTTAATATTAACTTATCCGCCAAAAAAAATCATAATAAGCTCTTTCTTCTAAAAGTGATTAAATTGCTCGCTTAAATTCATTAATTGGTAGACTTTTCCATTGTTTTGGTTGTTTAGATAACACCCTAACGATTATTTTTTTACCAAAACAATAAAAATAAAACTGTCGAATTCCTAATATACACATTAAAAGAAATTAATAAGTTACGATATTTTTTAAGGGCCCCATAAAATATCAGAGAATTGTCCACTAATAAATAAAAAAAATGGAATCAGATCATAGTACACAATTTGTGTATAAAACTGATAAAAATGGCATGGATTGAGTCGATCTAAGTAAGCATAAATTAAATTATTTGTTAAAAATTTAAATTTTCATCAAAATTTCTTTTATAATCGGATTCTCAACAGGAATCCGATTTTATGAGAAAATTTGCTTTAGATTTGTGCCATGTTTTGCAGTAGCTTTCAGGTGAGGAAAAAATTACGCTTTAACTTGACTACATGTGTGGTTAAGACAGTCCCCACGCCACTTCATGTCCTGGGTTCAATTCCACGCAGTCCAACTATTTGTTAGGTCCATAGCTGTTGTACTGAATTGGGATTTACTTTGTGTCCATTAATTCTGTGTTTGTACTCCGCGACACAGGGATTCATTTAACTAGTGCGGGCGTTGTCTGTTTTTTTAAAGAAAATAAGAATGTAACTTATAAACGTTATATTATTTATTTTAATTTAAAAATATGATCAGTGGAAGTACCTATCTTAAAATGTAATGTATTTACCTTTAACCCTCTTGTCGTCTCATTACTAAAATGCACCGGCGCGCGGCGGTAATAAGTGCCCGCGTGTTCCTTTACTGATGATCAACTTCAAATTAATTACACAAAACATCTGCGAGTGCTTGTCCCTCCTGCCCAGTCTCCTGTTCCCTTCAGTCTGTATGAGACTTCAGTGAAAGCGGTCAGCGTTGCCCAATTTTGGGTAGATTAAATTTAATTCTTACCATCGACACGATCAGAAGAATCACTTCCAAATATCACTAAGATTTAATTTGTCTCTAAATAACAAAAAGAACACCAAATAACTGGTTCGTAATTTTGGTTTCCCTTTACAAAGTCGGTTTTCTTTTTATTTGTAATAAACACTTTTAGCCTTACCTGGAAATATGAGATCCGGTTTAGTTGTTGGAGGTTTTTTTAGACTGTTCACAATTATCCCAACTATGGACCAGCAGTTAAGTGAATTAATTGACAAAATGAATATAAATAGACTAATAAGTATTGTTTGAATTGTCATTATTCACAGCATTGGATTTGACAAAAAATCATAGTAACACTGCAAGATACACGGTATCAAAGGTAAGAATTATTTCCTAACAAGTACAAGGGGACAAATTGGATCACTTTCCGAGATAAAATAAATCTTAGTTTTGAATCATTCTTATTCTATATTGCACAACATATTCTGCTGTATGGTGACGGCGACAAATATCAGAATTAGAATATCATCACCCCATCTCATCCCGTGGGGGGCGTAGAAGTCGACCCGAGGGAATATCTACCAGAGGATGGGCAGCAGCTTCCTTCTGATTACTATGACCATCTTACTGCGATCGCCAACCCGCCTGCCAAGCGTGGCGATTATGGCATATCCCCGCGAGACGATTCTTGAGGGAGGCTTGTCCAGCAGTGGACGTATTTAGCTGTAATGATGATGATATTGCACACGGAAAATATACATTTTATACATGTATTTGTAAATTGATGTTCAAAGGCGAGCTTAACTCAGTGATAAGTTTTCTTCCAGCAAACCACTGACAGAGGGAGGTTTGTAAATGAAGGGTAAAAACAGTGAATAACATCAAAAGAAAACTAATTAAGAGATATTAATTATTGCTACTACCAACTGGTAGAAATAGATATATATCTACATACTAATAATACCAACAAATTACATACTATACACACTACATATATAAATATATATATAACTTTTAAATATACTAATACATAAATTATATATAACAATGATTGTGACAAAAAGTTTTCCTTTGTTATTCTTTTAAATACCTCTAAAAATGAGAGAATAGAGTGTGGAAGAGAGTTCCATAATCGAACGGCACGAATTGTAAAAGAGCCATCATAACGGCTGGAAGTGTGAGAATTATCATCATAATTTTGAATTATCATGTGTTAACTTTACATTAACAAAGAATACTTCTTGCGTTTAAAGCCCTTAACAATTTTATTAGAAGGTTAAAAATTACAAAATCTCTAAACCACATGAAATAGATTATTCGTCAAATATGTTAGTAATCAGATAATTACAATAAATTTGCCTATTCAACATAATTTTTGCTATTTTAGGTTTTTAATAGTTATCAAACTATAATTAAGTCAGTTGTTAAGACTTAAAAAAATTACGGAAGGATTACTAGGGAATTGAAAATTTAACGCAGATCTATTGTGTGCAACTACACATTATTTTCTAGATATCACTATTTTTTATTACACAAGTCGCGCCGTGATCCACTTTACCTCACCTTACTCTACTGGATTTTTGGGACAGTGTGAGATGTATACCGAACTGTAAGCGGAGCGATTAGCGATTTTATGCGGCACACGACGTTACTCTGTATTATATAGAATATTATGTATACTATAAACCTACATTAACAATGCATGTTAAATATACAAGTTCTGTCAAAGGCCGCACATTAACTACTTAATATAGATATAATATATAGTAGATAAATAAGTGATGAACAGATAAAACCGGCCAATATCGACTCCAAATAAAATATAAATTTCACGTTACTTGTATTTTTTTTTAATCTTTAACATAAATACACACTTTCTCTAAATTTTACAGGCTACCTATTACGATTTGGACGGATAATGGTAGCTTAGTAATAGGGTTCCATGAGCACTCTTCGGGTACAGAAGCCCAAAAAAAACAAGATTCATCCGTAACTTGTGATTTTTAGATAATCCCATAAGAACCAAACATTTTACGTGTACATGAGAATCATATGTATGTGGAAATCCAGGCAATAAACTATCATAATATCAAAACTCATCCGAATCGGTTCTACCATTTTAACGTGCTTGTGCCAACATAAGGTATTGTTCAAATAAGTACGTTAAATCATCTAAATATAGAAACTGTCACATTTATAAAGAATAATCGAAACAGAATTTTGAGTCAAAATTTGGTAACCCGCGAAACGCTCCGCCTCACAACACACTAATGTCAATAAACTACTACCAAAATTTTTATGTCAATTAACATTAAAATATTGCTAAGGCATTAATTTAGTGACTACACTTGTTGGTAACACCTAATTCAACACAAATGTATACGTCATCATTTAAAAAGAAAATGCCATTATGTTAATGCTTACAATAGTTTCAAATGTAATCTATGTGTATTGGTTTTGAGGCTATACAATGGTTGCTGTATGAGTATAGTTTTATAGTTGTATATTAAACTGTAGTAGAAGACCTTCGGAACGTGGAAGTTTTGATACTGAATTCAAAGTGTTAACTTAGTCATTTTTGCCTTAGACAATGGACTAAGTGACGACCAGTTCCCATAGTGCATTGACTCACAATAATCGTCTTCGTAAACATTCATACATACGCCTATTTCCCAGAGGGGTAGGCAGAGACAACGGATTTCTGTTTGCCACGATTAGTGTTGAAAATGACTATAGTGACTGAATTAGACTGACTGTCATTTACGGTCGAATTGGTCAAAAATGGTCATTAACTGTCAAAAATGGTAATTTTCAGTCAATTTTATTTCAGTAAAATTTTAGTACCTTTTAAGTTTTTGTCGTTGATAAAAGTCTTCAACTTCTAAATTACAACAAAAAAGTGGTTTTTATGACTTATAGTATTATTATGTAGTGTTAATCATTGTACATTTCTAATCATGCGTGCATTTAAGACAAAATGGAAACGTTGCATCGCCTCACGCATCGACTTTGATGTCGTTTTATCCTCTCATGATATAATGACCTTTGTTCAAAAAACTAAGACTCCTGACAATTACATCTCTATACATACTCGAGATAGCATTGTTTGTAAAAAACAATCCTCATTTGTTTGACAAAGCTTGTGTTGATAAGAAATACCTGTCTAGAGATCCATCAAAACTGGCTTCACAAAAATGTTTAAGTACCCTGCAGCAAAAGAACAGCCATATGATGGTAATAAAAGTGTACAACAAAATACCAAAAACACTACGTGAGCTACCACTTAATATATTCAAAAATAATATATTCAATTGGCTGTTAGATGGTTGTTGTTATACCATTAAGGAATTTTTTATGATAAAAAATTGACATGGAAAATAGATAATTTGACATAGGTACTTATTTAGACATTCTTTTTAATATTCATATCAGACATTATAAAATTATTATTACTTTTATGTGCTTATAATGATGTAAACAAATGTTATTAATTTTAAACTTACAAGATCTGATAGACATATTAATTAATGTGGTTTTATTGTATAGACGGAGTCCGGAGACGTTTTATATGTTATTTTTTTAATTATTCAATTACTTTATAATAATTAATAACTTTTATGTCACTTAAATTTTGCATGCCGTCAAATCGGCGTAACATGCTGAACCATTTTATGATACAATTTTATGTAACACCTTATAACCATGTTGCTGGCGAATAAATATATTTCATTTCATTTCAATACAAAATAAAAAGTTGCTTCATTTAAACTAGCATATAAATTGGGTACCTAAATAAATAAATAATTGGGTGGTAGTCGAGACTAGACAATAATATTTGAGTAAAATTGACTGAATTTGACAGTAAATGACCGATCATTTAAGGTTTATGACAATTGTGACTAGTCATATTCAGTCATTTTACACCTCTAGCCACGATGTTAGCACACTTCTTTTGCCTAGTTTACTGTCATTATATTCTTTATAAATTCTCGCCGGTTTGGGTCCTCGTAAAGGTAGCAATTTATGTTTTTATTAAAACAACAGTACCACCCTGAGTAACGCTTTTTTAAGATAAAATTAGTGCAAACAATCTCAATAATTGTCAGTTTTGTCATTTTTTTTTTACTCAGTCGGCTTACAGTGACTGTGAACCTTTAGTGATCAAATAATAGTTCAGTTTAAAGAAAAGTACAGCAGTGTGCTGTAATGTAATTCGACAGTTAAAATAAGGTCGCATTCAAATTAGACGTTCCGTGTCGGGCGGCTGACGCACGTTTACTTTGCCGCTGGTTACAACCTGCTGCTGTACCGCAGTATGGTAGCATTTTGATACCAAACGCCTAAATTGAAAGTGTATTTGACTGCCGTTCGTTTGTATGCTAATGATTTATTCAATATATATATATATATTTTATAATAATAATACAATATATTGGGCCAATGTCACACAGATCATCCTAGCCCCAAACTAAGCAAAGCTTGTACTATGGGTACCAGGCGACGATATACATACTTATATAGATAGATAAATATATAAATACATAGAAAACATCCATGACTCAGAAACAAATATTCGTGCTCATCACACAAATATTTGCACTTACCGGGATTCGAACCCAGGACCAGAAGCTTCGTAGGCAGGATCACTACCAACGAGGCTACGGTGACCGACATACCGACCGACAATATGACAACAGTTATGCTGAGGCGCTCGCAGCCAGTTACTCACCGGCCTGTAAGTTATTGGCAAGTTAAGCACCTATGCTTAGTCGTATTATGTAGTGTCAATCTATAGATGGGTGGCCGTAAAGTGGTTTAATTTCTGAGCGTCTCCGTGCTTCGGAGGGCACGCCAAGCTGTCGTTCCCGGTTGTTGTCGTTAGGCAACAGCCGTTAAGCCATCTCAGAGGCCTTCTGGGCAGCATTAGGGTAACCACTGCCCGTACGATAAAAAAGCAGTTAAGCCACGGACTCTGACAAAGAAATATTACTGTTAGTGTACTTGTTGATAAACATCACACAGAAACAAAAGCAGTAAAAATATTAGACTTAAACTAGATAATTAAACATAATCTCTTGACAATACCTTGATACGAGCTAGCTAAATATCATTTCTGTAATAAAATAAATTTTATAAATGTTTTCATACAAGATGTACCTAAATATCTATGTTACTAGAAATAATATCTAATGTATAGGTACAACTATATTACTACAAACATGTTCTAACTATTTACAAGGGCTTTTTTAAAGTCTACGTGAATAAAAACCTTTTTTATTTTATTTTATTTTTTATTTTTAAAAACAACACCCCCGTAAAAGAGCATCACCAATGTTTTCATGTATTATTTTTCATCAACATGTATTTTTGATGATTTTTTCTGAGGTTAAAACAACATCCAAGTAATATTTTTAATTACCGAAGAATGTATAGAGAATGTCTCTATGAATTTCTTGATTGTAGCATATGGCGTTTTATATAGCTCGACGTTTCGATGATATTTGTTCTCTCAATTCAGCTCACTATTCAACAGTGAAATGACCTCGTGGAGTTCAGACATTGTCGACGTGCAGTAGTCGAGCGTTCACTGTACCGACGCCTCACTATTGCCGCACTGAGCGCTTTGTATGGAAACCGTCCATGCGCAATACGAGAAACGCACCGCTCTGGAACAGCAGCGGTCTGACACGAAACGTCTAAATTGAAAGCGCCCTAAAAGCCCGTATAATTGAAGTGCTCGCAATGGCGTCCCAGCAGTATTATTGGCCAACTACAGTACTCCCTGATGAAGGCTTGCTTTTAACCACGAAACTGAGTCGGAGACTATTTATTCACTAGTTAATTGTGTGACTTAGATGTTGCATGATTAGTTGATTACTGTACGCCTAATTTGTATAGTTTATGTAAATTGGTGAGCTTTGTGTTCGTCAAGTATATTTTTGTTTAGTACCACATTTCACAGGGACTTATAACGTAAGACGGTTTATATCTTGAAAAAAAACACGGGTCAATGTTTCTCAGTAATTTAATATTCCAAATCGATACAGAATTATGCATATTTGGCATCGAATATCCTGGGACATTATTTACACACGGCCATCTGATCCCAAACTAAGCAGAGCTTGTACTATGGAAACTAGATGACTGATATATTACACATACTACTTTCTTTTGTAAATACATACTTATATAGATAAATACACCCAGACTCAGGACAAGTAGACATGTTCATGCACACAAAT
Source organism: Pseudoips prasinana (assembly GCA_951640165.1). NCBI lineage: Eukaryota > Metazoa > Arthropoda > Insecta > Lepidoptera > Nolidae > Pseudoips > Pseudoips prasinana. The sequence goes on along the minus strand of OX621249.1, from coordinate 9,647,211 downwards.
ATCTGTCCACGACCTCCGGCGTTTCAAGTCAGCATTTGCCAACCACGCCAACACGCCCGTATATATATAAATGGCGGTAAAGCCTTCAACCTAAAATTGTGTTAAAGCCGCTAGTACTGAGAGAACAAACACAATAGGGGTTATTTATTTGAAGGCATTACGACTCAATGCCTTAAGGAAGATTATCCCGTCGTAAAGTGCATTATAGAAGGAGAGACGAGGGTATATGTGATTGAACAACATTAACGCAATGATGGTAGATCAGTTCAGGCTTGGTTTAGGGTTTTATTGCGCCTTCAATATACATATATTGATATTTCATTTTTCGTACGTACATACGTACGAAAAATGAAATCATTTTGTTTTGGTTCATTTTTGCGAGAGTGAATAGAAAAATACGATTTTCTCGATACAAGTATTATTTTCTTTTTTCTTTTTGTACTTGTAAAACGTCAGTTTCGTGGAGACTACTCTTAAAGCGTAGCTTAACATATAAAGTAACTCCTTTTCCGAGTATGGTCTGTTCCAGTCCATAACAAAGGTCCACCAAAGAACACGTATTTTTTAAAGATGATACTCATTATACTAGTTCGTGGCACACAGTACACTGGACAAAATGAAGCAAACACTTAATAATAATAAAATAAAAATATCTTCCTGGCCAGTTTGGCTATGGAAGCTAGCCTCTAGGGAAACTAGCCTGCGCATATGCAGAGTGCGTTTTACTGTACAAATGTCTGTCCATGAAAAGAAGCCATTGAGATGCTTCTGGAAACCGGACACAGGCAAAATAAGGCAAACAAAGGAACCACAGAGACTTCAAGGCATGGAGCCTCCCAACCAACCTGACCCCGTGCAAAAAAAATTACTATGTTCAACTAATTTATAAAAGGATTGCAGAGTAAGTAAGTACAGAGTAAAAAGGAATAATTGGAGCCTACACAGTTTTACTACACATTTTTTTTAATAATAATATTTTTTTTTAATAATATCTGAGGACAATGTCACACAGATCATCCTAGCCCCAAACTAAGCAAAGCTTGTACTATAGGTACCAGGCGACGATATACATACCTATATAGATAGATAAATACGTATTATATACATAGAAAACATCCATGACTCAGAAACAAATATTCGTGCTCATCACACAAATATTTGCACTTACCGGGATTCGAACCTAGGACCACCAACTTCGTAGGCAGGAGCACTACCAACTAGGCTATGGTGACCGTCTTTGATCCCAAACTAGGCAGAGCCGGTGTACTGTGGTAACCAGACAACTGACAAACATGCTTATATATTTCTCAATATATTCATATTATACATAAGTTTCGCCCAGACACGGAACAAATAGACATGCAAATAACACAAAAATTTGCCCCAGATGCGGATCGAACCCACAACCTTTGACTTAGCAGTCAGTGTCACTAACCACTAAACCAACAGTCCAGTTAAATTATCAAGACTGCACCAAGCGGGATATGGCCGCTTTTAAAATTGACCACTGTTGCTGGGAAAAGCTCGCTGAAAATAGAGTTGAATGGCGCAAACGAGAGTTGAATGAAGCCTGGTTCGGAGTACTTGCTGATAAGAGACAGAAGCGACATGAAAGCGGCTCGACACCAACCACCGCAAACTTCTCTTGTCAGGCCTGCGGCAGGCTATGTCGGTCTCGCATCGGTTTGATTAGCCACAATAAGAAATGTCTCTCAAAAAATGCGCCGTAATCGCAAAGGCCATATATAGTTAAATTACCGTTATTATTTATGAACGTACTCCAAGACCAATAAAGAGTTAATACTCTTATCACTTACTTTCATATTAATAATACTTTTCTCCACTTCAAATTACAATTTGAGCATGGGAAATGAAGGTTGATTTTATTTTCTTTTTTCTTTTGTGTCTCATTACAAGGCGACTGCTGATTTAAAGGGACTTTTACAGCCAAAAAATCAAAGTGGATTTGGGGATTCTTCAATCTTGTTAAGTTTCTCTATCTGTGATGAAAGAAAAAGCCGTCCAAAGGAATCGAGCTCGCACAATTGGGTTTCGTACCTACAGTGGTCTGCTAAATTACTTTTTCTTGTATCGGTAGTAATTTATCAGACCAGCCTACAGTAATCATAACTAAAATAACATTTAAAATATTATGTTTCTAAGAAATATGTAATATCTAAGGACTATCAAGGGACAATGTCACACAGATCATCCTAGCTCCAAACTAAGCAAAACTTCTACTATAGGTACCTAGCGACGATATACATACTTATATAGATAGATAAATACTTAAATACATAGAAAACATCCACGACTCAGGGACAAATATTCTTGCTCATCACACAAATATTTGCACTTTCTGGGATTTGAACCCAGGACCATCAGCTTCGAAGGCAGGAGCACTACCAACTAGGCTACGGTGATGTAAGTTTCTTATAAGTTGATAAAAATATTCGTCAATACGGATGATATTTTAACACCATACGTAAGTTTGTAATAACCTAAGTTGCTTGCTTATCGTATGGGTAGTGGTAACCCTAGTGTCAGAGTTGTTCAAGCCGCCCAGCAGGCCACTGACATGGCTTAACGACTGGTGTCTAATGGCTACAACCGGGACCGACAGGTTAAGGTGTCCTCCGACGCACTGAGACGCTCAGCAATTAAACTACTTTGGCGGTCACCCATCTATGGACTGACCGCGAGCCTAGTTGCTTAACCTCACCGATCGCTTACGGACGGGTGAGAGCATCTAGCTATGAGCGCCTCATAATCGTGCTTCAGCTAAAGATCATGATATACCTAAGTCTTAGGACCTCTTTATCTGCGGGTGAACCCGCTACCGTTAGACCAACGAGGCAGTCGAATATCAAATACTAAGCTTCCAAAACAACAAAATAAAACTACGTTTAATTACACATATTTTGTACTGCTCACACATCAAATTCTTTAAAATATTCCCCTTAAACTATAATCATACAATATCCTATGACATATGTATTCTTATGGTGTCAAATAAAGAGTATTCTATTCTTTTCTACTCTATTCCCATTCGCGAGATTTTTTTTGAATGTATGGACAAATGGTTGTACCAGTAAATGTTCTTTAGAGAAACATTTAGAGGTTTCACGTGTACACGCGGCTGCATATCAAGCTATACTTTTCCAATATAAACTGACCTCTCATTGTATAGAAATCCTATACAACGCGAGATCAGCTTATACTGGAAATTTACCTTGATATTTAGCCGTGTGTACATAATACGTTTATACTTTCCTATTAAAGACAATGTAACATATTCCCTCAATATAATCCCCCCAGTGATACCTAGGGGATGGCCTTTGTCCAGCAGTAGACATATTTTGGCTGGCATGTAGAAGGAACGCTCGATTCTAGACCGGTATTCGCTTGACCTGCTTTTATACTACACCTAAATATGAAACAATAATATTCAGGTCATTTGTCATAGCGTTGGGCACAGTATGAAAGGAAATGTTTTGCCGGCGGATTTTCTGGACTCAATGTTATATTTATTTCTAACAGCAACATAGTACAGTCAGCTTCACGTATGTAAATCTCTTAAGATTAAAAAAATAAAAAAAAATAAAAAATAGTTTTTATTCACGTAGACTTTAAAAAAGCGCGTGTAAATAGTCAGAACATGTTTGTAGTAATACAGTTATTATTTCTAGTTGCTTATTACAGATATTTAGGTACATGGAATGTTAAAACATTTATTCAATTTATTTTATAATAGTAGTGATATTTAGCTAGCTTGTATTAAGTTATTGTCAAGGAGTTTACGTTTAGGTCTAATGATTGAAATTTATATTTTACTACATATTGTCTGAATGGTTCTGTCTATATTAAGGTATTCAGTATTATTATTATAACGGACCTTGTGTTTAAAACGACGGTCGCGCTTTAATGCTACCACCGGATCCAATGCGCCCCAACTGAGAAGACCCAGCGAAACAAACACAGCAGGTTCATCTACTACCGGTTTCAACACGGCCCAGTTGAGACGGTCCGATTGAAGTAAAACTTGTTTATGCACGCTGGGGAGTAAGCTGTTGAATACGCGACGAGACCGTTACGAAAAGTGTGATCAGGCGAGGCGGATGGAAGTTGAGAGGGAGATATAATTTAGTGCAAATAGATAGAGATAGAGTTACTTTTCGGAAATTAATAATCAATAAATAATAGTGTCCTCCTAGCCGAGATTCGGCCACGGCGGCCAGTCTTAAAGGAGACTAGCCATCTGCGCGGGACATATTATAGTGCTCAAGTGTGTGCGCGCAAACACAGGAGCACTTTCTATTCCATCACTCTCATGATCCGATGGGACGACTAGCGACACGACCGGAAAGAGGTCAGGTACAGGACCGACGGCTTTACGTGCTCTCCGAGGCACGGAGGTATAATACCGCCTACTCCCAGACTTCGGGCTGATATTAAGATTATTTCGTTTTACAAAAAAATCCCAAAATCACTTTCGGCCCGACCCAGGATTTGAACCCAGGACCTCGTTATCTGCGGTTGAACACGCTACCGCTAGACCAATCGGCAAACCGGCAGTCCATTTTCGGAAATTACTGAAGGGGCAAGAAACGAGGTACACTCACATTTTCTTTCTCTCTTTCTATCATAGCCAGTTACGTTTGAAGATTTACTTCAGTCTTCTTCTTATCGTGTCGATGGTAAGAATTATATTTTATCTTCCCAATATTGGGCAACGCTGATCGCTTTGGCTGAAGCGTCATACAAGTCCTGAAGGGAACAAGAGACTGGACCAGAGGGACAATCAGATAAATGTGCCATACTTTGGGGTGACACGCCGCACTCGCAGATGTAACCCCATTTGCCCATGTTTTCTTTGGATCTACCAACCTGGGTACGTAGTCTATTAAGAGTCCTCCAGGTTGGCCATGGCAAATTATGTCCCGGGGGTAATTTTTCCTTTGGCGGGACAAACAGAGGAGGAGAAAATTTATCTCGCCATAAGGTTGCCCTCACTTTTTGTGCATCGATCGTAGCTGTGGTAGTGGCCAGGAAACTTTTACAACTTTTCAATCGTTGGGGAGCTGGAGTAAAGTTATAAAGAGGGTGTTTTTGTATCTGTCTCCTGCTTATACCTCTCAACACCACTAGCTACTTCCATAGCTATTTACTTCATTCGTATGTTCTAAAGCTCACTTGTTTTTTTTTTATTTTTATGGACAATCATAATCTTATAAGTATGTTTATAAGCACTGCCATTTATTGCTTTAAATGTCGGTAGGTACATTATAGGTATTATTAAATTATCTATTACTAGCCGTGCCCCGTGGTTTTGCCCGTGTTGAAATTATAAATTAATTAATTAATAAAAAATATAAATTAACCTATGCGTTATTCGGATAAATAAGCTATATTACAATAAAGTTTTATCGAAATCCGATTGGTAGTTTTTGTGTGGAAGAGTACTAAACATCCATACTCACAAACTTTCGCATTTACAATATAAGTAGGATTTATCTTTAATTTATGTACAGAATTTATGTTTATTTATAGATTTTCAACTTTATTACAAAAGCATAAGGTTTACTTTCAATTGGGAGAATTTGACAGATTGGGGTAGCTTGATATGCTGGCGTCTGTACCTATTTTAAACCCTTAAACAATATGAACACTTTAGTAATTTTCTAATTTTATTGTCTTTATTGATGCGATATGCTGTCGACTGTACCTATTCGTAATATTTTTGCTACTGTTTAATATCTAATCTCTCAATCAATATAAATTTTGTACAATATGTTAGTGAGTTTATCGGTGGCTTATAATTTATGGTGTGACGTCTGTAAAAGAATCCTCACTGAGATATATTTCACTCCTACTGCCATAAATTTTTACGTATCAGATAATTTATTGTTACCCTCCGTGGATAAAAATGTGTATAATAATGATTATGGTATAGTATGATTGTAATGAAAATGTCTTCAAAATACAAAATCAATATTGTAGGGTTTATTCCGCTAATTGTCAGTTTAATCATGGCGGGTTGCAATTTGCACCACCCTCCCGCCCGCAAAAATATGCGTCTACAAGAAGGACAATATAAAATAATTTGTCTGCATGAACATCTATGTTTGTCGTGAGTCTGGGTGTAATTATGTATTTACAAAAGAAAAGTAGTATGTATATGTAATATATCACTTATCTGGTTTCCATAGTACAAGCTCTGTTTAGTTTGGGATCAGATGGCCGTGTGTGAAGAATGTCCCATAATGTTTTGTTTTTTTTTATAAAAAGATGTACATGCAAGAAAGACAATATAAAAAGCACATTACATGCGCCGGTACGATACGATTTTTGGGTATCGTAATGGCGCATCGATTTTGTATTTTGATTGTTATCTATTTCTGCAAAGTGACGCCTGATTTCATTACTCATGAAAAAGTATAAGTGCCATAAAAAAAAACAAAATAAAATTAGGAAATAAAGAGTTGCGATGAATATTATGAACATGTCGATTAGATAAAGTATTAGCGAGCAAGTAATTTTTTTTAAATTTTGATCGACATTGTGCACAGATAAGCACTTGTGCACTATAATATGTCCAGCACAGATGCCTAGTCTCCATTGATACTAGCCGGGGTTTAAATTTTGCTAGCAGGACATTATTTTTGTTATTTAACATTATCATTTACACCAATATTTATGCACATGTGACCACTTAATCACCACCAGCGTGTTAACCCTTATACGATTAACTGTAAATCCTATACTCCATTTAGGAGCTTTATCACATGATTAATAGTATCCTAGAGTGTAAACTGCAGTAGCCTCTGAATTAATACATAATTTACAGAACACTAAAAGATAATGGCGATTTTTACTATACTGTTCGCGCCATATTTCAAATTGTTGTACCTTACTTAGATCAAGGAAAAATAATTGGGAATGGTCCGAACATGGTCCTATGCCACCGCGATCCGAAATTCTAATAGGTTCCTGTTCAACAATGAGTCATTATCATTTCAGCCGACTGACGTCCACTGCTGTACAAAAACCTCCCCATAGAATGGGGGCATAAGCCATAATCGCCAAGCTTGGAACACGGGTTGGCGATCGCAGTTTTATGGTGTTAGTGTACAGAAAAACGAATCTCATGTCGTTGTTTTCAATTCTTTAATTTTAATGATGTCCTCCCGACCGAATTTCGGCCACGGCGACCAGTCTTAATGGAGACTAGCCAAGTGCGCAGGACATATTATAGTGCACAAGTGTGTGCGCAAACACAGGGGCATTTTCTATTCCATCACTCTTATGATCCGATGGGACGCCTAGCGACACAACCGGAAAGAATTCAGGTACAGGACCGAGGGCATTACGTGCTCTTCGAGGCACGGGGGTGTAATACCGCCAACTTCCAGACTTCGGGCTGATACTGAGAAATTTCTTTTTAGGGAAAAATCCCAAAATCACTTTTTGGCCCGACTTGGGATTTGAACCCAGGACCTCATTATCTGCGGTTGAACACGCTACCGCTAGCCAACCTACGCTACCAACGAATTTTAATATACAATTGCTAAATGTAACAATAATAGCTTAGTAACTTGCTATTTATTATTTATTTAAGGATATTAAACATATATGTGACGAAACAGACCGCACGGACGGACTAATTCAAAATATTTTGTTGCTTTAATTACTGTTTTTAAACTGTGTTTATGTAATACATTGTGAGCTTGACAAGTACAAGTGTATGTAAATACACAAGTGCTGAATAAATTTCATTGTTTCATTTCATGAACCGTGATAATTGGACAGTTGAAATTTTCACAAATTATGTACTTCTTCTTAAAACTTAGGCGGATTTTCTATAGGTTACTGTCTTGTTGGTATAGCGATAGCTTGTTAAACCGTACTTAATGGGGTCGAGGTTTAAATAATGAATCGGGCCAAAAAAGTATTATATTAGAGTTGGCTAAGAAAAAATCTCAGTATCAATACTCCTGTATCCATACTCCTGAAGTTGGCTTTGTTACCTCCCCGTGCCTTGGAGAGCACCTGTACTTGAATTCTTTCCTATTATGTCAGCTAGCGGATCATGAGAGGGAGCTAATAAGAAAATCTATGTTGCCGCAAACCTTGTGCACTATAATATAACCCGCGCAGATGACTGGTCACCATTATGTCTGGCTGCCATAGCCAAAATTCAACCTGGAATACATTATTATTCTGTACGGTTATTCAACCATGTGGGTTTAGATTGGTTTAAACATATCAATTTAACTCGTTATGAGGGATTAAAATCGTGGAAATGGCTCCGCTAGATTTATGATTGGGGGATTTTCCTCTATAGATACAATTTCCAGCAGTCAATAAAGTTGTAGAAGTAAAGGTTTATTAGCTGGTCAGTGTAATTTTTTTTTGTTGTGATTAAAAGGGAATCTAATCCCTGTGTCGCGGGGTACTTGACAGACATACAATAGACGGACACAAATTACATCTAGAGTCAAAACAACTATTTATGGGACACACAAATAGTTTCCCGGCGAGGCACTCGAAACCCGCCACATGACGCGGCGAGGCGACTGTTTTAGCCGCTGAGCCACACGTGCTTATGTTGATTATTGATATTAAGTCAGCAAGAGTACGACCGACGCAACTTGTTTGCAAGTAAAACTATTATTGGGATCAGAAATAGATTGATCATCAAATTATTCTTCTGATATAAATGCGAAAAATTTAATGGCCAGTTGATCTATTGGTTAGTGTCCGTGGCAAGCACATAGCTTGTAAAACCGACAGCTGCTGGGGCAGAAAGTTTCTTGAGTGGCGACCACGCAGCGGAAGATGTAGCGTGGGCAGGTCCACAACAAGGTGGATCGACGATTTTACAAAGCTCGCGGGATGCCGTTGGAGGCGGGCAACGCAAGATCGGCAGTTGTGGAGATCTTTGGGAGAGACCTTGGTCCAGCAGTAGACATCACTAGTCTCGATCGGGGTAATAATTTAAGGCAAATCAGTACCTTTTGGTTTACCCGACGTTTTGAGATGGATTACACAAGCCGATGTCACGGGTCGACTGATGTGTATCTGCAGTATCGTCTCCGGGAAGCGATGGTTATAGTAACTACCCAATTTTTTGTATATTTTTTATTTATAATATATTTTATATTGATATCGCTTACGCGTTACCGACTCTTCTCTCATGTCCGATAAACTCTGGAAACTTACTTACTCTCAACCAGGATCATAACAGGTTTTATTAAAATATGAAATAACCGTCTGGCCCATTTTATAGAGCTTACTTAATTAAAAAACGGCACGAGGTGAATAGTTTTGGACAAATTTGCACACCGTATTTCAATTTCCATTTTACTTGCCGGGTTTGGATTGCATTCCGTTACATCAAAATATGTCTATTTTATTCATAATTTTTTAGACAAATCGGTTTAAGTACATGTATTCTAAGGCATATTTACAAGGTTGTACAAAAATAGTAAATCTAACTTAAGGAGCTTATGGTGTCAGCGTTGGGGAAGCCGTCCAGAAGGCCTGACATGGGATTACGACGACAACCATGACGGAACTTACGCTCAGAACTTGTTTAAGTTGGCAGTCACCCATTCTCGGTGATTTCAGTGTTTTTTTATTATATATATATGGCCTTTGCGTCTGTTACAGACGATTTACGGGGCATTGTCTGAGAGACATTTCTTTTGGTGGCTAAACAAACCGATGCGAGAGCGACATAGCCTGCCGCAGGCCTGACAAGAGAAGTTTGCGGTGGTTGGTATTACGGCATAGAATATCATCCCCATCTTATCCCGTCGGGGGCTTAGAAATCGTCCCGAGAGAACACCTACCGGAGAACGGACAGCAGCGTTTTACTGTGAACCATCAAACTCCGATCGCCAACCCGTCTGCTAAGCGTGGCGATTATGGCATATTCCCCTCATTCTTGGGAGTCTTTGTCCAGCAGTGGACGTACTTTGGCTGACATGATGATATTAACGAATAAAAGTAAATAAGTATTTCTGTCCGTTGATTCCGATCCATAATACAAGCTTTGCTTAATTTGGGCTAAATGGATCTGAGTGATTTGCCCATGATTTATTTTTCTTTTGATTATCACAAATTGTTTTTTTTTTCACCATTTTCACAAGTAGGCTACCCTCCTTAAATTTAATGTTACACACCAGGTTACATAAAAGTGAAAATGAAAATGAAAAATGTTTATTGTGTCTCAAATGGTTACATCAACAAATGTGAATGAAACAACTCCAGTAAGTAATTAATAATACTTGTGTTGGGGTTGTCTCGCTCCTTCCCTTATTCCATACTTAACAATATTTGAGAAAGAGATGAATATAACTATTACATTAAAAATAAGATAAAATTAACAAACACAAAATTTAAAATAAAAATAGAAGAAAAACAATAATAACTTAAACTAGTTTGCAGCTCTGTGTAATTTTTGATTGTGAGTGGATGTATGTATGTCTGATTATAGTAGTGTGCGAGTTTGAGTTTTGTGTTATTGTATGTGTTTACCTGTTTTCTGGTGCTACGATAATAGGAATTAAGTGATTATGTAAGTCTATCTAGAATATGCTCTGTTTCTTCGTATGTTAGAGATTATACCCACTCGGTTATCACATTTTTGCATTTGTGCGAGACCTCGTGGTGGAATTTTAGCTCAACGTTAATTTTATTGTATATGTAGGCTGATTGGCATACATACTAGCGCCTTGCAAACATTGTGCGTATACGTGGCAAATAAGCTACCATATCATTTCGCTTCCTAACCAAGTTTTCTGGGTTAAATGGGATGTGTTTGTGTAAATATAGGATAATGGTTAAAATCTACAGTTTTCTAACAGATAATAGGCCACTAAAATTTTAAAGATCGACTGTGGGGTATCTATATGGTTTAAAATACGTTACCTTTAAAAGTGACCTTTGAGCTCTTTCTAACACTAGAAATTTAGTTTTAGTGGCCCCTGCCCAAACTGGTTAGCAGTATATTATTTATTACTGACTGCGCGAGTGTGGTATAAATGTTGCTTAGTATATTTTGAGGCATCATGTGTCGCAGATTTATAAAGATCCATATCAATTTTCTAACTCGGGACAAAATAACCTCGATATGTGAGTGCCATGCCAGGCGCTCGTCAACTATAACCTCCAGGTATCTTGTAGTCGGTACATGTTTGATGGATTGACAGTCACAATTTTGATTCAAGCCATTTTCACACTCATGTAACCGACTATTGAAGTTACTTCATACTTTAGACCTTGCACTTGGATTGAAACAAATATAATTTGTTTTACCAATATTAAGACTTAATAAATTTTCTTTGAGCCACTTATCTACAACAGCTAAACCATTTTTGGTCTTATTACGTACCACTTCCCAAGTGCTGCTTAAATAGGCAATAGCCGTATCGTCCGCATATTAAACGATTTTCCCGCCACTGTTTCGTAGGTTACACAGTTCATTAATATACACCAGAAACAGTGGCGGGCCGAACAGAGAGCCCTGTGGTACACCAAAAACAACGTATTCCTCGTTGCTGTACAAGTTGCCAATTTTAACCTGTTGTTTCCTACCCCGGAGATAACTGTTGAAAAGAGAAAGAGCCTTGCCTCTGATCCCAATAGCTTCAAATCTCTGCACAAAAATGGGTACAAATATTGTGTCAAAAGCTTTCTTTAGGTCTAGAAACACGGTAACGCATTTATACAACCATATCTGTAATTTCAGAGGTAAAGCGCTACAACTGCGTCCTGAGTTGACCACCCCTGTCTAAAACCATATTGGGAGTCGGAAACAATGTTATATTTAATCAAGTAATTTATTAGCCTTTTATTTATGATTTTTCAACTATTTTGGAAAGTGACGATAAGACGAAAATTGGTCGATAATTATTAATATCGCTTTTATCCCCATCCTTCTGCACAGGCGTGACGACAGATCGTTTTAACGTTTCACAAAATATTCCCGTTTCAAAACACAAATTGGTTAATTTTCAAATGAGAGGAACTACAAAGACTCGAGATAACAAGAAGCTTATTATTAACATTTTGCTCTCGAATTTCATTTTATAATTTCCTTGGATTCTTATTCAAAATATATAGTACTCCTCGCCTTATATGAACCCCGCAAACTATATGCTAAGGATGCTAGATTTTAGTTCTTTTCCGTCCGCGAGTCCGCGCGCGCACGCCCCGCTGGCAGCACATACAAAAGTGATAGCTCCGTAGTAAAAAATATAAAAAAAATACAAATACAAGTATTTAATAGTGTTACATAAACAAAACGAAAGTATCAGGGTGAATAATAAAAAAACAGTATTAAAATAAACTAAGTGGTGTGTGAATAAACAACAAAAAACTAAAAAAGAAACAACAGAAATCTAATACAAAACTTGTTTCGAGTGTTGCGGTGTGATTCATCATTGTGACAGTGCACGCTTCGCATACCTCCATTACCTTATATGGTTATAAACGACGACCTCAAGCCGATGACTAACTGAGTCTATACTTCACCCTACGAAGCAAACCCCATTTTTGTAACGTTATTAACAAAGCGCCGTAGCACAGTTGGAAAGCAAGAGGCCTAGTAAATGTAAGATCGCAGGTTCAAATCACACAAGTCTACTGGGTCACTTTTTGTACATTTTGATTTTTTTATTTTAATACTCCATTTTTACGTATTATTTTTACATTTTCATTTTATTTAAATTGCTGTCGACACTAAAAATGGACAACTTTGAAATAGATAATATTACGGTCAGAAAACCGTCAAAGGCCAACTCAATGGATAATATCTTAAACTATAACTTAAGTAATAATTCCATATTAATGGAGACGACTATGATGAGTTTGCCTAACACGTCAGCGAATGACAGCGATACTATTACTAGGTATACTGATACAATCAGGAGACTAACCATGGAATTGGAAGGCGCTCATCTGGAGATTGAGAACCTTAACAGTGAAAACTTTCGCCTTAAAACGGACATAGGCCAATACCTAAAAGTAATTGAAACGTATAAGAAAGTAAATTTACTAGAAAGAAAGAGTGGTACACCTAAGTCTGCACGGAAGAGACATATCTTAAGAACGAGCTGCTTTTCTACCCCGACAAAGTTAATTATGACTAATCAGTATGAAACCGCCCCGCTTACACAGACCCCTAGCGATGTTGGAGACATTTCCTTCGGTACAGCTGGATCAATCTGTAGTGTAGAGGGAATTCAACACGCAAAGTCGCCGCCAAAGACCGTCGTTCAAAAGTCTAGCGTGGACAATGAACCAAAGTACTGCGAATCTCCAAATAAAAAGGGTTTATTACTGCGAGAAACTAAAAATAATCTAATTGAACAGGACAAACAAAACAGAATCTGCATTTTAAGTACTAATAAGAAGAACAAGGTCTTATCTATAGCAGAAGAGACGATTGAGAAGCAATTTAAGTTTTGTCATTACTTAACACCTGGAGGAGCTATATGTAATCTCCTGGGGGAATAAACACAAAACTTGACAATTACACGAAGAGTGATTACTGTATGATTCTTATTGGTGAACAGGACTTTAAAAATAGTAATAATTATTCTAAACTAATATTAGACATAAGGAACACCCTTAGTGGCATAACACATACTAACATTATTCTCTGTCTGCCAACATATAAATATAATTTTCATTCAAATATGTATAACTGGCGAGTTATGAGCTTTAATAAACTATTATATCAGGATATTAGGAAATACAAGTATGCATATCTATTGGATTCAAATGCAAAGATCGACTATGACTTCAACACATTCTTTAGGAAGTCTGGTCAATTAAATAATTTTGGATTACGGACTATTTTTGTCAGTCTGCTCACTTTAATTGGTGACATACAATGCTTCAAAACCCAGACCCCAAATAATAATTTAATTACATTAACGACTCATAAACCCACACATATAATAGAGACTTAAACGCAGTTTTTTCGTTAATAATAGCATATACGTAATGCATCAGAACATAGCGGGTCTTTTAAATAAGTCAGATGCTCTATCTGTTTGCCTAGAGGAATTACAACAAAAAAACATTTTCGTTGACGCACTCTGGATTACTGAGCATTTTATCATGTCAGGTTGTGAAAGCCACCTACAAATTCCTAATTTCTGTTTAGCATCAATTTTCTGTAGACAAGGGAGTAAGCGTGGTGGTGCTTGCATTTTAATTAGAAACGGGCATCAATGGAAAGACTTGCCACAAATAGCTAGCTTGTCAATAACGGGTGTAGTTGAGTGTTGCGGTGTAGAGCTCATACAGTATAATATTGTTATTTTGTGTGTATACAGAGTACCAAAAATGAATAATATAAATGTACTCTTTGAAGTAATCGAAAAAATATTGAAAACCTTGTCTAAAAGGAAATTCGTGCATATTGCAATGGCGGGAGACTTTAATATTGATCTAATGAACAAAAGTAAGGTTGCATTAGAATTCGAATGTCTGTTACTAAATTTCAATCTAAAATTAGCTTTAAAACAACCAACCAGGATACATAGCCACACGTGCATAGACAATATCGCACATAATTTTACAGCAAGATGTAAAGCTGAGGTATTTGAATTTGCACTTTCGGACCACACAGCCCAAATAATCAAGTGCCCAGTGAAAAAAACTGCAGTTTTAAAATATTGGCGCATAAAACGACGTGATTATTGTGCAGAGAACATGATTAAATTTAGAGAGTGCATAAAACAATTGACTACTTCAGAAATATATGAAACGGATAATCCTAATAAAGCTTTTAACATATTTATTGACACATTTCAACTTTTCTATAACCTTTGTTTTCCACTAAAATGGATAACGATACGGGTGAGTAGAAAACCGAAATGGATATCGCATGGCATAAAACTATGCAGCAAAAAGAAACGACAATTGCTATGGCGGTACAGACTCAAACCAAATACTACAAACAAAATGATTTTATTAAATTACAAAAAAAGATTTAAAACAATTATTAAATTAACTAGACGTGCTCAAAATAATCATGCTATTAAAACCTCGACCAATAAATCAAAAACGACATGGAATATAATAAATCAATCAAAACCTTTTTTCCCTAAAGAACCCATTAGCCAGATCAACGTAGATAATAAAGTGATAAATGACCCTCAGGAAATAGCAAATGCCTTTAATAACTATTTCGTAGATAAAATTCAACCCATTCCTGGTTCAGGAAATAATGTCACAGCAAGTATAACAACACGTCAAAAATCAATTTATGTTGCCCCCAGTATACCCACAGATATAAATAACATCATAAAATCCTTAAAGTCCACAAATAGTACGGGATATGATGGAATTTCTACTAAGGTCATCAAGCATGTCTCTGACTTTATTTGTACGCAACTAAGCTATTTGATAAATATGTGTATCTGTTCAGGTGTATATCCAGATGCCTTGAAAGTGTCTATAGTGAAACCGTTATATAAAAAGAACAATAAAGAACATATGAAGAACTATAGGCCAATTGCTCTTATTCCGATCATTTCAAAAATTTTTGAAAAATACATTTATAAAGAACTGTACTCATATCTGGAAAAGAAGCACATCTTAATCGACGAACAAAAAGGTTTTAGGAAAAACAGGACAACCAATATGGCAATTTATGACTTTTTGTATAAAGTCATGGTAAATATGGACAGGAGAATCCCGGTTTGCGCAATTTACTGCGATATGACACAAGCATTTGACTATGTGGACCATAATGTTTTACTTCAGAAACTAGAGGCATACGGCATAAGGGGAAATATACGTAATCTCTTACAGTCGTACCTAGTAAACAGAAAACAGTACACAGAAATAGCCAAAATAAATATTAAGACAAAGAAAGAGGAAATTTACATATCTGGTGAAAGAACGCCTATACACGGTGTTCCACAAGGCACTTGGCACACTAGCGTACTTGGATCGCTATTATTTATTTTATATGTGAATGACATGCCTAAAGCTATTGACCACCCCATGACCCTCTTTGCAGATGACAGCACAATGACGATAACATGTAATAATAAGGACATTAATTATGAATATGACATTAATAAAACTTTGACATTAATAATATCTTGGCTGAATAGGAATAATCTTAAAATTAACCTAGATAAGACTACCATAATGCATTTCAGTCAATGGTTACAGACTGAAAATGTCATTAAAGCTCTATACAATGACACAGTATTAAATATAGTCGACGACACAAAGTTTCTAGGCGTGATGATAGACTCAAAATTGAACTGGAAAGCACACATTGAATTCCTAACTAAAAAGCTAAGCTCATCCGCGTATGCCTTATACAAACTTGCCCCTATAATTAACCCAGATGCCTTAATCATGGCATATTATGGATTAGTTGCATCGCTGCTACGTTATGGCATCATATTTTGGGGTAACTCGACTAATAAAGAAATAGCGTTTAAGGACCAAAAAAGGTGTATAAGGGCTATGTTTAATTTAGAATCGACGGAAAGCTGTAGACCAGTATTTAAAAAATATAAATTATTAACTTTACCGTCCCTGTATATTTTTGAAGTTGCATCGTTCGTCAAATGTAACCCTCAACTGTTTCCACGACTATCTGACACCTTTCCGCGTAACAGACGTGACAAAAGCCAACTTTGCCTACACTCGGCAAAAACGGCGATTATGGGGACAAGTTTTTTCTGGCTTGACGGATACCTTTTGACATTGTTTTTAATTTATATTTTCATGACATTTAATACTGTAATTTTAAATATGTACACTTTAATTTATTTGTTAATTTTTAAATTCATTATTTTTATATTTATATAAAATACTATGTAATATTAATTAGTTCTTGATGGATACTTTTTGTCATTGTTTTTAATTTATATTTTCCTGGAATTAAATACTGCAATTTTAAATATGTATACTGTTTTGATTTAATATTTTTTATATTGATGTAAAATAAAAATAAAATTTGTACGCCTCGACAGGTAAAACATGTTCGGACTTTAGATACCTTTTTTTAAGATCTTGCATGCTTTATTTTGAATGTAAACACATGTTTTGACAAATAAATAATCTTTATCTTTATCTTATCCGGTGAGAATAAGATCTCATTAGTTTATTATGGCTTGAAAGATCTTCCAAGATTGAAACTTCACAACTTGTTCTATCAACTGCACGTTCCCGGAAAATAGTCGAGACGTCGCCTGAAACTACCAGTGGAAACTGTTACTACGTCCGGTTTTCATGCTGTGTCTAGAGCTTATTTCCCATTAAGTTACTCTAAGCCTGTGATCTTGCTTGTAATGAATTTTCCGATGCATGGCCATAACTAACTAGACTATATTTGGTGTACTGCAAGAGCAAGTTGGATGATCACTGTTCTGCGTTATTGTGTACATGTTAAATAAACTCACTTGTTACTGTTGTTTTTAAAAGAACGAAATAGGTACTATATGTACAGTAATCTGAAATATATAACACTAGCTGTGACTCGCAGTTTTACCTGCGTTTAATTTATAAACTATGTTATTTGGATATTTACGCTATATTAATACAAAATGTTCGACAAAATCCGTTCGGTAGTTTTTGTGTGAAAGAGTAAGAAACATACTCATACTCACATACTTTCGCATTTATAATATTAGTAGGATTGAGCAAGATTAATACGAGGTTAATGAATAGGATGTCGCTCGTTATACAGACGATGCTTAAATAACGTAGAAGGAGGTCAATATCAGAATGGATACTATTATTTTTTAAAGACAACGACTGCACTACGTAAATTAATCCCTGTGTCGCGGGGTACTTGACAAACATATAATTGACGAACACAGAGTACATCCAGACTCCCAGCGGACATACGCCACCTCAAAAGGGATCTAAAATTTCCGGTATTGCAGTATCCGCATCCAGCAGCTTCAAGCAACCCTCACAAGATCGTTAGTCCAGCTTCACCGAGTTAATTAACATTAAATTTTAAAAATGCTGTGTGGACGGTATAGAATATCATCTCCCCATTTCATTCCGTGTGGAGCGTAGAAATCATCCCGAGGGAATACCTATCAGAGAAGGGACAGCATCAAACTGCGACCGCCAACCCGTCTCCCAAGCTTGGCGATTATGGTATATCCCCCATTCTTTGGGGAGGCTTTTGTCCAGCTGTGGACGTACTTTGGCTGATATATAAATTTAAAAACAAAACATATAAGTCAGTAAGTCTATAGAAATATATCACTCATTATCCTGTCAACTTTAATGGTACTGCTAAAGAAACAAAAGAAAAATGTTAGCACCACTCTACACAATGTAGGTACTTACTCACGAGTTATCAATCCAATCGCTCAATCCATTGTCTTTGGACTATTGCCTATCAACCACTATCGGTTCGGTGACACCAAAAGTAAACTTGTCACGAGTTCGCAGAATATACGGGTCTTTATGGATCCGTATGGGGAAACTTGTTTGTTTACGTGAGACGAGCTTTAGGCATAATTGGCTTGAGATATTTATCGTTATTTTATAATTATAATTATATCCTGGAACATTATTCACACACGGCAACTTGTTCCCAAACTAAGCAGAGCCGGTACTGTGTAAACCAGATAACTGATATATTGCATATACTATTTTTCTTTTGTAAATACATATTTGTATAGATTATTACATCCAGCTTCCTGAGGCTGGGTGTAAAAAAAGAGCCCCAGGTAAGATATTCGTGTGCATGAACATGACTATTTGTCCTGACAAATAGTGATGTTCATCCACACGAATATCTTACCTGGGGCTCTACCGGCTTAGTCGCCGAACATCGTTCTCGTGAATGGCCTTCAAATAAACCAAGGTTAAAAATGACTAAATCAATCGTTAAATCGGCTTCGGATCGGGATGAAATGAAATGGTCCGAAATGGATTGTCAACGTTGAAGCCGATTTAACAATTGATTAAGTCATTTTTAACCTTTGTTTATTTGAAGGCCATTCACGAGAACGATGTTCGGCGACTAAGCCGGTAGAGCCCCTGGGTGGGAATCAAACCCACGTCGTTCGGCGTGAAAGGCAAGAATTTACCAACTACGCTCACCAGCCCGTCACATTATGCACGAACTTAAAGTTAAATCTCGGTAAAAAATGGGGGTGTTTTAGATCACACGACTGAATTAAAACTTAGATATATGAAACGTAACTATAAATAAAATAAAATATGTTTATTTCGGGTAACTAATTGCGACCCATAGACAGAAAATAATAAAATACAATAACAAAATTAATAATGAAAAATAACAGCAGAAGAATAATAACACACACGATACTAATTGATTAATAGATAAATGTACATATAATTAAATTTAAATTAAATAACGCTATATTTAGAGATATTGAAATTACGCCTGTATCCCACACTTTATGACTTGCCTCTGAGAGCAGTGCTGGATATAGGGGTAATCCAATCGATCCACGATCATCATCAGGACAGTGTTAGAGCTGGCCCGGACTCTGCGCCCCAGGGAGGCGCACCTTTTACGCATGGCATAGGTTATGAGAGAGCGCGTTATGTCAAAATATTGAGAACTAGCTGTGCCCCGCGATTTTACCCGCGATTAACTTTACAAATTAGTAGTTAGCTTAAGTGTTAATCCGTGTCAGCTAACTCTATACCAAATTTTACTAAAATCGTTCCAGCCGTTTAGTCGTGAAGAAGTAACAAACATACACACTCACAAACTTTCGCTTTCATAATATTAGTGTAATAATTCTAGATAAAACTAATTAATGATCTTTTACCTCGTAGCAAAAAAAACAGCAGGGTTAAGCAATGTTTTAAATGGTACATAACTCTTAACATCAAGCTGAATTACTATCGACGATGGACTTCTCCAGTTTTGCTACTAAGTATTAAGTTCAAACTACTTATTTCCTGCCAAGAGCCAAAAGCGACAAGAACACGACGAGGCACTAACCACGGCACTCACTTGGCTTGCCTTTGACTAGCCAAGTTAGTGTAGAGATTAGTGACTGACTGCTAAGAAGTCGTGGGTTCAATCCCTACCGAAGACAAATCTGTGTATTGAGCACGATTATTTGATCTGTGTCTGAATGTAATCTATACATATAAATAAAATTGGAGTGTTTGTTTGTAATATTGAAATAACCATTTTTTACTTCATAAATAAATATATACGGTACATACACCATAAATAACATTTTTTACAATTTTTGTCCGTCTGTTTGTTTCGGCTAATCTCTGAAATGACTAGACTATATTTTTATTGCCAGGTAACTGATGTAATAAAGAGTAACTTATACACTTTTAAACTTTCGCGTATCGTAATTATATATGAACATTGTTAACAGGTATTAATAAAACAGGGAAAATAAAAAAAAGGTTAGTCGCGTTAATACCTGTTAACAATGTTCATATATAAGAATAACTTAGGCTACGTTTATTTTAGGAAGATTATTTCTTTTATTTAAGAAATAACGAAATAAACTAATTAACACGCGGACGAAGCGCGGTTACAGCTATTGTCAATAAAAATATAACTAAATTTGGAATACAACTCCTCACTGCTGCAAACAAAAAAAAACAGACAGGGTTCGACAACGAAACAGTTAAATGCTAAGCTAAGCAACATATTTAAAAAAAATATATATTTGGAATAAGCAAAAATAAAATGAAATTATGTAGGTATCGTTATAAAAAAAAAACTAAATAATTAAAGAATCGACTGTTAGGTAGAACGAAGTTCGCCGGGTCAGCTAGTTTATCTATGATATGTATGTATTTAGAAATATACTGTATGTATGTTTATCAGTTATTATATTCTTGTTACCATAGTACAGGATCTGCCATATTTGGGATCAGATGGCACGGTGTTAATTGTTCTAAGATATCAAGATACTGCATACTTCCAATATCAAGATTTGGTAAACAATGAATCTTTTGCATTGACCAACCATTAAAAGGAATATCGTCAGGGAATTGGGCAAAATATAATATAATATAATAATATCCTGGGACATTATTCACACACGGCCATCTGATCCCAAACTAAGCAGAGCTTGTACTATGGAAAACAGATAACTGATATACTACATATACTATTTTTCTTTTGTAAATATATACTTATATAGATAATTTACACCCAGACTCAGGACAAACAGACATGTTCATGCACTCAAATATCTGTCCCGGGTGGGAATCGAACCCACGACCTCCGGCGTGAAAGGCAGGGTAGTAAATATACGCCAACAGGCGTATATTTACTACTAGCTGCGCCCTGCGTTATACTTAATAAATTACAGCCTATGTGTTATTTGGATACATAAGCTATATTACTATAAAATGTCATCAAAAGTCGTTCAGTAGTTTTTACGTGAAAGAGTAACAAACTGCCATAGTAGATAGGTATCCAGTGTTCTGGCTCACTGGAAGTGAGTCAGAATTCGGGAAAAAACAGAACGCCGACTCATAAAAAAAAAAAAAAAAAAAAAAAAAAAAAATTTTGGTATCAAATTAGGGGTTTTGACATACGCCGGATCGAATGCACGCATCTATTTTTGCGTATCTTGCGTGGTTTTGGATTTACGAAAATTGATTATAAACCGATTAACTTTGAATTAATCACTCTATTGTTCTTAATGACGGTCGCGAGCTCGACTTCGTCATCTATAATTAAAGCTCATTAATGAGTTGGGGGTGATTAGTAATCACTTCAAAATAACAAACAACGTCTTGTTTACTAGTTGAACTTTATTTAAAATAGTATTTGAACATATTATATAACAATATATCATTGACAATTGTATCACTTATGTTGAATAAATTCGTAAAATCCAGCATACTATGGCCATGGAATTTATAGTACAAATATACCAAACAGTACTGGCCACATACTGAGGTCCAATCATTCTGTATCCTTTGACTATTGAAATCCCACAATTTGCAATTTCTGTTTAAAAACGTTCTGTGGAAGCCTGTAGGTGGTCGACCAAGCGAATCAAAATATTGTCCAACACTGTTTTTTGTATCCGAATCCAAATTGCTTACTAAGAAAGTAGGCGCTTCGACATGTATAGGTAATCTGTTTGCTGCATACACGTTATTACATAAAAATGGGTGAATTTTATATAAACATTCTTGGATCTCGAGTGTTTACCCATACGAGGTGATGACATCGTATAAATCCCTAAGTTTAACCTCTTTACAAAATCGGGATCAGTTTTATAGTTCGCTTACTGATACAAATATTTCAAATGATGATTACAGCCGTGCTCAAGATAAGGTACTCTGTGATACATGTAAGGTAAACGGTAAGGCAATTATAAAATCAACCATATTTTTTTGTATGGGACAACTCCTTGACAAAAGACTGCGCTTCTGGGCCCCAGGGACCCATTGTTTCGACCCCGTTTGGAGTTCTCAGCAGCCTCCACTACAGCATCACCTGATCACGAACTTACTTAAAGGTGGGAGGGAGCCAGTACATCCACACAAGTTGCGTCCCATACCACGGTCTCCCACGAATCCAAGGGATCAACGCCATACCATCAGGCCTCTTGCCATCGTCACGAGAGATACCGCTAGGCTCTATGAGAGCCGGTACGTGAACGGTGGCAAGCGCTCGACGAATGACGTCATCAATGGTGGCGTGGCGTGAAAGCCTCTGCGTCGGAAAGATAGGCCATGGTGACCTAAACGGTCTACCTCAACCCCGCGGTGACAATTATGGGGCTCTGTCCTGGAGATGCCCAGACACTAGTCTACAGCGACTGAGAATGCTGTATTAACTAAAAGAGTTCCTGTACTGGTCGAAGGAATTGCCGACAGCCAGTAGCTCGACTCCCGTTCGCTATTGGCGAGGAGACGAGCCCGATCTCTAGCGTCAGAACAGATGGTTAAAAGTGAATTTTGAACAAGTTTACATAGAGGCTTGTCCCATTGTCTCTACGAACTGAGTGTTTTTGGACACGTCTCACGCGGACAGGCCATTGACCACGCATCCCTGACTCCATCCATGCCTACCTACGGTGTATTAACGATAGACGAGGAAATTATCTTGCGAAATAGACCGTTAATAGCATGGACAGAATACAAAAATGCAGGCAGAGCAACACTTGAAATTTTGCAAATGCCTAGACCTGGAGCCAAGCATTTTCCGAAAGTGAACAATTTAGAATTTGGGTCAAAATGTTTTTAATAGTGTTGTCTAAAATTGTCAAAAGACTACCATGAATCCATAGAGGCCAACAACGAAGAGCATATGTAAATTTAGGTACAGAAAAGCAAAACCGAATGATATGAAAAGCAATGTGAGAATGAATTTTAGTTAAACGTACCGAATTTTCTTTAAATTTGGTGCGTTGTTCTACAATAAAAGTTGAGAATATATTTTTTTAATTATATTATTGTTTCACTGTATACTTTTCGTCGCTTTTGTGGCTTCATACTTCTGGAAAAAAATATTATTGTATGTTTTATGTTTTATTTCAATATATAAGATTGAAAAAGGCATGCTGAGATGGTTTGGCCATTTAGAAAGGATGAATGAAAGAAGATTGACAAAAGAAGTATACCTGGTCTGTTTGAATGGGACAACCGAAAGGGGAAGACCACGTCGAACATTCTCTGAACAAATTGGAGATGTTCTCAAGAAAGGGCAGGTCAGAAGTACCCTAAACCGGTGAGCATGTATGAAGAATATAATGAGAGTAATCGAGGCAAAAGAGGTATGCAAAGATCGTGACAAATGGAAATCCGTTGTCTCTGCCTACCCCTCTGGGAAACAGGCGTGAGTCATGTATGTATGTATGTATGTTTTATGTTGCTTTAGCCAAGAAGTAGCATTTATTAAAAGGTACCTATGATGCCATAAAAGTAGGTGAGAAACTAAATAATCTGTATGCGATTGGTAATAGCTTCTTATAGTTGCTATTGCTGACCCTCATGGGTCGATTATAAAGTATGTAAGTATAAACATAAATTGTATTACCGACTCATGAAAAAATATTATTTAAATTCAATTGACCTTCAGACTATAAAATAGATTATAATTGAATGTCACAAAAATATGAACAAATGCACAAAACAATGACTTATTACTGTAACTATTCAATATCGATCATCGAAAAATATCATAACTTTGGTTAAATTGACAACGCTAAAAGGTAAAAAACATACAACAAAGTTTAGTCGCTAATAGATTTTTATAAAGACTGATAGCTTAGATTTAAACTGGACCATAAAAATACTTGTAATAGTGTGATATAATAACATAAAACGAAAGTTACGTTGCTGCCATTGCCGACTTATGGGTTGATACGGCGTTGATAGCTGCCACGACTAAAAATGATGAAGCTAACACCATCCCATTTTAATTTAAAGTTTTATTTTCTGTAAGGTCTTCTGTGAGAATGTATTCTGTAAGGTGGAGGTACTTCCTCAGTCAGGCTGCTCTGTGAGCAAATGGGCAATATGCCATACATCTCTTAAAATAATGTTGTATACGTTGATTTCGAATAGTTTTTAAAACCCGTACAAACATGTACCAATGATCATTCAAAACCATATACCAACAACGTTCAGAAACATGAGGCTTATAGCTTTGGATATTACATTAAATATTCTTTCGATGATAGTTTGTCTAAGTATAAAACGTACAGTGGTCCTAATTGTGCACAAGTATTTATGAATCGCTTACATGATGTATTAAAAATAATATGCAGTAAAAATTGTTTTCAGAAAACTCATAAACCGCTATCAACTGTAGAAACTGATTATGTAGTTAACTCATTAACTTGTGTCATTTGTGAAACTGACCTAAATGGAGAAAAAGTTTTAGACTTTGATTGGCAAACCGATGATTTTAGAGGTGTTGCACATGAAGTATGTGAAAAAAAAAAGTTTCGTGCCCCTAGTCATATTCCTGTTTTTGCATAATCTCAGTAATTATGATGACATTTTATTGTTCATACACTTAACTTTTTTGAAGGAGTAGTCGATATAATTCCACAAACAAAGAAAAATATAGGTATTTCGTTCTCAAAAAATTTAATAATTAACAATCAAAAACTGAATTTGAAATTCGTGGATTCTTTTAAATTTTTGACGTGCAGCGTCGGGCAGTTGGCTAAAAATCTAAAAGATGATGAGTTCTATGAACTCAAAAAAAGCTTTCGCAACAATAAATATTTTAATCGTCTTCGAAAGAATGGTGTTTACCCATACGAGGTAATAACATTATATGAATCCCTAAGTTTAACCTCTTTACTAAATCGAGATCAGTTTTATAGTTCGCTTACTGATACAAATATTTCAAATGATGATTACAACCGTGCTCCGAAGACCGAATTATTCATAAATTAAAAAAAAATCTTTTTGAAAATCGTACACTTCTTTTGTTCTTAGTTCAGTATTAAAATCAATGTATTTTGTTTAACCATAGGCTTTGTCTTAATTTTAATATCCTATGAATCTTGACTAATTTAAAAATTCGCCCCATTCTAAGGGAAATACCCAAATACTCCGAAATATTTTATTCAGAATTATGATATTCCGATTTTCAAAGTCCGAATTTCACAATATCTAAGAATTGTAATGTCTATTATTAAATATCACGAAATTTATCTAACCGAAAGTCGTAAATGTGATTTGTTAGTTTTCCAATTCATACGTTCTAAGAGCCAAATGCTCGAAGGGTTCTCGGTCCGAAAAACGACTTTCCGAATTTCAATACGTCGTATAAACTAATAGTCAATATCTTAGGCTATCTTAGGCTTAAATTACACTCTAGGGTATGGCAGACAAGACTACGTGAAGTCGGTTTTACAGCGATTCGTTTCTGTCACAAAATTTTGCAGCACAAGATATTGACTATTAGTTTATACGACGTATTGAAATTCGGAAAGTCGTTTTTCGGACCGAGAACCCTTCGAGCATTTGGCTCTTAGAACGTATGAATTGGAAAACTAACAAATCACATTTACGACTTTCGGTTAGTTAAATTTCGTGATATTTAATAATAGACATTACAATTCTTAGATATTGTGAAATTCGGACTTTGAAAATCGGAATATCATAATTCTGAATAAAATATTTCGGAGTATTTGGGTATTTCCCTTAGAATGGGGCGAATTTTTAAATTAGTCAAGATTCATAGGATATTAAAATTAAGACAAAGCCTATGGTTAAACAAAATACATTGATTTTAATACTGAACTAAGAACAAAAGAAGTGTACGATTTTCAAAAAGATTTTTTTTTAATTTATGAATAATTCGGTCTTCGGAGCACGGTTGTAATCATCATTTGAAATATTTGTATCAGTAAGCGAACTATAAAACTGATCTCGATTTAGTAAAGAGGTTAAACTTAGGGATTCATGTAATGTTATTACCTCGTATGGGTAAACACCATTCTTTCGAAGACGATTAAAATATTTATTGTTGCGAAAGCTTTTTTTGAGTTCATAGAACTCATCATCTTTTAGATTTTTAGTCAACTGCTCGAGGCTGCACGGCAAAAATTTAAAATAATCCACGAATCTCAAAGTCACTTTTTGATTGTTAATTATTAATGTTTTTGAGAACGAAATGACTTATCGTAAAATATCTTTAGTTTTTGTAACTGTACTGCTACTAAAATTTCCGAAAAAAACTGAAAGATTCTTAAATTCTGGTTTCGAAATAAGATATGGAACACCCAAAGATTTTCGCAATGAAAAATTTAAGAGAATCCACGAATCTCAAAGTCACTTTTTGATTGTTAATTATTAATTTTTTTGAGAACGAAATGACTTATCGTAAAATACCTTTAGTTTTTGTAATTGTACTGCTGCTTAGTTTTCCGAAAAAACTGAAAGGTTCTTAAATTCTGATTTCGAAATAAAATATTGAACACCCAAAGATTTTTGCAATGGGTCAAAAATTTTTCATTTACCGTTTTTTCGACATTCACCATTGTTTTTCCCGAAGATTGAATTATTCATTAATTAAAAAAAAATCTTTTTCAAAATCGGACAGTTTCTTTTTGAGTTCATGGAACTCATAATTTTTAGATTTTTAGTCAACTGCTCGAGGCTGCACGTTCAAAATTTAAAAGAATCCACGAATTGCAAATTCAGTTTTTGATTGTTAATTATTAAATTTTTTGAGAACGAAATGACTTATCGTAAAATAACTTTAGTTTTTGTAATTGTACTGCTACTAAGTTTTCCGAAAAAAAAAGTCTGAAAGGTTCTTTAGTTCTGGTTTCGAAATAAAATATTGAACACCCAAAGATTTTCGCAATGGGTCAAAAATTTCTCATTAACAGTTTTTTCAACATTGTCCATTATTTTCCCGAAGATTGAACTATTCATTAATTTAAAAAAAATCTTTTTCAAAATTGGACAGTTTCTTTTTGAGTTCATGGAACTCATAATTTTTTTTTTAGATTTTTAGCCAACTGCCCGACGCTGCACGTCAAAAATTTAAAAGAATCCACGAATTTCAAATTCAGTTTTTGATTGTTAATTATTAAATTTTTTGAGAACGAAATACCTATATTTTTCTTTGTTTGTGGAATTATATCGACTACTCCTTCAAAAAAGTTAAGTGTATGAACAATAAAATGTCATCATAATTACTGAGATTATGCAAAAACAGGAATATGACTAGGGGCACGAAACTTTTTTTTTTCACATACTTCATGTGCAACACCTCTAAAATCATCGGTTTGCCAATCAAAGTCTAAAACTTTTTCTCCATTTAGGTCAGTTTCACAAATGACACAAGTTAATGAGTTAACTACATAATCAGTTTCTACAGTTGATAGCGGTTTATGAGTTTTCTGAAAACAATTTTTACTGCATATTATTTTTAATACATCATGTAAGCGATTCATAAATACTTGTGCACAATTAGGACCACTGTACGTTTTATACTTAGACAAACTATCATCGAAAGAATATTTAATGTAATATCCAAAGCTATAAGCCTCATGTTTCTGAACGTTGTTGGTATATGGTTTTGAATGATCATTGGTACATGTTTGTACGGGTTTTAAAAACTATTCGAAATCAACGTATACAACATTATTTTAAGAGATGTATGGCATATTGCCCATTTGCTCACAGAGCAGCCTGACTGAGGAAGTACCTCCACCTTACAGAATACATTCTCACAGAAGACCTTACAGAAAATAAAACTTTAAATTAAAATGGGATGGTGTTAGCTTCATCATTTTTAGTCGTGGCAGCTATCAACGCCGTATCAACTCATAAGTCGGCAATGGCAGCAACGTAACTTTCGTTTTATGTTATTATATCACACTATCACAAGTATTTTTATGGTCCAGTTTAAATCTAAGCTATCAGTCTTTATAAAAATCTATTAGCGACTAAACTTTGTTGTATGTTTTTTACCTTTTAGCGTTGTCAATTTAACCAAAGTTATGATATTTTTCGATGATCGATATTGAATAGTTACAGTAATAAGTCATTGTTTTGTGCATTTGTTCATATTTTTGTGACATTCAATTATAATCTATTTTATAGTCTGAAGGTCAATTGAATTTAAATAATATTTTTTCATGAGTCGGTAATACAATTTATGTTTATACTTACATACTTTATAATCGACCCATGAGGGTCAGCAATAGCAACTATAAGAAGCTATTACCAATCGCATACAGATTATTTAGTTTCTCACCTACTTTTATGGCATCATAGGTACCTTTTAATAAATGCTACTTCTTGGCTAAAGCAACATAAAACATACATACATACATACATGACTCACGCCTGTTTCCCAGAGGGGTAGGCAGAGACAACGGATTTCCATTTGTCACGATCTTTGCATACCACTTTTGCCTCGATTACTCTCATTATATTCTTCATACATCATTAAGTCCTTGAACGCCTTGTCCACAACCAACTAAGTAGCTTTCTCACGATAAATAATCTCCTTAATCCCTTCCAGTCTGGTTTTCGTCCTGGCCACAGTACAACCTCAGCCTTGGTTCATATTACGGATGACATTAGAGCCGGGTTAGAACGTAGTCATTTAACAGCGCTTGCACTGCTCGATTTTAGTAACGCGTTTAATACTGTGGATTTTGATGTGTTACTGGGGATATTACGCTCTCTTAACGTATCTCCAACTGTTATTGACTGGTTTCGTAGTTACCTGTCTGGCCGCCGGCAGTGTGTTCGTATCGAGAATTTATGTTCTTCTTGGTGCCATACTACTGCAGGCGTGCCTCAGGGTGGCGTTTTATCTCCATTACTATTCGCAATTTTTATAAATTCCATTTCAAAAAGCCTTCTTTCTTCCTACCACCTTTACGCAGACGATCTTCAGATTTACAATCAGGCTCCATTAAATAGGCTGGCAGAAGCTGTTAGCAATATCAATACTGATCTGGTTACTATCAGTGAATGGAGTCGCACGCACGGATTACTTATTAACCCTCAGAAGACCCAGGTCATTGTTGTTGGCAGCTCGAGGATGATAGCTAAAGTATCTTGGTCTCAACTTCCACAACTTTGTTTTGGTAGCAATGTTTTGCCGCTATGTCGCGAAGTTAAAAATTTGGGCATATACTTGGACAATTGCCTATCTTGGGGCCCTCAACTTCAATACGTCAGTCGCAAAATATTTGCGTCGATTGGATCCTTGCGAAGATTTAAAAACTTCCTCCCAACTAACACCAAAATTGCACTTGCTCAATCCCTTCTTCTTCCAATACTAGATTACGCAGATGTCAGCTATCTTGATCTTACCGAGGCCCAGCTTGATAAACTTGAGCGTCTCCAGAACGTCTGTATAAGATTCATATTTGGTCTACGTAAATATGATCATGTCACGGAATTTCGTAACAAGCTCAAGTGGCTGCCCATTCGCTTTCGCCGGAATGCTCATATTCTGTCACTTCTATACAATGTTTTGTTTACTCCTTCCACTCCCTCTTATCTTAAAAATCGCTTTTCTTTCCTTTATGAGTCACATTCGAGGTTACTAAGATCAGCGCAAAATCTTCGATTAAAAATGCCAGAGCATTCCTCAATATTTTTTGACAAATCGTTTGCCGTGCAAGGTGCCCGGCTGTGGAATGCACTGCCATTAAAAATTCGTCAAGCGAAATCACTTCGACAGTTTCAGAATCTTGTGAAAGAACACTACTTGTCTCTTCAACATTAAAAATAGCTCTTGTGTGTGGTTATAATTTTCAAGAATGTATATATTTTTTCATTTTGTTTATATATGTATATATGTGTGTATTTATTTATTTGTATATAGTTATATATAGTATAGATGGTATGTAATATGTAAGTTAAGTATAAGTTTGTAGCGTATTAAGTTCACTATTTTAGTCATGGTACCAGTGCGTACCATTTCATCATTTTTGTACACTGGCAACTACCCAAACTCTTTTTATTCCATACTCCAATCCCTGCCTAGGTTGTCTGGAAGAGATCACATTTAGTGATAAGGCCGCCAATTGTACATTTCTGTAATGCATCCTTGTTCTTTCTATTTTATTTTACTTGGTGTACAATAAAGAGTTATCTATCTATCTATCTATCTATACATGCTCACCGGTTTAGGGTACTTCTGACCTGCCCTTTCTTGAGAACATCTCCAATTTGTTCAGAGAATGTTCGACGTGGTCTTCCCCTTTCGGTTGTCCCATTCAAACAGACCAGGTATACTTCTTTTGTCAATCTTCTTTCATTCATCCTTTCTAAATGGCCAAACCATCTCAGCATGCCTTTTTCAATCTTATATATTGAAATAAAACATAAAACATACAATAATATTTTTTTCCAGAAGTATGAAGCCACAAAAGCGACGAAAAGTATACAGTGAAACAATAATATAATTAAAAAAATATATTCTCAACTTTTATTGTAGAACAACGCACCAAATTTAAAGAAAATTCGGTACGTTTAACTAAAATTCATTCTCACATTGCTTTTCATATCATTCGGTTTTGCTTTTCTGTACCTAAATTTACATATGCTCTTCGTTGTTGGCCTCTATGGATTCATGGTAGTCTTTTGACAATTTTAGACAACACTATTAAAAACATTTTGACCCAAATTCTAAATTGTTCACTTTCGGAAAATGCTTGGCTTCAGGTCTAGGCATTTGCAAAATTTCAAGTGTTGCTCTGCCTGCATTTTTGTATTCTGTCCATGCTATTAACGGTCTATTTCGCAAGATAATTTCCTCGTCTATCGTTAATACACCGTAGGTAGGCATGGATGGAGTCAGGGATGCGTGGTCAATGGCCTGTCCGCGTGAGACGTGTCCAAAAACACTCAGTTCGTAGAGACAATGGGACAAGCCTCTATGTAAACTTGTTCAAAATTCACTTTTAACCATCTGTTCTGACGCTAGAGATCGGGCTCGTCTCCTCGCCAATAGCGAACGGGAGTCGAGCTACTGGCTGTCGGCAATTCCTTCGACCAGTACAGGAACTCTTTTAGTTAATACAGCATTCTCAGTCGCTGTAGACTAGTGTCTGGGCATCTCCAGGACAGAGCCCCATAATTGTCACCGCGGGGTTGAGGTAGACCGTTTAGGTCACCATGGCCTATCTTTCCGACGCAGAGGCTTTCACGCCACGCCACCATTGATGACGTCATTCGTCGAGCGCTTGCCACCGTTCACGTACCGGCTCTCATAGAGCCTAGCGGTATCTCTCGTGACGATGGCAAGAGGCCTGATGGTATGGCGTTGATCCCTTGGATTCGTGGGAGACCGTGGTATGGGACGCAACTTGTGTGGATATACTGGCTCCCTCCCACCTTTAAGTAAGTTCGTGATCAGGTGATGCTGTAGTGGAGGCTGCAGAGAACTCCAAACGGAGTAAATATGTGGCCATAGATGATGGCTATATGTTTATTCCGTTGGGGGTCGAAACAATGGGTCCCTGGGGCCCAGAAGCGCAGTCTTTTGTCAAGGAG
This sequence comes from Pseudoips prasinana, assembly GCA_951640165.1. Taxonomy (NCBI): domain Eukaryota; kingdom Metazoa; phylum Arthropoda; class Insecta; order Lepidoptera; family Nolidae; genus Pseudoips; species Pseudoips prasinana. Next base: position 9,615,231 of record OX621249.1, on the reverse strand, counting down.
TTGTCCCATACAAAAAAATATGGTTGATTTTATAATTGCCTTACCGTTTACCTTACATGTATCACAGAGTACCTTATCTTGAGCACGGCTGTAATCATCATTTGAAATATTTGTATCAGTAAGCGAACTATAAAACTGATCCCGATTTTGTAAAGAGGTTAAACTTAGGGATTTATACGATGTCATCACCTCGTATGGGTAAACACTCGAGATCCAAGAATGTTTATATAAAATTCACCCATTTTTATGTAATAACGTGTATGCAGCAAACAGATTACCTATACATGTCGAAGCGCCTACTTTCTTAGTAAGCAATTTGGATTCGGATACACAACCAGGGTCTCACTGGGTAGCCATACATATAGGCAAAAACAGTGTTGGACAATATTTTGATTCGCTTGGTCGACCACCTACAGGCTTCCACAGAACGTTTTTAAACAGAAATTGCAAATTGTGGGATTTCAATAGTCAAAGGATACAGAATGATTGGACCTCAGTATGTGGCCAGTACTGTTTGGTATATTTGTACTATAAATTCCATGGCCATAGTATGCTGGATTTTACGAATTTATTCAACATAAGTGATACAATTGTCAATGATATATTGTTATATAATATGTTCAAATACTATTTTAAATAAAGTTCAACTAGTAAACAAGACGTTGTTTGTTATTTTGAAGTGATTACTAATCACCCCCAACTCATTAATGAGCTTTAATTATAGATGACGAAGTCGAGCTCGCGACCGTCATTAAGAACAATAGAGTGATTAATTCAAAGTTAATCGGTTTATAATAAATTTTCGTAAATCCAAAACCACGCAAGATACGCAAAAATGGATGCGTGCATTCGATTCGGCGTATGTCAAAACCCCTAATTTGATACCAAACTTTTTTTTTTTTTTTTTTTTTTAGCAGCCAGCGTTCTGTTTTCCGAAATTCACTTCCAGTGAGCCAGAACACTGGATACCTATCTACTTGCCATACATTTATACTGGCAAACTTTCTCATTTATAAAATTAGTAGGATTGCTTTGATTAAGCTATAAATCAACAATTGACGAACAAAACCTAGAACATCTTCAACTTATCAATCTCAATTCTTGTATTATGACTTCAATCTAGTTCATTGTTTCCAACACATAACATCGTTATCACACCACTATCAATCAACATGTCCCAACATGCTTTGTCAGCCATTTTGGCAATGTGACAGAAACAAAATAAATAGAACACCATAGAGAAAAGTGCAATCCCACCAAAAATTATATTTTGATGATCAAGTGTCAGTATCAAAAATTATGCAAAACTTTGCTTGCACTTAGCTTTGGAAATAAATGATCTAATATGATTTGATTCAAGAGTGTGATTATAGCTTACTAGATAACGAACATTTCATTTTTGTCTCATCCAGAGGTTCTCAAATAGGGGCCTGAAAATGCGGCGAAATGGTTCCAGAAAAGGAAGGCACGGCAGTGTTGCTTCGCGCTCGCCTCACTACCGTGCCCCCAGATAAATAGGTATTGACCAAATTATACAGCCATGTGCATTTATTTTGATTGATTGATTCTTTTCATTCAATTGATTTTTTCTAGTTAAGTCGTGATCTTAACATCCGGATTAACTAGGATATTCCTATGCGATCCACAACGATGCTTACGAGAGGAGACGACCGCATGTATTTAATATATCGGGACAATGTCACACAGATCATCATAGCCCCAAACTAGGCAAAGCTTGTACTATGGGGTAACAGGCGACGATATACATACTTATATAGATAGATAAATACTTAAATACATAGAAAACATCCATGACTCAGAAACAAATATTCGTGCTCATCACACAAATATTTGCACTTACCGGGATTCGAACCCATGACCACCAGCTTCGTAGGCAGGAGCACTACCAACTAGGCTACGGTGGCTTTGCTGACGGGTTGGCGATCAAAGTATTATGGTAATAATGGTACTCAAAGAGACACTGCTGCCCGTTCTCTGGTAGATATTACTTTGGGATAACTTCTGCGCACCCTTTTGGATGGGCCTAGCTGATGATATTCATCCCCGTCATCACACAGCACATCATCATCATTATCGCCATCAGCCTGAAATCGTCCACTGTTGGAAATAGGCCACCCCAAAGGTTTCCACAAAGTTGCTATTTGGAGGGGTTTGCCGTAGTCACCGCGTAGCTAGTATAGAGGAGGTGCTGCTGCCCGACTACCTGATGTATCCCTAAGTCGCCTACTACGCCCCCCATGGGATGATATGAGGTGGCGCTGTTATTCTTTCTGGGCCGAAAGCCACCAGGTTCAAAATCAGACAGCAGAAATAATTTAAAAACAAATCTCTTTACCAATAATCTGTTTCGTTTTCTAATATTAAAATATATCTTCAACTCGTTACGAACCATATTTAGAGACATACATATACTTACTCGTAGTTTTTATCAGTCATATCCTTAACAAAGCTTGATCTTGGGTTTATCATATGCTACACTTAAGCAAATATTAAGGACCCAAGAGGTCTTTGAAAATACAGTTACGAGCAATGACATAATTGGAATTAATAAGACTGTAGTTGGGCCTGTAATTACAATGTCCTAGACGGATGCACGCAAGTGGTTGGAAATGCAATATATTCACAGCACCAATTACCAAGCTTAGGAATCTACTTTGATGGCACACATGACTTGACATGAAACTATTAATACGTAATCATGGATGTAATTATTTATATGTGCATAGTAAAGACGCCAGCATATCAGGCTACCTCAAATTTCCCCAATTGAAAGTGAACCTTATACTTATGTGATAAAGTTGAAAATTTCTAAAAGAAATATGACTAATTGGGGTAGCTGGATGTGCTGGCGTCTGTACATCAATTGTTTAGTACGACAGACTCATGTAACATCATAGTTTGGGGCGACCGAGTGCAAAATGTAATGCGTTGGTGTGAAGATGATCTACAGAGGAATAGAGAGGAGTGTAGAAATCAGATGTTAATCAGTACATGATGACAATAATCACTGTATTGACGTCTATTGCAATACAAATAAGTATAGGTACGACGCCGCGACGGCCAATGCTGAGATAATGCCTTTTCACCTAAAACCGGACTATTTATTTTTCTAATCACAGCACGAGTAATTGTCTCGTCTAAAAGCCACGTCTAAGTTTAACGTGAGGCAGATTTATTATATTTCTTATTTCTATGTGTGTGAACAAGCGTCTCAAAATCTCAGCAGAAAATATTTAAGTGCCCAGATTTAAGTGCATAGAAAAATTAAAACATTTCCATGTTACCTTTAGAAATAGCCTTAGTCATTTAACCATCACGTCGCCATATTGGAAAGAAAGTGTAGCCCACCATTGCAACTTTTGTAAGCCAGGATCAACAGTGGCACACAAAGAAATGACAAAGAGCGGTGAGGCTCAGACATGTCCCTGTGCGGGGATGAAGATGGCCGGTAGGGGATGTTTTATAAATAAAATCACGGACGACTTGGTTATGGTAGATAATAGGTTTAATGAATGATTCATCACTTAAAAACTATGCATAATGCCTTTGGTGACACTAATTAGAAAAAGATGCATCGTGGATTGCTTTCATCAAGCGTCAGGCGTTAACATGCCCCCGGGCGGTGAAAACATTGTTTTCACCCACAACATCTGAAGAAACGGGTAACGGGCAAATCTTGCTAAAAGTGCGTCGAATAACACCATTGGACGTCTTGATATCCACCACGCGTGCAGTGCCATCGGTTCCAGGATAGAGTGCCACTATTCTTCCTAATCTCCACTTTAGCGGCGGCAGATTGTCATCTTTGACCACAACTAATGTGTCTAGCTTCAGCCCATCATTACACGATTGCCATTTCACTCGTTTTTGCAATTCTGCAATATATTCTTTGCTCCATCTGGACCAGAAATGCTGGCGAAGCTGTTCTATACGCTGGAAACGGGATAAATAGTTCGTGCTGTGATTTTGGTAATCTGGTTGTGGTAGACTAGTGATAGGCCGTCCAATGATGAAGTGACCCGGTGTGAGCGGAGTGCAGTCTTCAGGGTCAGAAGAGAGTGGAGTCAGCGGTCGAGAGTTCAAAATGGCCTCTATTTGAATTAATGTGGTGTTAAGCTCTTCGTACTTTAAATTACATTGTCCCAACACTCTAAGCAAATGAAATTTGGTGGAACGGACTCCCGCTTCCCAGAGACCTCCTGAATGAGGACTATAGGCCGCAATAAAATGAAAATTTATACCTTCATTGGCAGCAGTGTCACCTAAAGAATCGCAGTTATCTTTTAAGAATTTCGATATATCGTTATATGCACCGACAAATGAGGTACCGTTATCGGAGTAAATATTAAGAGGTTTGCCTCTTCGAGATATAAACCGACGCAACGCCATTAGAAAATTAGAACTGGACAAGTCTCCAACTAATTCCAAATGAATAGCTTTAGTGCTAAAACACACAAAAACTGCTATATACACCTTTACTAGTCTACAACCTCGGCCTTGACGACTAGCACTCATAATAGGACCTGCGTAATCAACGCCTACATTTTCAAACGGAAATCCACCTGGTTGAATCCGCTGCCGTGGCAAGTTTCCCATCAACGGCGCCACAATTTTTCCTGCCATTCGACTACATAGAACACAACGACGGTAACAGGCTCTTGCTAAATTACGACCACCTATGGGCCAGTATTGTTCCCTAATCGAGGCAAGGAGTAACTGGGGACCAGCGTGCATTAGTTTCCGATGCTCATAACTAAATAATAACTTTGTAAAAACATGATTGGACTGTATAATAATAGGATGCTTCTTTGCATACGAGTAATCAGAATTATCAAGACGCCCTCCAACGCGCATAATCTTGTGCTCATCTATGTAAACATTAAATTTTCTAAGTGGACTCTTCTTTGGTAAGTCCTTATCGTTACATAATAAAGTATATTCAGGAAAGGACTCTTTTTGACTTAAAATAATTAATAAATTGAGTGCCTTTCTTAACTCAGTTTCAGTCAAGAACGATTGAACTGTAGTTCGCTTTTTACATATATCTATCAACCGTAGGACGTATGCTACTGCTCTAACTAGCCGGGAATAATTTGAAAAGCGATTAAAATCTATAAAATTTGTGGTTTGTGTAGTATCCTTCGTATGAGTGATTAATGAAATATCGGATCGGGTTTCAGGCAAGGTATCAAAATGTTTAGGTTGAGATAGTATCTGTAAAGGTTCTTGACTTAAGAAATCGGGACCGGTCCACCACAACTTTGAAGTTTGCAGAGCACTAATATCCATACCGCGAGATATTAGGTCTGCAGGATTCATTGCCGTTGGGATGTGTCGCCATGTACAATTGCCTGCCTTTTCTAAAACTTCAGCAACGCGATTACGCACAAATGGCTGAAGTTTAGATGGAAGCATCTGCAACCATCCCAATACAATAGTGGAGTCGGTCCAAAAGTACACCTTATTAAAATTGAGTCTCAATGATTTGACAACCTTCTCGTAGAGGCGAGTGCCGACCAAAGTTCCGCATAATTCTAACCTTGGAATGGTCGTAGGTTTTATAGGTGCTACGCGACTCTTGGCGATTAGCAGACGAACTACGACATTTCCAGTATTGCTGACACTTCGGACATACGCGCACGCTCCATAAGCGCGTTCGGATGCGTCCGTAAATATGTGCAGCTGTAAAATATTACAAGAGTCACACACTACTAACCGAGGAATGCGAATATAATTAATCAGTGGTAAAGTTTTTACTATTTCATTCCAGCGTTTATTTACCTCTGGGGTTAAAGGGTCATCCCATGACAGATTTTGTAACCACAATTTTTGTAATAGCATGTTCACATTAACCACACCAGGAGCTAGTAAACCCAGTGGATCGAATATTTGCGCAATAGCCGAAAGTAAATCACGTTTGGTGTTAATACCACCATTTGGCTTAACCATACCTATCGGAAAGCAAAGTTCGTCTGAATCTGCGTACCAACCAAGACCTAATAGCTTGCTGGATTCTTGAGATCCGATATTTAAATTTAATGGTATGGCACTACTGCCATCAGACATTAACTGAGGTTTGTTAGATCGCCATTTCCTTAATAGCATACCAGCAGATGCAAGTGTGTCGGTTATCCCTTTTCGGATTTTCATTACGTCATTTAAATCATCCCCTCCAGTCAATAAATCATCTATATAAAAGTCATGCTGGATGATTTCGCTTATTTTGTCATCACCGCACTCAAGACCTAATTGTTTTAAGCACCTTGTGGCAAGGTACGGAGCACTAGCCGTGCCATAAGTTACAGTGCTTAACTGGAAGACCTTTATTGGATCTAATGAATTGTCTCGCCATAGTATTTTTTGTAAAGGCCTGTCATCGGGATGGACGACAATCTGTCTATACATTTTTTCGACATCAGCGGATATAATATATTTGTGCTGCCGAAATCGAAGGAGTATAGACAGTAAGTCATCCTGCACCGTTGGCCCAACCATCTGAATATCATTCAGGGAAATACCTGACGATGTTGGACAACTCGCGTTGAAGACTACTCTTAACTTTGTTGTAGTACTTTGGTCACGACGAATTCCGTGATGAGGAATAAAATACGATTTATGATTTGAATCGGATTGATGACTTTCAGACATGTGTCCCAACGATTGATACTCTTTCAGAAAAGCATAGTACATCTGACTTAAATTAGAGTTAGTTTTAAGCCGACGTTCTAAAGACAGAAAACACTGTGATGCTTTTTGAAATGATTCTCCTAAAACATTAGAATTATGTTTTAAGGGAATACGAACACAAAAACGGCCATCACTAAGACGAGTGGTATTTTTAACAAAATGATCTTCACAATCCTTCTCTTCAGGCGAGTAATGACATGATTTACCTGTGGTTATCTCCTCTAATTGCCAAAATCGCGTTAAATCAATTCCACACTCTTGTGAGGAGTCAGGTGTGTCTAAGGTTTTAATTAAATTACACCTAAGATTATTAGAAAGTAAAGAGATATGACTAGTAGAGTAAATAGGACCTGATATGATATAGCCCAATTTTGTTTCCCAAAGCATCGGTTTATTAGCTCCTAATTGTATTCGCTGTGACCCTAACAAATCCCAGAAGAGATCAGCGCCAAGCAAGATATCAATATCAGCCGGCTTATAAAATGTAGGGTCTGCTAAACAGATGTCTGAGGGCAATTTTAGATTACTTATGTCAATCTCACGGCTGGGTACACTATTAGTAATTGACGGCAAAACGAAACAATGAAAGTCGAAAGCAAATCGGTCATCTAAAGACTTCATACTTACTCGACAAGTTTTCCCGACATGTGACGCCACATTGTTAATACCTAATATAGATTTATTAATATTAAAAGGCTTTAATTTAAGCTGTGAAAATAATTTTTCGGTTATCACACAAGATGTGCTTCACCTGTCGAGCACTGCTCGTACGACATATTCTCGATTTTCAATGTCGTATAATTTAACAAGAGCAGTCGACAACAGAACATCAGGCTGCTCTGAGGAAGTCACATTAGCCGATAAAGTGCACGCATCGTGCCCATTATTCAAACTAGCAGGTGAAGGTGAAGAGGAATTAATATTTGTAGGTTGGTAACCATGTTAATTCTGTAAATTTGAAATAGGCTTAGGCTCAGCTACATGTATGAGACTATTGTGTCGACGTTTACAGATCTTGCAACCGACCTTCTTGCAATGATTTGCATAATGACCTGACCTAAAACAATTAAAACAAATTTTAAAACTAGGCATGAGTTTAAGTCTGGCTTCATTACTTAGTGCGAGAAACTGTGAGCAATTGGAAAGTGTGTGGTCACCCTTACATTTAGGACATGATTTACATGTTGATTCCATATTAGATTTATTATGTTGTACTGAGACCATAGAGTTAAACTTGAGATTAGGTTTTGTTGCATTATTGTGTGAAAGCTCCAAAGTTTCTAACAAATCAGCACGACTTTGGAGGAATTTAGTAAATTCGCTAAATTTATTTGAATTTTCTTCATTTAAATGACCTTTATGCTCCTCCCACTCACGGTATGTCTTTTGGTCTAATTTTTTGGTAACAATGTGTATTAACAGGGTATCCCATTGGCTAACAGGTTCACCAAGAGCCTCCAAAGCGCATAAATTCTTTTTTAATTGATCAATTAATCGCTTTAAAAGCAGTGAAGATTCCCTGGTCAAATGCTCAATACTGAACAAGGCGGTTACGTGATTTGAAATTAATAATCTTTTATTATTGTATCTTTGGCATAAAGTTTGCCACGCCACAGGATAATTGCTAGCGGAAAACTCCGTAGATTGAATTACCACGGCAGCCGATGACTCCAGAGATGCCCGCAAATAGTGGAATTTATTTATATCATCTATATCATCGTTTGAGTGAATGAGGCTAGTAAAGGTGTCTCGAAATTCTAACCAAGTTTCATAAGATCCGTTAAACGGAAGTTGAATAGTGGGAAGTTTGATAAGCTGTTGTTTATTGCTGACTGTACTTTTTTCAAATTCGTTTTTTAATTGTTCGTTCAATGGACAGACCATTTCTTGAGCGGTAGATAAGGCTTTATAGTACTGAGTGTCAAATTCTGCACGGACAGCGTACTGAGCGTCAACATCCTCGACCAAGCATTCAAGTTCTAACTGTACCTCATCAAATCGCTGATACAACGACTCAAACCTACCCAAACGCAACTGCAACTCTTTGGTATCAACAGGAGACAATGGTAGTTTTATCTCTTTACAGTAATTAATAAAATTTGTGACTTGACCTTTAAAACTGCCTCTTTTCTTAATTAACTTATTAATTTGTTCGGCGTTCATTCTGGGAAGCAAACGAAGTCACGGTTCCTGGAATGTATATAATGCAAACTTAAATAACAATAACAAACAATATTTAGGTATCCCTACAATGAAACAACAACTATAATTGTGCACTAAGTTATACCTAAAATCTAGCTTGCTAATGTTGTGTCGTACTATATCTACCTACTGATCACTGATTCCAACTACAAAATCAGTCTTAAAAGGAATAAATATAATGAATATTTACAATTATAGTACATATACTTTATAAAACGTCTTTTTAAAATAAAAATGTAAATAGTCTCAATGTATACCTATCTGAATGACCTTATTATAATTTATTTCATAACCTCGTATGAACTATTTAATATTCTATTGGTAACAGAATACACAAACGTTTTATAATGTAGTGAAATAGTAATATTCCATACACATTCAATACTACGCATTCAATATTATAATTACCTATTATTTAGTGCTTAGATAATAGAACCCATTCGGAACAGTCTACAAACAATTACCGGTGCACAAATAGATCTATAATACGATAAATCAATGACTAACAGAAGGTTTACACTTATTATTACAATAAAAATTGTTGAAATAATGTAGCTATACGCTAACTGTATTTACGCATTCGATACAATTTCAATATAAAAGTGCAAACAAGTCGGTCACTGCGCATCGATAGGTTATGTAACTTATGTATGACTAATCGAACGACGAATAAAACAATAATTTGGTATTTACTGACCTGATAAACAGCGTTAGTTTTAAATAATTAATACCTGAGTGCTGGGTTCGCTTTAATAAGCAATCTAGACATAACACCACACCAAACAATGTATCACATGGAACCCTCTAACCGGTCTTCTTATTATCCAGTATTTTTCTTCTTATTTCTTGATTTATACTTTGAAAACAGTAACACTTGCTCGTATTATATCTGGCTCGTATCCAGGACCATGTGCGGGGATGAAGATGGCCGGTAGGGGATGTTTTATAAATAAAATCACGGACGACTTGGTTATGGTAGATAATAGGTTTAATGAATGATTCATCACTTAAAAACTATGCATAATGCCTTTGGTGACACTAATTAGAAAAAGATGCATCGTGGATTGCTTTCATCAAGCGTCAGGCGTTAACAGTCCCAGTGAACCGCTTTAACTGTCTTGGATCCCGCAACGAATTTAATCAGAAATAAACAAGGAGGAGTTAGAAAATTAATAGTTCTAAATCCCTCCAGAGCAAAGCGGGAAACAGAATGATGTAAAGAGGCTATAGCCTCATAAAACGAGAGAATAGAAAAGGGAGAAGCCAGCTGCAAAATCACCGGGGATCAGCCGCACACACAATCCTAAATCTTTAAATTAAAAATATATTGCTACTTCATCGAACGAAACCCCAATTGTAATTAACTCAAAATAATCCCCAAGTGCTTCCAGGACAATCTACAACATTTTCTCATATTTCTGCATCAAGTAATGCAAACCAGTGGCCCCAAGAAAAAATACACTATCTTACCCAACACTCTTCAAAGAAAACACAACATTACTGCTAAAATAATAAGGTACAAAATTCCTCATTTTTATTCCTGAGTTATTTCCTTTTCATTTATACAGCGTTTGCTAGTTACAATTTGTATTGTCACATCGAACGAAAATGTTTAATGCTCCGCAAGCAATTTTAGACGTTGTTATCAGAGATTTCAGGTTGTTTATTGAGCGATGGCTTGCTTTGTCAAACAGCCCTGAGAGGCTTCAACGAGAAATTGCACCGTTAGTTATATAAAGTTATGTTTTCAAGAGGTTTACGTTGTTCTTTATGTCTGATAAGTAATTTTATGTGGTTGGAGTTACATTGATGAAACAGTAATAATAATAATATCCTGGGACATTATTTACACACGGCCATCTGATCCCAAACTAAGCAGAGCGTGTACTACGGAAACCAGATAACTGATATACTACATATACGAATTTTCTTTTGTAATATACATACTTACAATTACACCTAGACTCAGGACAAGTTCATGCACACAAATATCTGTTTTGGAAAGTATAAGTAGTCTTGCAAGTATAAGTAAAGGAATATTTTACTGTATGCATTCAGGAAATAAAGTTAATTAGACTAAAAGCAAATTTGACGGCCTTACGCGATCAAGAGTCGCACCTAAATGTTCGACTTTTCTCTCGCAAGGAAGGTCTTTACGTGAAAAGAGAATCACACCACTTTTTCGCGGTTCACCACGAATCTCCACTCCTTTAACCATTTGCATAAAATGGCGGAAGTCTGTAAATGATCATGGATGGAATACCATCCACGATCATCTCCAGACTTTCGCCCATCTGACTGGTGCCGGACGGGTTAATACAAAGATACACTAATTTGTTGCACATACCTTGAATTACTATTGGGTAGAGCACGTAACGTCGTCGGTCCTGTACATGACCTCTTTCCGGTCTTGTCGCTAGTCCTCCCATCGGATCATGATAGTGATGGAATAGAAAGTGCCCCTCTGCGCACGCACTTGTACACTATATATCGTGCGCAGTTGGCTGGTTTCCATAAAGACTGGCCACTGTGGCCGAAATTCAGCCTGGAGGTCACATCCATTGGGTAGTTCCTAAGCAGATAACTAATGAAACTAATTTTAATTGGTTTACATAAATACTACCACCGTATTGCAAAACCTCTCGAGGGGTTAACATCAGTTGAGTGCTACGGGCTTACATGCATAATCAATTACCTTTGTATGGTGCAGTGCTGGGCAAAGGGTGGGGGTCTTGACAGTATGAATGTGGTAATGGATATCAAACCTACGCATCCATTTTGGATGGCACTTAACTAGCTCTATTCGTGTTAGTTTGATGTCCTTTATAAACGAGTGAGTAACAAGCTGTTAAAGCGAAGTGTCTACAACGGGCCATATCCTATTCATATACATACCTATCACTATGTTACATAAACCAGATATCACGCATGGCATAAGCTTTACTCAAGCTAGTTAGCTGTCCTTTATAAAAGACTTTGGTAAGTAAATAGTGAGTAAAGCTAAGTGTATACAACGGGCAATGTATATACAGACCTCCGTCTTTGTTACATTATTACGTACAGCACAAGCTTTCCTCTAGCAAATTAGCTGTCCTTTATAAAAGACTGTGGTAAGTAAGAAGTGAGTTAAGCTAAGTGTATACAACAGGTAACATCCTATCCATATGCTATACTACAGAAACCAGATATTCAGTCTGTTGTCTCTTATAAACAACTTTGGTTAGTAAGAAGTTAGTTAAGCTAAATGTATACAACGGATAACATCCTATCAATATACAGACCGCTTTCTATGTTACATAAACCAGATGTTACGTACAGCCCAAGCTTTACTCTAGCTAGTTTGCTGTCTCTTATAAACGACTTTGGTTATAAAGAAGTGAGTTAAGCTAAGTGGATACAATTGGTAACATCCTACCAATATACAAACCACTCCCTATGTTACATAATCCAGATATTACACACAACACTAGTTCTACTCTAGCTAATGTGTGGTTCCTTATAAACGACTTTAATAAGAAGTGAGTAAAACTATTGTGTTCAACGGACGACATCCTATCCTCAAGCATATACTATCTATGTTACTTAAGTTTGCACAGCCTTGCCATTAGGTATAGTCAATATATATAGACCTTCAACTTTATGCTCAGGCTAGGCGGGTACAGATAGTTTGCCTGAAGTCATTGGGAAGCTCAATAGGGACTTAGACTTAATCAAAAGTTGGTCTGATAGGTTTGGCCTCACAGTAAACCCTGACAAATGCCAAGCCATCATTGTAGGAAGCTCGCGTTTGATGAGCAGAATAGATTTAGATCAAATGCCACGCATCATGTTTGATCAATCCGCCATTCCATTCAGCCAATGTGTAAAGAATCTTGGGTTACAGATTGATACGACTCTTAGCTGGATGAACCAGATTGCTGCTGTCAGCCAGAGTGTCACATACATTCTGCGGAGTCGCTATCGTCTCAAAAACTTCCTTCCATCTAAAACTAAAGTAATGTTCGTGCAGTCCTTAATTATTCCTAAAATTGACTATGGTGATGTGTGCTACTTTGACCTGAATGCAGATAATCTCAATAAGCTCGACCGACTTCTAAATAACTGCATTCGGTTCATCTTCAATCTACGAAAATACGATCATGTGTCATCTTACCGCGCGCAATTAAAATGGTTACCAATTCGCCAGCGCAGAAACTTACGTGCTCTGACTACTCTATACACTTTACTAGATTCCGTTTCTTCTCCTTCATATCTAACTTTTCAATTTCAATACCTTCATTTAAAACACAATAAAAATCTGCGTTCTTCTCATAACCGCATCCTACACTGTCCTTCACACCGCTCTGATTTCATCCACTCTTCTTTTCTTATACAATCCATTCTCCTCTGGAATGCTCTTCCACCAGAAATCAGAATGGCTAAAGACGTTATTCTTTCAAAAAGAAAACTCGGGAGCATATAACCAAAAAGTTATTGGCAGAATCATCACATTAGTATTATTTTATTTATTTATATTATTTTTATGTATATTATGTAGGTTTAATATATATGTATATATATTAGTATATTATAATATAGGTATTGTGTATTTTATGTAATTGTATGAAGTATCTACATTTTTACTCTCAGTCTTACTCTATAAGCTCTTAGTGCACCTACAATGTAATCTCTGCATCACCCCAAGGTTGCTGGCAGAGAATGCCTTCGGCATTAAGTCCGCCTTTGTACATTGTTGTGCATAAAGTTTAAAATAAAATAAATAAATAAAATATAGACGGGATGCACAGCGGCGCGTACTAACGCAGTGGCGCGCACGGCTTGAGATCCGCCTGAATGTGTGCCAACGTGCAATCCTGCCTCACCTCGAGGCCTGGGTGGGAAGGAAAGGGCCGCGACGCTGACGGGTGACTCCATTAAATGGGACGCCGTGGTTTACTTCTATGAGGCCGTCTTGCTCCAGAAGGAGGCCGCCGAGCGGGATCGGGAACAAGCCGATCCCGCTCGTAGACGGATCGGGCCGGCGGCGGCAGCCGGTAGCTCAACTCCCCTCGAGGCTGCGGCGGTAGTGGCAGAAGTGTCCTCTACTGCCACCACGTGCAAGCAGCTTCGAGTAGACAGCAATCTGTTTGTGGCACAATCGCTGTGCCGGACTGGCAGGAGTCGGCAATAGGGGAGGGTAATCCCAAGCCCTCCCAGGGTACGTGTCCCGACCATCTGGGACATGGCAAAAGGGCCCCCGTTTTGCCATGTCTGGAGCAGTGTTGGATAGTAAAACCACCAACTTTGTTTTAAATTTTCATCTTTGCTATACGGACAGTTAGCCGGTTAAACGAATCCTATTTCTGATGCTGATTTAAGGCAAAGTCGGTCCTATTTCGTCAGTCCTTGTACAAATAAATGATGTTTACTTATATACTGATTTATGGCGAAATACTTTTCTTACCATCATTAGGGAAAACGCAGGCCCAGGTAATAAAAGGTATATTGCTAACTATACCAATTTACCACGTGTGTTGGATTGTGAAACCCCCAACTTAGTTTTCAATTTTCTTCTTACGTATATGGAAACTGGTTCAGTTAAACCAATCCTATTCCGCTAGGCGTTGTACGCATAAATTATGCTTACTTTACCAGGCTGGTAAAAGGTACATTATTTTAGGTTTTTCACCAATTTTTTGCCATATTATAAGTATAATGAACCCGCGTTCCCGAGGATCCCCCAGAAAATAGTCAATATGTGAAAATATCTTATTTTCATACCATATACATGTTTTAAATTAGGTCCTCGCACATAACAACTATTTGTGTGATGATTATTTGCACTCAAACTCAGACTGAGTGTGAAAAGTATGTTTTTAAATTCCCACGATAAATAAACCTATTCTAAGGAGATTTATGTCCAGCCATGGGTGTATCTTGGCTAATGTTGAAATAGACATGCACTTTAAAACTTAAAAAAAAAATTGTTATTAATCAGTTAAGCAATTATGATCCTATGTTGATAAAGCATTGTGGAACAGAGCCAATATAATCAGTGTTCTAATTACACTGCAAATAGCAATTACGTTGCCTGCCAACGGGCAAAGTTCCTAAACGAAGATACTGCAGGAAGCAGTCAAGCCAAGCTTTCGAGGCCTCTTCGACTTCTGGATGAAATTGAAATGGTTCCAGTAGCCAAATAAGTTCACGTACAATGGCCCAATCAGAAGGCTAGGCGTGGAAACCATCGCGCAACTAATTGGCGGTTACTGTATATTTACATAAATACACAGCATTATTAATTAAAGGCTATTACAATACTGCAGGCAGGCAGGCCCCCTACAAGATGGACCGATGCCGCGATGATCTTGTGCGGGTCGCTTGAAATCGCTGGATGCGGATAGCGCAAGACCGGCAATTGTGGAGATCTTTGGGGCAGGCCTTTGTCCAGCAGTGGACGTCTTTCGGCTGATATGATGATGATGATTACAATACATAATGCATTTGGGTTTTGATTACTAAATGATCAGTGAATGCCACATATAATAGGATTAGTCCATTATCGCCTGAATACGATAGGGTTGGGCTAAAAGACTCTGAGGATGTTTTTAGTTAACTACATCTTCTGGTAACGTAGATGGCATCTGCGTCAAATCAGGTCTTTGTACGCTTCAAATCCTGTACCAAACTAATTTATGTGGAAAAGTTTCGGGGCTTTCAGATAAATATAATCTCTCCATCTCATCCCATAGTAGCCTTCGAAGTCATTTCGAAATCCTGAGGGAAAGTCTCTCTGAATAGTAATGAGCATCAGCGATTATTGTATTTAAAATACTGCCTTAGGTGAGGCCTTCTGAATTTTTTTTTTAATTTTGACTCGATGTAATTATTATAACTCTTTCACTACAACAAATTATCATAACCTACCCTCTGTGTTTTCCATGACTCTTAATTTCGATTCTTATGGATGAAATGCATCTCCAGTCCTCAATGAGTATAATTGCCCGCGTCTTGACGTATTACCGTATAGTGACAGTAGCACAATAATATGTCTTTAAAAATTCACTGCACTAAGTAGAGGTTCAAACCCTAAAACTACTCTCTGGCGTGGGCTACTTGGGCATTAGGAAATGGCTTATTGAAAAGTGTTACTATGCTGTTAATGACTATTTGACGGATAAATATTTATATATAATTCATGTGGTTCAATGTATTTTGTAAGGTATTAGTTATTTTCTATTTATGTAATTTTCTTGACATTCCTTTTTTTAATTACGTCATTTATAGTATGTAATTTTAGGTAAATGTAATGTTTGTTTATGCGAGCATTTTTTTGAAATATATGCAATATGCATGCCTTAAAGCTGACCATGATGATACCTACTACCTTTTTTGTCATAACTAATTTCGCAGAAAAAATATTTGGTATATTTGATTAAATAAGGGTTAAAAACATGTCTACACGCGATACCTCGTTTATTAAAATCCATTAAGTTATTTACGCTCGGGAGCATCCCTAAGACCTTATCAGTGGTGTACTGTATGTATCCCCGAGGGTACTTGCAAAAAGCTCGTTATTTTAAAATTCCATTACGAATATTACTGTTACACTACACTTGTCCGTTTCTATTTTTGAGCTTCACGACAATATTTATTTTAGAGATTCAATTGGGTGAAAATATGTTAATGCAATATTTTAATATTAAATCAAAATTATACCGACATATTCATCTTCAAATCCTCAAAAATATTAAAGGCTACAGAATAATATCATCATTAGCTCATATCATATCATCTTCAGCTGTAAGAAGTCCATCTTGTATGGAATAATAACAATACTATACAAGTTAAGTAACATACATGATATACATTAATCATCATTCATCACAAAATCCAGTCAACACGTTGTATTACAATGCAATAATTGTCAGCTATGCATATTAACAATAGGAGTTAACAATCACGTCATATACTTCACAGCCTATACACAATCACAGCTTATACTTTGAACTAATGCTTTAATGTATCCCAATAATCAGTAAGTGTCACGTCCTAATACAATTGAACCATGAGGGACCCCAAGGAATAATGATAGAGAATAGGTATCTACCATTCATATCAAGGTTAGAGCTCGAAACCACAATAGTTTAGTTACGGAAATGGAAAATAGCTACTTACGTACAATTCTTTCTAATAGATATTATAAATGCGACAGTAACTCTGTCTTTCTGTTTGTCGCTCTTTCACGTAAAATCTAGTAAACCGATTTAAATAAAATTTGGTACCTAGATAGTCTAGAGCCTTAGAAAAGACATAGGCTACTTTTTAATGCGTAAAAAGACTTGAAAGGGGAGATGAAAAGTTGTATGAAAGTATCGTTATTTTCAAAGCTTGAAACTTATTTGCAAGGCTCTTGAACCGATATAAACAAATATGACATTAATACTATGTGAAAGTTTTACCCACAAGGGTGTAAAATAACAGCGCGGCGGGATACCGTTTAGCTGGGGGTTTAGGTGGATAAATATGCCTAAGTATGCTTACTCGAACGGGCAGACACGTGAGGACACACAAAGATACTATACCACAGCGACGAAGTCGCGGGCACAGCTAGTCACTTATCATGATAATTTCACTGCAGTCACTTGACATTAGCGGCAAGCAGAGGCTCAAATCATCTAGCAAGTAAGACAAAACTAGGCAATAACTATCGGGGAGATGCACGAGAGAGTCACTTTTATCTGCCTGTCGCTTTGCGTTTATGTGCGAAAAGGTGGGGAATGTGATGTTATTAGAAACTTTCAAACCTTAACAATAACTGCAGAGTAGCAGAAATTTATGTACGGGTAGGACTCGTATGTCCAAGTGTTAAAGTGTTTGTACCAAAACGCTACCATGTCAGTCAGACTTCAGGACCAGAACTCGAAACCTATTCAATTGCAGCGAGGCGTGAGACAGGCAGAACTGTCCGAAACTGTTCACCACTGCATTAGAAGATGTCTTCAAGCTTCTGGACTGGGAATGCTTTGGCATCAATGTCAATGGCGAGTACATCACCTAACTTCGATTTGCCGGCAATATAGTAGTCATGGCTGAGACCCTTGAAGACCTAGGTACAATGCTCGATGGCCTCAGCAGTCTCTCAACAAGTGGAAATTACCATGGATAAGACGAAAATCATGTCGAACATCCATGTCGCATCCAATATAGTTAAGGTTAGAGACTCTGCACTCGAAGTTGTAGATGACTATATTTACCTAGGACAGACCATTCAACTAGGTAAGTCCAACTTCGAGAAAGAGGTCAATCGTAGAATCAACAAGTGAAAATGACCATGGATAAGACGAAAAAAAAGTCGAACATCCATGTCGCACCCAATATAGTTAAGGTTGGAGACTCTGCACTCGAAATTGTAGATGACTATATTTACCTAGGACAGACCATTCAACTAGGTAAGTCCAACTTCAAGAAAGAGGTCTATCGTAGAATTCAAGTCAGCTGCGCAGCGTTTGGCAAGCTAAGCTAAATCTTCTCGTCCCAAATATCGTAGTGTCTTAAGTCGAATGTCTTCGACTAGTGTGTATTGCCAGTGATGACTTATGGAACAGAGACGCTTACTATGGACCTCATCAGAAGGCTTAAGTTCACCCAAAGAGCAATGGGGAGGGCTATGCTATCGAAATCCGCAGGCAAACCAAAGTAGCCGACATACCCCAAAGAATTGCCAAACAGAAGAGGCAGTGGGCAGGGCACATAGCTCGTAGAACCGACGACCGATGGGGCAGAAAGGTTCTCGAGTGGCGACCACGAACCGGAAAACGCAGCGTGGGCAGGCCCCCTACAAGGTGGACCAGCGATCTTGTGCGGGGCGCGGGAAGTCGCTGGATGCGGATAGCGCAGAACCGGCTATTTGTGGAGATCCTTGGAGGAGGCCTTTGTCCAGCAGTGGACGTCTTATATAACGAGCCGACTATTTAGCAATCAGTACAAGAAATACATAACATAATATGTACACATATAGTTCAGGCTTGTTAAATTCTAATTTAAAAATTTTCTTTTTTAATGTAAAACAAACTGAAACAAGTATTTTCATTAAATTCCACTCTCTCTTCTCTTCTTCACAGAATGCACCAACGTACTAAATTACTCATTTTAACACCTTAAATGTCTCCAGGAAATTACACACGGGCATAAATAAACTTCGACTTAATTAAGTGAGCTTAAGTAAGCAACGTCTTATGAGGGTGGGGCTGTAGCAATTACCTTGTTTCTCTAACACTTCAGTATACCTCCGCCTGAAATAGAGTTGAGGAAATATGTTTTTAGGGTTGGGTACAGAAAAGGTGGTTATAGAACCTTATTATTTAGCCTGTGCTACCCAACCATGCGTCTATCAGTCAGTTTTTGAAGTAAAACTTCTTTATATGCGCTTGACTTGGGAAGTAAGCTTGTGAAGTACGAAGTGTGATTGGGCGAGGCGAACGGGTGTTAAGAGGAAGATATAAGTTAGTGAATAGTGAATTGTCATCTGCCAGACTCGGAAACACCTGGGTGATTCCTATTCCCAAGCTGTGTATAACGAGCCATTGATTTAGTATTCAGTACAAGTACTAATAGATCGGTCATGCTTTTGTGGCAGCGTTAAAACAAAATGAGGTCTGTAATTTTTTTTCAATTGGTTCATTTAAAAATTATGTTCTAGCGTAGGCCAAACTAAAAAATTTCTGATATTAAACTTAACCTTATTTCTACTTTTGTTAGAAAAAAGAATACTTAATATAAACTTCAAACATAACATCACGGAATTAATTGAGATTATTTATTTATTTATTTAAGGAAATCCAGTGGCTGTTACGTCTACCTAAATCTAAAATGTTTTAATCTATACAATAATATAATTTAAATGTACAGCTTCTAAAGGTGCCACAACATGCTTGCATAATAAAACAAGGTACAGGCTAGTCAGTATCCTCATATTGAAGACACTTAAATTAATTCTAATTATAACTAAAAACAACTAAAAATTAAAATTATAAATATTAGGTACACAATGCATTACATAGCTATATTTATGTAAGTATATACCTATATATACTTACAGTATTATGGTAGCCAAGAAATAATAATAATATCCTGGGACATTATTTACACACGACCATCTGATCCCAAACTAAGCAGAGCTTGTACTATGGAAACCAGATAACTGATATACATATACTACTTTTCTTTTGTAAATACATACTTATATAGATAATTACACACAGACTCAGGACAAACAGTCATGTTCATGCACAGAAATATTTGTCTTGCGGGGCTACCGCCTAATTCACCGGTCATCGTGATCGTAATCAGCGCTCAAAGAGATGAAGATTAAAATGGCTAATTCAATCGGCTTCCTTGAGCACATGGCTTATAGAAAAATGGCTTATAGAAAAATGTTATTATACTATAGAGGAGTTTCTGACATAAGACCATGATATATTTATAAACCTAATAATAATATTGCACTCAACTTTAGAAATAAGTATTGACATTGTAGATTGTGTAATGGTGATTGACTTCTATTATTGTCATTTTTAACATAATTTAACTGTAGACTGTATTGAGTATGTAATTGTTATTTTTTTGTGATTCTATTTGATTGTATTAATTAGTGAAATATGTATTAAAAAATATAATGCAATCAATTTGCATACCGAAGTATCGGTGAAACATGCTGTACCTTTTGTAAAATGTATTTTGTACCATCTTTGTAACCATGTTTCGAGCAAATGAACTATTCTATTCTATTCTATTCTATTCACATGTGACGTCATAAATGATCCGGAATTGATTTTCAACGCTGAAGCCGATTGAACGAATAATTAAGTCATTTCTAACCTTCATCTATTTGACTGCCGATCACGATCACAACGACCTCATGGCCTCCGTCGCGTCGTGTAAAGCAAGCATTTGCCAACCACACCAACAGGCCCGTCAAATCTGCCTATAACTTTTATATAAAGCTCTAAAATATGAAAGCAGAACGATTATGATTTGAACTGTCGTCCAATGTATGTATGTATTGTATATATATGCGACGGCCCTAATTAAGCCACGTCTTTATATGCAAAGCTTAGGCAAATACATCACATATTCAAAAGTAATTTACACCCTTTGCGCGTGACCCACATATTGTACGAGTTTTGTGAAGCGTCATGAACAGGCCGTTTTAACTTCCCATGTAAGTACTTCCCTTTTTTATCAAGTTGAAAATTGCAATGTATATTTAGGATTACACATATTTTAAAACAATTTTACCGAAATTCCAAAACGAACTTTCCCAAACTTCTGTGCGCCTATGACTTATACATATTTTGTATGTGAGTGCGTGATCGCGTCCTCAGTCAGACAACGTCACAATGAGTGACCGTTGAGAACCTCCCAGCAACCACTCCAAGTTGAGGTTTTAACCCGAAAGGTGCGGGTTAATTATTTTATAGTTAATACAAACAAAGCAGAGCTCGTACTATGGAAATCAGATAACTGATATAGGTACTATTTTTCTAATAAATACTTATATAAATAATTAAAATAAAAACTTGAGAGGCGTCAAGGGACACCCGGATGGAACGAAGTTATTTCTTATTATTTATTATGTACAAAAAACCTGTATACACTCAACAAAAATAATCGTTGCGACACCACACTGTTAAATGAAAATACCTGGCTTGCTTTCTATAAGAGAGGGAGAGAGAGATAGAGAGACAGACAGAGAAACATGCGCACGCCGCACAGCTGCAAAAAGTGTCGTGACAACTTTCCGTAAGATATTTTTCCGTCTAGACCCCTTTCACAACGCGCGATAAGGAACTTCGTTCCAAAACTTCGTTCCAATAATATCCTGGGACATTATTCACCCACGGCTATCTGATCCCAAACTAAGCAGAACTTGTACTATGGAAACCAGATAACTGATATACTACATAATAATATACTACTTTTCTTTTGCAAATACATACTTTTATAGATAATTACACCCAGACTCAGGACAAACAGACATGTTCATGCACATAAATATCTGTCTGTGAAAGGCAAGCATCTACCAACCACACCAAACGGCCCGGTATATGTATACAACATGTGACTTAATTAACGCACATCCTGAAAATAGTTTGTTCAGAATCGTTTACTGAATCGATTTATATCATTTTTAATATAGGTAATTTTTTATTCCAAAATAATTAAAACTACGGAAATTATTGTCACATTAACCCTGTACAGTCAAAACGCACATCCTTTATTATTATTATTTCTAATTTATACATTTAATTTATTATTATGTTATATTGGGTGTAACTTACCTGAAATAAATGGATTTATTATTATTATTATAAAACAAATTGAAATGGACTGTAAGTCAAAGTAATAAGACTTTTAAAATCGCAGTTTTATTTGTACTCATACCATCCATTCATCATGGTTCCATCATTCAATACAAAATAATGAAAAATAAAATTTATTCCAAGAAACTAATTTAGTAATTAACAATGCATATACATATTAAATTAAAAATTCTGTGTATGTATTATACTTACAACATAATATTCTAATTGGGGCGTTTGAGGGTGTACGTTAATTACGTTACATGTTGTATATGTATATTATTAGATATCTTCATTTTCCCTTGCCTCTATGATCTGGTAAAGCAGTGAAAATCTCGTAGGCTATTTGTAAACGTCAGGTTAATAAAAAAAAGTCCCACACCATTACTTCCTCTGTTTTGTTTCTTTATCAGCCCCTTCATAACGAAATGATAACAATATCTCTGCTTACCCCACTTCCCTGTGTCCTTAACTGTCATTACACGACTGTTTGCGCTCCGTCCTTTGACACAAAGTTCTTTGTGCCTTTGTTGCGTATAATAACAATGGTGCAGTACATTTCATTTTTCTTAGCTATCGTTAAACATGGCCTACTCATTAGTTATTTCATATTGTGAATGCTGATAGCATTCGCGGTTTTAAAACTAAATTAATATATTAGGGTATGGGATAAACAAAAAAATTGTATACGTTTCAAACAATATTATCCGAAATATCAGAAATGTAGTAATTAAGTAGTTTAAAGGTAGCCTTAATAGAAGAAAGAAATAAGAAAATAATATTTAATTGAGCTCAAACATCGGCGCTTAAATTTAAAATATTTAAACACAGTAGGTACAATTTGTGATAAACTTATGAACTACTTCTTCAAACAGTACTAACAAATATAATAGGTACGTCTATTCTTATGTCATAGACAATAAGCGCATCTTACATAGTGCGCCGCATCGAAACAAAAATAAGGTGCGGTTCAGTTTGGGTACCGTGGCACTGCATACAGCAGCACCAAAACACAACCTGTATTATTGTAAATATATACTTAAATATTACAAGTATTTAAGTTAAACAATGTTAGTTGAATAAGAGCGAGTCGCCTACAAACTTCATGAACCATTGTAAACTGAAATGTGAATACACAATTAAAAAAAATAAGAAATTATATGTTCCGAAATATATTTGCCAACTAATAAAAAATTACAACAAAAATTCAGACGAGATATTTTGTTAACTATCGTACAGTTGACGGCAAGTTACTGGATATACTTTGTCTTTGACAGTGACTTTATTATAGAGGCAGCAAGGGTGGTTTTTGTATCCACTAAAGTCGTCACGGCGGTTGTCACTGACTTCGGCATTAACTATACTTGTCTATTTTCTTCTACCCTTTGCGAAAAATATACAGACATATTGAAATTAAGAATCTTGTTGGACTATGGAACCCTTAAAATACAATGCACCAGTACAATTTTCCGCCAATCCAACTAAATGCCCGTAATTGAAGTGCTCGATGATTTTCATTTATTTCTCCAATGTTTATCTCATTGAAAATCTCATTGAAATTATCTCATTGAAATCAAGCTGGTTATAGGGTATGTCAGCGAGCTATTTTGACTCCCCGCAATGGCCAAGCTGCGGCAATTAATTTCAAAATATTGACTCATGCGTCCGGGAATAGTAACGAATATAGCTCAATAAATACAGTTATGGAAGAAGATGACGCCACGCACTACCCGGTAGAATTTTTGGATTCCCTCAGCACATCCGGACTTCCAGCCCAGAAAATAGTTTAAAAAATCGGTGTATCAATAATTCTCCTCAGAAATTTATGTCCTCCCAAACTTTGTAACGGCACTCGGCTCAAAGTCACAAATCTGCAGCAAAACATTATCGAAGCTGAAATATTAACAGGTTGCGGCGCCGGTGTTATTGTTTTATTCCAAGGATACCTATAATTCCTAAAAACTTTGCTTTCTCTTTCAAACCAGTGCAATTCCCAGTCAGTCTCTGTTATGCCATGACGATAATAAAGCTCAGGGCCAGACATTATCCGCTGCGGGGGTGGACCTAAGTATTGGATGCTTTTCCCATGGTCAACTATACGTAGCTCTTTCACGCGTAAACAACCCCAATAACGTTTTTCAGATGGTTCCACAGGTGAAATAAAGAAGCACTAAATTAAATAAAATAAAATGTTTTGGTATCCTCCCACAGCGCTTTGCACAAAAAAATACATTGTTAAGTTCCGACATCCACGCGAACGAAGTCGCGGGCACAGCTAGTGTATAATATGTTTGTATTTGGGTTGGCGTGGTTGGTAGATACTTGCATTTCACGCCGCAGGTCGTGGGTTCGATTCCCAACCAGAACAGAGATGTCTGTTTGTCCTGAGTCTGTGTTCCGCGTCTTAGTTAAAGTTTCAGGGGGATATTGACGCTGCCTCACGCTGCCTAAGTTCTAGCTGCTAGTATATTTGCGGAAGCTAGTACCAGTTGGTTCCAAGCTTTACGTAATTGTGTGGGAATATGTAGGGTAATTACTACTTTCCACTACACACTTTCTTCTCCAATCAAATCTTACACACGGACACGTCAACACTCGCAGGCAATCAAAGCATAAAAATACATTAAAATATGATATTTTAATGTATATTTTTGACTTTAATTTTAGTTAATTCACCTGTATTTATTACATGAATTACATTTTAAATTGTGTAAGAAAGCACCAACATGTTGTAAAGGTATGTAAGTTCATTTTTAATATGGAATAACGAAGTTTCCTGGCACAACTTATTAATCGCTTAAAAGGAGACTTCAACCACTAATATCATAAGCCATTTGTGTATACGTAAATAAAGTTTTTTTTATTCCTTAATATGCCGGGCTCGGGCCAGCTAGAGCAATTAAATAAAATTTCAACATTGCTGTCAGGGTTTGAGTTATATAGGTAGTTTAAAGTTAAAAACATTATCATTTTAGCGTATGTTTAAAAATCTAGTATCGAATCTAGGGACAACTAACATACTGTTATCGGATTCCAATCTAGGCAGAGCCTTAACTATGCCAACCAGAAAACTGACAAACATACTTATATATTTCTAAATAGATACATAGCTATTATAAACACAGACACAGCATAAACGTGCCTCTCACACAAAATATACTACTGAGTGGGGATCGAACCCACAACCTCTAGCTTAGCAACCAGGGTCACCCACCAATAGACCACCAGGCCAGTCACAGACTAACAGATAAACTAACCCTTACAAAGTACGGAACAAGTGAAAACATACGTATCTAGATAACGACCTGTTCAACCCTGTTCCAACTGGCGTCGGTCCAACCGACCCCTTTAAATGTATCGGGATTACATTACGTAACATGTAGATTTTTTGGCACCACATGTAGATACGGTACGGTGGGTTAAATTGATATTATTTTCTTATTTTCAAGGATGGAGTCGGTACCAGATGATTTCATTAAAATATTCCTCAGTTATTTATTATTAGCTAAACCCCGCGGTTTCACCCGTGTTAAATTACTTTTGGCGTAAAAGCATAACGAACATACATGCATACTCACAACTACTGTAGCGGTTTTGGCAGTGCACGCCGGAATAGCTCGCAGATGGTACTGTGACGACCTTCTTGGTTGCACACCTTCGTTCGCCCAATCGTTTTAAAAAGAAATAATTAAAAAGAAATCGTTTGAAAATAGTTCGAAACCAAAACAAAATTCTTTTCTAACAAGCAGTCTACGAATGAACTCTATAGGGTACCGAGCCCTGTGACCTGTTATAGTAAAAGTGAAGAAAATATATAACCAATTACCCAAACTTCAGTATAAAATATCATTTCCAATATAAAAAGATCCCGAAGACGTCTGGAGTAGCAGAACGTCATAGTACCCTACTTACTTGACATTTATCGTCATATTTTGGAAAATCCACACAATATCTTTATAAATCGTAGCCTATGTGTTATTCTGATGTATAAGCTATATTACTGTAAAGTTTCATTAAAATCCATTCAGTAGTTTTTACGTGAAAGAGTAACAAACATCCATCCATCCATATTTACAAACTTTCGCGTTTATAATATTAGTAGTATAAAGCCGTCGGTCCTGTACCTGACCTCTTTCCGGTCGTGTCGCTAGTCGTCCCATCGGATCATGAGAGTGATGGAATAGAATAGAATAGAATAAACTTTATTAACCAAGAATTTAACACGTTTATACAGAGCTGTTATAATAAAGTATACAATTTTTTTTTGCCAATATAAATATGAAAATGCGAAACTCCCTGCACTAGGCTGAGCCTGTCCTGCGGGGAGCTTAGACAAAGTTGTAATAGAGTAAATGTATTTCGATTACAAAATACATCTGGTTAAATAAAAGTATTGAACAAAACAGTTGATGTTACATTATAAAGAATATACATACTAATTGAAAATATAACTATTCCAGTGCTAAAATAAATATATATGATCTTATTGTAAATTTACGTACAATTTTCGATATAATTGCCAAGTCAATTTATATTATTATTTTCAAAAGGTCTTCAGTTTGTTCATAGGTCCAACTTATGAGTTCTTTACTTAATTTAGCTTTTACTTCTCGGAGGGACAAGGTATGCTAAGGAAGCTCGAAATTGTTGGAATCAGAGGAATCTGCCTGGAGTGGTTCCGTGGGTATCTATTGGGCAGAAGTCAGTGCACTAAGGTTGATTCCTACTTGAGTGACACGCATCAGGTGGATTTCGGTGTACCTCAAGGTTGTATATTGGGACCTACCCTGTTTTTAGTATACATTAATGACCTGTCCTCAATGTGTCTACGTAATGCCGATATCATAAATTATGCTGATGATACTGTAATCATTTTTTATGAGAAAACGTGGGAAAGAGTTCTAAAGACTGCCGGAGAGGGTCTTGGCCGGGTGTGGAATTGGTTAGAAAATAATCTTCTGACCCTAAATACTTCAAAAACGACATATTTATGCTTTCATAAGACCGCAGCCACAATTTTACCGCCGCATTCAGAACTCGTAGTACACACATGCGACGCACCGATCCTACAATACTGCAATTGTGAATCCATAAAACGAGCCAAAAGGACGAAGTATTTAGGGATCATCATAGATGAAAAACTCACCTTCCGGGAGCATGTAGCAGCCACGCCTGGTAGAGTCAGAAAACTTATATATGTAATGAAACATTTGCGCGACGTGGCTCCTGCAGGCTTGCTGAAAACAGTATACCTCACACTTGGTCAGTCTCTCTTGGAATACTGCATCCTTGCCTGGGGTGGCACGGCCACCTCTCATTTAATTCAGCTGGAGCGTGCTCAACGGGCAGTGTTAAAAACCATGATTGGGAAATCGTTTCGTTACCCAACCTCGGCACTCTTCCGAGATTGTCAGGTTCTTAGTGTTAGGAGGCTGTTCTTTAAAAATATTTGTTTAACCGCCCACAAAGACGTTCTATCTGCAGAAAAGTACGAAGAGATGATCAGAAAACGCGTCTTTAGTCTCCCATATTACCCAGTAAAGACAGTTTTTGCAAAAAGATTCGGCGCCTTTCTAAAACCATATATTTATAACAAAATAACAAAAATGTACAACCTGCATACCTTGTCCCTCCGAGAAGTAAAAGCTAAATTAAGTAAAGAACTCATAAATTGGACCTATGAACAAACTGAAGACCATTTGAAAATAATAATATAAATTGACTTGGCAATTATATCGAAAATTGTACGTAAATTTACAATAAGATCATATATATTTATTTTAGCACTGGAATAGTTATATTTTCAATTAGTATGTATATTCTTTATAATGTAACATCAACTGTTTTGTTCAATACTTTTATTTAACCAGATGTATTTTGTAATCGAAATACATTTACTCTATTACAACTTTGTCTAAGCTCCCCGCAGGACAGACTCAGCCTAGTGCAGGGAGTTTCGCATTTTCATATTTATATTGGCAAAAAAAAAATGTATACTTTATTATAACAGCTCTGTATAAACGTGTTAAATTCTTGGTTAATAAAGTTTATTCTATTCTATTCTATTCCATCACTCTCATGATCCGATGGGACGACTAGCGACACGACCGGAAAGAGGTCAGGTACAGGACCGACGGCTTTATACTACTAATATTATAAACGCGAAAGTTTGTAAATATGGATGGATGGATGTTTGTTACTCTTTCACGTAAAAACTACTGAATGGATTTTAATGAAACTTTACAGTAATATAGCTTATACATCAGAATAACACATAGGCTACGATTTATAAAGATATTGTGTGGATTTTCCAAAATATGACGATAAATGTCAAGTAAGTAGGGTACTATGACGTTCTGCTACTCCAGACGTATTCGGGATCTTTTTATATTGGAAATGATATTTTATACTGAAGTTTGGGTAATTGGTTATATATTTTCTTCACTTTTACTATAACAGGTCACAGGGCTCGGTACCCTATAGAGTTCATTCGTAGACTGCTTGTTAGAAAAGAATTTTGTTTTGGTTTCGAACTATTTTCAAACGATTTCTTTTTAATTATTTCTTTTTAAAACGATTGGGCGAACGAAGGTGTGCAACCAAGAAGGTCGTCACAGTACCATCTGCGAGCTATTCCGGCGTGCACTGTCAAAACCGCTACAGTAGTTGTGAGTATGCATGTATGTTCGTTATGCTTTTACGCCAAAAGTAATTTAACACGGGTGAAACCGCGGGGTTTAGCTAATAATAAATAACTGAGGAATATTTTAATGAAATCATCTGGTACCGACTCCATCCTTGAAAATAAGAAAATAATATCAATTTAACCCACCGTACCGTATCTACATGTGGTGCCAAAAGATCTACATGTTACGTAATGTAATCCCGATACATGTAAAGGGGTCGGTTGGACCGACGCCAGTTGGAACAGGGTTGAACAGGTCGTTATCTAGATACGTATGTTTTCACTTGTCCCGTACTTTGTAAGGGTTAGTTTATCTGTTAGTCTGTGACTGGCCTGGTGGTCTGGTGGTTAGTGACCCTGGTGGCTAAGCCATAGGTCGTGGGTTCGATCCCCACTCAGTACTATTTTTTACGTAAAAGGCACGATTATTTTTGCTGTGTCTGGATGTAATTTATTTATAACTAGCTGTGCCCGCAACTTCGCCCGCGTGTTAATTAGTTTATCTTTCTTTTTTTTTTCAAAAATAAAAGATTTTCTAAATTAAAAGTAGCCTAAGTTACTCCTTATTACATCAGCTACCTGCCAATAAAAGTCTCGTCAAAATCGGTCCAGCCATTTCAGAGATTAGCCGGAACAAACAGACAGACAGACAAAAATTGTAAAAAAATATATTTTGGTGTATGTACTGTATATATCCATATACATGTAGTAAAAACGGTTATTTCAATATTACAAACTGACACTTCAATTTTATTTATTTGTATGTATAGATAGATATGTATGTGTTTAGAAATATGGCCATGACCTTTTTCTTATTAAACTGCCCGCATTCACATTCATATTGAACGTATTATTTTTTTATACTTTGACAGTTTTGATAGGAAAACACAGCAATGACGCAATACTAGTTGTTTATATTCTCTTTGATGACATTTAAAGTGTTTGGAGTCGCAACCAAACGCTACTACAGGTCGATACGCATGATAATTTTGTAATATAATTAAAAGTAGTTTTTTAAGCGCTATCGGAAGATCAGCGTTACAGTTATAATTATTATGTACTGTAACATTTGCTGAGGTAGACGCCTTTCCTAGCTAGTACTTATAATGTTGCATGCTTCATAAGTATTATGTAAACTAAACGCAATTAGTTATATGGTCTTAGATGTAAACTAAGATTAGGTTTATCTATGCTTGTTGGGAATAAACCTTTTTTTATTTTTTATTAAATATATATGTTTTTGATCAGTTATCTGGTTGCTATAGGCCAGGCTCTGCCAAGTTATTTAATAGATCTATTCTTAAACATACGCTAACAATTATTGTGAGTTTCAACGTTAAACACGTAGTTCAAAGTTATATAATATATAACCCAACTATAACCCAATTTTTTTGACATTTAGTCCTTGTCAGTAATATTGGATACAATGGCAATTCTATTTGTCAATGCTAGAGTTGGCCGAAGCCCTGCACACTAACGAATACACCTCTTACGCATAGTGTGGAAACAGCTTTCGCAAATATGCCAAATGTGCTATAGAACTGAGGCACCGCGAGGCAGCGTCAATATCCCCCTGAAAGTTTAACTAAGACGTGGAACAATAACGATACTTTTCTCAATGGAATAAGGTAATTACACCCAGACTCAGGACAAACAAACTTTTCTGTTCTGGATGGGAATCGAACCCACGACTTGCGGCGTGAAATGCAAGTATCTACTAACCACGCCAACCTAAATACAAACATATTATAGATAAATTACACTCGGTACAAAACAAATAATAGTGGACATCGCAAAAAGATTTGTCTTGGGTTGGGTTCGAACCCACGATCTCTGATTATGATGAAGATATCGTTCACTCATGTAAATACAGACTGCAAAGCTACATCATTTTTACCTCGGCATTCAGTTACAAGGCGATGGAGATAACTTGGTATAGACGCCCCCCATTTACAATAGCAAATTAAAACAACCTACTTCTTCTTCGCGTGTCGATGAAAATCTAAACTTTTGTGGCTTAGAATATGGCGATACTTATTAACATGCTTGTGGCATTCTTGAGATTCTACCTTAAACATATGACAGAGCAGGCTGGGCATAATGGCCCACCCATGGAATGAACTGATGCTCCACAATACCAGTAATAATGTCCTCCCGACTGAATTTCGGCCACGGCGGCCAGTCTCAATGGAGACTAGCCAATTGCGCAGGACATATTACAGTGCACAAGTTTGTGCGCAAACACAGGGGCACTTTCTATTCCATCACTCTCATGATCCGATGGGACGACTAGTGACACGACCGGAAAGAGCTTTACGTGCTCTCTGAGGCACGGGGGTGTAATATCGCCAACTCCCAAACTTCGGGTTGATATATTTTCCGTAAAAAGAAATTTCTCAAATTTCTTTTTACGGAAAATTCCCAAAATCATTTACGGCCCGACCCGGGATTTGAACCCTAGATTGATTATTTGCGGTTCAACACATTACCGCTATACCAACAGTTACTAATAGAATGGGAACAATCACCGCCATCTGAGAGGATACGCCAACATTATAAAAACCTCCCTTACTGCTTATGTAATAAAAACGCTGTCAAAGTCACAGTGAATCCGCCAGCGTGACGTAGTGCCCTTATATGAGACGTGATAAGGAAATTCCCTGTTCCTTATGAAAGGTTTATTAATAATATTTTCCTTGTAAACGTTTGGTATGTAAGCATATTTTTCGGAAGATCAGTAAGTTATTTTCTTCGTAAATATACGCCAGATGTGGGTACTCTAGAGGTAGTTAAGTGTGGTATATTTTATTTATGTTTAACTAGCTGTGCTCCGCGGCTTTACCCGCATTAAACTTTATAAATATATGTGTATAAAGCCTATCTGTTAATCCAGGGTGTCAGCTAGGGGAGGGCAACCTACAGCTCTCCCCGGGTGCGTGTCCCGACCATCTGGGACACGGCGCAAAAGGGGGACACCGGAGCAGCATACCCGCGTTCCCGGGGCTCCCCGTATCAGGCGCCAGAAGAAGTCCACGGCAGGTTAGGTTTAGTCGGTGCGAGTCCGACATACCCACCCGCAGACACTTTTTGCGGGTGGCATGCATTAGCATTCCCCCTGCCCAATCAAAAAAAAAAAAAAGGGTGTCAGCTAACTCCATACCAAATTTTATTAAAATCGCGCCAGCCGTTTAGACGTGAAGAAGTCACAAACACACACTCACAAACTTTTGCCTTTACAATATTAGTAGGATAATTTTTATTATTAAGTAAAACTGTTAAGTTTTTTACGCAAGCTTGACTTGAGGAGTGACCTGGTAAATGCGTTACAAGAGCGTGTGATCGGGCGAGGCGAGCAGAAGTTGAGAGAGAGATATATATGTTACTGAAGATAGAAAGAGAGTTACGTTTCGTATATTACTGTGGGGCAAGAGAGAGAGAGGTGCGAGAACACACATTTCTTTTTTCATAGCCTTTACGTTTCGTATATCTAAGTTTTACTTCAGTCGTATGGTCTAAGGCACACTCGTTTTTTATTACCTACTTTGTTATAACTAATTCACATGCAATTACGGGTAGTATGCAACATAAGATTATAAGAATAATCTTATATTGCATTCGACCCGTCTCCACAAAATAAGTAACTCTTTTATGGGGCAATGTATACGGTTCTATAATAAACTCCCAATGATATTAGAGAATTGTCTACGAATAAGTTTAAAAGAATTATAAAACACAAATTGTATATCAGGGCAAATAGTGACAAAAGTACGACAAAAGTATATGAATTGAGTTGTTCTGAGTCAAAACACATAATTTTAATTAATCTTAAGTATATTTTATGTTAAGAAAGGATTCCTACTGAGTTTTCTGGCAGTGTAGAAACACTGCCAGAAAACTCAGGCATAAACGCAGCTACTGAGAACAGTAGCTGCGACATCATGCACTGCACGGTAGGGTAAAAAAATGACGATTCTACAAAAATGTGAATTTTTTACCGAATATGTGATTTTTTCAGATAGCTTCCATTTTTGTTCTTATAGCCAGTTATGTTACATATATCTAAGTTTTACTTCAGTCGTATGGTCTAAGCAGACTCGTTTTTTGTTACTAACTAACACGCTACTATTCTTTTTCGTTCTAGTGCTAAATACACTTGCTCGTTGTACGTTTTATATTTAACCTTAGGTTGTTGTTGAGACTACCCCGATTTCGTACCTCCTCAGGAATGTTTGCAGTGACTCACGTAGACCGCTTTCATGCAAAGCGAGACGAAACACTTTGACGCAGAGCTAGAACCACCACCAACAGCATTTTAAACATGTTTGGGAAAGGTTCAACTGTACTGTGAACCGTGTTGCCGTATGAGTTCAACATAAGTCGTATAGGACAGTTAAAATTGTAATGAATGTTTAAAAAAACATCGAAACGATATCAACTTTTTTTTATTTATATAATTATCAAAATCGGTTAACAAAGAACAGAGAAATCACTTAATATATATACAAAATAAAAACAAACAATCTTATTATTAACCTGCTTCTCAAATCGAATCAAATCATTTTGTTTACTCGCTATGGGTAGATAATTGGTATCATAAGTTCGAAAAATATTTAACCGAACTTCATTTCACCAAAATCTTTTCAACTTTTATCGTTTCGTTTTTTTTTTATTTCGCGGAAGTCACGTCTGCCACTGTATCAGTTAACCTATTATTAAACGTTATTTTTTCGTTACTCCGATGTTTCATTTGGTCGAAAAACTCTTCACCGAAGTTTCACTTAGCCAAAATAACATTTGTTCGAAGTATTGCGTTTCCGAACATTTTAAAATTACTGTTAAATATCGTCTCTTATTTTTGCTGTTACTACAGCATGTGAGCAAGCATGCAACTTAAAGAAGGCATGCAGCATGCAAGCAGGCATACAGCATACAAGCAGGCATGCAGCTTGCAAGCAGACATGCAGCATACAAGCAGGCATGCAGCATGCAAGTAGGCATGCAACATGCAGCAAGCATTGTTTCTGTCATGGCTCCAGTTCTGCGGAGTTTGGGCGGGCCCACGCGAGATTATCGTCGGAGAGGGTTTTAACGCTCACCACCGCAGCTTCGGCGGGGCTTCAAACCACCAGCTCGCGGGCCACCCTACCCCTCCATGCCCACGCGGGCTTAAATAACACTCTAGGGGTAGGCCAAACAAGACTGTGTGGAGTCGGTTTTGCAGCAATTCGTTTCTGTCATGAAATTCTATAGCACAACATAATATTGACATTTGTGACACAATTTTATTTAATTTTATCAAATATTTGTGACCAAAATTCAGTATAATGTTATTTTGGTGTGGTGAAAATATGGCAAATAAAGCATTTGGAAAACGAAAAAAGTTCAATAAAGGCTTCGGCCAATAGCAAAAAGTTATTTTGTAAATCGGTGAAAAATAGTTCGGTAAATAATGCCTATGACAAATGACACTTCGATTATATTAAAATATGTCAAATAATGCATATAGCAAAAAAGTCGTCGGTCAATAGTTTCCAGCAAAATGAAAATCGAACGGAAATAAATCGGTAAAGTGATCGGTTCCCATGGCAAATCTGATAATAATATATTATCCAGGTTCATATTCTCCTTTAAAATGTGTGTAAAATTCTTATTAATACGTAAACATTATTAAAAATTGCATATTATTAAAAATTGGTCACAAATATACAACCTGGAACATTACTAATCTGTCTGTAATTAATATTATAGAATGTTGCGCCATTGAACTTGTCGAACACCGTGTTGTTATAATTTGTATATACAGAGTACCACAGTCAAACCTAGACACATTTTATGATAGACTAAATATAATTTTACGCAAAACATGTGATAACACAAGTAAAAAGGTTGTCGTCTGTGGAGATTTTAATATAGACTTTATAAACAAAAGCCGACAAACATTAGAATTTGAAAATTTTCTGTTAAGCCATAACTTGACACTACAGTTTAATAAACCAACTAGACTTATAAGTAAAACTTGTATAGACAATTTTGCACATAATTTAAAAAGATGTAAAGGTGAAATAATTGATTTTGGTCTCTCTGACCACACCGCACAGTTATTTAAATGCCCGGTAAAGAAAACTTGCTCTATTAAATCTTGGCGTATTAAAAGGCATGACTATAGCAGAGAAAACCTTATAAAATTCAAAGAATGTCTCGAAAGCCTTGCGTTTTCTGAAGTTTATTCCTCCAGTGAACCTAATGAAGCATATGCACACTTTATAGATTTGTTCTTATGTTTTTATGACTTATGTTTTCCATATAGAATAATCACTAAAACCCTAAACAAAAAGGCAAAATGGATTTCACGTGGTATTAAAGCCTGCAGTAAACGAAAAAGAGAACTTTTACAGCAATACTATAATAATCCTAATCAAAAATGTAAACTTGACTATAAGACATACTCAGCAAGATTTAAAAAAATTGTTAACTTAACACAAAGATCGCAAAATGATTTTTACATAAAATCAGCACTTAATAAATCTAAAGCGACCTGGTCTATTATCAACAAGTCAAAATTGAATTTACCAAAAGAACCTATAACTGAAATTCACATAAACAACAGCATAGTTACAAATCCCACCAAAATAGCCAATTACTTTAATGACTTCTTTACTGACCCTTTATTGCCTACTGTTGAATATGATGACATAAATAATTTTAGTACTGATGACATCGATAATTTCAATGACATAAATAATCCTAATATTAATGACGTAAATAATCTAAACAAATTTAATATTTCTAATTATCACCAATGCAGCAAGTCAATGTTTATGAAACCCACAATTCCACAAGACGGAATAAAAGAAATTAAAACATTAAAAAACACTAACAGCGTGGGCTATGATGGTATATGTACGAAAGTTTTAAAACATGTCGCAAATACGATAGCGCCACACATTAGTTACATTATTAACTTAAGCATCATACACGGAATTTATCCCGAGAAGCTTAAAACGTCAATACTAATACCACTACACAAAAAGGACGCTAAAACAGACTTAAAAAACTACAGACCCATCGCTTTAATACCTATTATTTCTAAAATTTTTGAAAAGGTAATATACAATTCTTTGTACTCATACTTAGAGAAATACAAAATATTGACAAAAGAACAGAATGGGTTTCGTAAAGGCAAAAGCATTAATTTGGCAATTTATAATTTAATAAAATCAATTCTACCTAACATGGATAAAAGATTTTAGATAAAAGATTTGCGCAATATTTATGGACATGACGAAAGCCTTTGACTGCGTAGACCATAATATTCTCATAAAAAAAATGAGTGCATACGGAATAAGAGGTAATGTACTCAATCTTATGCAATCATACCTAAATAACCGAAAACAAATAACAGAAATCACTCAGATATGTCCAAAAGCAGCCAAAGAGCAAAAAAGCACATCTCAGCCCAAAATTGCTAAATATGGAATACCACAAGGCAGCGTATTAGGACCATTGTTGTTCCTAATTTACATAAATAATCTCCCGAGACACATTAAACACCCCATGGTATTATTTGCCGATGACAGCACGGTAATAATAAAATGTGATGATCACAATACTTATGAGTCCGAAATAAATAACACACTAAAAATAATAATTCGGTGGCTAACAAATAACAATTTACAAATAAACCTAAATAAAACCAAAATTATGCATTTCCATCAGAGATTAAATATTAGTGACATCAGTTTGATTTATCAAGGCGAAATAGTAATTTCAATTAATTTAACCAAATTTTTAGGTATACATATTGACAACCAATTATCATG
This sequence comes from Pseudoips prasinana, assembly GCA_951640165.1. Classification (NCBI taxonomy): domain Eukaryota; kingdom Metazoa; phylum Arthropoda; class Insecta; order Lepidoptera; family Nolidae; genus Pseudoips; species Pseudoips prasinana. The sequence goes on along the minus strand of OX621249.1, from coordinate 9,578,473 downwards.
GAAAACACATGTAGGTGAGATCTGTAAAAAATTGAACAAATCAGCCTTTGCTCTGTATAAATTAGCCAAAATAGCTAATCGGGAATCTGTCCTATGTGCCTATCACGGAAATGTCGTATCCGTTCTGAGGTACGGCATTATATTCTGGGGTAATTCAGTCTTGAAAGAAACTATCTTTAAAGCCCAGAAAAGATGCATCAGAGCCATATGCGGCCTTGAAACAACTACAAGCTGCCAAGCATATTTTAAAAAATTAAAATTGTTAACATTGCCCTCATTGTATATTTATGAGGTAAGTATGTTTGTTAGGACGAACACTTACTTATATAATATTGCATATAAAAGTCATAACAGAAAACTACGTGACAAGAATAAACTGGAGCTTGAGATCAAATATGGCGCCGGCACAGCACTGCTGAGTAAAAGTTTTCTTTGCATGGCACAAAAAATATTCAATAAATTACCAGATGACATTAAAAAATTAACTATAACGCAATTTAAAAAATGTCTAAACAAGTTTTTGGTAGATAAATGTTATTATACAATTAATGATTTCCTAATAAATAATATCGACATGAATAATTTTATTGACATTTTCCACTGAATTATATTGTATTTTAGTATTGTAATATTAAATATTTGCACGCCTTGTTGTGGCATAATATAGAGATACCTACTAACCCTATTCTGAAACAACATTATGTACTGACCTATATTGCAAATAAAATAATTTGATTTGATTTGATTTGATTTGAACACCGCCGTATTTGAACACTGTTATTTTAACAATATTTTCCACACTATAAAAATAACTCCATGTTTAAATGTTTTCTTAAAATAGCCTTCCTTTCCTATCATGTAGGCCTTTATTAAGATTATCCCATAGCAATTTGTCCGCTTCGGAATTGCTATGGTTATTACCAGTACAGTCGTTTCCACGCCTATTGAGCACATTCGGCAGGCTATAAGACTATTGGCAATTGCCATAGAGTTTCAGCCCGTCCAATAGCAATAGAAATAATATTATGGGTTATATGTGAATGGAAAGAACTAGATTCTTTTTATATCTTTTATGTTTAATTTACATATGTTTAAATACTGGCCAAATTTTAAAGTTTAAAGGTGGGATTCGGTCTTATTAACATAAGCCATGTAGGTAATTTTATTATTCTTTGAAAAGACAATACCTGCAAATGAATCCCTCTGTCGCGGGGTACGTTACAAACATGTAATTGATAATACAAATGTATATACAAACTACATCCAGGTTTTGGGCAAACATTTACTGGTCACACAAATAGTTGTCCTGCGCGGGAATTGAACACAGGATACGAAGTGGCGAGGCGGCTGTCTTAACCGCTGCGCCACACGTGCAGTCAATTACAAATCAGGATGGTGGCTTTATTACATAATAAAGAGCAAATTCTGTCGGTCGATGAAATAAAAAATAAAGAAATCATAAAAAAATTACTTCTTTCCTTATCGTATGGACAGTGGTAACCCTAGTGTCAGAGTTGTTCAAGCCGCCCAGTAGGATTCTAATATGGATTAACGACTGTTGCCTAATAGCTATAACGTGCCTTACGAAGCACGGAGATGTTAAAAAATGGAACCGCTTTGGTGGTTACCCATCTATGGCCTGACCGCGAGCGTAGTTGCTTAACTTCGCCAACCACTTACGGACCAGTAGGAGTATCTGTCTATAGCATCTATTAGCAAGTCATTATTACTTAACTCTAATTTTTGTAACATTTTATTTCATCTCGTAGCATTAAATGCATTTTAACTCAGAGTGAGCTACTAAAATGTATGAAATGCTAACCAACAAAAATGATTCGTGCAAATTCAGACATTTTGCCCAAGCCTTGCGGAGTTACCTTTCCGCACCGAATGAAGCTAGGAATTCTTCGGTTGCAGCTTTTAATCTAAATATGGAAAATATGATATTCATATTCATATTAATTTGTCGGCGCAACCGTGGCGTTACCAACAGAACTGCTTAGACTAGAGTGAAAGGGCGGTGTCACTCTGTTGGAACGTCAGACGGGCGGCCATCTTGACGCACTGTTGCCTGGAGACGTTGTAGTGGTCGTATATCATTGACGGATCGCCGTAATTGGAATTAAAATCTAACTTAATTAGTGATTTGGTGCCGAATTAAGCGTGCCGTGCGCTACTCAAGTTTGTGCAGCTGGCACCTTCAGTGCAGCTGGCACCTTTTTAACTTAATTAGTGATTTGGTGCCGAATTAAGCGTGCCGTGCGCTACTCAAGTCATTGCAGCTGGCACCTTTTTGCCGCAGAGGTATGATAAATACCTATGCAACGAGTACCTAGTCGCTGGCGGTGAAATTATGATAATAGCTAAGTTCGTCCGTAGGTGCTGGCTACGTCATTGGAGTGTGCGCGAATCGCATTAATGAACTAGTAACTGTATAAAATAAGATATTCAATTATATACATATTCTGTTTACATTTCTTATTTTGAACTGCATTTACTGTGTCTCCATTCATTTTGCTACGACTAGTATTAGTTATTAGTATTAGTTTTATATAGAGGACCCAGGGGTTAGACAAACCTAACTTAGGCTTTAAGCCACTGATTGTGTAATTAAATACTAAACAGTGTGTTACATAAAAAATAAAAAAAAAATAGTTGATTGATTTTGCTCAACTAAGGAAGTAAAGTCCGCATATATTTTTAAATTAACTGCCCACATAACCTCAACAAATATATTAATAAATGATAAATTAGGAAAATAGTGTTCCAGGCACGACTCCGCGTACCCCAGAAGCGTCGTTAAATTTGTTTCGTAAAGCCAGTTTACATGTCTATAATTGTTATATATGATGATCACAAAATACAATAAAATAAATTAAAATTAAAATAATAAGTCCACCTAAAAACTAAAACAAGCTAAAGTAACATAAAAATAAGATTATAGTAATATGTCAAAGTTAATCGCTCACTTGGAATTCAATAGTTCGTTATAATTATAAAAAGTTTGTTCAGTAAGCCAGTGTTTGAGACGGTATTTAAAACTTAACAAGGTAGGAGCTGTTTTAACGACATCCGGTAACTTGTTGTATATAGTAGGGCCCATGATAAGAGTGAGCTTAGAGGATTTGGCAAGAGTGTCTTACGGCTGTGATATCCATATAATTTCGTGTACCTATATGATACAGAATTCTTCTGACTTCCGCTGTTAGTAAATTATAAGCGCCATCAGCCGATGCCCAATGAGCAAGATTAAAAGTCCTTTTAACCTTGCTCATTGGGCGAGATTAAAAATCATTTTATGTAATCTTGCTCATAGGATACCAATCGGTTGGTTAAAGTAGATAGTAAATTATAAGTCATGAGAATAATAACAAAGGTTTCTCTCACGGTATTTCCCAAAAATAGTTTTGTATACTAATTTCTTAGATGTATATTAACAGTGCTAGAAAATACGCGTATTGTAAAAGGCACTGAGTTTTATAAGAACTATTGTTAGCAGGATCTATTATTGGTCCTCCTGCCAAGTTCATCAGAATGATAGTATGAGTCAGCAATGTGGGGTAATGTCTCTGGTTTTTGTCCTCATCATTGCCAGATCTTATGGATATGGTCTATTCTCAATCGTTTATTGCTTCCATTATGTTTAACAGATGGTATAATAATCTTATAATTATGTAACAATCTAACAAGTCTAATATTTACCGACGCCAACACATCCAGCTACCCCAATTGGTAAAATTTGTTCTATAGATTTTCAACTTTATCACATAAGCGTAAGATGATTCACTTTCAATTGGGGAAATTTGACAGATTAGGGTACCTTGATGTGCTGGCAGCTGTACAGTTCGTTTAATAAACTGTAGAAAGAATTGATGTCCTCCCGGCCGAATTTCGACCACGGCGGCCAGTCTCAACAGAGATTAGCCAATTGCGCAGGACATATTATAGTGCACAAGTGTGTGCGTAAACACAGGGGCACTTTCTATTCCATCACTCTCATGATCCGATGGGACGACTAGCAACACGACCGGAAAGAGGTCAGGTACATGACCGACGGCTTTACGTGCTCTCCGAGGCACGGGGGTGTAATACCGCCAACTTCCAGACTTCGGGCTGATACTGAGAAATTTCTTTTTAAGGAAAATTCCCAAAATCACTTTTTGGCCCGACCCGGGATTTGAACCCAGGACCTCATTATCTGCGGTTGAACACGCTACTGCTAGAACAACGAGGAAAGTAGAAAGAATAAGGTAGATTTAAAACGGAATTTCCGCAACAAAGCTTCCGTGTGTCAGATTCCAAACAAAACTAATGCACTGAAAGTTCACGAGAGACCACTATGTAAATCCGCATACTGTATGCACATACAAAAGCCGGGGCTTATACAATCCGTATGCTATTTGAATTGGTAATATTTGTTCTCCATACTGATATGTTTTAGTTTTAAATTGATGTTGGATGCAGCGAGTACTTTTGTTCGATACGATAGAACTAGAAAAGAAGCTCTACTTTTAGATGGGTGGTTGAGCAGAGCTGTAAACTTACTTAGTTACTTGCTTATCATATTGGCAGTGGTTACCCTAGTGTCAGAGTTGTTCAAGTGGCTGCCTCCAACATGGCTTAACGACTGTTGCCTGGCTACAACCGGAACTGACAGCTTAGCGTGCCCTCCGAAGCATGGAGACGATCAGAAATTAAACCACTTTGGCGGTTACCCATCTATGGACTGACCGTGAGCCTCGTTGCTTAACCTAGCTGATCACTTACGGATCGGTGAGAGCATCTAGCTATGAGCGTATCCTGACCGCCTGTAAACTTAATTTATCCCATTGTTTGGGTTATTTTGTAATTTTAGTATTGACTCAGCAGTCACTGTTGACGCCAATAAAGATTCCGTTTGCAAGCACTAGTTTTCTTTCCAATCTTCTGGCCCACTGCTCACCACAATATTTATTATAAATTTAGTTATATAAACGAAACATTCAACAAATAAATTAGATGACTGAATAATAATGATCACACTAATATTATAAAGGGAAAGTTTGTGAGTGTATGACTGTGTGAGTGTGTATGTTTCACGCAAAAACTACCGGACGAATTATAATGAAACTTTGTAGTAATATAGCTTATATATCCGAATAACACATAGGCTATAATTTATGAAGTTTAACGCTGGTAAAAGCGCGGGGCGCACCTAGTAAGAATCAAAAAAGGACTTGAGAGGTAAGACAATACCATAATTTGTATTCATTTATTCACAGTAAATAGAGTTTACAATGTAGGTCTTATTATAGGGTAGTCCTTATAATCTACTTCTCTATTGCCTCTTCAAGGCATGCGAACATAGTGTATAGCTAATAATAATTTATTGTTGTAAAGAAGCATAACAAAATATTTAACATCACGTTATGTTATCTATTATTATTTTTTAATTTACATATTTAATTCCTGTTATCTTCAATTAATCTGACATACACACAAAACCCACACGATATATCAAAAGTCCAATGCAGGATAACCTAGCAGGGGTGCTAGGTCGGAAAACCTCCTCGTGGTGCACCCTGGGCACGAGCGGCAGTCTTTCTTTTGTATTTGGTGAGACTACTGCTCGTGGCGAATATTCCGACACAGGGGGGGGGGCGGAATCTGCCAAGATCCTGTGGTCGTATCTTGGCGGACCTTCCATACATCATCCATGTATGGTAGGAATTCCGCAACGACCACCCGCGTGTTTGTGCCGTGCGCGGGGACCCGTACTGGGGGATGAAGGAGTCCTGGAGGTTGAGTTGGTGAGGGGTCGGGCAGTATAGTTATCCCACACCCGCAACACGCCTCTTTGGTCCGGATTTCCCCTTACACGGGCGGTCGGGGTCTAGCCGGGCCCCGATCAATCGGCTGCGACGTCCGGTCGGACGGCCGTCAAGGCTAGCCATGGGTAGGCGTAACTGCAGGTGGCGTCTGGGCTGGCGCCGTGTGCCGGTCTGCAGACGAAGGCGCGCGCCGTGCTGGACATTGGGCTGTCCAGTATCGGTTCGCGTTGGAGGTCTCGCAGATTGGCATAATCCCATGGCTATACCGCCCAATATCCCTGGTGCTTGTAAAGCATCCCCTTTGAGGGCTCGGTGGAGGGTGGGGAATTGGGTTGGTGAACGCCAAAAAGAAGTTTTTATGGATCGCTTAAATAAAAATAATGCCCAACCGATAGTTAAGGTTTCTGCCTTAACTCCTGAGGTGCTAGCGGGTGTGTCAGGTGTAGTGCACCCCGCAGTAGAAGAAGAGAAGGCAGCAAAGGCTGCACCAAAGACGAAGGCCGTCAAGAAGGTCAGGGGGACCTTTTCCCGTCCGGCCACTCCGGTACCAGGAACGTCAAGGGAAGAAGCCGCGGGCACGGAGAGCGATAGCTCACTTAGGTCCGCGGTGTCCATGGAGTCCCTGGACAGCCGTGCGGATACTCCGGGGGGGAAACGCCGTAACCCCGCGGGACAGGGTGGGCGTACAGTCAAGGCCCCCAAAATAAATGAGGATGATGACGACGAGGACGTTGACTTGGCGTTTATACTGGACCCCACTCAGGGTCCAGTTAACACCAAAACGAAGAGCTGCGCCAGCAGCCGACAGCCGACCTGGGTGCAGTCATCCAGGAGTCGCTGGCAGCAGTGGAGAAGGTTGCGGACACATCCCGCAACCTTAAAGGAAATTTTGTCCGAGTTCTGCGACTTGCGGCGCGGAAGGCCCAGGCGGCCGCCACAGAGTTACATGGGAGGACCGACGGGAGTTTGCTGGAGGTAGAGAACCAGCGGCTGCGCTTCCAGTTGGCCTCCTTAGAGGCGCTTGTGGCCGCCATGTCAGCAGAGATGGCGGAGCTCCGCAAGAGAGAGGTCGGGGCTTTTCCGCCATTGCCGTCGCCAACCCGGCAGTCACCACCTGTTCCGCGGTCGCTGCCGCCGTCGCCGCCGTCGTTGGGACCTTCTCCACCGCCGGCACCGGCCCGGATAACTCGGAGGAGCAATTAAGATGCTCCTCCCTGTATCCCTGCCCGGGAAGATTACGTCTCGCCGGAAGACAGGTTTGCGGCCATATTAGACCGCAAAATGCGCGAGATGGGGCGCATCTGGGACCAGCGTCTGGTCCAGATGCGTCAAGATGTCATGGCGGGGAGATCTTCCCGGGCAGGACTATCCGCCCACCGCTCGCTGGGAGCGGAGCGACGCCCCAGGTGCCGCCCACCGCGAAGCGGGGTGGCCGGCAACGGAGACGGGCTGCCGCCGCAGAGGCCGCTGCGGCTAGGCATGTGGAGATGCCGGTGCGGTCAGCGCCACCGCCACCCACTGAGGGCACATGGGCCCAGGTGGTGGGCCGAAAGGCCAGGGCCAAGGCTGCTCGCCTTAATCGGCCACCACCGCCTCCACCTCCAAAGAGGCCTATCGCACTGCCGCGACCTCCACCGTCTGCGGCAGTGACGATAAACTTGCCATCGACCTCGGCCACTACTATGGCCAAGGTCATGAAGATGGCAAGGACCAAGGTCCAGTTGCAGGACCTTGGCTTGGAGGCGGGCCTTCGCCCTAAGAGGGCATTGACCGGGGGCCTCATTTTGAGGGTCCCTGGTCCGGAGGGGTCTGCAAAGGCGGAGGCCCTAACCTCTCGGCTTAGAGAAGCCTTGGCCGAGACGGGTGCCGTGGTGGCGCACCCAGTGGCAATGGGAGAGCTCCGGGTGATGGACCTGGACGACTCCGCCGACCCAACCGAAGTGGCTGAAACTTTAGCCACGGCGGGGGGATGTGCCGTCGCCGACGTAAAGGTCGGCGAAATTCGGTTCTCCCCGTCGGGCTTGGGATCAGTGGGGGTTCGGTGCCCACTAGTGGCCGCCCGCAAATTAGCGGGAATCGGCCGGGTGCTAGTGGGCTGGATGTCGGTCCGGGTGGTGGCGCTTCCACCCAGAGCTCTCCAGTGCTACCGCTGCCTGGAGAAGGGGCACGTCAGGGCTCGGTGCACAGGGTGCGACCGGAGCGCGTCGTGCTTCGTCTGTGGCCAACAGGGCCACAAGGCGAAGGAATGCACGGCGCGCGCCCCTCACTGCGTAGTGTGTGCCGACCTTGGCAGGCCGGCAAACCATCGCCTGGGCAGCGGTAGGTGTACGCCACCGAAGAGAAAGGGAGCGGGACGTCCTGCCACGTCCGCTCCAACATCGTCGCGGTCCAACGATCCGGGCTCTGGCCCCGATGGGGTGTCCATGGAGGTGTAAACATTCTTTCCCCCCCAACTTATTTTGCAGGGCAACTTGAACCACTGCATCGCTGCGCAAGCTCTTCTTGCGCAAACGATTGCTGAGCGTTCGGTTGCCCTAGCGATAGTGGCGGAGCCTCACTCCGTTCCCGACCACCCTCGTTGGTTCGGGGCGGATGGGGGCCTCGTCGCCATTTATTGGGCAGGGGGGGAACGTGACCCTCATTGCACACTCCTGGCCAAGGGGCCCGGATTCGTCATCGTGGAGTGGGGACTAGCAGTCGTGGTGGGCTGCTACATCTCCCCGAATTGCGGCCTCGCAAATTTTGAGGCGTACCTGGACGGGCTAACGAGCCATATTAGCTCTTACCAGTCCCGTCCGGTACTCGTCCTGGGCAATTTTAACGCCCACTCTAGTGTGTGGGGCGATGCCCGGGACGACGTTCGAGGGGAGTCACTGCTGGAATGGGCCGCCGGACTGGACCTCCGTCTTTTAAATCGGGGTTCAGTCAGCACCTGTGTGCGGTGGCAGGGGGAGTCGATAGTCGACTTGACGTGGGCGACTCCCTCGGCCATTCACCTGGTCTCGGGGTGGAGAGTTGCGGAGGAAATTGCCAGGCTGTCGGATCACCGACACTTCCTTTTCAGCGTGGCCTTCCGTCCGCCCCGAGGTAGCCCTGACCGCAATAGTGTTGTCCCACCGCGGCGCTGGTGCCTACGCCGCTTGGACCGCGACATGCTGATGGCTGCCGCCGTCGCCATCGCCTGGGGGGTGAGTGAAGGTGGAGAGAGGATCCCGTCCGATCCCAATTCGCAAGCGGGCTGGTTCCGGGGCATCATGTCTCGCATCTGCGACACGTCGATGCCCCGGATCCGTCCGGGTGACAGACGAGGCTCGCAGTACTGGTGGTCGGCCGAAATCGCGCGACTCCGTTCGGAGTATGTCGCAGCGCGTCGCCGACACCAGTGGGCCCGTCGGAGGAGGCGAGCCAATGCCGAAGAGGCTGCCGGAGCGCACAGGGCGTATCAAGTCGCCGTCAAGGCACTATCCATTGCGATAGTGGAAGCCAAAGCTCGGTCCTGGAACGAGCTCATCGAGGGACTGGATAGGTACCCATGGGGGCTCCCGTACAAAATGGTACTGGGCAAGCTCAGACCGTGGGTCCCTCCGTTAACGAGTACCCTGGACCCGGATTTCCTGAGGAGGGTGGTGGACACCCTCTTCCCTAGGGTCCAGGACAGTTCCTCGGACCCTCCGTCACCGTCGTTCCATGCTTGGGACGACCAGTTGGAGGTGACGGAGGGGGAGTTGGACCGAGCAGTACGGCGACTTGCGGCCCCAAATACCGCCCCTGGCCCGGATGGGATACTGGGCAGGGCGTGGGTTTGCGCCCTGGCAGTCCTGGGGGACCGATTGAGGCAACTGTTCACCAGTTGCCTCCGTAGTGCCGTGTTCCCCACCTGCTGGAAAGAGGCAAGGCTTGTGCTTCTGCAGAAGCCGGGCAGGACCGCCGATTCTCCCTCGGCGTTCCGACCAATCTGCTTGCTAGACGAGGGGGGCAAGCTCTTTGAGCGTGTCATAGCCGCCCGTCTCAGCGAGCATCTGTCGCGCGTTGGCCCCGATTTATCGGACTGCCAGTTCGGATTCCGGCAGGGACGTTCGACGCTGGACGCGATCAACCGCGTCCGCGCCCTGTCAGAGCCCGCCGTTCGGGCGGGGGGGGGGGTGGCGTTGGCGGTGAGCTTAGACATCGTCAACGCCTTCAACTCCGTCCCCTGGCGGGCGATACGGGAGGCACTGGTCCATCATAACGTGCCTCCCTATCTCCGTGATATAGTCGGGGCATATTTGCGCGACAGGACGATTAAATTCGTCGGTCGGAACGGGATTGAGATCCAGAGGGAGCTCTCCTGCGGGGTTCCTCAGGGGTCCGTGTTAGGACCTCTGCTATGGAGCCTCGCGTACGATGCGGTCCTGCGGATAAGCCTCCCTCCCGGGGTGAGCGTCGTCTGCTATGCGGACGACACGCTCGTCATAGCCCGGGAGGTAAGATTCCAGCGGGCGGTACGGCTCGCCGAACTCGGTGTTGCGTGTGTCGTCACGGCCATAACGCGACTGGGCCTTCGGGTAGCGCCTCACAAGACCGAGGCGCTATTCTTATTCTTATTCTTTATTGTACACAGAAAATAAACATTTTATACATGTGTATTTTTAAATTAATGTACAAGGGCGAGCTTAACTCATTGATGAGTTTTCTTCCAGCAAACCACTGACAGAGGGAGATTTGTATAAGAAGGGTAAAAACAGTGTACAACATCAAAAGAAAAATAAAATTAAGTAATGCTAATTGCTACTACCATCTGGTAGAAATAGATATATATACATACTAATACATACTAATAAACAAACAAATTACATTCTATACATACTACATATATATATATATATATAAAACTCCTAAATATACTAATACATATTATTATATTACAGTGATTGTGACAAAAAGTGTTCCCTTGTTCTTCTTCTAAATACCTCTAAAGATGAGCTAGAAAGAACAGAGTGTGGAAGAGAGTTCCATAGTCGAACGGCACGTATTGTAAAAGAGCCATCATAACGGCTGGAAGTGTGAGAAGGCATACGAAGTAGAAAGGACGTGGCTGTGCGACAGAGTTTACCTCGAGGGACTAAATACTCAAAGCGTTCACGAAGATAGACAGGACAATTAAAGTTATGAAGGATTGAGAAGAGTAGGGAAAGAATGTGACAATCTCGACGTTGCCGTATTGGCAGCCACTTCAACCGCCTCCGAAACTCCGATACATGGTCGTACTTACGGAGGCCGAAAATGAAGCGAATGCACAAATTCTGCAGACGTTCGAGCTTGTTAAGAAGGTCTTCATTCGCATCCAGAAAACAGACATCAGCATAGTCTAGAAGAGGAATTAGGAGTGACTGTGCTAAGGATACTTTAGTATGGAAGGGTAAGAATTTCTGTAATCGTTTAAGAGACTGAAACGAGCAGTATACCCTTCTGCTCACTTCCGCAACGTGGGTGCTCCATGATAAGTTGCTGTCAATTATTACACCAAGATTTTTAACATGTGTCGCATAAAGTATGGGGACGTTGTCATAAAGAACTGGTGGAATAAAGTTGTTAGGTATCAAACTAAACATATGCCTGCCACCAATAATGATTGCTTGTGATTTAGTGGGGTTAACCAAGAGTCCAAAAGATTTCGCCCAATCACTAATGTTCCCAAGATCACTATTGATGGCATCAATGGCCAGACTAATATCCTCAACTTTATGGTTCCACGGCTTACGCCGTAGGGAGGAACCACCCAGTGCGTCGATGCGTGTAGAGGTCAGGGTGGGGCGGTACATGAAGTACCTGGGCCTCACCCTAGACAGCCGATGGGGCTTCGAGGAGCACTTCGAGCGTCTGGCCCCCCGAGTGCGCCGGGTAACCGGAGCGTTACACCGGCTTTTGCCGAACCTCGGGGGTCCTAGGGAAGAAGTTCGCCGCCTCTACGGAGGTGTCGTGCGATCCATGGTCCTTTATGGGGCGCTCGTCTGGTCTGAACGCCTGACGGGCGCCTCCCGCTGCAGAGCTATCTTGAACAGCCTGCTGCGTGTGGTGGCCATACGGATCGCACGAGGATATCGAACGATATCCTTTGAGGCGGCGACACTCCTGGCGCGCTTTCCACCGTTTGATCTCCTGGCGGCAGTCGACGCGACGGTTTTCACCGAAATCCGCGTCCGCCGGGAGAGCGGTGAGGCGCCAGAGCAGACGCTCGTTGCCTACAGGCGGGAAGCACACCGGCGCGTACTAGCACAGTGGCGCGCAAGGCTTGAGTTGCGGCTGAACGCGCGCCAACGCGCCGTCGGTGCTATCCTGCCTCACCTCGAGGCCTGGGTGGGAAGGAAGGGCGGTTGCGTCACCTACAGACTGACTCAGATACTCACCGGACACGGGTGTTTCGGTGAGTATCTGTGCCGGATCGGCCGAGAAGTGACGACACACTGTCACCATTGCAGGAGCGACCTGGACTCTGCCCAGCATACGCTGGAGGAGTGCCCGGCCTGGGATGCCGAGAGACGAGTCCTGGTCGCTGAGATCGGACGGGATCTTTCGCCGCCAGCAGTCGTGTATGCGATGCTGGCTGGCGACTCCACCAAATGGGACGCCGTGGTCTCCTTCTGCGAAGCAGTCATGCTCCAGAAGGAGGCCGCCGAGCGGGATCGGGAGCGAGCCGACCCCGCTCGTAGACGGAGGAGGCGTCGGGGCGGTGGCGGCAGCCGTTAGCCCTACTCCCCTCGGGGTTGCGGTGGCAGTATAAGAAGTGTCCTCTACTGCCGCCATGTGCAAGCAGCCCTGGGAAGACAGCGAACTGTTTGTGGCACAGTCGCTGTGCCGTACTGGCAGGAGTCGGCAAATGGGGAGGGCAACTCACAGTCCTCCCCGGGTGCGTGTCCCGACCATCTGGGACACGGCGCAAAAGGGGGGCACCGGAGCAGCATACCCGCGTTCCCGGGGCTCCCCCCATCAGGCACCAGAAGAAGTCCACGGCAGGTTAGGTTTAGTCGGTGCGAGTCCCACATACCCACCCGCAGACACTTTTTGCGGGTGGCATGCATTAGCATTCCCCCTGCCTAATCAAAAAAAAAAAAGCTAAGAAAAGACATTTATAACGCTTAACAAAGATGACGACATCTTTTGCGTTACAATTCCGTATATGCCCGATATTGTTATGGCACATTTACACTATAGCAATATCATATGTCATTGCGACAGGACATAGATACGCATTCCACATTCATACTAAGACATGAAACAACTATACATATATGAGTCTCACAAATATGTAGATGCCTTGGTTCGAGGTTTGCACTCGAAACATATGGACACCGTGGTCGTAAGGAGACAAATACCACTACGCCACAGGTGAGAAGCATCCAAAGTTTTGTGGGTACTTGATGTCAGACCTTGTATCGTAATACAGACTATCTTTAAAACACACACTTTAAAACATGCACTTTAAAACATGTATACTCACAATAAATAAATATCCTTGGACAACGAACACACTGCCATCTGATCCCAAACTGGGCAGAGCCCGTAGTATAGCAACCAGACAATTGATGAACATGCTTATATATTTCTCAATACCAATATTTTAACCCGGCGCCAATGACGCTGGGTCATATTGACCCGAGACGTTTTTTATGGACATATTTCTTGTTTACCAGCGTTATGTGATTTAAGCGTTTGAGTAGCTGGAGTGATACCTCCCTGCTACCCGTACCGATGCGATGGTTTACTCAGTGCAACGCAGCCTGCGCAACGAGTGACATGTGCGCCAAGTTCAATCGGGTAAGTTTGACCCAACGTCATTATACACGTACTATTTTCGTGACATACATTTTTTTTCTATTTAGTGTTTTTATATTTATTTATGGTGTTCTTTAATAGGTCTTAGAAGATAGTTACAATAACAAATGATTCATCAAGCAATCTCGAGCTATTGACATTACAAAGAAGAAGGAACCTTGTGGCAAAAAACACCAGAGTGATCAAATGTACGTACCAGATCAGTAAATATTATATCAGATTTACTTGGTGTAAGATTCGGTGCTCGAAGTAAAAAAACTATATTTGATTGATGTCCACAGGCGACAAAAGGAAACCTGAGATCACACCATCACCCCAAGAGCGTAGTGCATGAACTTTCTGCGTCTTACAACATGAGTAGAAAAACGATGGCCATTGACGATTTTTTGCAATGCTGAATTATCAGGTATAAATGCAAACATAATATATCTGGCTAACAATGATGTTACACGCGTGAAAAGAACACATAAAATTTCCTAAAAAATCTAGGACTCGCCATGGTACAGGAACTATTTTACAAGTGCGACAAAGTCGGGTGAATTTACCACGCCAACTGCGCAAAAGAATCGCACAATTCACGGGTAAAACCACAGATGAACCACCTCAAAAGATTCCAGGCGTTCGCAAGAGATTCCAAATATGTCCGTCTATAAAAGATAAAAAACAAGTCATGAATGTCAAATTTATATATGCCCAGATCATTTGATTACCTACTACTAATATAGAAGTTCGATGACAGTAAATGAACAAAAAGAAGACTTATTGGCATTTATAATTGTAAAAGTAATTTAATTTGATCCTTTTCCAGTATTATAAGATATTTGTTACCAATGATTATTAAAATGACTTAACAGAAACTATAAGTTACGTTTGTTGTCTTTTCAAAGTTGATTTTGCAGGCTTCGTTGAGTATGTCAATAAAAGTTTATTTATTTTTTATATTACTTTTATTTTATTTTATTTTTATGCAGATAATATCCTAATTTAGTAAGCATTCATTCTAATTTAGTAAAAGTATAGATTTTTATTATAAATCCTCGATCAAGCTTCGGGTCAAAATGACTCGACGTCATTGTCCTTGCAACTTTTTTCGCGCCATTGGCGCCGGGTTAAACTTGCTCATTGGGCAAGATACAAAATCCTATTAATCTTGTCCAATATTTAACATATTATAGACAAATCCGTATGCTATTTGAATTGGTAATATTTGTTCTCGATACTGATATGTTTTAAATTGATGTTAGATGCAGCGAGTACTTTTGTTTGATACGATAAGATGAAAAAGAAGATCTACTTTTAGGTGGGTGGGTTAGGAGGGCTGTAAACTTACTTACTTATCGTATGGGCAGTGGTTACCCTAGTGTCAGAGTTGTTCCAGCCGCCCAGTAGGCCGACATGGCTTAACGACTGTTGCCTAATGGCTAGAACCGGTACCGACAATTTAACGTGCCCTCCGAAGAACGGAGTCGCTCAGAAATTAAACCACTTTGGCGGTTACCGATCTATGGACTGACCGCGAGCCTCGTTGCTTAACCTCGCCGATCGCTTACGGATCGGTGAGAGCATCTAGCTATGAGCGCCTCCCGACCGCCTGTAACCATAATTTATCCCATTGTTGGGTTGCCTCAACTGTCACTGTCGACGTCAACAAAGGCTCCGTTCGCAAACAGTAGTTTTCTTTCCAATACCCTGGCCCACTGGTAACCACAATATCTGATATAAATTTAGTTATATAAACGAAATTTTAAACTAATAAATTAGATGACTAAATAATAATGATAAGAAATTAAAAAAAAATACTTACGAGCTCAGACGATAACTTAATTTGTAGAAAAGCATAACAAAATATTTTATTCTTATTCTTAATTGCACACAGAAACATACATCTAAGTTAAATTTTACAATAAAAAGTCGTGTACATCGACAAGCTTAATTCATTAATGAATTTTCTTCCAGCAAACCATTAGGAGAGTGAAATGATTAGATAATGGGTACAAGCAGTGTACAACAAAGTATTATTTTATATCATTATTTGATATTATTATTTTTGAATAGATACATATTTAATTCCTGCTATCTTCAATTAATCTGACATAAACACAAAACCCACACGATATATCAAAAGTCCAATGCAGGAAAACCTAGCAAGATTTATTTGCTATAATCTTACCGCCGAGAGAAGACATTTATAACGCTTTAATAAAAATGACATCTTTTGCGTTACAATTCCGTATATGCCCGATATTGTTATGGCACATTTACACTAGAGCAATATCATATGTCATTGCAATACGACATAGATACGCTTTCCAGATTCCCAGATTCACAGTTTTAAATATGTGTAATTTGCGTCAAAGAGGACACTAAGACAAACAACAACTATATATGAGTTTCAAATATGTAACAGTCTTGTTTAGAGGTGAAAAAAATGGGTACCTCGGTACCCATTTTTTTCACCTCTAAACAAGACTCGGTTCGGTACCTCGGACCCTCGGGTCCGAGGTACCGAAGTACCGGGGGTCCCAAAGGACACTAAGACAAAGAACAACTATAATTATATGAGTTTCAAATATGTAGCAGTCTTGGTTAGAGGTGACAAAAATGGGTACCGAGGGTCCGAGGTACCGAAGTATCGATGGTCACAAAGGACACTAAGACAAAGAACAACTATACAACATGTAACGTAATTAACGCACACCCTCAAACACCCCAATTAATTTTTGTAATCATAATACATACACGGATTTTTTTATTTAACATATATATGCATTGTTATTTACTAAATTAGTTTCTTGGAATAAAGTTTATTTTTCTTCATTTTGTATTGAATGATGGAATTTGTATGAACACAAATAAAACTGCAATTTTAAAAGTCTTATTACATTGACTTACGGTCCATTTCAATTTGTTTTGACTGTACAGGGTTAATATGACAATAATTTCCGTAGTTTTGATCATTTTGGATTAAAAAATGATCTATAATATAAATGATATAAATCGATTCTGAACAAACTATTTTCAGGATGTGCGTTAATTAAGTTACATGTTGTATATGAGTTTCAAAATGTAGCTGTCTTGTTTAGAGGTGATAAAAATGGGTACCGAGGTCGCAAGGAGGCAACTACCACTACGACACAGGTGAGAAGCATCCAAAGTTTTGTGGGTACTAGACGTCAGACCTTGTATCGTAATACAGACTGTCACATGCACTTTAAAACATGTATACTTACAATAAATAAATATCCTTGGACAACGAACACCCCGCCATCTGATCTCAAACTGGGCAGAGCCCGTAGTATGGCAACCAGACAATTTATGAACATGCTTATACATTTCTCAATACCAATCTTTTAATCTTGCGCATTGGGCAAGATGAAAAGTCCTATTAATCTTGCCCAATATTTTACATACTATATTATAGACAAATTGCACTCAGCCACAGAACATATAATCATGCTCAACACACAAAGGATAGACTCTAGACCTCTTGCTTGACTGATTCTGAAGTCAATACACTGATTCATCCATAAATGAAATCATTTGTAGAAAACTGCAAGAAGACGCACGCCACAATATGTATTATGCAGCATTGTTGCAGTATAATACTTTGCTGCAAACCCGCTTTAAGGCTGCACTGAGCGGAACGACAATCGAGCGGAGTTGAACAGCAGTGAGCCATGTCCTAATCAAATGTCGATGTATAAAATAGAATGCACTGTACATGATGCGCGTAAAATAAGCAACAAAATATATATTTTTCTAATTTGGTCTAATGCACAGACGCCAGCACATCCAGGCACCCCAATCTGTCAAATTTATTTTATAGATTTTCAACTTTATCACATAAGCATAAGGTTCACTTTCAATTGGGTAAATTTGACAGATTGAGGTAGCTTGATGCGCTGGCTTCTGCACCTATGTTATATGATAGGTTTTATGTATAAATTGCAATTTTTCCGTAGTTAGTGAACTGATTTTAAAATATCTTCTTTTTGAATACGCAATAGTTTCGGAATAATCCCATGTAAATTTTGATTGAATTGATTGTTGCTTTGTTTATTATATTTACTGGTATAGATAAATGAGATCTAATGCTGGCAAAGGTAAACCTAAAAGATATCCACAATGAAAGTGTGCTCATCATTCGGAGGGATCGCCACGCTTGACAGACGGGTTGGCGATAACAATATGGTGGAGTACTCAGAAAGACGCTGCTGCCCGTTCTCTGATAGATTTTTGATTGTGACGACTTCTACGCCTCCAAAGAGATGTGTTTGGATGGTAATATTCGTCGCCATCAACAACCTAGTACATAGTATAGATGCATAGTTCATCATCATCATCATCATATCAGCCGAAAGACGTCCACTGCTGAATAAAGGCCTCCCCCAAAGATCTCCACAATTGCCAGTGTTGCGCTATTCGCATCCAGCGGTTTCCAGCGACCCGCACAAAATCATCGGTCTATCTTGTAGGAGGCCTGCATAGATGCATAGTTAGCGGTTAACATTTATCAATTTTTATATTTCTTAAATTAATATGAATGCATCACCTCGCATTTGGACTAATAAATGAAATGATGAATGACCAAACAGAATTGAAGCGCTCAGAAAAGGCTTTTTACCGCAACGGAATTAATTGCCTTGGCGGCAGAATGAGTTCACAAATTAGCTTTTTGTTTCAACCATTCCCGTGTTAATACGAATAATATACATTAATTATCTAGCCTTTCGGCCTTTTATATATTGGTTTAAGCCGAAATACCATGGTAAAAAATTATACATTAACACAATATGTTGCATCATCAAACTCATTAAGAAGAAGAAACCGTTGCTACAAACGAAACGACTTCTCGCTCACCAAACATTTGTGTGAAAAGGATTCTAAAACTAAAATTTACCCATGTTTTTTTTAATCATCCACCTGTACCAGGTACCCTAATGAGCCTGGCCGATGTTTTATTCCAGATATGCCAAAGTAATCTAAAATTAAATACAAGAATATCTGCATTTTTACTTTTTTCATATTCCCAAAAACAGCTGAGATAATAGCAATCAAAATACGCATTTATTTTCGAGCGATATTATTTCAAAATACAAGCGGCGTTTGATCGCGCTGTGACGTCACGTATCAACTCACGCAGCGCGCCGCCGGCCGGTTTGCGGGTACAAATCTAGGTACTATTCATTTAATCACCGCTGCTGGTGGCTCGTACTTGCGATTTTATTACGAGAAAATTATTAGAAAATGCCGTGTAGTGCCAAGAGTTTTAATTCCAATGTTGACACACCCAAAGAGTGTTTTTAGTATACCTAAATATCCTATGATAAGGAAGAAATGGATGACCGCAATACGCAGACAGGATTCAATAGGACTGAAAACTATTGCATTTTGTTATGAATATTATTTTGATGTCAATAACTATTATATTTATACTTTTCTCATGAAACACTACGTTATCTATTGGTGCATTTTATAATCAACTTCTGACTGATTAAATTGTAAAATCCTTAAATGACAAAGGTAGCTAAACTAAAAGTTTATCTACCTTGTCATTTAAGGATTTTACAATTTAATCTTTAAATAAGAGACATTAATATTGGTATTATCTATCAGGAACCTTGATATCAGGATGTTATAATAAATAACCAACCAACCAACAATATCGTATTTTTTAAATGAGAATAGGTAATGTTACTCCTAACTTACTGACGTAGATTAAACATGTTATACAATATTTTGTGATTATTATCTACGTTTGACTTTAACCACTAATACTCAATAAGTAAAAATAGGTATGTTGAATATAAGTGAAGTAAAATTGACTGGAAGTGAGGCGCAGCGGCTAAAACAGTCGCCGCTGTGTGTCCAAGGTTTTATTCCCGCGCCGGACAACTATTTGTGTAACCCGTAAATTAGACTATTTACGGGAATATGTTTGTAAAGTATTATAGTACTAGCTGTGCCCGCGACTTCGTTCGCGTGGATGTCGGAACTTAACAATGAATTTTTTTGTGGAAAGTGCTGTGGGAGGATACCGAAACAATTTTTTTAAATTTAATTTAGTGCTTCTTTATTTCACCTGTGGAACCATCTGGAGCGTACACAAAAACGTTATTGGGGTTGTTTACGCGTGAAAGAGCTACGTATAGTTGACCATGGGAAAAGCATCCAATACTTAGGTCCACCCCCGCAACGGATAATGTCTGGCCCTGAGCTTTATTAATCGTTATGGCATAACAGAGACTGACTGGGAATTGCACTGGTTTGAAAGAGAAAGGAAAGTTTTTAGGAATTATAGGTATCCTTGGAATAAAAACAATAACACCGGCGCCGCAACCTGTTAATATTTCAGCTTCGATAATGTTTTGCTGCAGATTTGTGACCTTGAGCCGAGTGCCGTTACAAAGTTTGGGAGGACATACATTTCTGAGGAGAATTATTGGTACACCAATTTTTAAAACTATTTTCTGGGCTGGAAGTCCGAGTGTCCTGAGGGAATCCAAAAAATCTACCGGGTAGTGCGTGGCGTCATCTTCTTCCATAACTGTATTTATTGAGCTATATTCTTTACTATTCCCGGACGCATGAGTCAATATTTTGAAATTAATTGCCGCAGCTT
The DNA here is from genome assembly GCA_951640165.1 of Pseudoips prasinana. Taxonomy (NCBI): domain Eukaryota; kingdom Metazoa; phylum Arthropoda; class Insecta; order Lepidoptera; family Nolidae; genus Pseudoips; species Pseudoips prasinana. Next base: position 9,558,229 of record OX621249.1, on the reverse strand, counting down.
GGCCATTGCGGGGAGTCAAAATAGCTCGCTGACACACCCAAGAACCAGCTTGATTTCCCATGTTTGTGGTTGATACCACAAACATGGGAAATCAAGCTGGTTCTTCCTTGGAGATCCGTACACAGAAGAAATTAGCTCCTGCTGTGATAATAAATAATAAAAATAATAAAAATCTTTATTGTCTCTAATTAATAACAATTTATACAAAATTGAGACATCCCCAGTAAGTAATGTAATACTTGTGTAGGGGCTGCCTCGCTTCTTACCGACGGTTACACAATAATAATCTAAAATTAAAGGTAAACGGCAAGAATGTATGAGAATTTTGTACCGCTAGTAAAATTTCGTGTTACGGGATATTTTATGTTTTAATTTGTGGTTAATGTGATAGAAAAGGTATTTTTGATTTCTTAGATTTTTAGAACTTGGGATATAAAAGTTATAGCCAGTTTTATTTTAAGGTTACGTTTGGTAATCTGTGGGTCAACCCCATGACAATGGAAACATTGCAGTTCGAAAATCACTCTTACTGCCTAAGTAATAAAGATGCTGTAAATATCAAAGTGTGTCTACTGATGTGGCAATGAAATGCTAGTGTTAACTAGTGTACCAATGAAGATTGTTACATATTATATTTACATAAACATTGTTATGGTGATAAAGTAAATGTTGTAGCTCTTTTTATAGTTTTTTACATGGATTTATTCCGAACCTGCCCCGAAAACCCTAAACGGGTCGCGAGTTAGGTTAGGAAGATGCAAAAAGCTATTATTTGTTGAAATAATGAAAAGGTCTTCATTTCCATTAATTACATAGTTCATAACCCAGTGTACATTTGTGTGATATAGGGGTTATATATGAGGTTTTGAGTGGAGGTAAATAAAACAATAGATTCTTTGTTTTTTGTAACTACATTAATTTTATTGATATTATTATTAATTTATCCTTAGTATTACTTCATCTAAGAATATCTTCATAGAACTACCAAACAATAATGATCACATAGCACAAAACAACATTGGGTTTATTGAGAATTTCACTCTCTTCGGATAATGCTCGTCTTTTTAGTCGGGGCAAACGAATGTTGCAATTAACACATTTCAAACTCGTCATTTTAATTAAATGATAAAGCGTCCTTTCGTGAATCCACTGTCAACAGATATATATTATAGCACAGAGGAACTGATGCTGAACTCACGTAATATCTGCAAGATTATTTGATATATTGATGACATGTATCAAAACAACAGCAATAAATACCTGACAGATTGTCTTTGCCTGTCAATAAATAATTGCCATGAACAAATAAAAAGACGACGAAAATCGTTCCTATTCTAAATCATTGATTACTACGATTTAATGCAACTACTGTGCTTTCGTAGGTATAATAAATAAGTCTATAATTATATGATTTATATGTAATGTTGTTCCCATTTATAAATAATTAATTATAATTTCGACATTTATATTATTTTACACATGGCAATTTTTGTAAACGTAACTGCGTTTAGTTTACGGTTTTATTACGTTTATTTATTGAAAATAATTGAAATATTCTTTTTGATTTTATTAATTAATTCTAAGTTTTAAAAATATTATACTTACATTAAAATCAATACCTTACTTGTCTTAACAAGTGGTACAAATTATATAGCTGAACAACAACGGAAGTATGCGATACGAATTCTGCCGTTCTCTTTTGACAAAGTAATAACATATTATCTGAACTAAAATAAAAGAAAATAAAAACTATACTTAAACTAAAAGAAAATAAAAACTAAAAAATAAAAACTTACTACTTAATTTGTGTGTGTGTGTGTGTGTGATGTAACGTAAGAGCAGAGATTACCAATCAAAATAACTTTTCCATCTTCTTGTACGGGGTATGTGCCATCGCCTATTTTTTACAATAAATTGGCAAACTCCTGTGCATTTTCGCAGCCTCTGACTCATCGGGTGCCCTCCTATACTTATAACTATCTCTTGAATAGCCAATGTTGTGTCAAATTTCACGTACCCTCTCAGGAATTTCTCCTTCAGTATTTAGTTGTACATGTCTCATAAAATCTTCAGCAAACTTGTCATGGTACTTTTGCCATAACTGGTTAGCACACGATAACGCACAAAAGGTCAATAAGATGGTAAACAAATGTCGCAAGCGATGTGGACTATCGCTCACGCATGCTTCCGCTAGAGCGTCATCATTGGGATGGCTGACCTCCATCTAATAAATGGCGTGCTCGGCAAGCGGACTGGTATGTGGGATGCTCAATATCATCCACTTTACGGAGCTCAGCAAAAGTCGTAGGTCCTCGCACTACATGGACCAGACTGTGGGATGAACTCACACGTGAGCACGCCACGTGAACCTGCCCGCCTTCCTTAAGTCAATTCCAGCTAACTTGAGAGTTGGACTTTGCGATTTGTTGATGGTTATCGCGACACACACTTTTATAGGGAACTACAGTATTTCAAACTGAAAAGGCAGGTAATTTGGCACTAAGGGAATACGTGAACACGAACACTGTTTCTCACTGGGCGGATATAATAGTAGCCTCTATAACACGATGCAAAGTTTGGACTTGAAGCCTAGTGCCGTTGCAAAGTTTAAGTGGCTTCAAATTACTCAGAACCATTATAGATATACCCACACGCAACATACATCGCCTACAATACGCCCTTAGGGGTGGAAATTCCTAAAATCCTGAAATACATATTTTTATTTTTAACGAAAAGGCCAAATACCAATTTTCATGCTTTTCACTTAAAAAATTACACACTTTTCATACAAACTTACATCCCCTATTTTACGCCCTTGGGGTGGAATTTCCAAAAATTCTAAAATATTTATTTTTATTTTTAGCTGAACTACTAAATATAAGTTTCAATGCCTTTAACTTCAAAAATGACGGATTTTCATACAATCTTTCATTCGCAATTTTACCCCCTTGGGGTTAGTATTTCCAAAAACTCTTCCTTAGTGAATGCATACGTCATAAAAAGTACCTACCGGCAAAATTTCAAGTTTCTAACCCCAGCCGTTCAGGCTGTGCGTTGATATGTCAGTCAGTCAGTTTCCTATTTTACATAGGTAGGTATATAGATTTGTGCTGAGAAAATCATGAGAGACAGGGTTAATTTACTACATTCAAATACAAGTCTACGTCGATACGCTGTACCGAAAGGTTGTGTGCTATTATCCGTAGATTTATTTACTAATACCTACAATGCCTATCAAAAAGTGCTTCACTTGTAAGAAAAATATTACAAAAAAGCTCCCTGGTCTAGAGTGTAGCAGATGTGAGAAAGTTGTGCATGCCGATCCTTCATGCGCCAAGCTATCCAATAAACAATTAAACACCCTTCGGAATTCCTCTGGAATTGAATGGAGTTGTGAAGCCTGCATAAAGAACCTCTCTCGTAGATCATCGTTCCTGATTCCAGAAGATGACGAGGATGATAATGGATCCGTTACAGGGTCGCCTATAAATTCGCAACCCTTTGATACAAAGAAACTCGTACAGGACATCAGCCGGGAACTAAAGAAGATGTTTCGAGAGGAGATAAGTAACCTTGAATCATCACTAGATATCTTTGGCGAACAAATTACCAACCTTGAACTATCCATAAAAAATCAAGATTCAAAAATTAAAGATCTCGAGCATAAAAATCAGGACCTCCATAATAGAAATAAAAATTTAGAGCTAAGAGTGACGGTATTTGAACAAGAAGTAAAAAACTTTGAGCAAAAAACATTGGATACTACCCTAGAAATCGCTGGCTTACTGGAAATTACACCGGAATCCTTAAACCAAACCCTAGTTACTGTCGCTGACAAATTACAGATGGATAGAGAGGATATACTCTATTCTTACCGCTTACCTGGATCTAAGGAACGACCTGGAGCAATTTGTCTCCAGATGAAAACAAAAGTTGCTCAAAAGAAGTGGATTGAAGCTAGTAAAGCAAAGCGACTCACACTAGGAGTACTGGATCCCGGAGCTCCCATGGAGAAAGCGGCTAATCGTGTTTATGTAAGAGAAGCCCTAACTAAACATTTGAAAACCCTACTGTACAACACTAAGCTTAAACTAGGTAAATCGTTTCAATTTATATGGTGTAAAGACGGTAACATATGCGTGAGGAGCAATAATAACAGTAAAACAATTTACGTTCGTACCATGGAAGACATTAATCGTATTTCAAAGCAATACGAAAATTCTGCTCCTTTATAAACTTGTAAGTTGTTGACTTTTGCTTTTATTATTCGTTATATTTTTTATGTGTAATATGGATAACCGTATTAAAGAAATATTCAGTTGTACTACAGTAAATAACTATTTTCAACATTTACCTTCAAATACTCATTTAAGCTTATCATGCATTCATATTAATATTAGATCAATTATAAGAAACTTCATAAAACTACTCCAAATAATTCATAACTGCCTTTATCCTCTTGACATTATTGTAATTACTGAAGCAGGTATTTCAGATAAAATTGTACACTTATTTAACATCCCAGGCTATAATACGAGTATGTACACACAGTTACGTACTGATAAGCGAGGTGGCGGTATCATAGTTTACGTCAGAAATCACATAAAATTCACTTTGAGGCAGCAAAAAACTGTAACATTTGAAAGCTTAACAGGCACTTTAAAGCTTAACTCTCAGCCACCCCAAACTAATAAACACATTTTTGTGAAGGAGCTTGGTAACTACATTTCTAAGTTTGACTCAAAACATAATCTTCTACTTATCGGAGACACGAACATTGATTTAAAATCCCGCACCTCCTATAAAGATTCATACTTGGAAACACTCAGTGAACACGGACTTATGTGTGGAATTTCAGATTTTACCAGAATTGAAACTAAATTAAATATTATCACAAAATCGTGCATTGATCACATTTTTGCTCGGTTCCCCACATTAGATCCGTACTCAGCGGTGCTCGACATCGTACTGGCCGACCATCGGGCGATTATCTTTACCTGCGTTGACGACACGCCCACGAAGCGTATACAGGATGTTACTAAAACGATCATCAATTATAAAATATTGTTGGATGAGTTAAAAAGGGTTAATTGGTTCTCAACAAAACACATGAAAAATCCCTGTGACATTTATAATTTCATACACAATTCCTTCCAAAATGCTACAAGTGTTGCGAGTTTTTGTAAAACTTACAAATGTAGAAAAAACAAAAACTTAAACGAATTTAGACTACCTTGGATTGACGAAAACGTTAATCGTCTTTGTAACATACGTGATAAATTATTTTATAAGTGGAAAAAGAGTTGTAATGATGCTCATTTAAGGCTGGAGTACAATAAAATACGTAATAAAGTGCATAAAATTTTGGAAAGTAGAAGGAATTTGTATTATATTAATCATATTAACGATAATTTCAAAAATACTAAAAAGGTGTATCAAATTGTAAATCAAATGTTGGGTCGAATGACGCTATCAATTGATGCAGCAATTTGCCGGGCGTTTGATTCGCAAGGCCTCACCACCAAGGCAATTGCTGATAATTTTGCTATTAAATTTGACAACGCTGTTAAGGATTTAATTCCGAATTGCAGTGTTAAATTATTAGACAATACTCGCTGTAGTAAACCAGTTAATTCCAGTTTATACTTCAAAAAAGCATCTGGCAAAATGATCAGTAAAATAATTAACAATCTTAACTCTAATAAAGCACCCGGATCTGACCGCATTAAAGTCTCTGATATTAAAATGGTAGGTCCAGATATATGTAAAGCCATTGCTGATTTGGTAAATTGTAGTGTATCCTCCGGTCTATACCCTGATGAATTAAAAAGTGGACTAGTTAGACCTGTTTACAAAAAAGGTAAACGAAGCGATTACGCCAACTATCGGCCAATTACATTGCTTTCGTCCATTGACAAAATAGTCGAAAAATTTATAAGCCAGCAAATTCACAATTTTTACAGGGAAAACGAAGTAATTTACCACAACCAATTTGGCTTTCAAACTGGCAAAGGTACTACAGATCTATTATCTAAATTCACTGATGAAGTCAATGAACAATTGAACCATAAGAAAGTGGTATACGCACTGTTTTTTGATTTTTCACGTGCTTTTGACACATTAGTTCATAACCAACTACACAGAAAATTAGAACTAAACGGGATACGAGGGCCTTTACTTAGATGGTGTAAAAATTACCTTGACAATAGAAAAAATGTAGTTAAGGTGGGAGACTCAACCAGTGACCCGATTCAAGCTACAGAAGGCACGGCTCAAGGCTCTGTATTAGGACCCCTTTTTTATCTGTCGTACGCAAATGACTTGAGCACCTGTATCAGCCACTGCTCTTGTTACCAATTCGCAGATGATACATGTCTAGTTATAGCGAATAAAGACCCTCAGGAAGCTTGTGATATGGTGCAATCTGATTTTAACATGCTCTCGAAATGGTGTCATGATGCTGGCTTGGTTATTAATTCGAATAAAACCAAATTGCTAATTATAAAATCTCCGCACCTTAAAGTTAATCTTCCGAATAAGCTACTTGCACACAGTCACAGCTGCTTGCATAGTAAATATAATGGAAAATGTAACTGCCCCAGTATAGAAGTTGTAGCATCTCAAAGGTATCTCGGTCTAGAAATTTATAATAAATTTAATTGGAGTAATCATGTTGAACATGTTTGTAATAAATTGAGACAGTTCCTAGCCAATATTGTAATACTAAAAAACCGGATACCGTTCAAAATAAAACTTATGTTATATAACTCCTTAGCTGAATCGCATATTCAATACGGGCTGAGTAGTTATGGACGAACATTTAAAACTTATCTCAATCAAATTTATAAATTGCAAATAAAAATTCTTAAAAATATCGTATCAAATAAAATTAAAATACAATTCCATAATCATGATCATAAACTATTTGAACACTGTAAAATATTACCCATCCATACACAATTTAAATATGCATTTTTAAAAGAACAATTTTTTAATGAGAAATTAAAGGATAGAATTCAGCATCCTGTATACACGCGGGCCGTCGCACAAAACCGGTTTCGCACAGTCCGGGCAAACAATACGTACGGTGAGCGCACATCTGGCTATTTAGTTCCTCGACTAATTAATGAGCTGCCATCCAGTCTGCGTGATAAAATTACTACACAAAATATTAAAGTAAGACTCAAGTCTTACTTCTTACAACAAAACTAATCGGTGAAATGTACATGCCAAACTCCTGTAGATATCTGACAATTGTATCGGCGTAGATTATCTGTAGCAGTAAGTACAAACCTTTGTGGTTTAAACATGCTATGTGCACTAAAAAATTATCCTGTATTTTAAATAAATAAATAAATAAAAAAAAAATAAAAAATTTAATCGGACAGGCTCAATAAAATTCGAATCGTCTCTTCATTCGCGTTACTAACGAATCGACAGCACAAACTTTCGATCGACTGACATTATAATTTAAAATTAAATTATAACAAATCCAACCTTCTACATGATTCAATTTGCCCAAAGAAAACAGATTTTTTAAATAACCAATTTTGGACAACGACATACTTCTAGGCAACCAAGACCTTATTTCGAAACAATTCAAAACATTCAAAACCCTACGTAACTCATGCAATCAGCAAACACGGGCAAATCTTAACACCGCGAGTCAAAAGAAATGCACAACGACATCTATCGAAATAAAAATCATCTATCAACCTAGTTCATTCAGAAAAGAGATGTCATAATAATATGCACAATGACATCTATCGGACAGTTAGGTAGTTCAACTATAAACATTAGTTCATCTTGAAGTAATGAAATGTGTGTTACTTTTCTTCATGATTACTTTAAAGTCTAATATCTTTTGATAGACTGAACCGATTGCAATAAAACAAAAACTAAATGTTACCTCAAGTTACGCTCAATCGTTGTGTATAAAAGTTATCTACATTACTTTCGTATATTATTATTTTACGTGATACCCGAACATATAAACAGACAAACAGACAAAAATTCTAAAAATGCTGGAAATGGGTTCTATTGGTTGTTCTTTAATACCCTGGCTATTTTTTTTGGATTTTCTTTTGATGTACAAAAATTATTTTTCTACAGATTTATTATATGTATAGATTATTATTGTCTTTGAAAAAAAAACATTAAGAATGACAGCGGTATTAATCTACAGCAGTTAGCGGGCCGCTGAGTATAGTACTTACCTGCGTACGTAAGTAGGTATACTTGGAGATGGTGTACAAAACTTTACAAACATTATGCTAGAAATATAATAGTACCGGCCTTCATTGTATCCTAAATACACATCGTTAACACTTTTGAAGATTCATTCACAGAGTGAGTTTATCCTCTGCCGTTTGGTCTTATTTTGGTCGTCTATAATGGCATTAAAATTTGGTATTATATATAAATATAAAAAGGTACTTACTTATAATATTTTTATTTTATATTAGTTTAGTTAGTTCTTTATTAGACTTAGTTAAAAAGGTACTGAAAACAAAAAAAAATAAGCAAGTAACTAAGTCGAGAGTATTATTGGTAGATTAAGAAACTTTGGATTCTTGACGCCGCATGCTACTGTCAATCAAAGTTTGTCAGTCGTGTAAGGAAATCTACCTCCCATGTAACCCTCTTCCAGGGTGCAGATATATGTAACTCACAAGGTATTTAACAGGTTGATGTAATACAATAATAACAAATTAATAAATAAAGCTATGATACAAGTACTGCGCGCGCGCGAGGCATCACTTGAATGAGTTTCATATGGCGCGGGGCGCGAGCGATCGGAGTGAGCTGATAGCTGACGTCACGCGCCAAGCGTGCGCTATCGTGGAAATTTAAAAAGTGCTCAAAACTTCTCACAGTCGTAACTTCCGTAATACTGCATTGATTTACGTGAAATAAAGACTAATATAATGTACGTAATTTAATCTTTATTGTTAAGTAGCTTTTAGTGCAATATTCGCATGTGTTGGTCACCCTCATTGCCGACGCCTGCCAGTACGGCACAGCGACTGCGCCACAAACAGTACGCTGTCTCGGAGCTGCTTGCATGTGGCGGCAGTAGAGGACACTTCTCGTACTGCCACCGCAGCTCCGAAGGGAGAAGGGCTAACGGCTGCCGTTGCCGCCCCGACGACGCCTGCTGTAAGCCAGTAGCAACAGCGAACACGATGAAATGATACTGTGCAGTGAGGCTCAGGCTTGTTCCGGGGAGTCGCTTTAACTGTCTTGATTTGAATCCGGATATCTGACGATACGGATCTCTGAACTGCGGATTTAAATAGTAGGCAAAACATTTGGCATAAGCCATATTAAGATGCCTTCCCGATTAAACGTACTAGTATATTATAAAAACCACAAAGTTTCCGATGTAATACCAACTCATCATCATCATATCAGCCAAAGTACGTCCACTGCTGGACAAAAGCCTTGAGAAAAATTGCCGGGCTTGAAAAGAGTTCGCAAACAATTGTTGCTGACCCTCCCCATCCCCACCCCTATGAGCTCTGGTGACCTTACTCACACTCAGAAACACAACATTAAACTATTAATGTTATTATTAAGGGATGTTTTCTGTACGGTGGTGGTACTTCCCCAGTCAGGCTGCAGTTTGGGCGAATGAACGCTGTGCTGTGATGTACTAAAAGTGCGGTCACCGTAGCCTAGTTGGTAATGATCCTGCCTACGAAGCTGGTGATCCTGGGTTCGAATCCCGGTAAGTGCAAATATTTGTGTGATGAGCACGAATATTTGTTTCTGAGTCATGGATGTTTTCTATGTATTTATGTATTTATCTATCTATATAAGTATGTATATCGTCGCCTGGTACCCATAGTACAAGCTTTGCTTAGTTTGGGGCTAGGATGATCTGTGTGACAATGTCCCCAGATATTATTATTATTATTAAATTTGCAAACTTATAATGTTTTCTGTCAGGGGCAGGAGTTAATTCATATTTCATTCGCCACAGTTTGTAAAAAATGGTCTGTGATATATGATATATTTATTTAGCGAGGAACGATTAAACAAACCAGGATTCGGAATTTCACTAATGGCAAATGCGAGATAAATTCATGAATCATCAAAAAAAATATTCAAATCGGCTCATACATTTCTGATATATGATCGTTTAAACTTTGGGGTGTAGGATCAATAGATATGCTTTGTCTCTTTTTGTGGAATGAGGTTAGCACGGAAATTTTATGGCATCTGATATGTTACCGTCACAGTAAAGTATATATCGTACTCTTTCTAGCATGATTTTTCTTAATTTTTAAAAAGATAAGGTCCACACTGTGTATTTAAATTCCTGTAGCACGGGGAACTCAAAAAATATACAATTCACGAACACAAAGGATATATAAAAACAAATTATAGATCCCACAAATAGTTGTTCTGTGCGGGGATTTAACCTGAAACTTGAGGGCACCGTAATAGCAAAAACCTTCACCACTGCGACACGTGCAATCAATTGTTGTTATTATTATCTACACATATAATAAAATCGTAGGAAAGTCAAAACTGTACATTGTATATTTCTTTTAAAGGATACTTGGGGCGTGGATCTACAATCGATATCGAAGCCAAAAATATAGTTTTTGGATGTTTTGTCTGTATGTACGTCCGGGCTAAACTCAAAAAGTACAGCATGTATTTACTTCAAATTTTGCATGAATATTACGAATAGGTGGGGTCAACATATAGGCTACATATTATTAGGCTATCGCCTGCGGCGGAGGAGCTGTGATAATATATAAAATTTAATGCGTGTAGGTAAAACCGCGGGGCACAGCTAGTACTTATTAATTTAAAATCTCGTGGGTGCCTTACACGTCTAGTGATAGTAAGATAAACCCTACATGATGAAATCCAGGGCTCGCTGTACACACTAGAAGATCACATTTAGGATTCTGTTGCTATGTTCCTTTCGTTTGATGTTGGATGTTTCTAGAAAACCGAGGGATTACACTTTGAGATTAGATTTACGGGCCTGTTGGCGTGGCTCGAAAATGCTTGCTTTTCATGCCGGAGGTCGTGGGTTCGATTCCCACCCAAGACAGATATTTATGTGCATGAACATGTCTGTTTGTCCTAAGTCTTGGTGTAATTTATCTACATAAGTATGTATTTTCGAAAGAAAAGTAGTATATGTAGTATATCCGTTTTCTGGTTTCCATAGTATAAGCTCTGCTTAGTTTGGGAACAGAAGTATGTGTGTGGAAATAATGCCCCATGATATTACTTTTATTATTTACGCTTTGCATTGTTAGACAGGCCAGTGGGGTAGTTGGTAGATGCTTGCTTTTCGTAGCGTTGCTGCGTTGAGACATTTCTTTTATAACTGGTATAAAAAAGACTGTAATTTTAGTTCATACATGGACTACAACTGGATGGACTAACACTGACGCAGTGAGGCAATTAAGCCTAGTGAATTAAAATCAGTTTATAAAAACTCCATTTAAATAAAAGTGTACCTAACTAAACAACAACAAATAAATAAACATTGTCTAAAAAAAAAAACAATTCTAACTCATAAATTCAACTAGTGACTCAGTGCATTCGATAGTGAATCACCAGCAGAAATACGTAAACCAATCAGCAACGAGAATCGCATACTTTGCCTATTATGGTCATAAAGTGTGCAAAAACGGCGATAAATACCTATCGTACCTACTACACCAAATCAACAAATTCAAGAAGCACTATTTCAACTATACTTCTATCGTTTACCGCGGCCTAGTGGTCAGTATCAGTGCTCATCGCTAACATATCTGTGCTCGTGCGTTCGAGCCCGGGTACCATACAATATTTTTGTGGCTTTTTTAAGTTTCAACGAGTCATACTCTAGATAACAGTTGCAACCATAGTCTTCCGCTACCTCTTTAAGTACACTGTAGCTATGCCTAAATGCAAGCGCACACCCCCGCCTACACCAACTGTAGAAGTACATCGTGCATCATCTAACCCCAACATCACCGAAACCCCTAAGGATTCTGAGTTCGTCAATCTCATGCAACGATCCAAACGCCCTCGATCTGAGTCTAGCCCTCTGAATGAACTCAATAACTTTAAAGAAGAAATTAGGGCAATGCTTCTTAAGTGGCAAACCGATCAGGAAACTATTTTAAATACCTTCACAAGTAAAATAACATCAGAATTGGCTGAGATAAGGGTGCAGCACGAAAAATTACTAAATATAAAATCCGAAATTGAGGAATCGGCTAGTCTCATGAACTTTAAGTATGAAGAAATAAAGTCGAGAATGGAAAAACTGGAAAGCGAGCGAGCTGATCAGCGCAAATATACTGATAACTTGGAGAAACAAGTAAATGACATGCAGGATAGTCGTCGGTCGGCAGCGATTGAGATAAGAAATCTGTCGCCCAAGGAACAGGAATCTACTAGCGATTTATCTAAACTTGTCATCGACATCTCCAACTCTCTCCAAGTACCCGTCGAACCTGCTGGCATACGCGATGTGTACCGAGTACATAACAAACAAGGCCCATCCAAACAAATTGTAGTGGAATTTCAATCTGTCACATTAAAGAATAACATATTACAGGCCTCCCGAAACTTCAACAAGGGAAAACCCGTCACGCAAAAGCTAAATAGCGGGCACATTGGATTGACAAACGACATAGTTCCAATCTACATCGCAGAACGTCTCCCTCCCAGCTCTAGACAACTCTTTTTTGAAGCTCGTAAATTTGCGACTGTAAATGATTTTCAATACTGTTGGACATCAAATGGGAAAATCTTTTTGCGGAAAAAAGAAGGTGAAAAACCCGTCCGAATTTTCTCAAGTACTTGTTTTCGAAACATACTTCAACCCCCCACTAATTAAATTATTATTGTTACTGTCTTCTAACTCGACTGTTTTTGTAGTATACTTTATAATTACTCTTAAGATTTGTTACGCCTCCTATACACATACATGTAACACACACATACATAAAATACATACAGATCACAAACAAGCACACAAGCTACACCATACATTCACACACAATCTTACGTTAGGGATTTATTTTGTATTACTACTGTATTATTACACTGATTTATTAAAATTGTATCCTGACCTTATGTACTTATCCAAGGCAGACATTCTCATAATATCCAGATTATTTTTTGTATATCCGCCCAGAGTCCACTATGCTACCGTATTGGTGTTTAATCGCTTTACATATTATATCATCTTTTTGAATAGTTATTCTTACAAAAATGAATAATGTTTATGATATCCTTGAAGACCTAGACTCTTTAGGGAATAATGAATTTTATCACTGTTCCCCAGCAAAATGCACTCAATTATTAATGGATAAAAACATTGAACATTCCTTAAAAATACTACTATTAAATATACGTAGCATTAACAAAAATTTTAACAACGTGTTAGTCCTCCTAACTTCCCTACAAACTAGATGTGATGTCCTAATATTCTCGGAATGTTGGCTTAACAAATTACATAATATTCCTTATCTCCAGGGTTATTCCTCCTATTACACTACCAATACGTTTAATCAGAATGATGGTCTTGTCTTATATATAAATTCAAATCGCACTCATAATGTCACAGAACCTAAATTTATGGATGCTAATTGCCTTGTCTGTATACTGAGCCCTGATACCGTCATAATCGCTATTTACCGGCCGCCATCTTTCCGTCACATAGATAACTTTCTTAATAGCCTGAACAACCTGTTAGAGTCAATGTCAAATTATAAAAATATTCTCTTGATTGGCGACATTAACATAAATATCTGCCCTGCCAATAGTGATCCTCACTATAATGAGTATATGAACCTCACCGCTACATATGGACTGTTACCGGGTTATACCTTCTCAACTAGAGAGAATAACTGTCTGGATCACACAATGCTAAGGGCCACAGGTGCGGTAACTTTTTTCATATTAGACAGCCATATTACTGATCATGCTCCCGTGTTAGTTTGCTTAAATAAGGTCTCTAATTCACAAAAAAACACTAAAACTATTTCTAAAATTAATTATAGAAAAGTAGCCTTAGACATCGCCGATACAGACTTTAATTTGATACTACAAAATAACAATCCTAATCAGGCAACAGAACTTTTCATAAACAAAATTTCATTCATAATTCATAGTAATACTACAATTCGCATCATTCCGTCAAAGCTTAGAATTCTCAAGCCCTGGATTACCCCTGGCTTATTAAAGTGTATAAGGAATAGAGACGATTTGCATAAAAAACACAAAAAATCGCCGGAAAATTACACTTTGAAAATAACTTACATTAGATATCGTAACTTCTGTAATAAATTATTATCCCGGTTAAAACACAATTATGAGAAAAACGAACTCACTAAAGCTAAAAATAATCCCAAAGTTACCTGGAAAGTAATTAATGACATTATCCATAAAAAAAAAACAAAATCCGTTCCCTCGGAGCTATTATCTATTGCTGGCGACTCTTTATCCTCAATTAACTACATTAACGAATATTTTGCAAACGTTGGACAAAATCTTGCGAATCAGCACTCCATTTCTCCCACTCACCACTTACCTCACACTAAAGAAGACAGACAACTCAACTCACTTGTCCTGCTAACACCCGAGCAAGCCGAGGTAAAGACCATAATACTAAAAATCTTCGTAAAGACTCTGCTGCGGGGTGGGACGGTATAACCGCTGGCATTTTAATTAACAGCAGCCAGATATTGGTCCCCGTTATTTCTCATATCACTGATTTGTGCCTCACTCAAGGTATATTTCCCCGTGTCCTCAAAAAGGCTGTTGTACACCCAGTCCACAAAAGTGGTGACAGGGACAGTGTCAATAATTTTAGACCCATTTCTGTTCTTCCTGCAGTGTCGAAAATTTTAGAAAGAGTTATTAACAACCGTCTCATCAACTTCCTAGAAGCACAAAACATATTATCGCCAAATCAATATGGTTTCCGTATTGGGAAGTCATGCGAAGATGCCGCTGCTGCTCTTATAGATGACGCCGTTAAGACACTTGACAGGAAGTCCAAATGCCTGGGCATATTTTTAGACTTATCTAAGGCGTTTGACACTGTCTCTGTCCCTGTCTTATTATCCAAGTTGGAAAGAATCGGAGTGAGGGGCACGGCGTTAGCGTTACTTCAAAGCTACCTATCAGAACGGACACAATGTGCCAAAATTGGTTCTGTAATAAGTGATGAACCCCCCATATCCTTCGGAGTTCCACAGGGCTCAATTTTAGGCCCTACATTGTTCCTTATTTATGTAAACGGTCTATGTAGCTTATCCCTACCTCACTGTAATATATATACTTACGCAGACGATACGGCTCTTCTTGTACATGGACGAGACTGGGTAGAAGTGCGCGAGCGTGCAGAATTCGCGTTATACATAGTCTTGGCGTGGCTTTCTCACAACCTTTTAACACTTAATGTGGACAAAACAACTTATTTGACTTTTTCACATAAATTATCCTCTCAACCAGATAACCAGTTTACGATTAGAGCACATACTTGCAACGGTCATTTCGACACTTGTGTCTGCCGCTCCTTGGCAAAGTCTAGCAACGTCAAATACCTGGGTATCTTTATAGATAGCTTCATCTCGTGGAACGTCCAGTTTAGGGCACTGGCCGGCAGGGTGAGGAAACTTATCGCGGTGTTTAGAAATCTCCGTCATAGTGCAGATTTTCATACACTGCGTATGGTTTACTACTCGCTCTGCCAGTCAGTGCTGTCTTATGGTATAACGGTCTGGGGTGGAGCTCCTAAGTCAAACTTACTGCAATTAGAGAGAGCGCAGAGAGCCGTTCTTAAGGTCTTGACTTTCAAACACTTTTGGTACAGTACCACACAATTATACAAAGACTGCCAAGTTCTGACCGTGAGAAAGCTCTACGTGCTCAACACAGTACTGCGCAGACACAGGTATCTGTCTTATGACCCACTCCTTACATTAAGACGTCGTAATACAAACGTTTGTACGGTTGAAAGCCGCAAAACAAAAATGGCGGAAAGACATTTCCTCTTTTTGGGTAGCAAATTATATAATTTAGCAAACAAATCTTGCAAAATATATGGAACCAATCTCCATCTTTGTAAAAGAAATCTGATTGACTGGCTTATGACCCTTACATATGACGACGTAGAAAATTTCTTCTCAAACTCTTTAAGTTAATAGATCCAGTCACAGTTCACCACCTCACACACATTCAAACACACCCTCTCACCCTCACACATACACACATGTACACACCCTCTCACACACCCCCTTACACACCCTTACATACACACTTTTAAGCATAGAGGCTTTATTGTAATCTTAATTAGTTTATATGTAAAAATCTTGTATTAATTAATTTATTAATATTAATTTCACTTCTTCTAAATACACTCATAACTAATTGATTATTCCTAAATTCGCAGACACTCAATTAATAATAATTGTATTCATTAGGAAATTGGATTAAGAGAGAGCCCTGGCACCCATAACACAAGTTTAATCTTAGCTTGGGTGTCAGAGGATCACAACCTGCGTACAATTTTTACAGATTAGAAATAACCAAATGTATGGATTTAGTCTTAAGTGAAATTGTACTTTCTGGAAATAAAGTTATTATTATTATTATTATTACACTAGATTAACAGGTTCCGTTCAGTAACCGGTTCAGGATAAGTGTTATTAGGCCATTGTAGATATTATTAATTTTTATTTATTCGATTTAGAAAACTAAAAAATACGCTCCAAAAATAAAGTTCTTAATCGAAATTAGAATCGTTTCAGACATTTAGAAATCGCTCGAATTATTGTGGTAGCTAGTCACGATAAGTAACGCTAACAGCTGGCTCCAATAGAAATGAAAATCACCTTATTATTCTATTAATGAATAAAAAATATTTATTGGTCTACTTATTAATATGAAAAGAAATAAAGGATTACTTTTCTGTGGGAAAATAACAGTTACCAAGCGCTCTTAAGTGTCCCACACAACTTATGTAAGACGTTATGAATATAAAATAAGAGGTACTTTAAAAATGCAATTTCATTCCAAGATGGCACTGACGGCCTTAAAGCGAATATTAAGCGTTATGCACGGTGCCCAGAAACCATTCCAAATCAGTAGTGAAAAATACGTGAGTTCTACGTCGGTTGCTTTACAAATGTTTTTTAGACTTTTCTACAATGGCTCACTTAATAGATGGTAATATAGAACTTAATAATATGCACGGAGTATCTCTGTGCGATCGAATCAATTACGTCAAAACCGCAGGCGAACCAAAGTAACCGACATAGCACAAAGAATTGCCAAACTGTAGTGGCATTGGGCGGGACACATAGCTCGTAGAACTGACGGCCGTTGGGGCAGAAAGGTTCTCTAGTGGCACCAGCCGGAAAAAGCAGCGTGGGCAAGCTGATCTTGCAAGGGTCACGGGAAGCCGCTGGATGTGGGCAGCACAAGGCCAGCCATTGTGGAGATCCTTGGAGGAGGCCTTTCTCCAGCACAGGACGTCTTTCAGCTGATATGATGATGATGATAGAAAATATTTATTCATTAATTTGCATAGACGATGGTTACCGCAGTGTATGAGTTATTCAAGTTGCCGGGCCCAGAAACTGTTAGTCTCTGATTTTTCTTAAATAGTCAAATAGTAATTATTGATAAGATTTATAACGTCATGAAAATTGTTATAAAATTATATTCAACGAATAACGCTTAAGTTTAGAAAAAAATCGCCATTTGTTGATTCATCATCATTATCATATCAGCCGAAAGGCGCCCACTGCTGGACAAAGGCCTCCCCCAAAGATCTCCACAATTGCCGGTCTTGCGCTATCCGCATCCAGCGATTTCCAGTGACCCGCACAAGATCATCGGTCCATCTTGTAGGGGGCCTGCCCACACTGCGTCTGCCGGTTCGTGGTCGCCACTCGAGAACCTTTCTGCCCAAGCGGCCGTTGGTTCTACGAGCTATGTGCCCTGCCCACTGCCACTTCAGCTTGGCAATTCTTACTTCTTCTTTTTTCAATCAATCAATCAATCATTTATTTGGATGAATATGGTAAATACAAAATACAGATCTTAAAAAATAAAATTATAGGAACAACATATTCAGCCAATATTTGGCGTACAAAATTAAATTTTATAATAGTTACAGTAATATAAATAATAAACAATAATAATAATGTAATATGTATAATAATAATGATATGCAGTTCTTATATTATTCTAGCGTGTCACTAAGAAAATCTGCAGTTGAGTAATAGCACTTTTGAATTAAGAGGCTCTTTATTTTCTTTTTAAACATAATTATATTTAAGTTTTTGTACGAGTCTGGAAACTTATTATACATTTTTGGAGCTAGACAAAAGATGCTTTTCCACATAAGAGTTGTATTAGCTCTACCCATACACAGGTTATCTCTGCGCCTATTACGTATAGATACATCAGATAATTTAGTGAACAAATGAGGGTTCGATTTTACGAATAACGCTGTTTCTAGAATATATAGAGATGTAAGTGTAAGAATTTTGTATTTAATAAAATATTGTTTGCAACTATCACTAAATTCTATACTAAACATAGCTCTTATGCATCTATTCTGGGACTTAAATACAATCTCTTTATTCGTAGAATTTCCCCAGAAGATAATGCCATATCTCAATACAGATGCAACAATACCATGGTATGCAGTAAGTAGTGCCTCAGTGTTCACTATTGGAGCTAGCTTATATAAAGCATAGGCCGAACTATTATTTTTTTTACAAAGGGCATCTATATGCGCTTTCCAATTTAGCTGTTTATCAATAACTAAGCCAAGAAATTTAGTACTGTCAGTTTCCAAGATTTCAATATTTTCATGTTTAATATGAATATTTGACTTTTCAGCCGTCCTTTGATTGAAATGCATAATTTGAGTTTTTTTAAGATTTATTTTTAAGTTATTGTTTTCCATCCATGATATTATTGACGATAACGTATCCTTTATATCAGTTTCATACGACTACCTTTTATCACATGACACAGTTACTGTACTGTCGTCTGCAAACAACGTCATCGGATGTTTTATTGCCTTAGGTAGATCGTTAATGTATATAACAAATAATAGAGGACCCAATACACTCCCTTGTGGTACCCCAAATGATACTGTTCGGTCTGTAGATAAATACATATGTTCAGTTTTTTTTTTTTAAGTTAAGTTTATTTATACAGGTTAATTGTTTTCTACTTTGGAGATATGATTTTAATAACTGAAGTACGTTGCCTCTAATACCGTAAGATTCTAATTTATTAATAAGAATGTCATGATCCACGTAATCAAAAGCTTGGGTCATATCGCAGTATATGGCACAAATCGGTATTTTTTTATCTATGTTTGTCATTATTGTTTTTAGGAAGTCATAAATGGCCGCGTTTATTGATAGATTTTTTCGAAAACCCTTTTGTTCCTTACACAACATATTTTTTTTTCAAGATATGAATAAAGGTTACAATAAATAAATTTTCAAAAATTTTAGAGAATACTGACAGATTTGCAATAGGTCTATAGTTTTGTATCTGCTCTTTATTTTCTTTTTTGTGCAAAGGTCTGATGATTGATATCTTCAATGCTTCTGGAAAAACACCATGAAATATGCAAAGATTAAGTATAAAACTTATATGTTCAGATATTAAATCCGCTACGTATTTAATTATTTTGGTAGAAATCTCATCATGTCCAACACTATTTGAATTTTTAAGGCCTTTAATTATATTGTAAATGTCAGTTGGCGTGGAAGGAATCATAAACATTGATTCTAATGGAATATTATTAATGTATTTTGTAGCATTTTTACCCCTATTTTGCATTGGAATAATTTTGTCTATAAAGTGACTATTAAATTTATTTGCTATTATATCAGGTTCATATATAATTGTATCATCTATTAAAATTTTATCTACAGATTCATTAGGTAAATTGAAATTCGAATTTTTAATAATACTCCACGTTGTTTTGTTTTTATTAGTTGAGGTATTAATATTGTAATTATTTTGTGACTTTTTTGTTAACTTTATAATTTTTTTTAATAATTTTGTGAATTTCTTATATTTTGATTTATTTCTATCTGTAGGTTTCAATCTAGCTTTCCATAGCATTTGTCTTTTTTTTGAGCTACATGTTTTGATGCCACGTGAAATCCATTAAATTTTTTTATTCACTGTAATTGTGCTAAGTTTACATGGAAAACACAAATCATAGAACAATTTAAATAGTTCTTTAAATAAATCAAATGCCTTGTTTGGGGCATCTGTTCTATAAATTTCGGAGAATGTTAAGCTCTTAAGGCAGGATCTGAATTTCATCCTATTTTCACATGAATAATCTCTATGCTTTCTACGCCAATATTTAATTATACATCTTTTATTTATGGGGCAATGAAGCAACTGAGCAGTATGGTCAGAAAGAGCCAATTCAATAACTTCCGCTCTACATGTTCTGTTGAAATTATGGGCAAAATTATCTAAACATGTTTGACTAATTAATCTAGTTGGTTGTTCTAAAGCTAATGTTAAATTGGAACTTTGCAATAAATGTTTAAGTTCTTGTGTAATATTGGTATTCTTCAATACATCAATATTTAAGTCGCCTGCTATAATAATTTTCTCAAACTTTTTCCTATTTACCAACTTATTGAAAAATACATGCAAATTACCTGTTTTAGGTACCCTGTACAGACATATAATTACTATTTTGTAATGAATCAATTCTACAGCACAACATTCAAATACGTTAGTTACAGAAATTGATGAGACTTCTGACAACTCTCTCCAAAAGTATCCATTTCTAATCAGAATACACGACCCACCTCTCTTTTGGTTTTGTCTACTGAAAAGTGCTGCTAAACAATAATTTGGTACATCTAAGTAGGTTTCATAACCTGCCATCATAAAATGTTCTGTAATACATATTACATCAACTACTTGATTTTTTTGTGACAGCTCATTAAGACAGACAGAAAGCATGTCGGCTTTGTTTATAAGACCCGCAATATTCTGATGGAGAACATTAATGTATTTATTAACGAAAAAACTGATTAGCATCTGTAGAACAATTTCGATACATGTCTTCATTGCCAGATGCATTCACCTTACAGCAATTTTCCTGGTTTTTATTAATTTTACTTTTTAACTTATTGAAATAATAGGGGATAGTACCCGGTTTACACTGTGAGTTTTCATAATCATTACATATTGATTTATTTGTAATAAAATAATTGTCGTACGACGTCCTCAGATAGTTAGTAAATTTTTCAAGTTGCTTGAATATAATCTCAAAAGCCCTGTTATTTACTTTACCTGTGTATTTGGAAAACATTTCGTAGCTGTATTCTAGAGGTTCATTAGTGTCAAAAATATAAGTATACTCATACATCTGGTTGCTTAAGTATAAAAGCCGATTAAAAGCTTCTATTCTTTTGTTAAATAAAATACCATTATACAATTTAAAATTAGGACAGCATATACAGTAGTCGTTAAGAGTGTAATTTATAAGTTTTTTATCTAAAGTTGCAAGAAGTTGAATAATGCCCATATTAGGCAAGCAGTAGTGACATATTTTTGATTTTGGAAATGTATTTACAGCATTTACCAGAATGTTGTTGACATTATTATTACTTAATATGCATATTTTATTTACGTAAGTTTTACTGTCAGGACAGGCGCAGCTCTGTTTTTCTCTTGGGTATCCTGTGTCTTCAAAGTAAGTAGAGGAGCCCTCTGAGTTTGGGATCAGCTGATTATCGAAAACGTTTGATGAATCAATTATTACGTTTCAACTCGAACATTGTATTTGGGTGCTTCTCTGCTCAGTCGATGAAGTAATACGTCGGGTTGACTGCCGGCTAGATGTTGTACCTGGTACTTCTGCTATATGATTCTCAGTCTGTGTTTGCCTGTCTTTTCTAGTCACTGTGTTACAATGCTCTTAGTTAACAGTTATACATTTTGATTGAGCATTGCACATAGCATTTACGCACGCCGGTAGTTTGGGTTTTGTTATTGATTTTCTTTTACGGGATGATGCTACAGGTATTATCGACTTTCTTTCAGGTGTTGAGCATATTTTTTTGTAGGTTTCTAACTTATTAAAAGATTCCTCTATGTCATTTCTTAAGCGCATATTTTCTGAATTTAGGTTATCGATTTCTTGATGAGCACTTAGTAACTGCATCTTTAAAGTATCAATTTGTTCATTCAAATTATTGATAACTTCACAGCTGTCATTCATGCTATCTGGTATGCTCATCATTGTGGTATTAAACAAAGACCTCTCATTGTTTGTTGCGTTATTGGTTAAATCACTTAGTGAACTCGTTCTTTGAGGTTTGCGGTACGTTATATTATTAAATTCGGTGTCCATCGTTATATAGAATCTTCAATTTCCGTTGTTAATTAATGTAATTATTAATTTAATTATTACATACCCAGTGCGTATTCAGTAAATACTTCACTTTGTGTATCTCAACACATCCAAAGGTAATATTACACGATCGGAGAGTTATTCCTCACTGAGGCAATACTGCGACGCTATAAAATGGTGCACCGTCTGCAACTGTCTCATCAGCGGCGCGAGCGCACAGGTGATTCACTGCGTTCAAGTACACGCGAATATGCTACGTATGCTCAGGGCGTAACCGTGGGAGTTGTGTGCACTGCGCGCAAAAACACTTGTCATGCAATGGCCGTGTAATCACTTTTGTTTAAAATGTTTTAAGATTTCTCACTTTAATTAACTTGTTTTATACAGTTTTTGGTCACTAGAGTTTATATTTTATACGACTATCACTGGTTCTCACTTTTAAACGATAGTTTACTAAGTTTTAGTTGCAAAAAACTGGAATTATTGAAATATTATCAAAGACAAAATTTACGTGTATGTTAACTATACAGCCGTTAGGGCAAAGAAAGTTTCTTTGTTGATTAGTATAATGTAATCCGCATCCGCACTACAGGGCGTGGGAGATCCTGCTACTGGTCGTGCGGCCCAACCTGGCCACCCTGCAGCCGCTCACCGATGGAAGTGTGTGTGTGTGTGTGTGTAGTGCGGGAGTGCTTTGAGCCACGGTCAAGCACACGCAGCCGCAGTACACGGCGTGGGGCATCCTGATTCTAGTACGTGCGGCCTAACCTGGCGACCCTGCGATACATAGACTCACGCCTGTTTCCCAGAGGAGTAGGCAGAGACAACGAATTTTCCATTTGTAACGATTTTTATACACACCTCTTTTGTGTGTGCGGGACATATTACTGCGTGCCGACTTAAACACTTTTAACTTGCGTTAGAGGGACAATACACAAATTAAGTTTACTAAGCTTCAATTTATTAAATACAGATGGTTCGAAGTAGTAAGGCTAGTCAATATTTTTTTTCTAATTTATTATTATTTTGCGTACCTTTTTCAAAGCACCTTGTAATATTACTTCAGATTATTTAAGATTAAAGGTTTATTTAGTCTACTTTAGGCGCTCATAGCCAATGGATTTCTCTGGCCCGTACATATTTTAGTGAGGTTAAGCATTTAGGTACGGACGTCAGCACATCCAGCTACTCCAATCTGTCAAATTTCTTTTATAGATTTTCATCTTTATTACTAAAGTATAAGGTTCGCTTTCAATTGGGAAAATTAGACAGATTGGGTTAGCTTGATGTGCTGGCGTCGTCAGTACGTCGTTAGTCTCTGCGTGGGCGTTGCTTAATCTGACCGTCTGCTCTATTTTTCTTCAATTATATAATATGTAAGCATTTTAGGCTTAACCCAGCTCAGTTCTCGTCAGTCTGCTGTCTATAATGTTTATTACCTACATGATAAGGCCGACTTTTGATAGGCTGTATATTTTATGAAGTACTTTAGTAACAGATGGGCTAAGTTAAGTTACTATAATGAGCTATAACCTATTCTCAAATTGAATTCGCTCTATGTTCCTTAAGCCACCTGGGTCATGTTATATACAGTGATGTAGATAGCTGACACCCTGGATTAACACATATGTTATAATTTATAAAGTATAGCGGGGGTAAAACCGCGGGCACAGCTAGTCCTTTATAAATTATTCTAGTAACAAATGGGTTAAATATGGCCATCGAAACTCTATGCAATCGTCTCAAAACAGAAGCCTTTAAAATTTTAAGTAAAAACACAGCTTAAGTCATGATCTCCAAATTTGCATTCGCCTGAAGTTTAAACCCTTAAAACCTCACAGAAAATGACGTGAAAGGTATAAAAGTGTGCTCTGGCGGTGAGTAATCGTCCGCATAACTCACGGAAGGCTTTTTGAATTTATCCCCTTTACCATTTACATAGGAATCTTACTTATCGCGGGTACGGGGTATGGATGAATTATTGCGGGTATAAAATATTTAATGGACCGCTTTATTTTGAAACTTAATTTTGAATAGCTTAGTACACATTATATAGGTATTATACATTGAGTATACCTATATACACGTAAAGCCGTCGGTCCTGTACCTGACCTCTTTCCGGTCGTGTCGCATAGGCGTCCCATCGGATCATGAGAGTGATGGAATAGAAAGTGCTCCTGTGTTTGCGCACACACTTGAGCACTATAATATGTCCCGCGCAGATGGCTAATCTCTGTTGAGACTGGCCGCCGTGGCCGAAATTCGGCTAGGAGGACATTATTATTTATTATTATACCTATATACCCTAAGACTCCCTAATGTAAGATAGGTAATAATGATATAATAATATTCTGGGCCTTTATTCCCACACGGCCATCTGATCCCAAACTAAGCAGAGCTTGTACACACGGCTACATATCAAGCTATACATTTCCAATATAAGCTGACCTCTCATTGTATGGAAATCCTATACAACGCGAGATCAGCTTATACTGGAAATGTTTAGCTTGATGTGTAGCCGTGTGTACTATGGAAACCAGATAACTTATATATTCCATATACTACTTTTTTTTGAAAATACATGCATATACAAAAAATATACCCAGAGTTAGGACAAACAGACATGTTAATGCACACAAATATCAGTCCTGGGTGGGAATCGAACCCATGACCTGAGGTACGAAAGACAAGTATCTAACCAACCGGCCGGTCAGAGTCGTCAATAAATATCGCAATGGATGGCTCCATGGGTTCGATTCCCTGTCTGTTTTTTCTTAGTCTGGGTGTAATTATCTATATAAGTACGTTTATGAATTAACAAAAAAAAAAGTAGTATATCAGTTATCACCGTAGCCTAGTTGGTAGTGCTCCTGCCTACGAAGCTGGTGGTCCTGGGTTCGAATCCCGGTAAGTGCAAATATTTGTGTGATGAGCACAAATATTTGTTTCTGAGTCATGGACGTTTTCTATGTATTTAAGTATTCATCTATCTATATAAGTATGTATATCGTCTCCTGGTACCCATAGTACAAGCTTTGCTTAGTTTGGGGCTAGGATGATCGGTGTGACAATGTCCCTATATATTATTATTATTATTATCTGGTTTGCATTGAAATATTTATTCCACCATTGCTTTGGTCGGTTACGCATTGGTATGATGTTCGACTATTCCGGACATAAAAACAACTAAAGCCTTTCTGCGTGTGTCGTCGACTAGAACATGAATTGTAGTGACCAGCAATGTGTTCTGTGTAATTTACAAGCGCTGGTAACACAGTGGTTTGCTATGCCCTCTAGTATTGCAAATGTATGTGGGTGAAGGTTACCACTTACCATCAGGGGCTCTACCGTCTATGTCACCGAACATCGTTTTCGTGAATGGCGTTCAAATAAATAAAGGTTAAAAATTACTTAATCAATCGTTAAGTCAGCTTCAACGTTGAAAATCTATTCAGGACAATTTATAACGTCACGTGTGGTCCTGGAAGCCGATTTAACGATTGATTAAGTAATTTTTAACCTTTATTTATTGAACGCCATTCACGAAAATGATGTTCGGCGACTTAGCCGGTAGAGCCCCAGGTGGGCTGCAAGCTAGACTGCTTCCAAAGGCTATAAAAAAAACCAACAAAACATGGCGACTAGATGTTGGTTTGGTGCCGATTAATCGCGACAACAACATACAGACCGATTAATCGCGACACAAATATAAAGTTATCACAAGTTACATACGATGTACCTGCTGTCATACCTCGTATGTAACTTGTGATAACTTTATATTTATCATTACAGGATTCCATACGAGGTTCTGCCTTGATGGCTATGAACTTGTTTGTTAAAGCTATGTTTCGGATACAGAAGCACAAGATAATAAATAACTACCTTACGACGACAACTAACACAGTGCCATCTGATCCCAAACTAGGCGATGTCTGTACTATAATAATAATAAATCTTTATTTCAGACAAAAGTCCATACATAAAAGGATTACACAAAATATGAATAAAATAGAATAAAAGAGGCACTATCTTGTTTGAGCGCGAATATACGCTTTTAGGATATTGGAATCCTGTTTATCTGCAATGACTTTCAGGATGCTGTTAGAGCTGCCTCGTATCCTGGTTATCATTGACGCCAGTATGTTGCGTATGATGGCATGAAATCAATCTATTATGGCAACCATATAACTGATAAACATACTAATATATTCCTAAATACATAGGTAAATATTACACGCAGAATGAACAAATAATCTTGCTCATCACAAAAAGATTTGCCCCGGGTCGGGATCAAACCAACGATCTCTGCCTTAGCAGTCATGGTCGATAACCACTACACCAACGAGCTAGTCAGTCCAAATTACCTACTCCGATCCATGGTAATTAAGTATGTCATATACATACTTAATTACCATGGATCGGAGTAGGTAATTTGGAGATTTTTGATACTTGTAACATATTTTAACAGTATGGAAATGCCTGAGATCCCAGGTTTCACTGGGATGTACAGACAGAATCTGTCAAATTTCCCCAATAGAAAGTGAACCTTATGCTTTTATGATAAAGTTGAAAATCTATAAAAGAAATTTGACAGGTTGGGGTAGCTGGATGTGCTGGCTGGAGTTATACTTGTTGTTAACGTTGGTAATGATTTTTAGAGGCTCACGTGCGAATGTGTATATACATGGTGCAACTGAGATTTGACCTCATAAAGTTATATTATGCCTAAACTTACGTGAAAAAGGTGGATAGGTTAGGTATTTTTTTACGTAGATAATGTCAGTCGAAATCGTAATCAATTTTATTGATGCAATTTTTATCTAGTCACAAAATATGCAATGCTACTGTTCAGGATTTCTGGAATACCGGTGTCATGTTCATATTAATATATACATTTGAAGTCTTTAGCCGTAAATAGCTCTACCTACTCCGATCACTATTAATTACATACTAAATAAATAATTATGTCCCTGTTTATATCCAATTATTTACAATAAACACATTAGTTTCTAAACATAAGAATTTAGTACAGTAATATAAAATAGCACATAGTTCAAATTTATTTTCCAGAGAATATTATGCGAAATACATCAGGGGATGCAGACAAAGACAATATTAAAAAGCTAACATATAAGCTAGCATAAACATAAAATATATCTCACTGTTTTGGAATATAAATAAACGAGAAAGTTTTATTCTGCATAATATTTTTCTTTCTGACGTCATAACTCTAAGTAAGATCATATTACAGAGTCTACTCCAATGTTGTTTACAATGTTTACCCCGAAAAACAACGGACCCGTTAAAACATAACCATAAAGACGGTAGCCATAATACTAGGGCATGCCTCTTCAGCAAAATATTTTATGAGAACTTTTAACCAGGGTTGTTTTTTAGAAATGAGGGACGGCATGCGGCATGGCTGTTCACAACAGACTAAAAAAGAAAAACAAATGAATCACACAGTCGAATGGATACTTGATAGAGCTCGTTGCTTTGAACCCCTTTTCAGGTAGGGTAAGGTGACCGACTGCATGTGTGGTACTATGGCTTCGGTGGCCTTGTGTTTTGGGTTCGAGCCCTGTATCAGATCCTAGGCTTTTTTTTGTGTCCTCGTAAAATGTTTGTAAAGTACCCGAAATACAGAAACTTAATTCCCTTTACCCTGCTTTGATATATTTTTAACACGCTTTATTACCTTCACTTGTAACTACGAGTACGTATGTAAGAAAATCTTGGGATCTTAATTTGACCAACTTCCCGGTCTCCGATTAGAATGAAATTTTGTACACGCTCTGAGTTCTGATGACAATACATGACTAGCTAAGAAACGTCATTAGAAATCCAATATGGCGGCCTCCCCAAGATGGCGGACTGGCTGTTTGAAATCCACCTCCATAATATGAGTATGAAATGAATGGGTTTCCTGTCAGGAATACGATAAAAATTGTCACGTGACTTAAATCCAACATGGCGGCCTTAGTGCGTGCTAAAAGCGTGTTTTTTAGATTTTTAACTATTAAAATTTATTTAATTTATTTTGGACATTATTGTATAGTGACAAGATTGAAATTGATGTGGTCTCGTATTGAAAGAAAATCATGTAAATTAAAATTGTGAAACAAATTAAGATTGTCTATTAAATTATCTATTATATTAAATTAACTATTGTCTATTAAAGGTTATTTTTATTATTATAAATATAAATGTTTTTAAGCCTCGGGGCTAAGCGAGTTAAATTTCCATATATATTTATTTTACACGATGTATGATATTTAAAGGGAACTGGATGAATAAGGAATAAAAAATGTCACTCATTTATCATCCCCTAAATGACTACCCCTCGTCCTGACCTAAAAATTTAGAATTCATGAGTCAATATCTACCTGAATACCGAAGTGGGAGCAGATTAGAGCTATATATTTGTTTATAGTATATATTCAAATTTCACTATTGTCATATTAATGACCTCTAGGTCGATTATTGGCTATGGTGACCATTTTCAACGAAGATTAGGCCATCTGTTTAGAGGTTCAGTGCGAGGTAGGTACTAACCGGGAATACCTTAGCGGTAGCTCGCAGATGCAGGAAGCAGGCAGCAGTGGCGTGCGGCAGGAAATATAGAAAACACACACGTCACCGGAGAATAGTTTATTGTACAGACACAGCACAGAACAGAAGGAGAAAGAAATAGTACATATAAACAAGAACAGCATTTTAGCGATCGCGTATAATATCAGCGTGGATATTTCGACACAGGTGTCGCGTGCGAGATAGTAAGACGACTGGTCGGCGGCCAGCGCATGCGCAGCCGCGCGGAACTAGCGCCGCCGTGGCAACAGCGGGACCGTGCGTAAACTCCGGTCGCTGCACCAGTCGACTTACTAATACATAATCAAATCGGTCTGTCCGGATTTACATACAGAAAATTAAATATGGAATTACTTAAGTAAATTATTTTATAAATAATAAATTATATAAAATTAATAAGTATAAATACATATGTGACGCCACATCACTCCCCCCTTGAGACCTTCCTAAGGGCGATAATAATCGGGAAATTGTACCCTACGACCTGATCGCGTCCGTCTAACATTACGTTCGTCTGGTTCAGGTTCACTGGAAGTCTGTGGGATGTATGTCTGTTTGTTGATATGAATGTTTGTGTGAGTGTTTGTGTGTGTGTCTGTGGGAGTGTTTGAGTTAGTGTGTAGTATGTAGGCTGGTTTGACACGATCAATAGATACAGTTACGACCCTGCCGTTTAGAATAATTTCTATTACTTTATCCCCCCTTTTACACACTTTGTGTGGGCCGGTATAAGCTGGTTTAAAACTGCCACGATTTATTTCCTCTCTGAGGAAGACATGCGATGCTGATGCTAGATCCTTGTATACAAACACAGATCGTTTCCCATGTCGTGAGGCTGGTAATGGCTGGATTTGTTGGGTTATTGTCCGAATTCGTGACAAATAATCCGTCACGTCAATGAGGTCATCCGGCTGAGGGTTAAGAAACTCTCCGGGCAGTCTGACCGTTTCCCCGTATACTAGTTCCGCCGATGAAGCCTGAAGGTCTTCCTTATAAGCGCTCCGTATTCCCAGCAGAACTAGGGGAAGAGATTCGACCCAGTTGTTACTACCATGACAGGTAATGGCGGCTTTCAGTTGTCTGTGAAATCTTTCCACCATTCCGTTACACGCCGGGTGGTAAGCCGTGGTTCTCCTATGCTGAAAACCAATAATTTCCGATAGGCGTTTGAAGAGAACGGATTCAAATTGGGCACCACGATCGGTGACTATGTTTGTAGGACATCCAAACCGGGCGATCCATCCATATAATAAAGCATTCGCCACTGTTTCAGCGGTTATATCGCGAAGTGGTATTGCTTCAGGCCAACGAGTAAACCGGTCGACGGCGGTGAGGCAATACCTAAATCCATGAGAAAATGGCAATGGGCCAACTAGGTCAATATGGATGAACGCGAACCTTGATCGTGGTAGCTTGAATGTGCCCAAAGGTGGCGAAACATGGCGAGTGACCTTAGACTTCTGGCAAGCCAGACATGACCGCGTCCATGTTCTACAGTCCTTCCTAACTCAAGGCCAGACGTACCTTTCAGCTACAAGTATGGCTGTTGCCGTGGCCCCTGGATGGCTCAGGGAATGCAAGCTCTCGAAAACACTATACCGAAGCTCTTGTGGGACATATGGTCGAGGGTCTTTGCCGCTCACATCGCAGAACAGTTCAGTATCTGTATCCGGCACTTTTACCTTTTTCAGACATAGGGATGTGTTGCTATCCAGTAGTTTATTTAACTCGCTATCAGCGTACTGTGACTTTGCCAATTGCTTTAAATCTACTGGTTGGGCAATTTCTTCGATCCTAGATAGTGTATCGGCGACAACGTTGTCTTTACCAGATATATGCCTGATATCCGTGGTAAATTGGGATATAAAATCGAGATGCCTGAACTGCCTGGGTGAGCAATTCTCTTTACGAGACTTGAAGGCATAGCACAATGGTTTATGGTCCGTATATATTATAAAGTCCCTAGCTTCGACCATATATCGGAAGTGCTTTATTGCTTCGTAAATAGCTAACAATTCCCGGTCATATGGCGAGTACTTACGTTGGGAAGGACTGAGTTGCCGGGAGAAGAATGCCAATGGCTGCCAATTACCGTCATCTATCTGCTGCTGTAAAGCTGCACCTATCGCCGTATCAGATGCATCAGCCACAACTGCCAATTTGGAACTGCTGCTGGGATGCGCTAACAAGGTAGCCTTACATAGGCCTTGCTTGCAGGCGTCAAAAGCTTGGTGTTCAGCATCGGTGAACCTAACAGGGTGTGTATTCTTCACTGAGCCTTGGAGAAGTGCATTTAGGGGAGCTTGGTGTTGGGCAGCGTTAGGAATGAACCTTCTATAAAAATTGAGCATACCTAAAAATCTCCTAAGTTCCCTTACGTTCTTCGGCACTGGGAAATCCTGAATGGCTTGGACCTTGGTGGGTAGGGGCACAGTCTCCTTAACCGAGATGTGATGGCCTAAGAACACCACCTCGGAGGCACCGAATGTGCACTTTGAGGTGTTGATCACCATGCCGTACTCCTTCAACCTAGTGAAGAGCTGTCTCAGGTGTTGTCGATGGGTGGCCATATCTGGAGAAGCACATAAAAAGTCATCCAAATATGGGAAACAAAAGTCCAGACCACGTACCATTTCGTCAACGAAGCGCTGGAAGGTCTGCCCAGCATTGCGGAGTCCGTACGACATGAACGGAAACTCGAAAAGTCCGAACGGCGTCGTTATGGCGGTCTTAGGGATGTCCTCAGGGTTAACTGGTACCTGGTTGTACGCTTTAACCAGATCTATGGTGGAGAAAACCCGGCATCCCGATAGACTGTGTACGAAGTCATGAATATGACGTATTGGGTATTTGTCGGGGATAGTCCTGGCGTTCAGCATCCTATAGTCACCGCAGGGGCGCCAGCCGTGGTCCTTTTTAGGAGCTAGGTGAAGAGGAGAAGACCAAGGAGAGTCGGAAGGTCTGGCTATACCCATTTGCAGCATAGTGTCAAACTCTTCCTTCGCAATTTTTAATTTGTCAGTCGCCAACCTACGCGGTGTACATGAAACGGGAGGTCCTGGTGTAGTGCGAATGTAGTGTAACGTATTGTGTGTGGGTGTGCGGTGAGTACCTGGTGGGCGGGTGATCTCGGGAAATTCCGCGAGTATGTTGTGTAACACAGACTCGCCAGTGATTACCTTTACCGAAGAAATAATGTCGGAAGGAGGCGCAGGCGAAGCCACGGCGGTGAGGCTTGTGCTGTTATCCACTAATCGTTGGTTTCTGCAATCAACTACAAGATTAAAATGGTACAAAAAATCAACGCCTATTATCGCCTTTGTTACGTCTGCTATAATAAATCGCCAAGCAAAGTCGCGGCGTAGCCCTAGATTTAAATTTAAATTAATATACCCATATGTGTTAATTTTGCTACCGTTAGCGGCGCACAAATCGAAATCGGTTTTTGTTAATCGTAGTTTACTTTTAGATACTGGGAACACACACAAATCACTACCCGTATCTACTAAGAATTTCACTTTTGATCTAGTGTCCGTTACAAACAGGCGACCGGTACTGGGGCAGTCGTTCGTCGCCATTATCGACCGCCTTGGGCGTTTCCCGTGAAATCACATGGCTTTACGCACTTCTTAGCAAGCTCCCCAAATTTGGCATGATACCAGCACTGGGGGAACTTCCGGTAATTCGAGTGAGACCTAGATTTAGCACGATGTCTTGGACGGCTTTCGGAACGATCCCGCCGGTTGGGCCGCGACGTCCTGGATTGACTCGCTAGCGCCTTTACTTGCTCGGTGAGTGCCGCAATTTGCCGTTCCAGGGCGGCTACTGTGCCACTGGGGACTGCCGCATTCGATGCAGATGCTACTTGTAAGCTGGGTGAAACAATATCCTGTACCCTGTCCGCTAACTCTGCCAGTTCCTCCAGTGAAGCCTTCGGTTGGGACGCTATTATGGTCTGTGTCCCGTGTGGCAGACGGCTCGTCCATATGGTCCGCAGGAATTCGTCAGGCACATCGGGGCCTGCTAAGTTCTGTAGATGCCGAATGAACTGGGACGGCTTTCGATCGCCAAGCTCTTCATGGATAAGAAGTTGCTTAACTTTTTTTTCTCTGCTGGCGGACAGTCGTTTCACAAGTTCTGCTTTAAGTTTTACATACTTGTCGGTGGGCGGAGGCGTTGTGATGATATCCTCGACCTCCGAGGTGATTTCCGGTGCTAGCTGGGCGATGGTGTGGTAAAATTTCGTAGTATCGCTGGTTATGTTCGCTAACACGAATTGCCCTTCCAGTTGAGCAAACCAAAGAGCCGGTTTTTCGGGGTAAAACGGCGGTACGCGTACGCCGACTCGACATGACTCAGCAATAGTCCCAGCGCCATCTTGTTCTTCTTTGTTCGTACTCATCGTGTCCGTGTGCGGGGTCACCAATTTAGAGGTTCAGTGCGAGGTAGGTACTAACCGGGAATACCTTAGCGGTAGCTCGCAGATGCAGGAAGCAGGCAGCAATGGCGTGCGGCAGGAAATATAGAAAACACACACGTCACCGGAGAATAGTTTATTGTACAGACACAGCACAGAACAGAAGGAGAAAGAAATAGTACATATAAACAAGAACAGTATTTTAGCGATCGCGTATAATATCAGCGTGGATTTTCCACACAGGTGTCGCGTGCGAGATAGTAAGACGACTGGTCGGCGGCCAGCGCATGCGCAGCTGCGCGGAACTAGCGCCGCCGTGGCAACAGCGGGACCGTGCGTAAACTCCGGTCGCTGCACCAGTCGACTTACTAATACATAATCAAATCGGTCTGTCCGGATTTACATACAGAAAATTAAATATGGAATTACTTAAGTAAATTATTTTATAAATAATAAATTATTAAATAAATTATATAAAATTAATAAGTATAAATACATATGTGACGCCACAATCTGCACGAATATTTGCGGATACGAGAAATTTCCGCACAATCCTGGCATTCGCCAGCAAAACCGCCTCCTGCATGTAACTCTCCAGCCAGATATCAAGTCCTAAACTTGCAAGGTTAATTTTCAGGGATTTAGGAATAACTACATTTGTGGATATAACAATAGGTATGATCGCAGGCCTTTCGGTTCTCCATATTTGCGCATATTCAATACTCAGATCAAGGTATTTTGATTTTTTTTTTTTTTTTTGCGTTAGAGTTGTTTTCATTATACGGCATTGTTATAGCCACAAAGGATGTCTTTCTAATTTGTTTGTCAATGACGACAATATTGGGTCGATTGGCACCTACCATTCTGTGTACCTCCTGCCCCCTAGTTTTCAAAGTAAATATAGTCTCATCATCGACGCCCTGGGATGATGCATACGAAACTTCGTCATAGTGGGGCGCAATTTACGATCAATAGTCTCTAATTCCGTCTGGCTCCACTTTCAAACTCCAAATGAATAACCAATCATAGGAAAAGTACATGAGTTAAGCGCTCTTATTTTATTATTATTATAGTTACAAAACTAAAAAGAAACATATAATTACATTTATTTGTGTAGATTATATAGGGTATTGAAAATACTTGTCTGACCCTTGTCGAGAATCAAACCCTGTATTTAATAACCTCCATAGCAACGTGTCAGTTAAGAAATATGAATTGTTACAGAGTCCTTAATTAAAAATACAATTAAGTACAATGTAAAGACAAAGAAAGTACATTTTAAGGGAGGTTCGTTAAATATTTTTTCTTGGCACCTTTAATGAAGTAACTGTGGCAGTAAAATGATTTAACAGCCTTTTCCTTGCCTTTCTTTATTGAGCAATTAAGTTTTTAATTTATGAACTAAGCGCTACTTTGAAGGGTTAACGGTGAAAAATAATTAGATGTTGCTCGGTAGGCTGTTAATAATGAGCTTAATTTGCTACGTAAATTGAGTTGTTGCATATTTGCTTACGTTCTTAACCTAGTGTAATGAAAACATGGTACTAGTATAGAGTAAGTTTGATTCTGAGAATAATAACGTTAGACCATCGACATAACTTCCAGATCTAGCGTTTTTTGTGACACTTTACATTCATTTTGTGATATAATTGAATTTGAGGCCTCAAATTTCTCGGGCCAGAGAGAGCGGACGCTCTCACCGGATCATAAGTGATGGGCGAGGTTAAGCAATTAGGTTCGCGGTTAGTTCAAAGATAGGTGACCGAAAAAGTTTAATTTCTTCGGAGGGCACGTTAAGGCAACAGTCGTTAAGCCATGTGAGAGGCTTACTGGGCGGCTTTAACATTTTTCTCGAGATAGACTTGTTAGCATAGAAAAAAAATAATATAAAATAATAGGTATCTTTTTTGAAGTACCTATTTATTTTTTCAGATTTACAAATATTTTATTAACAGCATCTTAGGTACAAAATCATAAAACAATAATTAACTCCGTTTTGGACATTTTATTATTTGAAATGCGGCATAAAACAAAATATATAAAACTGCTTTTACCGTTTAAGAACTATTTAACCACAGATAAAAGTAATGTAAGACTATTCGTCACAAATATCCATATTGCTTGAATCATCATCACTGTCTGTGCAGCTTGAGGAGTCAGAATCTTGCAAATTAATAATAAATCGGTCCATCTCTTCATCAACGATTTGATCGTGCGGACAATATTCATTTTCAATAGTTTGTACATGTTTCAGTGTATTTTTATTTTTGTCTAAATTAGAATCAATTTAAATTTTTTCGAGTTGTTCTTTGATATCCCCCCACACCAATTCAATCAGGTTCAAGTCTGGGTGATATGGGTGCAGTCTCAAGACCTCATGACCTGCTGCCTATAAAATATCATCTGTTTTGTAAATATTTTCTGCTCCATGTTGTTTGATTAAGTTCAATAAATAGCATTTTCTTAAAGATGTATAAAATTCAACGTTGTGTCTTTGCAGCCAGGTCTGCATGAGGGCTTTTGTGGATGTTACATGTGTTTTGTGGCTTTTTGTCCTCCTGTACCGAGTGGTATGCGGCATTATTCATAACAATAACTGAGTTTGGCGGTAAATTTGGCAATAGCTTTTCTCTAGTCCATTTGCTGAAGTTTACAAAATTCATATCGCTATGATAATCTCCGGTTTTGCTTTTAGATTTAAAAATTAAAAGGGCTCCATCGATAAATCAGGCTTGTCCTCCAGCATGTACAATAATTAAACATAGCCCTTGCCAATATGCGACAGCACCCCTCGTTCTTCATTGGATTGCCAACACGCCGGTACATTTAATGACGAATTGACATATGTTTCATCAAGGTAAACGATATTTCTTTGATCTCTCCTCCTTTATCGTATTAAGATAACGCCACCGCCACGATACGATGTTTAGTTGTTCAATCAGTAATTTTCTTTTTGATTGACATTTCTTAAATCGAAAGCTTATGAATCAATGTTCTCAAATATTCTCGGCCACAATTTAAAATTCCTTCTTCTCTGAGTTTTGCATTCAAACTGTTTAATGTAGGTACCTTCTTATAAACCGTATAAAAGTGAGTTATTTTTCTTCTAATAACGCCTTCTGTAAAACTGTCAACATCAATTTTTATCTTTCGGATTTGTTAAATTTTTTTGGTGATTTAAAATTTTCATTACTTTCTTCTTCTTTCAGTTCATTTCCTTTTTTTATTATATTACATATAGAAGTCACCGAGAGTCCTGTTGCTTTAGCAACAAGTTTGTTTAGGTTTACGTCTCGAAGATACTCTGTAGAAGTATGATCTAGTTTTCTGGCTTTAAAAAAGAATATACATTGTTTGCTATTTGTTAGCTTGCTTGTTAATTTTGTTTGTAAAATTGGAAGTGCGATTCATCTTGGCAAGTCATTTACCTCGTGGGTTAATGTCCAAGCATCCGTAACAAAAACACCAACCGCGCGCTGCGAGCACAGCCAGCGCACTGCCGCGCTTGCCGCAAGCTCTCTGCTCCGCGTACCCCGCACACCTACCCGTT
Source organism: Pseudoips prasinana (assembly GCA_951640165.1). Lineage (NCBI taxonomy): Eukaryota > Metazoa > Arthropoda > Insecta > Lepidoptera > Nolidae > Pseudoips > Pseudoips prasinana. The sequence goes on along the minus strand of OX621249.1, from coordinate 9,521,272 downwards.
AACATCCCCCTCCCACCCTTCTTACCGCGAAGGCAATACGCGAGTTAAACGGTTGGGCTGTAGTCTGCAATAAATCTTTTGAGTTTGAGTTCTTTTTAGAATTCTCAACCGAAAATTATGATTACTCTCGGGTAATATATCCTATATTACCCAAGAGCTACCAGATACTGTATTTTCACATAAAACCACGTAACTCGCTTTTTGAAGGTTGCCATGTCACATCTCCAGAATTGCCGGTCTTGCGCTATTCGCATCCAGCAGTTTCCAGCGACCCGCACAAGATCATCGGTCCATCTTGTAGGGGGCCTGCCCACGCTGCGTCTTCCGGTTCGTGGTCGCCACTCGAGAACCTCTCTGCCCCAACGGCCGTCGGTTCTATGACCCGCCCACTGTCACTTCAGTTTTGCAATTCTTCCGGCTATGTCGGTAACTTTGGTTCGCCTCGTTGTTTTTGATTCGATCCCGCAGGGAAACTCCGAGCATAGCCCTCTCCATTGTTCTTTGGGTGACCTGGAGCCTTCTAATAGCCCATAGCGAGCGACCACGTCTCTGCTCCGTAAGTCATCACTGGCAACACACACTGATCGAAGACTTTCGTCTTGAGACACTGCGGTATTTTGGACGAGAGTAGCTTCCCAAACGCTGCCCAGCCGAGTTGGATTGTACGATTGACCTCCTGCTCCAAATTGGACCTACCTAGTTGGATGGTCTGTCCTAAGTAAATATAGTTCTCTACAACTTCGAGTGCAGAGTCTCCAACCTTCAATTGAGTGGGTGCAACATGGACGTTTGACATGATTTTCGTCTTATTCATGTTAATTTTCAGACCCACTTGTTGAGAAACTCTGCTGAGGGTATCGAGCATTGTATCGAGGTCTTTCATGGTCTCAGCCATGACTGCTGATGCCATATCACACCGGATCGGAAATGTCTACGCAGTTAATTCATTCAACAGGGAAGTCGTACGCGGGGAAAAGTTTCTTGTGACACGCACCGTAGTCGTCGACCATTCATTCATGTAATATGGATGATATTTCCACCTCAACGAGAGGGTTTGTGACGGCAGGTATAAGTTCGAAAAATTCCTCAGGACAGTGATAAATAGGGTAACAATGACACCAAGGGAAAGTCCGTAGTCTTTCTGTGCGATAATTTAAATCAATTTAGGAAAAAATGTCCTAACGAAACAATTACGGAGGGATATAAGAACTTATATTTGTTTATAATAGTAATAAGAATATCCTGGGACATTATTTTATACTAGCTGAGCCCGCGACTTCGTTCGCGAGTTAATTAGTTTATTTTTGTTTTTTTTTTCAAATTAAACGTTTTTTTCTAAAATAAAAGTAGCCTAAGTTACTCCTTATTACATAAGCTACCTGCCAATAAAAGTCCCGTCAAAATCGGTCCAGCCGTTTCAGAGATTAGCCGGAACAAACAGACAGACAGACAGACAAAAATTGTAAAAAATAATATTTTAGAGTATGTACCGTATATATATTCGTATACATGTAGTAAAAATCGGTTATTTCAATATTACAAACAGACACTCCAATTTTATTTATTTGCATAGATTACACGGCGATCTGATCCCAAACTAAGCAGAGCTTGTACTATGGAAATCAGATAACTGATATACTACATATACTACTTTTCTGTAGATACATCCTTATATAGATAATTACACCCAGACAGGACAAACAGATATGTTCATGCACACAAATATCTGTCCTGGGTGGGAATCGAACCCACGACCTGCGGAGTGAAAGGCAAAGATTTACTATACTTATATCCTCCGTAGTCTATATATAGGCTACGGAATCTTATCATCAGCGGAGCCTTTTGCTGATTTCAATTTATGTAAGCGCGTTAAATTTTGACTGACCTAGGAGCACTTGATACTACAGAGTAATCATTGCTGTCACTTATCTACTGTCAGCGTGCCTAGATGCTTAACCTCGTCCATCGTTTTTGGATTGGCTCACCAATCCAAAAACGATCTCAGGCCACTCGAATCTTTACCTAACATTTTAATTATCTCTTCATTGCTATTCAATCCAAACAATGTATCAAAAGCATCATCATATCAGATGAAAGACGCCGACTGCTGGACAAAGGCTACCCCCAAAGATCTCAACAATTGCCAATCTTGCGCTACCGGCATATAGCGCCTTTTTCAGAAAAGTTCTCAAGTGGGAACCATAAACCTGAACACTAAATCTTATATACTAAATCTTAACAAAATATCAAGTTTAGTATAGGTACAATAATAATAATAAAAACATATAGGGACAATGTCACACAGATCATCCTAGCCCCAAACTAAGCAAAGCTTGTACTATGGGTACCAGGCTACGATAAACATACTTATATAGATAGATAAATACTTAAATACATAGAAAACATCCATGACTCAGAAACAAATATTCGTGCTCATCACACAAATATTTGCACTTACCAGCTTCGTAGGCAGGAGCACTACCAACTAGGCTACGGTGATCGTACTATGTTTTATAAGTAAATCTAAAGCTAAAAAAACAAGCACAAAAGCAAAGAGTGGCTGACTGGCTGTATATCGCCCCCTCATTTCATCTCGTGAGGGGCGTAGAAGTAGACCCGAATAAATATCTACAAGAGAACGGGCAGCAGTCTCTCTGTGTACAATGACCATTATACTGCGATCGCCGACCCGTCTGCTAAGAGTGGCGATTAAGGCACATCCTTCAAAATGATGGACACATCTCCAGCGTGGAAGTCTTTTTCAAGCATGTGGACGTAATTCGGCTGACGTGATGACAAAAAAGCAACCGAGCGAGCTCAAAATACTATTATTTTTGTATTTATTTTATATTACGATAATATTGTATGACACATTCTATCTCAGATCTAGCACAACACAATAACACAACAAGTATGATGGAGTGCAAACTAATATATTTCCAGGTAAGGCAATAACTGTAAATATATCTTCACAACGCTTTGAAAGTGTCTTCACATTCATAACATATATTAAAGATAATATCAATCTAACAGATGTATGTGAATAGACGTTTATTTCTACTTTGTGGTGACAGTGACGAATATCACCACATGGTATCACTCTGTGGAGGGGCGTAGAAATCATTTCGAGGGAATATCTGCCAGAGAATGGGCAGCAGCGAGATAGTCCGGAGAAATATACTGAAGTGGACATGTTTACAACTAATACTCGAAACGATACATCAATATATAAAACAGTTGTTTTTGGCGCCGGAAGTCGTGGGTTCGATTCCCACCCAGGACAGATTTTGTGTGCATGAACATGTCTGTTTGTCCTGAGTCCGGATGTAACTATCTATATAAGTATAATATATTTACAAAAAACGTAGTATATGTAGTATATCAGTTATCTAGTTTCCATAGTACAAGCTCTGCTTAGTTTGGGATCAGGTGGCGGTGTGTAAATGATGTCCCAGGATATTATTATTATTATTAATTATATATCAATGTCATGTAATGTCATACATCCATACACAGACTCACGCCTGTTTCCCAGAGGGGTAGGCAGAGACAACGGATTTCCATTTGTCACGATCTTTGCACACGTCTTTTGCCTCGATTACTGTCATTATATTCTTCATACATGTTCGCCGGTTTAGGGTACTTCTGACCTGCCCTTTCTTGCGAACGTCTCCGATTTGGTCAGACAACTTTGAACGAGGTCTTCCCCTTCCGGGAAAATATAATGTCTTATTCGTCACAAATAATTATATCGTGATTTTATTAACAACAGTCTCACTAAATATTACGATAAAATTTTGATTTAAATGTTGATCTTGAACACCTTTTTAATATTTATAGTTGAAAATGATATGACAAATACATATAACACAAATCTTAAATCATAAATTTAATTGCGGTCACAGTACCGAAATATTATAGTACAATAACCTGTTATGGGCTGTTTTTGTCGCTCCTGTGTACATGTATATATTGTGTCACTCCCGCATAGATGCAATCACCGCCATTTTAAGGGATTCCAAACCTTTTACATGCGAGAGAAAGCTTAAAGCTTACTATCTTTTTTTTTTTTTTTTTTGGCGTAGTTGTCGTGAGCACGCAGCTGTTTATCACTCCCCAAAACGAAAAGATTTAAAAATAGTAATAAACATTATAATAATACTTAATGTTATCAAAATATAGGTAACAGTGATCACTCACCGGTAAAGTGTTATCTCCACGAACTAATCACCAAAATAACATAACAGCATTCACAAATATGGACACACTCAAGGATACTGTAGCTGGCTTGAGACAGAACTTTGACAAGGAAATGGCTGATTTTCGGGCGGAACTCCAGAAGACTGCAGGTACCTCGGTTTTAGCTGCTAAGTTTTCAGCATTTCAAGATTCCCTTGTTTGTATGTTAAATGGCCTTCAACAACAAATAAATGTCATGGCTACGGAAATAGATCGCATAGAGATGCGTGGCCGACGAAAGATTCTTCTACTGCATGGTGTGAAGGAGGACCCGAAGCAGGATATAAATGCCAAGATCGTAGACGTAGTGCGAGATCATTTCGGTGACTCAACATTTTCTGCTAGCGTCATCAAACGGTGCCATAGGATGGGCCGTAACACATCGTCTAGTAAGCCTCGGCCTATCCATCTTCTCAAAATCCATGATGTGGGCATTCGGGACAAGCTCTGGTTCCAAAAAGCCAAGCTCAAAGGAACTGGTATCACACTGTCAGAATTTCTGACCAAAACGCGCCATAACTTGTTCCTTGCTGTGCGGGATAGACTTGGAGTCGCCAACTCTTGGACTATGGAGGGTTCCATATATGTACTTGGTCCTGACGGAGCTAAGCATCGTGTCCAAAATGCCTTGGACTTGGACAGAATAGCCAAGCTGCCGCCGCAAGACGGGCAGGACGCGAATAAACCCGCCGCAGTTGCGAAACCATTTACAAGGCCGAAACGGAATGCTGCCGCAAAGAAATAACACTTCATAACAAAATATCGCACATCACTTAGAAATTTACAATATATTTTTTAGTATTATATCTCCATATGTTTGTTAGTACTGTGTGGGTAGTCTAAAATAATGTGACGTGTTCCTTCAAAAATATTATGTTTTGTTTTAGATTATGGCAGTAACAAAGACTATATAAATGCAACGATTAGGCATTGGTGCGTTCCATGTTAAGCATTATCATTATTACTTAATGAAACTTTCGAGTTATTAGATCGAATATCAAAATTAAATTACAACTTTTCCTGCCGCAATCTATATTTTTAGCCCCGGACTACACGGCAATTATTTTATTTGTGTTTTATTTTAATTGTCAAATTTTCTGTTTGTATTATGTTATAGAACTTCATATATGTATTTTAATTTTTAAACACTGAACCGGTGGGTGGACCACCGCTGACCTACATATATTATTTGTTTTTATTTTTTTTAGGTTGTAACATTTTTTTTTTTTATTGTTTTATTTTATATTTTTTGACTTAAGTTATATTCATTTATATATATTAATTTCTAAGTATATTATTTATTTATTATGGCATCCGATAATAATAGTGATAATGATAGTTTCTATTCCGTCATCAGTGATGATGAAAGTTTTATTAGCATTCCATCTCTTGCTGAGACACTCGCGTCTAAGTTTTCTGATGTACCTTGGAACTTTAATGTCATACACATTAACGCTCAGAGTATTCCGGCTCATTTCCCCGATATGCTGGCCAGTTTTGACTGTAAGAACATACATGCTATACTTGTCTCCGAATCATGGCTGAAACCATGCCTACCAACTACAGCTTATTCACTACCTGGCTTCAAACTTATAAGAAACGATCGTACTCCCCGCGGTGGTGGGGGTGTTGCCATATATCTCCGCACTAACATTTCTTTTTCCATCTTAGATATATCAGCACAACCACCCTCTACAGATGCTGGCGAGCATCTTTTTCTAGAAGTTGAGCTTCACCATTCCAAAATATTACTCGGAGTTTACTATAGTCCTTCACTCCGTGTCAATTATTTTTCTTCCTTTGGTAATCTCTTGCAAAGGTTTATCCATTCTTACAGTCATTCTATAGTCATGGGTGATTTCAATACTTGCATTCTTAAACAAGACTACCGCTCTTCTGCGCTTCTTTCTTTGGTAGAATCCAATAACTTTTCTCTTCTCCCTCTTAGTGCTACACATAACTCTCCAAACTGTTCTCCATCGCTACTTGATCTTGTTCTTGTTTCTTCTACTGATCATGTTGCCAAGTACGGTCAGTACTCGGCTGATGCCTTTTCATACCACAACCTTCTCTATCTTTCATATAAAGTTCACCCACCTAAAGCCAAACCCAAAGTTCTTTTGCAACGCAGTTTTGGTGGCATGAATATCGCTAACCTGCGTGAAGACGCGAACAATATTGATTGGACGCCGCTCTTTGTATCAAATTCAATTGATGAAAAAGTAATTTTTTTCATTTGTACGATATTTTTATCGATTTTTATCGATATCAACCTGCTCCTTGGCTCACTGAAGGAATTAAATCTTTACAAAATCGCAAAGCAGCCGCCAAAAGCAAATTCAAGATACGAAATAATGAGCATAATTGGAATAAATATGTTTTGATAAGGAATCACTGCAATAAGGTGTGTAGGAATGCACAACGCCAACATTTTCATAGCTCCATAGAAAATGGAGATCCAGTTAAAGTATGGAAATTTCTTAACCAAATGGGGGTTGGAAAATCACGTCAAGACGCAATTTCTAAAGATTTAGACATCAACTCGATTAATCAACATTTCTCTACGTCGTCTCAATTTGATAAGACAATTAAAGCACATACTCTGAATTATCTCTCTTCGTTTCCTTCGCCGCAATTTTCAACTTTTATTTTTCATCAATTTTCCGATTGTGATGTTAAAAAGAGCATAACATCCATCACCTCCAATGCTATTGGGTGTGACTATGTCAGCCGTAACATGATCGTCCCTATCCTTGATGAAATCCTTCCAGTAATTTCCCATATCCTTAACTTCTCCATAACTTGTGGTGTTTTTCCATCTTCTTGGAAAGACGCACAAGTTATTCCATTGCCAAAAAAGCCTAATCCTACAGCTTTCTCTGAGTATCGACCTATTTCCATTTTACCTTTCCTTTCTAAAGTCCTTGAACGTCTTATCCATCATCAGCTCAGCTCTTTCCTCTGTAAACATAACCTTCTTAATCCCTTTCAATCCGATTTTCGCCCTGGTCACAGTACCACTACGGCTCTCCTCCAAATTACGGATGACATTAGGTTTGGTATGGAGGCAGGTAATTTGACGGCTCTGGCACTGCTAGATTTTAGCAATGCTTTTAATACCGTCGATTATGATATTTTGCTGGCCATATTACGCTCTATTAACATATCTCCAACGGCTATTGATTGGATTCGTAGTTACCTGTTTGGTCGCCGACAACGGGTTCGCATTGAAGATACTTACTCTTCTTGGTGTAACTCTAGTGCTGGTGTGCCACAGGGTAGCGTGCTTTCTCCTCTACTCTTCGCCATATTTATTAATACTATCTCTGATCAATTACTTTCCTCTTACCACCTTTATGCAGATGATCTCCAAATATATACTCAGGCACCAGTCGAGAAGCTATCTGAAGCTATAGATATTATTAATAAAGATTTAGGTCGGATAGCTTGTTGGAGCAAAAAATACGGGCTAATGGTAAACCCTATTAAAACCCAAGTAATTGTTGTGGGCAGCTCAAGAAAATTATCAACGATAGATTGGTCACAAATTCCAAAGGCTATGTTTGATGGTACTACCATACCTTTTAGTGATCAAGTTAAGAACCTGGGCATCTACATAGATTCAACTTTATCCTGGACTCCTCAACTAAAAGAAACTAGCAGGAAACTGTTTGCGTCTTCTGGGGCCCTAAGACGTCTTCGTAACTTTCTGCCGATTGCCACCAAAACTGCACTTGCCCAATCTCTTCTCCTTCCAATCCTTGACTATGCTGATGCCAGTTATCTCGATATCACGGAGGACCAACTAGATAAACTTGAGCAGCTCCAGAATTTCTGTATACGTTTCATATTTGGATTACGGAAATTTGATCATGTCTCTGAATTTCGTACTAAACTCAAGTGGCTTCCTATACGCCTTCGCCGGAATACACACATTCTTTCTCTTCTGTATAATATTTTATTCAATCCTAATACACCAAATTATCTTAAGGATCGCTTCCAGTTCTGAAAGGAGACGCATGCACGAAGTTTGAGATCATCAGAAAACTTACGCCTTAAAATACCAATGCATTCCACTACATTTTATGATAAATCCTTTACCGTGCAAGCTGCTCGTCTGTGGAATGCATTGCCTGTGTCGGTAACACGAGCCCAGTCACTTCCTGTGTTTAAAAAACTCTTAAAAGAACATTATCCGACAACACTCTGAATGCCATTTTATGTATTTATGTATGTTTGTATTCATATGTATATATACACATATACCTACATAATTATATATATTTATATTTATTTATATATATATATTTATTTATATTATTTTATTGACTTCGTAATATTCAAATAAATTTTCTGCTATTGAATGTACCTTCGGTATATTCATTCATCTTTTGTTCTGTACACCACCTACTACCCCCGTCTTTCTATTCACTAACAGTTCTGGTCCATTCATCGGTTGCCTGAAAGAGATCGCTTTTAGCGATATGCCGCCACTTGTACTATTTCCATTTTAATGTAATTTTTTTTTACTCTAAGTTTATGTCTTTGGTGTGCAATAAAGAGTTATCTATCTATCTTTTTTTTCTTTCAAATATTATATACTAGCTGTGCCCCGCGGTTTTACCCGCGTTAATTTTTATAAATTATCACAGCTCCTCCCCCGTTGGTTATAGCGTGATAATATATAGCCTATATGTTGACCCGACCTCTTAGTAACATTCATGCAAAATTTGATGTAAATCCATGCAGTACTTTTTGAGTTTAGCCCGGACATACATACAGACAAACAGATAAACAGACAAAAATTCTAAAAACTATATTTTTGGTTTCGATATCGATTGTAGATCACGCCCCAAGTATCCTTTTAAAAAAATATTCAATGTACAGTTTGACTTTCCTACGATTTCATTATATGTATAGATAAACTCGCACTAAATACAAAAATGTTTGAGACTACGGTTAGTTGGTACGTAAAGACGGCAATCAACAAATTTATTTCTGCTCCGTGACTCATTAAAACATTATTAAAAAAATGTTTTAAAGCCCAGCATATTATAAAAAAATAACTGTTTTGTAAACACATAAATCCCACTTCAACTTTTCTTTACGACACAATTTAAATAAAACCATTCCAAAAGTATTTTCTTACGAATTAAAAAGGAATTACCATAATCGTTTCACAAACGACGTGAAAAAATATACAAAAACGTATGTCCAATGAACCTCCTATTATTCAAGTCAGTCAAAATTGATAAAAAATATATACAGTCAAATTTAAAATTCTTATCGTCGTAGTTAAAAATATATCGTAAGGTATAAACAAGCCTTATTCCGGAGTGTTCTAAGTAATAACATATTGTGACGCATATTAAGGGCTCACGCGATAAGTATCTCACTGTCAACGGTCTACTGAATAAAAGCCTACACGATTTCTCCTTTTCATCCACTCAGATAAAGAAAACTGAGAACGACACAGTGTAATGTTTTATGGTTACACAACTTATTTTTATACAATAAATAAATAAAATAAAATAAAAAAGGTTTTTATTCACGTAGACTTTAAAAAAGCGCTTGTAAATAGTCAGAACATGTTTGTAGTATTATAGTTGTATACATTATTATTTCCAGTGACATAGATAGTTAGGTACACATTGTATGAAAACATTTATGAAAATTATTTTATTATAGCAATGATATTTAGCTAGCTCGTATCAATTTATTGTCAAGAGATTATGTTTAATTATCTAGTTTAAGTCTAATATTTTTACTACATATTGTCAATGGTTCTGTCTATATTAAGGTATTATTATTATGACGGACCTTGTGTTAATAACGACGGTCGCGCTTTACAAAAAATACATCATCATCAACATATTAGCCGTAAGATGTCCACAATTGGACAAAGACTTCGCCAAAAGATCCTGGAGCATTATTCAAACCCGGTCATCTGATCCCAGGGCAGCAGGGCTTATACTATGGAATCCAGATATATATATTACATTTAATACTTTTCTTTTATAAATATGTACATACTAATATAGATAACTAGCTGTGGCCTGCGGTTTTACCCGCGTTAATTTTTATAAATGATAGCCTATGTATTGATATATAAATATATCCAGGGTGTCAGCTAAATCCATACCAGAAGTAACAAACATACACAGTCACAAACTTTCGCCTTTATAATATTAATAGTGTGATTACACACAGACTCAGGACCAACAGACATGTTCATAGTCACAAATACCTGCCCTGGGTGGGAATCGAACCATCGACCTGCGGCTTTACCAACCCCGTCACTTGAGGGAAGCCATAAAAGGCTTGGCAATTAGAGTATGAACTCAATATAAATTTTGAAGACCTATCCATAGATACCCCACTTGTTGTACGATGAAAAAAAAATTGTTTCATTTCTATGTATGGGGAACCCCCAAAATTATTGTTCTTTTTCTATTTTTGTGTGAAAATCTTCATGCGGTTCACAGAATACATCTACTTACCAAGTTTCAACAGTACAGCTCTTATAGTTTCGGAAAAAAGTGGCTGTGACATACGGACGGACAGACCGACAGACATGACGAATCTATAAGGGTTCGGTTTTTTGCCATTTGGCTACGGAACTCTAAAAACAGCTCAGTACTATTGACCTTTTGCCAGTTACGAGTCTCATCATCATCATCATATCAGCCGAAAGACGTCCACTGCTGGACAAAGGCCTCCCCAAATATCTCCATAATCTTCCGGTCTTGCGCTATCCAAATCTAGCGATTTCCAGCGACCCGCACAAGATCATCGGTCCATTTTGTAGGGGGGGCCTGCCCACGCTGCGTCTTGCGGTTCGTGGTCGCCCTCGAGAACCTTTCTGCCCCAGCGGCCGTCGGCTCTACGAGCTATGTGTCCCGCCCACTGCCACTTCAGCTCGGCAATTTTTACGGCTATGTCGGTTACTTTGGTTCGCCTGCGGATCTCAACATTTCTGATTCGATCTCGCAGGGAAACTCCAAGCATAGCCCTTTCCATTGCTCTTTGGGTGACCTTGAGCCACCTGATAAGGCCCATAGTGAGCGACCACGTCTCTGTTCCGTAAGTCATCACTGGCAACACACAATGGTCGAAGACTTTCGACTTGAGACACTGCGGTATTTGGGACGAGAAGATATTACGTAGCTTCCCGAACGCTGCCCAGCCGAGTTGGATTCTACGATTGACCTCCTTCTCGAAGTTGGACCTACCTAGTTGGATGGTCTGTCCTAGGTAAATAATTATGGTTCTCTACAACTGCGAGTCTCCAACCTTAACTAGAGTGGGTGCAACATGGTTACGAGTCTAGTTTATTATATTTCTAAACGTTTATATTCATATTGTTATATTATATTAAAAAATAAATATTTAGCCATCAAAAATTTTGTACATTTTTCTACCCCAAAATTAAATGCACTACAATTTATTATATTACAAAAAATAAGTGAAGATAAATTGTCCGTGCTACTGCGTGACGGACACCGACGTCTCCTTTTACAAATGAACAAAGACAAGGGTTTATGATAAACAAAGCTTTGTTATTTTTCAGTCACGGTAGAATATATCCATACATCCATACTCACAAACTTTGACATTAATAATGTCAAAGTCAAAGTCAAAAATAAATTATTCCGTAAAAATTTTACATTTATCGTCTTTTTTTACCCTACCGTGCAGTGCATGACGTGGCAGCTACTGAGAAACACTGCCAGAAAACTCAATAGGAATCCTTTTTTGAAATAAAATATGCTTATGATTAAATTCAACCATGTGTGTTGACTCAGAACAACTCAATCCCAAGCACTTTTGACACTTAAATCATCAGAAATTTTGTAATATGCCCTGCTACACAATTTGGCTTTAATAATTCTTTTAAACTTATTCGTAGACAATTCTCTAATATCATTGGGAAGTTTGTAATAGAATCTTATACAATTTAATATTTATAAGGAATACATATTTTACATTGTCATAACAGATAATTAAGTCGGTAATTATACGTTGAACCACCGTATGTTTTAGACTTTGAATCAATTATTTTACCGTGTTCCTTGTATATATTATTATTTTATTCTGTTGAAATACTTTTGTAAACATTTTCGCAGGGATGTACCTTTGAATATGCTCATATTTGTTCAACTTTTGTGTTGAGTTTGAAATTTTATGAAACTTCTGTGGTTTGTTGTTACATTGTTGATTCAAGTTGGTAAACAATTTGCCTAAGGAAATATTGGCTGTAGCAACAGAACTGTAAACTCAAAATTAATTTAAGGAATCACTGATTTTACACTTTAAGGTATAATTTCTCAGAACCAGTAATCCCCCAGGGCACCACTCACATTTTATTTAAATAACTTTGACTCATTTTCCCGCGTATCACATGCAAGTGCTTCCTAACCATAACGCTTTAGAGTACAAATTAAAGTAAAATACAAATAATTACACCCAGACTCAGGACAAACAGACATGTTCAAGCACACAAATATCAGTCCAGGGTGGGAATTGAACCCACGACCTGCGGCGTGCAAAGCAAGCATTTACCAAGCACGTCACAGGATTAATTAACTAGAACAATTTAAATCCTTTAATGCAGATGAGTACTAAAAGTTTAATTAAACCCACTTATATGATTTTCGTACCAAACCTGAGATCTCCAACTCAATTGGAACGACCCAACTAGCCATAAAACTGTACCCTAATGAAATTGGCCCGTACATCGCTCAACGTGGCAATATGTTACGATATTGGGGAATTGGGGTTCCTAAACAAGGTGTTTACTAAGCGGTTACATTTTGCAGAACCCTTGTTTTGGTTTAAGGAGCTAGTAAGAGCTGTAGTTGGTTAAGCCTTACATAATATTTGGGACTGATAGCCTAAAGTTTCCAGGCTCTTTTGACTTAAAAGAGATTGGTCTATAGGTTCTCACGTGTTATCTCCAATATTTTATCATATTCAGATTGCAAAACAAGCCGTGCCTATGGCCCAAAGAGCACTTTGCGTTGTCGGTACTTTATAATGAAGAACAGGTTTAATCTAAAAGCTAATTGTTGGTTATCGTATGGGCAGTGGTTACCCTGATCTCGTAGTTGTTCAAGCCGCCCAGTAGGCCTCTTAGGACTGTTGTCTAATGACTACAACCAAAACCGAGAGCTTAACGTACCCTCCGAAGTACGGAGACCCTAAAAAATAAACCACTTTTTAACACCAGGGTAATACCTTCTACGCACTATGCGGTTAGCCGGAATGCGGTCAGCCGTCAGCAATCAATATTGCTGACCGGCTGCCGCAATACAGTACGAATAAAAACTACTTTCTCGTACAAATATCTGAGTACGGTCAGCCGCACGGCTGGCCGCATTGCGGCGATCCGCATAGTGCGTAGAAAGCCTAACCACTGCCAATACGATACGATAAGTAAATTATAAATAAACAAATAAGTATAAATAGTTAAGTAATCAAATAATTCATTATGATTATTTTGCGAATTACCTGTAACATTTTATTATCCTACGAAACGCCGGATACTTGCAAAGTTTATGAGCAGGTAGTCCCTTCATAAACAGCTCTGTTATCTTTGCATATTATTATCTATTTCCATCACAGACATAATCCGATGCAAGCTTCTACGTCAGCAAATATAAACTGCTATCTTAGCACCGATAATCCTGAGTCCGTATAATGGAGATAACCCAACCAAGTATAAAAGCTGACAATTCTTTGTTGACAACGTTGTAGTAGATAACGTTTTGTTGCGCCAGATTATAATGCAGTGTACTGACGGTTGAGAGATTAGGCATATTTTTGTTTTTTTATTTGCGTAATATGTATTTAATAATATTGTTATTTCGTGTTTTTTTTATATTCAAAAGAACAACAGGACATCAACTTGTAATTTACATAAAAACGATAAAAATATTGTCTTTGGAGCAAACAACACCTATTTTACAAACTGGTTCTCACTATTTATTCGATTTCGTCTTGACGCAAAATACTGAGGTTTTCCCTCAGTATTTTGCGTTCACCTAAGCAACAGCTGTCGAAAAATTATGCACCTGATGCACAAAATTGGTGCGCGTTTTGATCAGTTTTAGTAATTAGACAGTTTTATTCATGCCCTAAATAAATAAATAAAAAAGGTTTTTATTCACGTAGAACTTAAAAAAGCGCTTATAAATGGTCAGAACATGTTTGTAGTAATATATAATTAATTTATAATTATTTCTAGATACATATTGATATTTAGGTACACGGATTATATGGAAACATTTACAATAAGATTCTTGTCATGTGAGCTATATTAGAGAGAGATAAAATTATATTGACCTAAATAAGTTTAGTGGTGAAAAATACAGAATAGCCAGCACTGTTAAGGTTTAACCTGTGCTTCGTGAATAAATTGTATAGTGTGTAGTCAAAGTCAAAGTCAAAGTCAAAGGTACTTTATTCCGTAAAAATTTTACATTTATGTGGAATCGTCTAATTTTTTTTCCCTACCGTGCAGTGCATGACGTGGCAGCTACTGACAAACACTGCCAGAAAACTCAGTAGGAATCCTTTTTTAAAATAAAATATACTTAAGATTAATGACAATCATGTGTGTTGACTCAGAACAACTCAATCCCAAGCACTTTTATCACTTAAATGCTACACAATTTGGCTTTAATAATTCTTTTAAACTTATTCGTAGACAATTCTCTAATATCATTGGGAAGTTTGTTATAGAATCTTATACATTGCCCCATAAAAGAGTTACTTATTTTGTGGAGACGGGTAGTATGCAATATGAGATTATTCCTATATCTAGTATTTACATTATGTGTATCGCTCCTTTTACAGAAGGAATCGATATTTTTATGCACATATAGTAAGTTTTCATATATATACTGAGATGGTACAGTTAGAATGTTGACCTCTTTGAACTTTTCTCTTAGAGACACTCTCGGGCCAAGATTATAGATAGCTCTTACAGCTCTTTTTTGCAATATAAATATGGTGTTAATGTCAGCAGAGCTACCCCAGAGAAGAATTCCATAGGACATTACACTATGAAAATAACTGAAATAAACCATTCTAGCTGTGTCAACATCAGTCAGCCGTCTAATAGTTTTCACTGCATATGCTGCAAAACTTAATTTGCCGGACAGTTTTTCTATTTGTGGGCTCCATTGTAGCTTTGAGTCAATAGTGATACCCAAGAACACAGTTGATTCAACAGGGTCCAACCTAGCTCCATTAAGTTGTACATTGGTTGTCGCCTGTTTCACATTCGGTGTAGTGAATTTTATGACTTTAGTTTTCTTATCATTAAGCACAAGATTATTGGCATTAAACCAATGAACAACTTTAGAGATTGCATCATTAACATCGTCAAAATTGCTTAATTGTCGGTTTATTTTGAACGTCAGGGAAGTATCATCTGCAAACAACACAATCTCATGCTTATCCCTTACATAGTAAGGTAAGTCATTTATATAAATTAAAAACAAAAATGGGCCAAGAATTGACCCCTGTGGAACGCCCATTACCACTGGAGATCCTGGAGATATTTTACCGTTTATTTCGACTTTCTGAATTCTATTGCCCAAGTAAGAAATCAGAAGTTCGAGAGCCTTGTTCCTAATACCGTAGTGGTGTAATTTTCTGACCACAGTATCATGATGAACGCAATCGAACGCTTTGGACAAATCGCAAAAGATACCTAATGCATCTTGCGAGTCTTCCCACGCCGCGAATATACTTTTCAATAAGTTGACCCCTGCATCTATGGTTGAACAACCCTTTGTGAATCCAAACTGTTTCCGGTGTAGTAAATTATGTATATTAAAGTGTCTGAGCAGCTGGCTAAGCATAAGCTTTTCAAATATTTTACTAAGAGTGGGCAGCACGGAAACAGGTCGAAAATTTGAAGGGTCTGAAGTATCCCCAGCTTTAAACAAAGGAATGATTTTACTATACTTCATCAAGTCAGGAAATACACCAGATGCAACACAGCAATTGAACACAGTAGCTAAGTGTGGGGCGATTATAGTAATAATTGATGAAACAGTCTTAACAGATAGACCCCACAGATCCTTTGTGTTTTTCATATTAATACTCTTGAAAGCATTTAAAATATCTTTAGGGCTAACCACCGAAAATTCAAAAACTGTGTCACACGACCCTACGCTTTGCTTGAGTATCTGTTCAGCAGATGTAGAAGAACATGAAAGAGAGTTAGTAATTATGACTGGAATATTCGAAAAATATTTTTCAAACTCAGTCGCAATCTCCAAATCGCCTTTAATATCTATGTTGTTTATTACTAATTTAAAATCACGACTACGTATTTTTGTTTTACCTGTCTCAGCATTAATTATCTTCCAAGTAGTTTTGATTATATTTGTAGAAGATTTAAGTATATTTTTTATGTGCAAAGATTTAGCAGCGGTACAGGCTCGTCTAAATGTTTTGGCATATTGTTTCACATATTCTTAAAAAGCTGTATTATGTATATGGGATCTTTCTTCATACAATTCATACAACCGATTCCGACTTTTATAGATGCCTGGAGTT
This sequence comes from Pseudoips prasinana, assembly GCA_951640165.1. Taxonomy (NCBI): domain Eukaryota; kingdom Metazoa; phylum Arthropoda; class Insecta; order Lepidoptera; family Nolidae; genus Pseudoips; species Pseudoips prasinana. Next base: position 9,504,460 of record OX621249.1, on the reverse strand, counting down.
GCCCAATCACTGAATACCAGACGGTCACTTACAGACAGTTGTTTGGGTGTAAATATTGTGCAGAACTCATCATTAATCAAATTGAATAAAGAGTTGTACAAGTGATCCGGATTATCATGATAGGGCAGCCATGCTATTTGTTTTACTATATTACATTTAAATTTTTCTAAGCGGTTTTCACTAAATGGAATATAGCTTATAAGTTTTCTTTTAATTTTTGGAGCATTTGAATAAGTTACCAACTGACCTGAATGATCTGACTGAATTTTATTGATTGTTGATTTAAATAAAGGTTTTACAGTGCTAAATATATTATCAATGCATGTAGCACTTGTAGCAGTAAGTGTAAGCATCGTAACATCGTTTGTTGTGTGGTGACGGCGGTAAATACCAGAATACATATAATACCCCATCTCATCCCTTGAGGGGCGTAAAAGTTGACTCGAGGGAATATTAGCCAGAAGACGGGCAGCAGCTTCTTTCGAGTACTATGACCATTATACTGGGATCGCCAGCCCGTCTGCCAAGCGTGGCGATTATGACATAATATTATTATCCCCATAATAATTCTTGGGGGAGGCTTTTGTCCGACTGTGGACTTCATGCGGCTGTTATGATGATGATGTAAGCATTGTAGCAAACAGAAATTCATTCTATTTGCTTACCCTCTAATAAACAGGCGTGAGTTTGTATCTATGAATGATGAGACGTTACGAGCAGACGTTAATAAAAATAAATGAACAATAGTTCCTTTTCGTATATTAAATATTCCACGCACACATATTGTGGTCTCAATACTAAATAACGTTATGCCTTTTATGGCATACAATTGTGCTATTAACTTTACTTTGCCTGTGTGCCCATACTAAACGCCCTGTTTATATAATTACTCAAAAACAGGGTGCCAACTTGTGGTTATTTTAGTTTATCTTATGGGCTGTGACTAGGTAACGTAGTGTCAGAGAAGTTTAAGCTGCCCAGTAGGCCTCGTTTGAAGTAAAACTTCTTTACTAAGCTTGATTTGAGGAGTAGGCTGGCGAATGCGTGAAAAGAGCGTTACGTAAAGTGTGATCAAGCAAGGCGAACAGGGGCTCTACCGGCTAAGTCGCCGAACATCGATTTCTTAAATGGCGTTCAAACAAATATAGGTTAAAAATGACTTAAACAATAATTAAATCGGCTTCAACGTTGACAATCGATTTCGGCCCATTTATGACGTCACATGTGCTCATGGAAGCCGATTTAACGATTGATTAAGTCATTTTTAACCTTTATTTATTTGAACTCCATTTAAGAAAACGAAGTTCAGCGACTTAGCCGGTAGTGCCCCTGAAGGCGCATTTACAATATCAATATTATATAATTAATATAATTTAGTGCATGTGACGAATTTACTTTCAATGTATGGAGTTCACAAAAATGTGACGAATTTACTTTGTGACGAATGTACAACATCGCGAATAGAAGTTGAGAGGGAGATATAAGTAAGTGAAGATAGAAAAAAAATCGAGTAACCTTTCGTACATTACTGTAAGGGTAAGAGGGAGAGGTACGAGCACACATTTTCTTTCTCTCGTAGGCAGTTACTAATGCTTGAAAATAAATGAAAGTTATAGAAAGATAATGAAGTATATGTATAAAACCTAGATATACGAAAGTATATCTAAGTTTTATATACTTCATTAATTTTTCTATAAAACATTAAAAATTCGCGTTTGTTGTATGAGACCCCTCTTAAATATTTATTTTATTTTGTTTTTTAGTATTTGTTGTTATAGCGGCAACAGAAATACACCATCTTTGAAAATGACATCTGTCTAACTATCACGGTTCAAGGGATACAGCCTGGTGACAGACGGACAAACAGACTGACAGACAGACAACGTAGTCTTAGAGATAGGGTCCTGTTTCACCCTTTCTATTCGGAACCCTAAAAAACGAACGTGGGCGACCATACCATAAAATTAATATCACATTTATTCAAATAGATGTCAGTACAAATTTATAAATTTTACTCGGTTTTAAATTTCAGAACTCTTTATCCCATAAACGTCCTATTGATCATTCCAAACCTTCATTTGCGACTAATTTTGCACCCTGTAAAGTAAATTTATTGCTTGATTTTATAATTAAGGTGTTTGTCTTATCTTGTTTAATTATTAATTAGTATAGATATGGTTGTCGAGACTAATTATATTGTCGATTGTTTTGGTAGGCCATACAACACAAGGCCATGTGCCCAAAGCGGTAATGTAATCAAATGATATATAGCTCAAATTCCAGTGTCAATAAATCATCATTATTATCATCATCATATCAGCTGAAAGATGTCCTCTGCTGGACAAAGGCCTCCCGCAAATACCGGCACAATTGCCGGTCTTGTGCTATCAGCATGCAAAGAAAAAATAAATGTTACTTATCGTATGGGTAGTGGTTTTATTTTTTTATTTATTTATTTATTTACTTCAATAACAATATACATTGTGTTTGAATTACATTCTTATAAACCAAATTACATAATACTATATATATAATAACATTATTATATAAGTCAAATCATTACAATATTAAACTTAAAATTAAACAGTAATAAAGTTATTTACACGTTTAATAAAAATAATAATTTTACATATATTTTTAAGAAGAGCTGCTTACATTAGATTAGTCAGATACTGAGTACCTAGGTATACCTAGGTATAGTAAGGTACTGAGTACCTGAGTACCTTGGTTACCCTAGTATCGGAGTTATTTATGCATATAAGTATATATCTATCTATATAAGTATATATATCGTCGCCTGGTACCCATAGTATAAGCTTTGCTTAGTTTGGGGCTAGGATGATCTGTGTGATATTGTCCCGAGATATTATTATAATTATTTACGCCGCCTAGTCTGATATGGCTTAACGACTGTGTGTGTCTAATGTCTACAACCACAGCCGGCAGCTTAACGTGCCCTCCGAAGCACGTAGACGCTTAGAAATTAAACCACTTTGGCGGCCACTCATCTATGGACTGACAAAGAGCCTAGTTGCTTAAGCTCGCCGATCACTTACCGGTGAGAGTATCTAACTATGAAATAATATTTGAAAATCCTGTGTTACCCGTGTTCCATTAACCCATATTATCTTTTATGTTTAACTTCATACGTGACGAACTGTTTAAGGTGGTTCTACTCGTATCGTTATTACGTCGGTTCTTGTGGATTGTACTTTCTCGCGTATTTAGGGCACGGAACATAAATTACGTGACCCATTTACTAGGCGTAACATAATTTGTGGACGTAACTTAAGGACCGCATTCTAACCTGAAATTAAACAGAAATCATTAAACAATCATCATCATCATCATATTAGCCGAAAGACGTCCACTGCTGGACAAAGGCCTCCCCCAAAGATCTCCACAATTGCCGGTCTTGCGCTATTCGAATCCAGCAGTTTCCAGCGACCCGCACAAGATCATCATTAAACAATATCTGTTGGTAAAAGAAATTGGTGTACCATACAAAAAGCTTCCACTAACAGTTCTTATTTAAATGTTCTTTTATGTAAAATACACTTTAATTGGCATAGTCCTAAACCTAGGCCTTATGGAAATTTCCTATAGCTGTAATTAATAACATATACTTATTAAAAAAAATGTGACAACACGTGTGTGTGTTGTGGGTGTTTACTCGTAAGTCACAACTTCTTTTTTATAGATGTTTATTTTATAAACATTTTCATATCATCATCATCATATCAGCCGAAAGACGTCCACTGCTGGGCAAAGGCTCTCCCAAGGATCCACAATGGCCAGTCATGTGCCACCCGCATCCATACATATAATTAATATCGGATCGGATAAGAATGTATGTAGAAAAATACTCTTTACAGTTTCAGTTAAAGTCAGCCTAATATAAACCCTCTATAAACTGAGAAATATACTACAAATATTTCAATATTGAAAATCTCACTACATCAATAGAGGATGAACACATTCCAGACCCCTGAAAAGGAAACTCTAGTAACATTAAACTATGCCATTTACATGAACGCCAAGTTCTAACCAATGCGCGTTCAGATGGAACTATTGGGAGCATAGATTTAGCATTCGGTACAAGTTCTATTATAAATTATCTATAGTTAGCAGTAGATATTTGAATGGCATTGGTACATAATTGAGTATAGAAACACAAACATTTGTGGCGTGTGGTATGTGGTAGGTTTAAGAGCCAATCCCAGCTCCCATTTTTACATAATAAAGCTTCTGTACCACTCCCAAACGTTTTCCGCATTTTTTGTGGTATTCAAAATCAAAAATTCTTTATTCCGTAAAAATTTTACATCTATGTGGAATCGTCATATTTTTTTTTTACCCTACCGTGCAGTGCATGACGTGGCAGCTACTGAGAAACACTGCCAGAAAACTCAATAGGAATCCTGTTTTAAAATAAAATATCATCATCATATCAGCCGAAAGACGTCCACTGCTGGACAAAGGCCTCCCCCAAAGATCTCCACAATTGCCGGTCTTGCGCTATTCGCATCCAGCTGTTTCCAGCGACCCGCACAAGATCATCGGTCCATCTTGTAAAATAAAATATACTTAAGATTAATTACAATCATGTGTGTTGACTCAGAACAACTCAATCCCAAGCACTTTTATCACTTAAATAATATATTATGGTAATTGTGGTTTGTACCTCAAATGTAAGAAACATATCACTAATACCTATTCATGCATGATCTTCCGCTTAAGGTTCTCTGCAGACTCTGATGCAGCTCACAGTGTATGTGGCAGGAAACTAGTATAACAAGGCAGGTGGATCCTACAACAACCGTAGAGATAGGGGCAATATCCATACATAAGTAAAATTTTGTTCCCGTCCCGATGCACCCCTGGATATTTCACTCCGTTTCAAGGTATTTTTTTATTTTTATTTATATATAACTTAGTTGGCAAATCGTAAGTGGTCACCGTAGCCTATGAAGGCTTTCAATACCAGGGCAATCGTAAGCGCGTTGCCGACCCTTTAAAAACCTTACAACTCCCTTTTTTAAGGAGGCCCATGCTGTAGACTCTTGGGAAAACAGTAACAGGGAGTTCATTCCAGTATTTAATGTTGTTCCTTCATACATTTTGTCCTTATTATATATGTCATATGATTTCTTTTATATCTTAAGTAAAATATTACTAATAAATTGAGGGCCTGTGACGTTCGCTCTATTCAACTATGCATACCTAACTTAGTTACGCTCACTGAGACCCCTTACATACTAGGAAGGCTAATCAAATTAGTATGTGAACTTTCGCAGAAATGGTAGACCTAGTAGATTTATTCTATAACAAACTTCCCAATGATATTAGAGAATTGTCTACGAATAAGTTTAAAAGAATTATTAAAGCCAAATAGTGTAGCAGGGCATATTACATAATTTCTGACTATTTAAGTGATAAAAGTGCTTGGGATTGAGTTGTTCTGAGTCAACACACATGATTGTCATTAATCTTATGTATATTTTATTTTAAAAAAGGATTCCTACTGAGTTTTCTGGCAGTGTTTCTCAGTAGCTGCCACATAAATGTAAAATTTTTACGGAATAAAGTACCTTTGACTTGACTTGACTTGACTACATACAGAATCCTACGTTCTAGTTCGTGAATATAGATGTAGTATATTTGTTACTGCTGGATGCGAATAGTGCAAGACCGGTAATTGTGGAGATCTTTGGGGGAGGCCTTTGTCCAGCAGTGGACGTCTTTCGGATGATATGATGATGATGATGATGATATTTGTTATTGGTTGTGTTATTTGGTATTGTTGTTGGTTTGACCATTTAGAAATGATGAATGAAAGAAGATTGACAAAAGAAGTATACCTGGCCTGTGTGAATGGGACAACCGGAAGGGGAAGACCACGTCGAACATTCTCTGACCAAATTGGAGATGTTCTCAAGAAAGGGCAGGTCAGAAGTACCCTAAACCGGCGAGCATGTATGAAGAATATAATGACAGTAATCGAGGCAAAAGAAGTATGCAAAAATGGAAATCCGTTGTCTCTGCCTACCCCACTGGGAAACAGGCGTGAATCTATGTATGTATATTTGTTACTCTTTCACGCAAAAACTACGTAACGAATTTTGATGAATCTTTGTAGGAATGTTGTTGAAGTAATTTGATGGGCCCTGTGGCGTGGTTGGTAGATGCTTCCTTTTCAAGATGGTCGTTGTTTCGATTCCCACCCAGGACAGTTATTTGTGTGCATGAACATGCAGTAATATCTATTTTTTTTAATTTTAAACAAAGTCACACAGATCATCCTAGCCCCAAACTAAGCAAAGCTTGTACTATGGGTACCAAGCGACGATATACATACTTATATAGATAGATAAATACTTATATACATAGAAAACATCCATGACTCAGAAACAAATATTCTTGCTCATCACACAAATATTTGCACTTACCGGGATTCGAACCCAGGACCACCAGCTTCGTAGGCAGGATCACTAGGCTACGGTGACCACGGTGGTAATCTATACATATAATAAAATTGTAGGAAAGACAAAACTGTACATTGAACATTTTGTTAAAAGGATACAAGGGGCGTGATCTACAATAGCTACCGAAGCCAAAAATATAGTATTTAGAATTTTTGTCTGTGTGTCTGTTTGTCTGTATGTATGTCTGGACTAAACCCAAAAAGTACTGCATGGATTTACATAAAATTTTGCATGAATATTACTAAGAGGTCAGGTTAACATATAGGCTACATATTATCACGCTATCACCTACAGGGGAGGAGCTGTAATAATTTATAAAATTTAAGGCGGGTAAAACCGCGGGGCACAGCTAGTATCTATATAAGTATGTATTTACAAAAGAAAAGTAGTATAATTATGTAGTTATTTGGTTTCCATAGTACAAGCTCTGCTTAGTTTGAGATCAGATGGCCCGGTGTGAGTAACGTCCCAGGATATCTATACATGTAATAAAATCGTAGGAAAATCAAAACTGTACATTGAATATTTTTTAAAAAGGATACTTGGGGCGAAATCTACTATCGATATCGAAGCCAAAAATATAGTTTTTAGAATTTTTGTCTGTGTGTCTGTTTTTCTGTATGTATGTCCGGGATAAACTCAAAAAGTACTGCATGGATTTACTTCAAATTTTGCATGAATATTACTAAGAGGGCGAGTCAACATATAGGCTACATATTATCACGCTATCACCTATGGGAAAGGAGCTATGATAATTTATAAAGTTTAACGCGGCCGAAACCGCGGGACACAGCTAGTACAAAATAATCGAAATAAAATAAATTATTAAAATGTTGTTTTTTTAATTTTACATTTATTTATTTTTTTAAATTTGTGATTAAGGATAATAATAGATTAGCCTATAATAGGTATTATAAAACACGTCTGAAACAATTTAATCCATGTAAGCTACAATATTAAAAAAGCGAATTGAAATAAGTTGCGGGACACATTTTTAAACCCGGTTTAATCCCAGGCCGTACCCGGGATTTCGTAAAGCCAGTTTGCGACGTTAACTTGAAGCAATTACGCAACTAAACTCTCGGGAATGTGTGATTGACGGTGGCTTGTGAAGTACCTATTAAAATTAATGTCTTAATATTAAGTTACGTGACACGTCTTTGAGTTACCTGTCCTTTTAAATTTTCAGATTCCCCTTTCCCCTTCAGATTTAATTATCACTAGCTGCGCCCTGCGGTTTTACCCGAGTAAATTTTAAAAATTGTCACAACTCCTCCCATGTAGGTGATAGCGTGATAATTTATAGCCTATATGTTGACCCGACCTCTTAGTAATATTCATGCCAAATTTGAAGTTTTTTTTGAGTTTAGCCCGGACATACATACAGACAAACAGACACACGGACAAAAATTCTAAAAACTATATTTTTGGCTTCGATATCGATAGTAGATCACGCCCCAAGTATCCTTTAAAAAAAAATTAAATGTACAGTTTTGACTTTCCTACGATTTTATTACGTACTAGCTGTGCCCTGCGGTTTTACCCGCGTTAAATTTTATAAATTATCATAGCTCCTCCCCCGTAGGTGATAGCGTGATAATATGTAGCCTATATGTTGACCCGACCTTTTAGTAATATTGATGCAAAATTTGAAGTAAACCCATGCAGTACTTTTTGAGTTTAGCCCGGACATACATACAGACAAACAGACACACAGACAAAAATTCTAAAAACTATATTTTCGGCTTCGATATCGATTGCAGATCACGCCCCAAGTATTCTTTTCAAAAAATATTCAATGTACAGTTTAAACTTTCCTACGATTTTATTATATGTATAGATAATCATAATAATTTATTTGCTTTAAGTGTTGGTACAATGCAGATCTTAAATATAATAGGGTCCTTATTACTTAGCCATACATGGTTATGCAAATATTATTATACAATAATGTCATTTCCTATTTTTTACAACAATTCCGAGATATAGTAGCATAAGTTTCAAATAAAAATTTACAAATAACTATAAGGTGCTTACTAAATGTCATGAATACAATAATGAATGACTAAACACACAATGATAATGTCAACATAAACATAACAACATGGAATTATATAAAATTAAATAAATTAATATGTCACAAAGTTAAAAAAAAAACAATAATTTTCATTAAAATTATAATTAAACATCGGATTCTTATGCGTTGGGTTTCAAATTATACGTTAAATTTGCGTTGGTTCCGAAGGCATTCTTCCTTATTGCATTAGAAGTCTCATTACTTGAGTCGATTCCCGCACAGTAGAAATATTTGTGTGACGCAACTACTACGAGTAACTTATAGTTCCGAGTCTAGATGTACTACTTATGTGTCCGTGAATTATATGTTTGTAAATTACCCCGCCACGAGTGCGGGTGTTGTTTTGTCATGAAAATAAAGAAAAAAAAACTTGAGAGGTGACAAGGGACACCCGGATGGAACGAAGTTATTTCTTATTATTTATTATGTACAAAAAACCTGTATACACTCAACAAAAATAATCGTCGCGACACCACACTGTTCAATGCGAAATAGAAATGAAAATATTTGGCTTGCTTTCTATAAGAGAGCGAGGGAGAGAGAGAGAGACAGACAGAGAAACATGCGCACACCGCACAGCTGCAAAAAGTGTCGTGACAGCTTTTTGTAAGAATTTTTTCCGTCTAGCCACTTTTCACAACGCGCAATAAGGAACTTCGTTCCAAAAAACTTGCGACGTAGTCTTTGGGAAATGCTGATAAAAGTGAAAACTATTTTTAACACGCTTTTATTAGCTTCACTTGTAACTAACTAAGAATATCTTGCAATCTTAATTTGACTCACTTCCCGGTCTCCGATTGGGATGAAATTTTGCACACGCTCTGCCTCGCGCGCAGAGTCCCCAAGATGGCGGACTGGCTGTTTAAAATCCACTCCCATGATATGGGAATCAAATGAAAGGGTTTTCTGTCAGGAATACGAAAAAAATAGTCATGTTACTAAGATCCAACATGGCGGATATCCAAGATGGCGGATTGGCTATTTTGTAAATTTTTGTGTATGCTAAAAGTGTGTTTTTTAGTTTATTAAACTATTATAATTATTACACATTTAATCTAAAATAATCTTTACAAAAACAATAATTAGTTTATGATGTGAGGATATATTTATAGTATCATTATGTCAGCCTGATAACTTCCACTGCTGGACAGAGGCCACCCCAAAAGATTGCCAAAATACACTTGTGTCCATCTTTTGAACGGATATGCCACAATCGCTACGTTTGGCAAACTTGTTGGCGCAGTATAATGGTCATACTTCATAGAGCGACGCTGCTGCCCGTTCTGTGGGATATATTCCCTCGGGAAGACGTCTACGCCCCAATGGGATGAGTTGAGGTCGTGATTTTAATATTCCCCCTTTCTTGGGTCCCTCGTCATCGGGATTTCTATTCGTATTGCGGGTGTAGTCCTTGACTAAAAGCGACAACAATTATTGAAAATGATTTTTTATTTTTATTTAATTGAGAACTTTGTTTGACTATTCGATTTAAGTATTTGTACTTATTTCAATAAATAAATATAAATTAAAAAAGCCTTTTATTTCTTGCTGGTTGGTAGTACAGATATTTGACAATAGCATGTATTTATTTATTAAACATTTAATACGCAAACAACTAAAACCATTCAGTGTCTCTTTAGTCCAGAACTCAAAGGGAAATGGGTCATTAGGTCATGTCTATTCATCTGCTCGTAGTTAGCAATTAAACAATGAACAAGCTTTATTCTGGATTGCACTCGTGAATTTTCCGTTGAATTAGCGTAGCTGTCTAACCGAAGAAATCTACTTAATTATAAATTAAACTACAAGAGCATTCCATGTTGTCTAAAAGTGTTGGTTTCAGGACTGAATTTAATAAAAAAAATACCTTAATTTAAACTTAATAATAATATGAATACAATAACAACATGTAGGTAACTTAATTAACTCACATCCTGAAAATAGTTTATTCAAAATCGTTTACTGAATCGATTTATATAATTTTTAATATAGGTAATTTTTTATTCCAAAACGCAAGTTATTGTCATATTAACAGTTAAAACAAATTTAAATGGACCGTAAGTCAAAGTAAAGTTTTAAAATCGCAGTTTTATTTATACTCATACAAATTCCATCAATCTATACAAAATAAAGAAAAATAAACTTTATTCCAAGAAACTAATTTAGTAAATACATACATACATACATAGACTCACGCCTGTTTCCCAGAGGGGTAGGCAGAGACAACGGATTTCCATTTGTCACGATCTTTGCATACTTCTTTTGCCTCGATTACTGTCATTATATTCTTCATACATGCTCGCCGGTTTAGGGTACTTCTGACCTGCCCTTTCTTGAGAACATCTCCAATTTGGTCAGAGAATGTTCGACGTGGTCTTCCCCTTCCGGTTGTCCCATTCACACAGGCCAGGTATACTTCTTTTGTCAATCTTCTTTCATTCATCCTTTCTAAATGGCCAAACCATCTCAGCATGCCTTTTTCAATCTTTGTGACTACATCCTCTTTCACACCACAACGCTCTCTTACATCAGTATTTCGAATTCTGTCTCTCAAAGTCACACCACACATACTTCTCAGAGCTCTCATTACCACTGCATTTATTTTACTTTCATTCTTTTTCTGCCATACCCAACTTTCACTTCCATACATTAAAGTTGGCACTAACACTCCATCGTGCACGGCTAGTCGAGCCTTCTTTGATACTTGCCGGCTACTCATAAAGGCGTGTAGTGCCCCATTCACTCTGTTCCCCGCATTTACTCTTCTAACAATATCTTTTTCATATTTCCCATCTCTCGTAAACAAAGTTCCCAAATATACAAACTCATTCACCTGTTCGACTTTCTCTCCTCCAATCACAATATCACACGTTGTCGTGTATTCATCCCTCTCAAATACCATTACTTACCTACATTCATTTTCATCCCTTTCCTTTCAAAAGATTCATGCACACTTGTTACCATCACCTGCAACTCGTCCGCCGATGATGCAAGTAAAACTTGATCATCAGCGTAAAGCAGACATTTGATGAGTAACTCATTCATCCTTACACCGCATTCACTTTCTATCAAATCTTTTAAACAGATATCCATGAATAGGTTAAACAACCACGGTGACGCTATACATCCCTGTCTAACACCCTTTTGGATGCTAAACCAGGTGTATGACCCGTTAATCCTCACGCAAGCTCTGGAATCCCTATAAAGAGATTTTAGTGCTTGAACAAGGTGGTCGTTCAACCCATACATGGACAGTACCGACCATAGTTCACTCCTCAACACTCTATCGTAGGCCTTTTCTAAGTCTACGAAGGCACAGTACACCTTTTGGTTTTTGCCCAAAAACTTCTCTTTAGTAAATAACAATGCATATACATGTTAAATTAAAAATTAAGTGTATGTATTATGATTACAACATAATATTCTAATTGGGGTGTTTGAGGGCGTGCGTTGATCACGTTACATGTTGTATAATGGGTTTTAGATTTATTCCTTTGTATTCACCGAATTACCTATCTGGATGCAAAATTTGAACTTTATATATCATCTGGAAGTGGGTCAGAGTTTTGATCTATAGGTCCATTGTTAAAAATGGACGTTCATATCTAAATAACCGATGAACGTTTATAACATTTGGAGTACAAAATCTATCTTGCATGTTTTAATATATGAGCTAAATTTGACATGGTTATGTGGAATAGTTTACGAGTTATGAGGGGGTAAAAGTGGCTCCAAATGGTTCGTGTAATATTACACACGGCGCTGCTCGCAAGTTTTGTAATCATGTCTATCTTGCAGTTTGGGCGTCAGAAAGGATTGTCGGAACTCGTCGGGGAAGTGTCAACAACGTGAGTGAATGATATAGTCTGTGGACTACGGTAACTGCTTATGTATAGAATTTTAATTTAGGATGATATTCAAAAAAGTTGTGTATTCGTTAAGCTGGCACATTTTAAAAACTCTGACACGCCTGTCACAGGTAGGCTGGCGGGTCACCGATTAAAAAGGAAGTGAGAATATCGGTCCAAACATATAACTGTTGATGATGATGATGTATTTTGGCCATGGCGGCCATTCTCAATGGAGATTAGCCAATTGCGCAGGTCATATTATAGTGCACAAGTGTGTGCGCAAACTCAGGAGCACTTTCTATTCCACCATTCTCATGATCCGATGGGACGACTAGCGACACGACCGGAAAGAGGTCAGGTACAGGACGGCTTTACATGCTCCGGAGAGCATCTTTTTGAGTCGGTCGGTAACGTACGTAGATAACATAAAGAAGTACGTATAAAATATAATAATTCTTATCCAAACAATTCCGTCAAATAAACCAGTCAATAAAAACTTTTACAATCGCGCTGATATTTTCGAGGATATAAGATATAAAACTTTGGAGGGGATAATAAAAAACTTTTCCCCATATAACTTGCCTCACCTTGAGGGTTCACCTTTAATCTGGTTTTATCTATTAGAGTTCCTCAGACCATATAATAAAATAAGTATTTCAAAATATAAATTCAGAATTTGATGAATTATATTATTTGATAGAGTTGATTAATCTTACTTACTTATGTTACCTAGGGTCAGAGTTGTTCAAGACGCCCAATAAGCCTCTGACATGGCTTAAAGACTGTCGCCTAATGTCTACAACCGGGACCGACAGCTTAACGTGGCCTCCGAAGCGGAAACGCTCAGAAATTAAACCACTATGGCGATCATCAATTGATGGACAGACCGCGAGCTTAGTTACTTAACCTCACCAATCACTTACGGACCTGCCAGAGCATCTGGCTATGAATAATTTTGATTCATAAGTAGTATATGTAGTATATCAGTTATTTGGTTTCTATAGTACCTACAAGCTCTGCTTAGTTTGGGATCAGACGGCCCTGTGTTAATAATTTATTTATTTAAAGGTACACCAACAGCTTCTATATATAAAATTTCAAATAATGATTGGTCCCAAGTTATGGTCTTATACAGTTGTCTATAACAGGTGAACCAACACTCACAAATAGAAATGATAACCTAAGCTAAAACAAAGTGTAGTAAAATTAAAGTGATAATAAACTATATAAACAACAATATAACAAACAGTTATTAAACTTAACTAAACCAATTTATCAAATAGAAATTAAACCAAATTATACTTATACTTAAAACCAAAAAAACAAAAATATGTATAAAAAGACAAACAAAAATAAAAATACATCAATAAACACAAATGTGATAGTATGTAGTATATGAGGTATACCTATCTACTAGCATAATATATTATTTGTTTGTGTGCGGGTCTTCAAAATTTGGGTATTAAAGATATTCATGGAGTCATGATATATGTCAGCATGTGGTTGTAATGTCCCTGGATATTATTATTATTATTGTAATATTATATTGATAAATTAAAAATTAATGAGTTAAATTGAGTAGAAAATATTATTGGATCATAGATAAATATCTCCTTTGGGCATTGAACAAGCTTCATTCTAGATAGCAATTGCGAATAATCTGCTGAATTAGCGTAGCTGTCTAACCGTTGAAATCTGCTCAACTATTCCTTAAGCTCCAAGGGAATTTTGTGTTGACTAATAATGTTGATTTCACAATAGAATTTAAGAAAAAAATAAACTTTAAATATCAGTATTTCACAAATACAATATACCTATCTACTTAACGAAATTTAACACTATATTCGCATGAAGTAAATTTATGTGCAATTTCGATACCGATCCAACAAATTAGACATCTGTCAAAAGATACAGGCTGCTGAGGAGTCGACGTGCAAAATTTATATACTTTATGATGAAGAGTACCCGAATCACCCCCATCCCCCATGTATGTATGTTCTACAATTTTGCGTAGTTTACGAGATAGAATTTAATTTATTATTTTGTTCAATAATTTCACCTAACATCAGTTTTCGATTTTTTTCTCGTTCTATTGAACATTTCTGGTTTAGTTTTTTTTTGTGATAGTTAATTATCATAGTTTAACCTAACACCCTAAAAAGTATGGTTTATCTAATCATTGCAGACTTAGTATGACGGGCCTGTTGGCGTGGTTGGCAAATGCTTGCTTTTCACGCCGGAGGTCGTGGGTTCGATTCCCACCCAGGACAGATATTTGTGTGCATGAACATGTCTGTTTGACCTGAGTCTGGGTGTAATTATCTATATAAGTATGTATTTGTATTATATCAGTTATCTGGTTTCCATAGTACAAGCTCTGCTTAGTTTGATCAGATGGCCGTGTGTTAATAGTGTCCCAGAATATTAAAATATTAGTATTTATTCGAAAGTTCAAAATTAGGCTTTGAGCTCAGGACTCATAAATTTTCAAAGTATCAAAAATACCCAAAATCGTAGAACATAAATGGGGATGATTCTTCATCATAAAGTATCTAAATTTTGCGTTTGAACGTCAACTCCTCAGCCACCCTATGTTATCTTTGGTGCTTGGTTGTTATAATAAGGTAATATTTCACACACACAACATGATTTATGTCCAGCGGACATATTTCCAGAAGTTTAGAAAAGTAAAAAACGGTTTTGTCCCTGAATTGTGAAGATGGGTTACTCACAGAGTTTTTTCCATATTTAGATGTCACGGTATTAATGTAATTTGTGTCAGTGTCGCGGAGAGAAGATGAAGAGCAACTAAAAATGTTTACCCAAGGGCATAAACCTAAGGCTGATTTCAGAGTCGCGCCGGCGAGCAGCGCCGTCCAAACGCGCGCGCTAACAATTACACTAGATAGTAGTTGCGTTTCTCACGCAGTTCAAACGCGCCGCCGCCGCCGGTGACACGCGCGCCGTCGGCCAGCGCTGCCCGAGCTCCTCTATTGGCAGCTAGCGTTTCAGAGTGACGCGTCTCGCACGCGCCACTGTTGGGACGCGCTGGCCTCCGGCGCGTGCCGCGCGCGTCACTCTGAAATTAGCCTAAAGGTTACTAAAGGTTTTAAAATGCCAGGCAAGTTGAAGCAGCGCGTGAAGACGAAGATGCTTATAATTCGAATTGATGAATCTACCACCGGAAACTTTCCAGCCGGTTTTTAAAGGATAGTATTTTAATGTTTTAAAAAATCATTTTTTTATTATAACGAATCCCTGACTTAAATTTAGCTGTGTATGTTTCCGGCCTAGAAAGTACAACAAGGCTTCCCTCTAACATCTTGAAGATCTTTAGTTATCTGGAAGAGATCACATTTTGTGATAAGACCGCCTGTAAAATGAAAGACTAGTGGACTGTTATACTAGTTTATGCAGTACAACGTAATATAATTAAAACATGGACTATATATAAAATAATGAGTAACGCGCGTGTCGTCGGTGCGGTTCGTCCGCCGAGAGTGCCGTTAGACCGGGCGAGAACCCGCGCCCGCGCGCCACAATCGATGCCAGCCGACGAGTGCCGATGATGCACGAACATCCTCCCCGCCTTGAAGCATTCAAAACAAGGGAAGTGGGCACACGTGGTAGGCCCGCAGCAGTGTCCCCTTCTTAGTCTTTAGCTTCACGAAGCGCGTCGCTCCGTCGCTCCCAGGGAAGACCTCGGTCACTCGTCTCAGTGGCCACACCAGTGGCAATTGTCCCCACTCAATGAAGAGGTCCAGTATGCCAACAGACAGCTGCCCTGTAGAAGCGGCTCATTTCGTCTAACTGTAGCAAAGAAACATACTCTAAATAGAATGTCTTTCAAAAGCGCTGTCAGGCATGTTCTAATCTATCGTAGTGCTCCAGCCGCTCGATGATTACGTCAGCCACCTATGGATGCAGAACAGACGTGAGTGGCCGGTCAATTTTGAAGTGAGAAGGAGTTAGGGCAGTTAAATCTAAAGGATCAACGGAAAGATGAGTGAGAGGACAGGAATTAAGTACAACCTCTATTTGAAACAAACAGTTGACCATTTCGTCACACGTAAAATGCGTTGTACCAAGAAGGGTTGAGTGAACGGAAGCTTCCGCAATACCATTGAAATGGGGTAAGTAAGGAGGCACAGTAAATCCGATGCCTTGTTGACCTCAAAATCAAAATCAATATTCGCAGGAAAAATAAAATTATTGCATGTATCAAATTAGTGCCGTTATCAGACAACATAAATTTAGGCTTGCTACGACGCGCAAGTTAAGGCAGCCAAGTAAGCTTCTTTTGATAGGTCTGTAACAAGCTCGATATGAACGGCCTTGACGGTAAGGCAAACAAACATTCACAGGTAGGCCTTTATAAGCTTATACCCCCTCCCCTTGCGAACAGCTAACAATACTGGCCTGGCATAAGCTACGCTGCATTAAAATGGGAATTTTAAATGAATCCTTAAAGGTAGGCAAGTGACCCATGGACTAAATAGCTTGATTTATTTTTGAAGCATACAATTTTTACTATTATTTTAGCCCAGTCTCTGCCAGCAAGAGGCCAATACAATATTATTTGCTAAATATAATATTAGACATGTAATCATTACCACCCAGCAATAAGGGATATTGGACATTGTAGTCATAAGGAGAATTTTCAAGTCTCCCGACTCGAATATGGCCATCGTTATCTATAAAGGAGTCAAAGGAAGAAGTCTGCTTTGTTATTGACCAATGTGAAAGTGATAACGTAATATATTAAAATCTGAAAATGAATTAATTAATGAAATGACTTATGCATGATTATGTGATTGATGAAATTAAATTAAATTATGCTTAGAATTTAATTATCTATGTCATGAGATGATACATTTTCTGGTAGATTCTGTCTCACGCTTTATTGGGCATATTTGACCTGTACATTTCATCTTTTGACAAAAATTGAGAACCTGACCACCACAGAGAACACTCGCTGATAAGGTCAGCCTTCAGCCCCCGAGAAACAAGATCTGCCGGATTACTCTAGGCGGCACGTAGCTCCACGCATACACAGTCTTGTTCCTAATAAAGCCCCGCTTTTTAATGACTATCTAAACATTTTGTTCCTAGATAATATGCAGAGGCAGTATATTAGGCAAAAGTATTAAAACAAATCACCTATTCTTACAAGGTAACTCAGAATAAGTTCGAATAATAAGTTGGAGCAAATAGGGATGAAAGGTACTCGTACTAACAGTAGGGCCCTATTTACCTATATTTTTTTTAATATCACCATAACAACATATTGGTTCTGACGACAAATCGTAACTTTAAAATGGTTATCCTGGACAGTTGTACCCACCATCTGAATGTCGTTCAACGAAAATTCAGAAGGGGTTGCAGCTAAGGCATCGAAGACTGTCCGGAATTTAGTCTACACCGTGATGCAGTATGAAATTCAGTGGTACCACCTGAATACGGTCTCCTTGAAGAGTGATGCTCTGTCATGTCTCAGACGCTCTTAATCCTGCATGAAAGCAATATGTCTCTCTTTGAAGACAGGATCGATCTGGAACCGACACTCTAAAGACACAGAAGGACATTTAACCATGTTATATGTCTCGTCTAACA
The DNA here is from genome assembly GCA_951640165.1 of Pseudoips prasinana. Classification (NCBI taxonomy): domain Eukaryota; kingdom Metazoa; phylum Arthropoda; class Insecta; order Lepidoptera; family Nolidae; genus Pseudoips; species Pseudoips prasinana. Next base: position 9,486,434 of record OX621249.1, on the reverse strand, counting down.
CACTTGGATCCTCATTCAGAAGCATGGTGACCACATATTGCCCTGAATCATCACGGTTTGCATTAAAAATAAAACTTTCTTTACCAGCCCGTTCCTAGTGAGCTAATAAATGTTTTGGTGGAACAGAATCAAGTTCCCAAAAATTATTTATATTATCAAGGTCACTTAATGATAGGTGACATAAGTGTGATTGTACGTTCATAGATGAATTTAATGGAACGCCCACAGAACCTGATACTATCCATCCGAACTTGGTATCCCGTAGCGTGGGCAGGTTTTTGCCTAGGTTGATAGAAGCATTACCTAGAACACTCCAAAATACCTCGGCCCCTACAAGGATATCAACTGCCGACGGAACGTTAAACGACGGGTCCGCTAGCTGAATATTTGACGGAATCGGTAATGAACACTTGTTAATAAAAACAGACGGTAGTGTTTTCGTGATCGCAGGTAACACAAAACAATCAATCTGTATTTTATGATTACCTCTATAGGATTCCATACTCAAGCTACAAGACTGTGTACTAGTGGTAGTTTGACTGTTAATACCTGTTACGGTGGAACTCGCGTTACGTCGAGGCAATCCTAGCTTATCACTTAATTTCTTAGTAATAAAGTTGGCTGTGCTACCGTTATCAAGCAGGATTCTTGCGTCCACCTTGTTGCCTCGGCTGTCCAGGACTTTCACCCACGCTGTGGAAAGTAAAACATATGGAGCAGTAGTATGGTGCATAGAAGTATCACTGGTCAATGAAACATGTTTTGTATTGCTAGAAGGTAAAGAGGCAATTCCAGAAATGTCAGTAGACAAGACAACACTACTGGGCATAGGATCTTGAAACTTGGTAGGTTTGGGCTCCTCAACATGTAAAAGAGTACTATGTCTACCGTTACAATATTTACAGCGCGATAATCTACATCGCTTTGTTAAATGGCCAGGACGTAAACAATTAAAGCAAAGTTTATATTCTTTTGTTTTACAAATGCGAGTTTCAACCGGTAAACTACGAAATTCATCACAATTAAATAAAAAATGATTTTTTGTACACAAAGGACACTTAATAGGGCCATATTGTTTTTTATTTCGATTTAAATTATCGCTTTGACTATCGGTAACTACATATGATTTAGGTTTAGTATCTACTACTACAGTGTTATTTCTATTCGACTCTCTAGTATGTTCCAATGTTTCTAATAAATCAGCCTTATTATTTATAAATGAACAAAATTCTAACAATGTGGGTGACTTGGGTAAGGTGTTACGATGCTGTTCCCATTCTCTAATAGTAACTAAATCTAATTTACTAGACATCATATACACAATCAATGTATCCCAATTTTCCGTGGGCTCATTTAAAGTTTTTAAGGCTCTTATGTTTTTGTTAATGACGTCAACTAAACGACGTAACGAGTAACAAGACTCTTTACAAATGCCTTCAACACCAAATAAAGCCTGTACGTGATTATGAACTAACAGTCTACTATTATTGTAACGATCACATAACAAGTTCCACGCTATTGGGTAATGTTCGCCTTTAAAATCAATGTTTTTTATTACTTCCAGTGCCCCACCCTTAAGGGAAGCGCGTAAGTAATGGAACTTGGTTATATCATCAATACAACCAACATTATGTATTAGGGACAAATACGTGTCTCTAAACTCAAGCCAGTACTGATAACCACCATCAAAAGTAGGCAAATTAATTTTGGGTAAGCGTATAAAGTTACGTTGGAACGATTCACCTGATTGTTTGACTGCCGAGCCCGCTACAGACCCAACATCACCGGCAGCGCCGGCACTGGCCAGCAACCAGCGCGCTTTCGCAGTTAATGCATGGAACCGGTCCTCGAAACTGGCTCGCTCCGCACACGCCTCGTCGGTATTGTCCGACTGCACTTCAATTTGCAACTGTAAATTATCAAATTCATCGTATACGGCATCAAATTTACTCAAACGACCCTCCAATTCAATGCGTTGCAGATCGGAAATAGTGTCACAGCTGACAAGAATTGTTATGTAATTGCCAAAATTTGTTAACTTGGCTTTCATAGCACTGCGCTTCCGAACCAATAATTCTATTTCTTTGGACATTGTGAAAGCAAGCACGTGAAAAGATAAGCAGTGAATATAGGCCAAGAAAAAAGAATATTATTACTAATGAGGCAATAAAACTACACAAAAGAATAATTATTGAATAGGCTCGTGCGTGACCTTGAAACCCGGTCAACGGACTCGACTCGACGCGCCGGCCACACTTTGCTTGCGAGTGCACACAGCTGATTTTACCGTTATTTTACAGAACGGTTGGTGATAAGTCGTGCATTAAGCGCAATAACAATGTATAGATAATATTATATTAGCGAAATGGAACTGTTGACTCAAATTTAAAGAGGTGAAATGGAAAGATATAAGTAATAGAATTATAAACTCTTTATCCGTTAAAAAACTGTTTGGACTGGAAATAGTAAGGGAATAATTGGAACAGACTCACAAAACGCCTTTATCCTTATCCACAAGACGAACTGATTACTCCCTCGAGGCGATGACTTGGCGGAATTCGACCAGCTTGATCGATTTAAAGACCAACGTCGTACTCGAAGACCTCAGGGAAAGGCACGTAGTTGTCTTCTTTTTCTTATAACGGCGACTCCGACGAAAACCGTTGCGAAGGTGACTCGGCGTTTTCAAACTCGAACCACGAGTCCAAAGTTCTTGATTACGTTCGTACTGCCAACTGCCGACGATCTTGGACCCCCAAAAACGCGACTTAAGAGGCTCGATGTGACCAAAATGTAAAATGAAAGACTAGTGGACTGTAATACTAGTTTATGCAGTACAACGTAATATAATTAAAACATGGACTATATATAAAATAATGAGTAACGCGCGTGTCGTCGGTGCGGTTCGTCCGCCGAGAGTGCCGTTAGACCGGGCGAGAACCCGCGCCCGCGCGCCACAATCGATGCCAGCCGACGAGTGCCGATGATGCACGAACACCGCCCATTGTAGACTTTAGTGTTTAAAGTGGTTTTTTATTCGTTATTCCTTAGGTGTACAATAAAGAGTTTAGCAATCTATCTACCATCCCGTGGGTGTCAAAGACGACTAAGGGATTCACCAGGTAGTCGGGCAGCAGTCTCACCTAAATTAAAACAATATTGTAAGTCACTGTAGGTATTAAAATGTATAAGAACCTAATCTGTATGTAGCTTATTAAGTGTATTTTCTTTATTAGTTTAGTAAATTGTAAAGCATAGTGTTCTCGTATATAAATGTTCTCGTAAAAAAAATGTGAGCCGTCACGGGACGCCTGGCAGATGCGAAACATCGACATAATTTTGTAAAGTAATATGCAGAAAAGAACATATTGTGATAGGAACTAAATATGTCATATATATATATATCAGAATATAATGTTTGTTAGAAAAAATATTCATAATTATAAAAAGAAAAGTGAACTGCATAATATAAATACTAGGAATAAAAACAAACTAGCCATGCCAGGCTTTAGAGTAAGCAAAACTAATAAATCATTTTTAGGAAATTGTATTAGGTTTTATAACAAGCTTCCTACTCAAATTACTGATCTGCATGACACAAGTTTTAAAACACATATTAAACGTGTACTTATGGCTAGGGGTTATTACACCACTAAAGAGTACATCGATGACAAAGACGTCTGGCTCTCACTTCCTACCTGCACATTGCTCGCTGGAGATCTTGTAGCCATATAGACATGACTGATCTGCTGTGTTACGTGAACTATCTGTAAATGATTGCTATCATATACTTAATTTAAAATTATTGACTCTGTCTCAAAATGAATAATGTTATTGTTTCGAAGTTTTTCTTTTGTATACCTAAATATAATCTAAAATAATAAGCATTCAGACAGCCGATCGAGCATATATTGTGTTTGCCTACTAAATAATTACTCTAATTGGTCCAAATCCCGTGTTCATGCCCGCTTGAGTATGTTTCGCCGGACCGTCTCAACTGGGTCGTGTTGAAACCGGTAGTAGATGAACCCACTGAGTTTGTTTCGCTGGGTCTTCTCAGTTGGGGCGCATTGGATCCGGTGGTAGCATTAAAGCGCGACCGTCGTTATTAACACAAGGTCCGTCATAATAATAATACCTTTAATATAGACAGAACCATTGACAATATGTAGTAAAAATATTAGACTTAAACTAGATAATTCAACATAATCTCTTGACAATAACTTGATACGAGCTAGCTAAATATCATTTCTCTAATAAAATAAATTTTATAAATGTTTTCATACAAGATGTACCTAAATATCTATGTTACTAGAAATAATATCTAATGTATACAACTATATTACTGCCAACATGTTCTGACTATTTACAAGCGCTTTTTTAAAGTCTACGTGAATAAAAACCTTTTTTATTTTATTTTATTTTATTTCATAATGATAAAATAAAAAGTCGATTGCGCATGGCGACGCGTCGCCACGGCATGCGTCGCCACGCCAGAAATCTGTTTTAGGTGCGGCTATAGATATTTCACATCAATTAGGTATTTGTTTATACTTATTATATAGATTGATATTAGATTCACCCATACTGGGAAGTGTCACGTTCAAACCCAAGAGGTTTAAGTGACACTATGGTATGGTATTTAATATTATAAATTGTAATGAGTTTTTGGATAATAAATAAAAAAAAAACCTGTTTAGACCTAACCTAACTGCGGCCGCCAACTCGTTTGCAAAGCGCGGTGACTACGGCAAACCCCTTCAAATGGCGACGTTATGGAAACCTTTGGAGGACGCCTATCAGCAGTGGCAATGGCAGCGAATTTTTTACGTCTCCCTAGGATAATTAAATAATAATAAATATCATCAACATTATTAGTCAACACAAAATTCCCTTGGAACTTAAGGAATAGTTAAGCAGATTTCAACGGTTAGACAGCTACGTTAATTCAACAGATAATTCGCAATTGCTATCTAGATTGAAGCTTGTTCAATGCCCAAAGGAGATACTTATCTATGATCCAATAATATTGTCTACTTTATTTAACTCATTTGTTTTAATTTATCTTACAATAATAATAATATCCAGGGACATTATTTACACACGACCATCTAATCCCAAACTAAGCAGAGCTTGTAGGTACTATGGAAACCAGATAAGTATAATATGTAGTATATCAGATACTATATCAAATTGGTTTTCGACAAATAATCTTCTTTTGAATGCAGGAAAGACCAAATGCATCAAATTCTCATTGCCTCATATTAAACCAACGGTTGCACTTGACGAGGAAGTTTTAGATTTAGTTCCTTCGACCGTATTTTTGGGTATAACACTGGACTCAAAATTACAATGGGGTCCTCATATTGAAAAATTATCTGCCAAATTAAGTTCAGCTTCATATGCAGTTTGGAAAATCAGACAATTGTCAGACGAACCAACTGCTAGACTAGTATATTTTGCTTACTTCCATAGCATTATGTCCTATGGTATTCTGCTGTGGGGCTCAGCAGCTGACATAAGTGCTATTTTCGTATTACAAAAAAGAGCAGTCAGAGCTATTTATAATCTAGGCAATCGCGAGTCTCTACGAAGCGTTTTTAAAGAGGTAAATATACTTACTGTTCCATCTGAATATATATACCAGAATATAATGTTTGTACGGAAAATATAGATAAATATAAAAAACGGAGTGACTTGGACAATGTGAATACTAGAAATAAGGACAAACTAGCTATATACCAGCCTTTCGAGTTAGCAAAACTAATAAGTCATTCATGGGAAATTGTATTAGGTTTTATAACAAGCTCCCTACTCAAATAACTAAACTACCTGATAATAAGTTTAAGTCACACATTAAACGTGAACTTATGGCTAAGGGTTCCTACACCACTTAGGGTTACACGATAAAGACATTTGGCGGTCGGCATCTACCTGCACATAGTCCGCTGGGTATCTTATAGCCATAAAGACATGAGTAATCTTTTATGTTACATAAACTATCTGTAATAAAACTATCTATTATTCAAATATTCTACGAATTTTAGAACTATTGGTTGAGTCTCAAAATGAATAATGTTACTTTTATTATGACGTTTTTATTTTCTCTTTTTAATATATTAAACCTAAAATAAATACTTAATCAGACAACCGATCGAGCATATATTGTGTTTGCCTGCTAAATACTTTCAGTAAGTGGACCAAATCTCGTGTATATGCCCCATTGAGTACGTTTCGCCGGAGCGTCTGAACTGGGCCGTGTTGAAACCGGTAGTTGAGACACCCGTTGAGTTTGTTTCGCTGGGTCTTCTCAGTTGGGGCGCATTGGATCCGGTGGTAGCATTAAAGCGCGACCGTCGTTATAAACATAACATTGAATTCGTACCTTTAATATAGACAGAACCATTCGACAATATGTAGTAAAAATATAGCTAAAATTTAAAATTTTGGTAATAAACATACACATGATCCTTGACAATAACTTAATTTAAGCTAGTCAAATATCGTTACTGTTATAAAATAAATCTTATTGTAAATTATTTCCTACAATCCGTGTACCTAAATATCTATATGTACCTAGAAATAATTATAAATTAATTATATATTACTACGAATATGTTCGTTGCTGTGTGGTGACGGCCTAAGAATATCACCACCCCCTCTCATCCCGTGGGGGGACGTAAAAGTCGTCCCGAGAGAAATATATACACCAGAGAACGGGCAGCAGCGTTCTCCTGAGTACCATGTCCACCTTACTGCGATCGCCAACCCGTCTGCCAAGCGTGGCGATTATAGCAAATCCCCTCAAATGATGGACACAACCAAACCGCGGCCCCCAGTCCCCGGCAGCCCTGCTATTCCCAGCCGTGGTAACAGCCGTGGTTACGGCAGGGCAGGGGGTGCTAAGAATCCCCGGCAGATTCCGCGTTACCAACACCGACGACCTCTGGCCCTGGCAACATATAACACACGTACACTGCGGTCCGACGAGAAGATAACCGAACTGGAGGAAAAATTGAGCAGGTTACATTGGGATATTGTAGGATTATCTGAAGTCCCAAGAGAGGGGGAGGACTCGATAATACTGAAATCCGGAAACCTGCTCTATTACCGGGAGGGTGACCAAATATCCCAAGTTGGTGTCGGGTTCATAGTCCACAAGTCCCTCGTGAACAACCTAGTGAAAATCGAGAGTGTGTCGACGAGGGTTGCGTACCTTATACTCAGAATCACCAAGCGGTATTCGTTGAAGGTTATACAGGTATACGCACCCACTTCGACACACTCCGACGATGAAGTCGAGGTTATGTATGAGGACATATCCAGAGCCATACATACCTCTAACTCCTATTTCACTGTGGTCATGGGAGACTTTAACGCGAAGTTGGGCAAACGATTCGGTAATGAACTGAGAGTGGGGCAATTTGGAACTGGAGACCGGAACCCCTGGGGCCAAATGGTCGACTTCATGTAGAAGGACTCTTTATGATGAATTCCTTCTTCAGGAAGCCGGATCACCGCAAATGGACCTGGGTGAGCCCCGATGGTAAAACTAAAAATGAGATAGACTTTATCTTGTCGACGAGACGACAGATGTTCAATGAGGTCTCCGTGATCAATGCGGTTAAAACCGGGAGCGATCACAGACTGGTCAGAGGCTCATTGAACCTTAATGTCAAACTCCAGAGGTCCCGACTGATAAAGTCTACGCTCCGACCTTTACCTATCCACGTCCAAAACCCCGAACCATTTCAGCTCGAACTGCAAAACCGTTTCGAATGCCTAGCAGACTGCGAGGAAGTGGACTCATACTATGACAGGCTCGTAGAAGCTGTCCATACGGCTAGGTCTAAGGTCTTCAAGCCCGTCGTACAAACAGAACTAAAAAGATCTCTGACTTTACCCTGCAACCTATGGAAGATAGACGGAAAATGGTTCTGACATCCTCAGATGATGCTACCAGATATCGGCAGCTCAACAGACAGATCTCAAAGTCTTTGACTCGCGACACGCGGCAATTTAATACAATTAGTATTAAAGAGGCCATCGAGCGAAACAAAGGCTCTAAAGTGTTCGCAAGAGCTCTGTCTGTTGGACAGAGCCAACTGACGAAGCTGAAGACTGAGGATGGTAGAATCGTCACGGCTAAACCTGAGTTGCTGGGAGAGATCGAGAAGTTCTACGGACAGTTATATACGACAACACAGCCACCTGTCAAAAGTCATGCCTCAGATCCTAGAGCACGACTAACCCGACATTACACCGAAGACATCCCGGACGTCAGCCTGTATGAGATTAGAATGGCTCTCAAACAACTCAAGAACAACAAGGCGCCTGGTGATGATGGAGTTACAGCAGAGCTTCTGAAGGCGGGTGGTACACCAATTCTACGGGCCCTCCAGAAGTTATTTAACTCCATCATACTAGATGTTCAAACGCCACAAGCATGGCACAGAAGTGTGGTGGTGCTCTTCTTCAAAAAGGGCGACAAAACCCTATTGAAGAATTAGAGACCCATCACACTGCTGAGCCATGTCTACAAGTTGTTTTCGAGGGTCGTTACGAATCGTCTCGCGCGCGGGTTTGATGACTTCCAGCCTCCCGAACAAGCCGGTTTCCGAAAAGGCTTTAGCACCATAGACCACATACATACGCTGCGGCAAGTTATCCAGAACACCGAAGAGTATATCAAGCCACTGTGCTTAGCGTTTGTGGACTATGAGAAAGCCTTCGATTCTATCGAAACATGGGCCGTGCTGAGGTCTCTCATAAGGTGCCAAATTGACTACCGGTATATCGAGGTGATAAAGTGTTTGTATGAAAACGCCACTATGTCAGTGCGACTCCAGGACCAGATCTCGATACCTATCCACTTGCAGCGAGGCGTGAGACAGGGAGTTGTTATATCTCCGAAACTGTTCACCGCTGCATTGGAAGACGTCTTCAAGCTTCTGGACTGGAAAGGCTTTGGCATCAACGTCAATGGCGAGTACATCACTCACCTTCGATTTGCCGATGATATAGTAGTCATGGCTGAGACCATGGAAGCCCTCGGTACAAATAATCATGTCAAACGTCCATGTTGCCCCCACACAATTGAAAGTTGGTGACTCTGCACTCGAAGTTGTAGAGAACTATATTTACCTAGGACAGACCATCCTACTAGGTAGGTCCAACTTCGAGAAGGAGGTCAATCGTAGAATCCAATTCGGCTGGGCAGCGTTCGGGAAGCTACGTAACATCTTCTCGTCAAAAATACCGCAGTGTCTCAAGTCGAAAGTCTTCGAACAGTGTGTATTGCCAGTGATGAGTGTGATGACATACGGAACAGAGACGTGGTCGCTCACTATGGGCCTTATTAGAAGGCTCAAGGTCACCCAAAGAGCAATGGAGAGGGCTATGCTCGGAGTTTCCCTGCGGGATCGAATCAGAAATGTCGAAATCCGCATGCGAACCAAAGCCACCGACATAGCCCGAAGAATTGCAAAACTAAAGTGGCAGTGGGCGGGGCACATAGCTCGTAGATCCGACGGCCGTTGGGGCAGAAAGGTTCTCGAGTGGCGACCACGAACTGGAAGAGGCAGCGTGGGCAGCCCCCTACAAGATGGACCGATGATCTTGTGCGGGTCGCTGGAAACTGCTGGATGCGAATAGCACAAGACCGGCAATTGTGGAGATCTTTGGGGGAGGCCTTTGTCCAGCAGTGGACGTCTTTAGGCTGATATGATGATGATGATGATGACGAATATGTTCTAAATATTTACAAGCGCTTTTTTAAAGTGTACGTGAATAAAAACCTTTTTTATTTATTTATTATACTACATATACTACTTACGAATCAATGTCATTTATATTCTCCACTAATATTTTAGGATTAAGTACAAGTTACAAGGTTTCATGTTAGAAATAGCTTGTACAATATATTGTGGAGACTTGAGCCAGTACTAGGTTAACCGTGACTAAACTATGACTTTTGTTAAATTACTTTTGTATTACTGTTTTATCGTTTCTTTTTTTTAATTATTACTTGTTTACTACATGTTCAAATTTACTCTTAAAAGTAATACTGATCTACCTAGGAAATAGAAACGTAAGAAAGACGAATAATTGGCCCTTGTAGTATATAGTCAAGAAGTTTTATTGAATTTAATAAATACCTACACTGAGATGCTTTTAAATTTCGTTATTTCCTTTACACCGCAATTGTACAGAATACGGTATTCTGAAATATAGTTAACCGATTTCAGTTTCATCGATAACGCTTCAATTTAAATCGATTCCCATTTCGAGTTTGGTATCAATAACACAATCTTTAGGTGTATTGAAGTTTACAAATATGGAAATTAAAGTAAACATGATTTTGAAAACTCTTATATTTTGTGATAGATATAGTATTTTATTTATTACAAATATAAATATTATAATTATTTGAATGAATTATTACTGAAATAACCTAACTTATCAACTAAAGAAACATAAATAAAATAAAATAAATACAAACATGAATAAATATTGGATTGATAGATATTGGATTTTTGATCAATGTATGTTTGTTTATTATAAGATTTTACAGATAACGATGGTTCAGTAGACGCCACGACGCAACATCCTCCGGAATTTGTTGTTGTAAAAACCGGTCAAGTGTGAGTTTATTTCGCACACAGTGGGTTCCGTACCATGGCATAAGACTTACAGCGGCTGTTAAGGCCGATCAAAAAACAATTAAGTAATTATTGACTTTTATTTTCCTTATATGTTTTTTTGCGACAATAATAACGCTTTTTTATATACTGTGGGCACGGGTCTCAATCGCGATAAAGATATAGGCAAATCATTACCTTGGTTACCCGACGTTTCGGCATTGCACCAGCCGTGGTCACGGGTCGACAGTAATGATTTTCCTATATATTTATCGCGATTGAGACCCGTGTCCACAGTATATAAAAAATGTGTACAAATCGCGAAAGTTTAACAACATTAATAATAACGCTTAGTTAACACACAACAATAACAATATTCCTATTATAATGTCTTTTTATCAAATAATTCAGAATCACAATTATTTGAATCTATCTTTAACTTAAACTTACTTAATTATTATCACAATTAAAGATTTTAAATGGATTAAAACTACGTGCAAACTAAATCTATAATTTTAAACGTAAACCACAGGCCTACAAATAAAAAAATCGCTTTCAAGTCGCCATTGCGTGTAGGTTATCAAAAAGCAAGCTACCTATTATTGATATATCTCTTTCATGGAGCGATCCATATTTTCATGGATAATTTTATTGCATATTCAAATACCTCGAGGTATTTAGAGAAAGAGAATTTAGAATATGCAATAATACATTCGTTAGCAATTATGCAATAACAGTTTCCAACCGTTGCATGCTTCGCAGACCGTTTCCTCACTGCTATTATGTAAGCATTAGCATTCCTTATATAATACAGCTCCTGGTTGAATTGCAGCTATGGCAAATGGAGACAAGCCAGATGGCTAGACTCCATTAAGATTAGCTGCACTTAGTTACGTGTTCTAGTTACTGGCTACTCATTATAAAGTAGTTTAGTAGGGTTAATATTAAGTTTGTACTGTGGTGGACCACCTAACTACACGTGTATCGCAGCTGTTAAGACAGTCGCCTCGCCACTTAGTGCCCCAGTTTCGATTCCCGCGCAGGACAACTGTTTGTGTGACCCATAAATACTTGTTCTGGGTCTGGATGTACATTATGTCCGTCAATTATATTATATGTTTGTAAAGTATCCTGCGACAAAGGGAATATTTTACCTAAAGCAGTTGTCTCTTAAAAAATAAGTGGTAAAAATAAGAAACCTCTTAGTTATATCGCTCCATGTTACATAAAACGGACCAAATCTTGTGAACCATTTTTCGGGGAATTAAATATATTGACACTACCTTCTATATATATTAACGAGCTTATATTGGCGGTACGAAAAAACTTATACTATTATGAATGTTTAAAGAATCCTCGACATCAAAATCGTTTACATTTTACTAAATGCTGAACTGCACATTTTCAAAACTCTGTCTTTGGGATCGGAGTCAAACTATATAATAAACTCCCCAATATTATAAAAAATGCTGACACAATAAATTTGTTTAGACGTAAGCTAAAATAATTTTTAATATATAAGCCATATTACTCAATAAATGATTGTATAAATTACAAAAATGTATGAATTTAGTTTTATTTATGATTAAATTGTGACATTAACAATTATTTGTGATATTTAGACATCATATATAATAACAATATGTTGTGAAACAACAATAAAAATTGACATTTAATTATGTGACCAAAACGATGTTTATTAGTGACTTAATTATTTATGGGAAATGATAGAAATGGATGTATTTTTCGAAAGTAAAATTGTATTGATATATAATACTCATTGCTAAACATAAATTGTAAATTAAAATGTATGAAATATTGCACGCCTCATTGATATGTTACAGAGATACTTAATATAATGATACAATACCACATTTTCCTACCTGTAATAAGCAATAAATAAATTTTAATTGATTTGAAAAAAAAAACATGGTAACAGGTAACATGAACTCTAAAAATAATAAAATGTACTAGAATTACAGGTCCATTTTTTTTATGGAATAGGCGACAAACGAGCAAGCGGGTCACCTGATGGTAAGTGATCACCGCTGCCCATGTACGCCCGCAACACCAGAGGTGTCACGGGTGCGTTGCCGGCCTTTAAGAGTCAGCAAACAAGTGTTGCTGACTCTTCCCGCCATCCCAATGAGCTCTGGCGACGTTACTCACACGCAGAAACACAACACTAAAGTAATTAATGTTATTATTAAAGAATGTCTCCTGTAAGGTGGAGGTACTTCCCATTTTCTATTAACTTACACACATATTCCTATAAGACAGCCATCGGAACCCATACGGAAATCAGGAGCGACAGTGTGCTCCGAGGCAAAGTCATGGAATAACGACGACAATAATAATATCCTGGGACATTAGTTACATGCGGCCATCTGATCCCAAACTAAACAGAACTTGAACCTTGGAAAATAGATAACTGATATACTACATTAACTACTTTTTTATAAAGACATACTTATATAGATATACACCAGACTAAGGTCAATCAGCAGGACAATCAGCACGCTAACCGCATACTTCTGGCACACCTGCGTTCCCATGGTTCTTTTCACCAGGTGCCAAGGGTAGTTCACAGTTAACCTATAGTGTTCCTCTCCAAGTTTTGGAGGGCACTATACGCTGTCGGTTCCGGTAGTAGATAACGTCAGACACTAGTCTTTAAGCCAGCCATAGTCTTTATCAAATTAGTGAACAATTTGAACGAAATATAATTTTCTCACAAAGAGTAGCTGTGAGAAAATTATATGTTGTTCAAAAAAAAAGAAGAAACGATCATGTGGCGCTTGTCCCACAAACTAAAACCAGTTTTTGTAGTCAACAATATGATAGACGAGCATCCTACCTATACAATAAATTTAACAAAAATCTACAATTATACACTAAAAAGTATTACGAATGTAAAAAAACTTATAACTAACTGGATTAAAGGACTCACATATGACGACGCTGAAGCCCTCTTACAACACGCAATTTGACCCTGTCAACCACACAAACACTCACTCACAAAAACATACACCCCATATTCATTCACTCACATACATCACGCATACACCCCACACCTACTCACTCACTTACACACATCACTCATACACCCCACACCCACTCCCATCTAAAACACGCACCCTATTTCTATTGCTCTTTATAAACTATAATAATATAAGACTTTTTTTATTATTATTTTTTTATTTTATCGTCAAAAAATTTGTTTTGCTTTGTAAATTTTTGTCATCATCAATATTGCATACTTATCTTTTCTTATGTAAATTATTAAAACTTTAAGACTTTTGACCAACTATTAAGATTTTAATTAAATTGTTCAATTCAATTCAATTTCTTTTCAATTCAATTTCTTTATTTGCTCAAAATATGGTTATTAAGATGTTAACAAAATATAAAGTCCTCATATTTTGCTCACGGGCATGCAAATACATTGTTAAACTATCTAATACAAATTAAATTAATTACTTACTATACAGCTTATCTATGTCAAATACAGAATAAAATTACAATTTTAAATAAAAATAAAAAAATATATTTAATTACATCATTAATATTAAATTACACTTTAGTTTTGTATGTCAATAGTTCATTAACAGAACAATAATTTTTCACCAAAAGCCATGTCTTCAGTCTTGTTTTAAATTGCCTGATCGGTAATATTTTTAAATCGGAAGGTAAGGCATTAAATATTTTTACACACATCGCATAACAATTTTTCGAGAATAGGGTTGTATAAATTTTGCATGGTAACACTAGTCGATGTGAGTTCCTAGTGTTTCTCGGGAATAGGTCCCTGGCTACAGTAAAAATGTCCATATTCTGTTTAACAAACATTGCAATCTCAAAAATGTACATACAAGGCAATGTCAATATTTTTAATTTTTGAAACAGTCGTTTACACGATTCGTAGTTGGGCCGGCCGTATATAGCTCTTACACATTTTTTTTGTGTTATAAATGCTTTATTCACGTCTGTTGAATTCCCCCACAGTATTAGTTCGTATCTTAGCACAGACGCTACATAGCCAGTTATACATACCATGTTAGTAGGTTCATCCTATATACGCTATATACCTACCATGTTAGTAGGTTCATCGCTTAATTTTAAGTTTTGGAAGAGCGAAGTGCCCTAACACAGGCAATTTTTGCCTAAAAGGTCATTTCAAACACTAGTTGTAGTACTAATTTTGTGAATGGAAAATAAATTATTTATTTAAAATTATTTGAAAAAGCCATGGCCTTAGGGCGGCATAATTAACTCTGGCACAGGAGTAACCGCTGCCCATATGATACAGTAACAACACCTCTTAAACCATTCCCTTTAGGAGTAATAGATGTCCCTTCCCAGCATTTACCTAGTTTAATACCAGCTACATCCAATATCCAATTTTCTTTAGCTCCAATACTGTTTAAGTGGTTGAAATAATACGCTGTCGGTTCCGGTTATAGTTGTCATCAGACAACAGTCTCTAAGCCATGGCCTTAGTTCGGCATAAACAACTCTGACATTGGAGCTGTAACAGCACCTTACCAGACTCCTATAACATGGGTTTATTAAAGGTTAGAGTGAGCAGGCATCTTATGGATACGCGCGGTCCACCTTCGACCACATCTTCACTTACCATCAAGTGAGATCGTAGTCAAGATCATTTTACATAAAAATTCCTCTAAAACCGTTTTCTTTAGGAGTAAAGCAGTAATCGAGGCAAAAGACGTGTGCAAAGATCGTGACAAATAGAAATCCGTTGTCTCTGCCTACCCCTCTGGGAAACAGGCGTGAGTCTATGTATGTATGTATGTAAACCATGTCCCTTCGCAGCATTTACCTAGTTTCATAGCGGCAAAATTAATCCAATATCCAATTATTTTTAGCTCCAATACTGCTTAAGTGCTTAAAATAAAATTCCTTTCAAAATTCCTCCTTTCTTTAAACCACTTAAAATAAGAAATCTCTAAGAATAGTAGGAATAAAAGATTTTATTATTCCATACCGCCACATTGTCCATTCAAAGCAACAAAATAAAACACAAAATCCTCTAAGTACTTTTAAAACTTTCAAGTGTCAAACGTGGAGTAGCTTCCTTTTTAATATTAAGCTTGCTGTGGCTTAACTTCTTAAATTAATACCAACATCCACTCCGAGCTTGGCTATAGAGAAGCTACAGGAGGTAGATATAACTGAAAGTGCCCGTCTTACAAAAAAATTGTTGGCTTTGAAATGTCGTCTTGCCTTGGGTTTTAACCTAGATATTCAAGATCTAGTGCCACTATACCTACGAGATATATTTCTTACCTTCATTATGTGTCAATTGGACATATTTGGATCCTATCTTAACCAGTCAGCAGCTAGTTACCAAAATGACACAAGTGATTGCTATCAGACCTCAAAATATTAACGTAGTAAATATACCATATGTCACACTCTGACAATATGTACTTAAGTAAAGTGAATTAGTTGAAATAAATTTTCATAAATGTCCACGTCCGACGAGCTACAAAAAGAGTATTCCCACAAGAAATATTTGTATCGAAATTTGATGTCACTATTTTATTCAAGTTTTAAAGAAGCATACAAATACATTGTACCTAGTAAACGTATCTAAAACTATAATTACTGACAATTAGTGTCAGTAATTATAGTTTTAGATATATTTTAATACATTTTATTTGCATGCTTCTTATTGAAGTAAGAATTATATATTAATATTTAATGGACTTTGGTGTCTAACAATGGTCGCATTTTAATTGCACTCTAACTGAGTAGACCCAAAGAAACATACTCAGTGGGTTTTTCTGCCACCATTTTTAACACGGTCCAGTAGAGACGGTCTGGCAAAAATACTCAAGAAGACAATATGTACTATACTAGTACTGGATTCCAATCTTTCCTTTGTTCCTCGTTTTGTTAAGCTCAGATTCTTTGAAGATAAAACAACAATTGCAGTTCTTTGAATGTTGCAGACTTTATTTAACTGAGTTACGAGGTAGTTAAGCAACAAATTTGATTAGGTATGAAATTTATTTTCCGGGAAGCGAAGAGAAAAACTAATGTTATTAAGCACATACTTAGTAAGTTTCTATATCTATTACAAACTATGTTGTCTGAATTAATAACATAATTGCTGAATAAAAAATCTTTCAACCGTTAAATAAATCAAGTTAATAAACAATGTTGTTTATTAACTTGATTTATTTAACGGTTGTATATTTTTTTAATCAGCAAATATGTTATTAAACTTAATTTCCTTCACCCATCACCTGGTTGCAAGATTTTCCGGCAAATTTCCCAGAACCCGAAGCATTATTTTATGAATTTTGAACGTCTTTTATAGCAACACAAAGCTCTTTCCTACTAAAATTAGATAAAGGATATATTAAAATTTGCTTATAAGAACTCTGATCTTACATTTAATTAAACTTATGAAGTGAGCTTTTAGCGAAAAATTTTACAAACGACTTATAACTTTATTGCTAAAACTTTTAGAGTTTATTTTCCAATAATTATAACGAGATATAATTATGTGTTGCTCATAAAATATTGAGAAAGCAACATTATATTATGCTAGTATATTAATAGCATTTAACTACCCGTTTTTGTATTCGATTTTTGTAATATACTATAATATAGACTATCATCTACACCATTATACATAACTTTTATGTATAATGGTGTACAATAAAGTGTATTTATCTTATCTTATCTTATAATGTAGACTATCATCATCATATTAGCCGAAAGGCGTCCACTGCTGGACAAAGGCCTCCCCCAAAGATCATAATTTAGAGGGATATGCCATAATTGCCACGCTTGGGGGATGGGTTGGCGATCGCAGATAGATAGACATGGTACTCAGGAGAAGGTTGCTGCCCATTCTCTGGACATACGAGTATATCCCTCGCGCTCGGGACGACTTCTACTATATTCTTTATACACAGTCAAGTAATAATAATGTAGAATACACTTACATTAATTAAGATTATTTACTAATCATGCCTCGCAGATACAAAACTTTACAGGTGATGTTAGAAGGAAGTGGTTGTCACTTGTCAGAGTTGTTCAAGCCGCCCATTAGGCCTCTGACATGGCTTAACAACTGTTGCCTAATGGCTACAACCGGGACAAACAGCTTAACGTGCCCTCCGAAGCACGGAGACGCTCAGAAATTAAACCACTTTCGTGGTCACCCATCTATGGACTGACCGCGAGCCTAGTTGCATGACCTCGACAATCACTTACGCATCGGTAAGAGCATCTAGCTGTGAGCGCCTCTTTTTGAAGGAAAGAAAACCTTAAAGTAATTTGACGTTCCCTTGGTCTAAAAGTCGAAGTTACTTTAGGAATGCTACTATGAGCGATGGAAATAGCCCACCAAAACAGTCGCCTAACTGCTTTGTATCGCGGGTTCGAATCCGGCGCCGGACAAATATTTGTGTGAACCATAAATATTTTTTCTGAGTCTGAATGTCACTTGTGCCCGTCTATTATATGTTTGTAAAGTACCCCGTGATACAGGGACAATATTTTCGAGTGCGGGCTTGTCATTAAAAAAAAAAGTAATAAAAATCCTACGTGAAACAAGTCCCGTCGTCATAGCGAGGACTTATTTATTCACAAACTAATGTTCACCGATGTCACAACCTTCCTACCACATCACAAGAACTGTAGAATACCTATTATATACTGTAGAATAGAAAAACGTGTCATTGTCAAGCCTATCCTGCTGCGGTGTTTCCCCAGCGCTACGACATGTCCTTATTAAAACGAGGTTTCAAAGTCAAAGTCAAAAATTCTTTGTTTCGTAAAAATTTTACATTTATGTGGAATCGTCATGTATATTTTTTTAACCCTACCGTGCAGTGCATGACGTGGCAGCTACTGAGACACACTGCCAGTAAACTCAGTAGAAATCCTTTTTTTTAAATCCTCAGAACAACTCAATCCCAAGCACTTTTATCACTTAAATAATCAGAATTTTTTTAATACGTTTGCTACCCAATTTGGCTTTAATAATTCTTTTAAAGTTATTCGTAGACAATTCTCTAATATCATTGGGAAGTTTGTCATAGAATATTATACATTAAAAGAGAGTATTATAATATCACGGTAGGCGCGGTATGCTGTGCCCCCTGGCACTGCGAATGTCCATGAGCAGCGGTTACCACTTGGGCTGCTGCCTAATCGGCCTCCAAACAAAAAAAAATCAGAACCTACTATCTATTGTCCAACAATCTGATAAGCTCTGGCGGCCTTACTAACACCACAAAATTAACATCACTAATGATATTAACTGGGGCTCTACCGGCTAAGACGCCGAACATCGTTTTCGTGAATGGCGTTCAAAATAATAAAGGTTAAAAATTACTTAACCAATCGTTAAATCGGCTTCAACATTGACAATCGATTCCGGACCATCTATGACGTCACATGTGCTCATGGAAGCCGATTTAACGATTGATTAAGTAAGTAATTTTTAACCTTTATTTATTAGAACACTATTTAAGAAATCGATGTCCGGCGCCGGTAGAGCCCCTGGTGTGTATTTTGTGAGCAGAAATCGACCTGACAAAAATTGTGCTATACCTTATCGCGTGTTGTGTTACTAAAACTAAAACCAACGGACGTGGTAAAATTTAACTTTACATCAGGCTAAATAAAGTACCTACTGGATACTCTGAAATATTTAAAATATTAATGTAGAAACCACCTGTATTCCGGTCACATTCTCGTTAGGTTAGGTAAATTTTACCTTTTTTATCTAATGCACTGTAACGTCAGAGGGCATTTAAAGCGGATAGGATAAAATGTGCTAGCTCATGTAAAATAATAAAACATGCGGGTCAGTCTTTGGGAACTGCAGGTAGAAGTGAAAACTAATTTTACACTTCTAATCTAAATAACCTTCAATAGTTACTTCACGTTGAAATATATATATGTATACTAGCTGTGCCCCGCGGTGTTACCCGCGTTAAATTTTATAAATTTTCTTTGCTATAAACCTCACGGAGCCCGAGACCTTTCCAACGAATGCAAAACCGTGGAAATCGGTTCGTGCGTTCTGGAGTTATAGCGTCAGGAAGGAAAACCCGACTTATTTTTATATAGTAGATATACACGCGAGTTTCACGCTTTTGTTCACCCAAAAAGTGCTCAACGCGCCTAAATAATTTTGAATTTTAAAAATTCAGCCATTCCACGCATTGAATAAATACCTATTAATTAAATACCTATCACATATACATTAGGTGTTGTACAGGTTTTTTTTAATGAACGTTGAAATCCTAAATTAAGCGAGCTTGTGTTGTAGGATTTCGTAATTCTCCAGTTAAGTTATTAACAATGATAATAAGCAATATGTTTATACCTATATACATTGTTGTAGTTTAACTCAATATGAAAATTCACTACAATTAAGAATTCAAAGTATATTTTATTACATATTTATATCACAACATGTGCTTCAAAAAAAATCGGTATTTTCATAATACGGATACGCACACGTTTAGTAGTGAGTCTCACGGATGCCACCGGTGGTTTGACCACTGTGTTGTTACAACATCTGCGTGGAACACGATCAGGTCAGTCAATGTTATATATGACGTATTCTCTTCTGATCATTTCCCGCTGCAAAGTGTATGTAAACAAGAGTGTACACAGGTGGTCCCGCCACCTTTGGGATCCAAATGAAACTCAATAAAATATTATGGGGTTCTCGTACAAAAGACCAAATTTTAGAGTACAACTCGCACTGTAAGCGTGAGTTAACTAAACTTAATGAACAAATGAATTGTGTGCATTGTGATTCTAACGAAGTGTGCAATCAATTACATTACCATTATAATTTTATTAATAAGATGTACGATGATATTATACGCATACTCCAGATTGGGGCAATACAAAGTGCTACCGGTTAGAACTGTGGTGGACGAATAAAGCGCAGAACACCTGTTGTTGGGTGGAATTTATATGTGCAAGAAAGCCACTTTAATGCAAAACTACAATACAATAGTTGGGTAATGGCTGGGAGGCCCTCTTCGGGCGAGTTGTATATAAATATGCTCAATAGCCGTAAGGTGTTTAAAAATAAGTTAAAATGGTGTCAGCGTAACGAGAAATCTATTAGAATGGACATTTTGGCTATACATTATAATTATAAAAAAATTTCAAAATTTTGGAAACATACAAAAAAATTTAATGGAAAGCAAAGTTTACCGTGCGCCGTTGACGGGATATTAGAACCTGCGGGAATAGCTAAGATGTTTGCTAATAAATTCAAAATTGATCCATTACCTGTTACTTCGGCTGGTAATTGTAATTATAAGGATTGGTCTGGAGTAGGCGAGACACATTGTGATCAGCTGCAGTTTTCCATGCAAGATGTAAAAAATGTAATAACACATATGAAGCGCGGTAAATCTCCCGGTCATGATAGCTTAAGTATTGAACACTTACTTTATGCGGGGGATTTGCTGTATACTAAACTTGCGCTCTATATAATTATTGTATAAGGTATTCATATTTACCTGATGCGTTAATGAAAACGTTAGTCATCTGCCAACTATAGACCAATCTCTTTAGGTACGGTTCTGGGCAAGGTGTTGGATCGGCTTGTGCAGCCGGTGCTGATGAGCCATGTAGAAATTGACGATGCTCAGTTTGGTTTCCGTCCAGGGCTATCCACTGATCGCGCAATACTGACTTTAAAACACGCTGTGAATTACTATAAAGCACGGAATACCTCAGTCTACGCCTGCTTCCTAGACTTAAGTCGCGCATTTGATTTAGTAAATTATGACATACTTTGGAGCAAATTGTACGACTTGGGAGTTCCTGGTCAGCTTGTTAGCTTACTGCGATACTGGTACGGAAACCAAACTAACAACGTACGATGGGGTGAAGCGCTTTCTAATGGCTATACGTTGGAATGCAGCGTACGCCAGGGGGGACTGACTTCCCCGGGTCTATTTAACATTTATATAAATGGATTGATAGAAGAACTGAGACCAGGATCGGTTGTCATATAGGGGGTATATGTTACAATAACATTAGTTACGCCGATGATATGGTGCTTTTAGCGCCTTCTATTAGAGGTTTACGTAAGCTGATAGAGATATGTGAGCGCTATGCTGCTTCCCATGGTATGCGTTATAACGTTTTAAAAACAGAAATATTAGTTTTTAGAGCTGGAAAAGGTCCGGCAACCATCCCGGTAGTGCAGGTAAATAGTACATCAGTGCGGGTTGTGAAGCAGTTTAGGTACCTAGGTCACATACTCACTGACGATCTTGCAGATGACTCCGATATAGAACGGGAAAGAAGGGCACTCTCTGTCAAATGTAACATGCTTGCACGCAGATTTAACCGATGCAGTACAGGCGTGAAGAAAACTTTGTTTCGTGCATACTGCTTAGGTTTTTATACATGTCAGCTATGGACGAAATTCAGAAAAGCCACTTGGAGTACCATGAGAGTGCAATATAATGATGCCTACCGCATTCTTATGGGATTCCCACGGTACTGCAGTGCGTCTGGCATGTTCGCGGAGGCGGGGGTGCCTGATGTCTATGCAATCATTAGATCTAGCATTGCATCCTTCTGGGACAGAATACGGAGTTCAGCTAATCAATTGTTAAGGATCGTCAGTGAGGATATTTGCAGCCCGATTTACAGGTACTGGATTAAAGTCCACCAGAGTCCGAACCTTAGGTAATTAGGTTAGTTATAAGTAGAATTTTCAATTTTAATTTATTTATATTTAATTTATTTATATTGAATAATAGTGTAATTGTATATTTATATTGTAATTTAATACAATGTAATTGATTTTTTTATTGGGACTTAGTGCCTGTCAAAATAAACTTTTATTATTATTATTATTATTTAAATTGCGTCCAAGCTTAACTTTAATTAAGTATTTACTGAGGCTACAATTTTTTATTTGTTAGATTGTATTAGTCTGGAGCTCATAGTGTAATAGTGATAGCGTAATAGTGTTAAGGCCGTTCGACAGTCCGCACTGCAGCACTGGCGCAAATTAATCGACCAGATTGTTTCTGGTTGACGTTTATTCAAAGACAAGACATGAATTATGTTTATCTATTAGTCCTTCCAATTTAGTTAGTGAACTACATACGTTATAGTCAAAATGTTAGAATTTCAAAGAGTGCATTTTGTTTGACTGTGACGATATTTCGTTTATTTGTAGAATACGACAGAGTGCAGGATTTTGAGTACACTAGAAAAGTTTGTATTATTTTGTTGTGACTCAAGATTAATGTTTTCCGACTGCAACCATGACGGGCTAAACGTTATAAATGACTTATGATACTATCGCTTTACTTTAAAAAGTAAGGCAGTTGAAGTAAATGTTTGTAAATATGGTTGTATACCCTGTTTAAGAAGTTTACTACGTGAGCTCGACAAATGGATGTGCGATTAACGCTTATGGAACAAAACTGTATTGTGATCCACCGAATGCACACTTGTGCGACACACCGAAAATCAACATCTCGTTTACCGATCAATAGGTTTAGGTTTGGTTCGGTTCGGTTAGGTTAGAACAAGACGAAACAACGTACGAACCGAACGAGTGTGCCGCGGCAGCGAAGTGCCAGAAAGCTTTTCGCTTGTCGCTTTTTACGAGATGTCAATCTTCAGGTGTCGCAATAGCGTGCATTCGAACTATGGTGGGTCGCAGTACAGTTCTGTGGCATAAGCTTAAATCGCACATCCATTTGTCGAGTAACAACTATTTGTATGACCCATAAATAATTATTCTGAATAATTACTGTGTCCGTCTATTATATGTTTGTAAAGTACCCCGCGATACAGGGAATAGATTCCCTAGTGCGGGCGTTGTCTTTTTTAAGAAAAAACGAAAAAAAAATCCAAAGCACTTCTCTTTTTTCACGTTAGTGTATTACTTTGACCTTGAGTTAAACAGACTACATTTGAACATTCTACCAAAAAGACCCGACAAGCGTTATTAGGGACATCTCCAAACTGAGTCTTTAGTCTGAGAGTTAGGGAGATCTCCAAAGCGAGCGTTAATCGCACATCCATTTGTCACTCATGTTTAAGTTGTTATTTTATTCAAAATTCGTCCCTAAACATTTTTAAACTTTGACTGAACGTGTGGCGCAGCGGTTTAGACAGTCGCCTCGTCGCTTCGTGTCGCGGGTTCGAGTCCCGCGCCGGACTACTATTTGTGTGACCCGTGAATAAATTTATTGTTCTGAGTCTGAATGTAGAAGTAGAAGGTGCCAGTTTATTTTACTTTAAAAAGACAGCGCCCGCATTAGGGAAATTAATCCCTGTGTCGCGGGGTACTTTAAACATAAAATAGACGGACACAAATTACATCCAGACTCAGAACAACTATTTATGGGTCACATTAATAGTGGTCCGGCGCGGGACTCGAAGCGGCGAGGCGACTGTCGTAGCCGCTGCGCCACACGTACAGTCATTATTAGAAGGATCCGCTCTAAAGCTAAAGCGTATAATTCTTTTCTGCTAAAACTTATACGCTTTTGTATAACACGTCTTGCTATGGATGCAGTCTTTCATAGATTGCATCCATAGCAAGACAACAAGGATGTGCTTAGTTGCAATTTGCGACAAGCAGAAGCTGTATCACAATTACTGGGAAGTATAAATTATTGTCCTGGTCGCGGCTCTGTAATCGCGCCTGTAATGACAAACGCGTTAATCCGAGTAGGGTTCTGAAGTTAGCGGAAAATTGGCTTTGTGGTATTGTAGAATGCTCTGTAAATATATAGGGACAATGTCACCAAACTAAGCAAAGCTTGTACAGACGCCAGCACATCAAGCTACCCCAATCTGTGAAATTTCTTTTATAGATTTTCAACTTTGTCACAAAAACTTAAGGTTCACTTTCAATTGGGGAAATTTGACAGATTGGGGTTGCTTGATGTGCCGGCGGCTGTACTATGGGTACCAGGCGACAAAATACATACTTACATAGATAGATAAATACTTATATACATCGAAAACATCCATGACTCAGAAACAAATATTCGTGCTAATCACACAAATATTTGCACTTACCGGAATTCGATCGAACCCAGGACCACCAGCTCCGGAGGCAGGAGCACTACCAAGTAGGCTACGGTGACCGTCAATGTGTGTAGCTAGCAGCTACCCATACATTTAGTTGTGTGCAAGCAAGCTGTAATTATGTATTTTCTAGGTGATATACCAAGGAAATTTTGTACTTACTCGTTTACTTAAAACGTTAAATTAAAAGTAAAATAAATTTTCTCGTATAGGCAATGTTCCCAGAATACTGGCAGCAATACCACGCTGTACCGCAATACCTATTTGTTGGGCAAACTATTAGCCAGCATTCCGGAAACGTGTCGACTCAACTAGGCATGCAGCTGTTTCTTTTCTCATTGGTTAAGTTATTAATTTTATTAACCTTAATTTAACTGAGAAAGTTTCTTTTGAATGGCAATTTACATTAAGGTGTGTAAAAACCATTCTGTTTAAGTTAACTTTCAAATGCTAAAATCCATAGCTACCTAGAATCACCTATTTATTTTTAATAATATATTAATATTCAATGAGATTTTGCTGTGTGGTGACGGCCGCGAATATCAGAATATTATCACCCCATCTCATCTCGTGGGGGGCGTAGAACTTGACCCGAAGGATCTACCAGTGGACGGGCAGCAACTTCCTTCTGAGTATTATGACAACCTTACCGTGATCGCCAACCCGCCTGCCAAGCGTGGCTATTATGGTATATCCCAAGATGATTCCAGGGGGAGGCATGTTCTTGGACCTGTGTAATGATGATGATTGAATGAGTGGAAATTCATAAGTTCTTAGATTTTTAATAAACAAGACACGGGATTCTTTATTTGTAACGTCAACTGTAAGCAATCGCTAACTTCAGAGCTCCACCGCAAGTGAGTGCACGATTCCTTGTCACTGCCGACGACTTTGATGGATTAAAGATAGGAACATACGCTCGTTATAATGCTATTATTTACAGGGTGCAAATATTGTTATCTAAAACCATAAACACGACTATTAAAGAGTCTTGTGTTTCACATAAGTAACTAACTTATATAATTATGACACAGCTCTCTGAACCACCCTAAGGTTGACTGGCAGAAAATGTCTAGAGCAATAAGTCCCTAATATAAATAAATAACATTAAAAAACGAACAGTAAATTAAAATTATTAAAAATAATGGATATTTATATAATCTATGGATTTAGCGTAAACTAACAAGGTACAGCAAGAATTGAAGCAGTACAGCAAGTTCTAGTCGAACCCATTGGCTGAGGCCCTCATACAATACTAAATAAATAAATATATTGGGTCAATTACACACTACTATGGCAACCAGACAACTGATCAACATACTTGTATATTTCTAAATAAATACATATTTATCACACTAATATTATAAAGGCGAAAGTTTGTGAGTATGTGACTATATGAGTGTGTATGTTTGTTACTTCTCCACGTAAAAATGGCTGAAGCGATTTTAATAAGATTTTATATGGAGTTAGCTGATATCCTGGATTAAAACATAGCCTATAAAATAAAGTTTAACTCGGGTAAAACCGCGGGGCACAGCTAGTTGTAGATAAATTACACCTAAACACAGAACAAATAATCATGCTCATCATATAAATATTTGCAGTAAGGCTCACCACTAGGAAAACAAACCATTACTTTTTTTAAAATAATCGATTTAAACTTAAGAAACATACCGAATGGATTCCCTATAAAAAAAAACAATCTATTTATCAAAATCAGTTCCAAATTAACTGAGAAATTGCTTAACATACATACGAAATCTATATCGGCGAATTGATAACCTCCTTTCATTAAAAACGGTCATAGATAGTACTAACATTGCACGAATTAATGTACTTCAAGATGCTAGCTACGCCTTGGCCAATTAAGACGTAAGTGTAACTGAATAGGCGCACATAATCTTTTTATTGTTAGGCTAGCTGTGCCCCGCGGTGTTACTCGCGTTAAATTTTATAAATTTTCTTTGCTATAAACCTCACGGAACCCGAGACCTTTCTAACGAATGCAAAACCGTGGAAATCGGTTCGTGCGTTCTGGAGTTATAGCGTCAGGAAGGAAAACCCGACTTATTTTTATATAGTAGACTAGCTGTGCCCCGCGGTGTTACCCGCGTTAAATTTTATAAATTTTCTTTGCTATAAACCTCACGGAGCCCAAGACCTTTCCAACGAATGCAAAATCGTGGAAATCGGTTCGTGCGTTCTGGAGTTATAGCGTCAGGAAGGAAAACCGACTTATTTTTATATAGTAGATTAAGCGCCTTTTTATTATAACAAAAAATTTGTTTAATTTAATTTAAAATAACAGTGTCAATTTTTTTTTATGCGAGCCTATTCTTTTCTGAAAGCCCGGTAACGCACTTGCGGCTCCTCTGGTGTTGCGAGTGTCCCCCAGTTGCGGGTTTGCCATATTTGCGGGTTACCTAGCTAAGCCCATTCTCAATGCAGCTTTGAACTAGATAGATTTAACCACAGCGTACCTCTGCTTTTTTTGACGTTTATTGACGTTCACGTTTGCACCCTGTAGCTTTATTTATAAGTGCAGATCCGGATGCTGCATGTGGCATCTGCAAAATTGATGGGAGTGTTACACTTATTGCTAATGGGATCATTTTCGTATTTCTGAGGGGCCATTTTGATTTAATTGACCCTGTAACGCCTGAACAGCTGGCGCGTCGAGTAAATAATTCCCACTGATTTGCAACAAATTATTATGCATAATTATTTTTAGGTATGTCTGACCTGCCCTTTCTTGAGAACGTCTCCGATTTGGTCAGAGAATGTTCCCATTACATGTTACGTAGCTAAGTCCATTTTGAATGCAGCTTTTAACTAGATAATTTAACTAGATAAATTTAACGTTCACGTTTGCACCCTGTAGCTTTATTTATAAGTGTAGATCCGGATGCTGCATGTCTCATCTGCAAAATTGATGGGACTGTTACACTTATTGCTAATGGTACCATTTTCGTGTTTCTGAGGGCCATTTTGATTTAATTGACGCTGACGCTGAATTGACCCTGTAACGCCTGAACAGCTGGCGCGTCGAGTAAATAATTCCCGCAGATTTGCAATGAAATGTGTATCGAAGCCAATACCGTAGTTCTCTGTTATATCACTCCAATTTAAATAAAGTACGAAATCCCAGTAGATAGGCTTCAGTGAGGCGCATTTTCAGCCTGCAGCGGTTGACATGTATAGGGATGTCAGGAATAATAAAAGAATAATTATATATTTATCAAACAACACCCTGGTCCTTGACTCTGACATGACTTATTGACTAACCAGTCGAATGACAGTATTTAACATTATTATTTTATTTACACACGGCCATCTGATCCCAAACTAAGCAGACCTTGTACTATGGATACCAGATAACTAATACACTACATAGGTATACTCCTTTTCTTTTGTAAATACATACTTATATAGATAATTACACCCAGTCTCAGGACAAATAGACAGGTTCATGCACACAAATATCTGCCCTGGGTGGGAATCGAACCCACGACCTCCGGCGTGAAACGCAAGCATTTGTCAACCACGCCAACCGGTCCCATCATTAGATCACTCATCTATAACTTGACCGCACGCTTAGTTGCTTAACCTCATCCATAGTTTTCGGATCGATGAGGGCAACTGGCAAATCAATTAAGTATAGTTAAAAATCAACTGAAAAGATTTTTTTCAGATTTTCGACCTAATTCTCATCCTCATCATCATAACAACTGGAAGAAGTCCACAGCTGGACAAAAGCCTCCCCCAAGAATCATCTTGGGGGATATGCCATAACCACCACGCTTGGCGGACGGGTTGGCGTCGTGGTCTGATGGTCATAGTACTCAGAAAGAAGCTGCTGCCCGTCCTCTGGTAGATATTCCCTCGGGTCAACTTCTATGCCCCCGACGCGGCGGGATGAGATGAGGTCACGAAATTCTGATATGCATCGCCATTACTGCTACAATGGCTCTTCGTGTCGCGGGTTCGAGTCTCGCACCGGACAACTATTTGTGTGATCCATAAACCGGTCGGACGGTCACCGTAGCCTAGTTGGTAGTGCTCCTGCTGGTGGTCCTAGGTTCGAATCCCGGTAAGTGCAAATATTTGTGTGATGAGCACGAATATTTGTTTCTGAGTAATGGATGTTTTCTATGTATATAAGTATTTATCTATCTATATAAGTATGTATATCGTCGCCTGGTACCCATAGTACAAGCTTTGCTTAGTTTGGGGCTAGAAGGATCTGTGTGACATTGTCCCTAAATATTATTATATAAAAAAAAAAATCTGCCCTGAGTCTCGATGTAATTTGTGTCCGTCTGCTATACGTTTGTACCCAGTAGTACCCAGTGACACAGGGATTAGATTAGATTCCATTTCCTTTTTTTTTTGGAAAGGCAGGGCAGGCAATGCTTATGCTTGCCTCCCGCAAAAAGTGTCTGCGGGTGGGTATGTCGGACTTGCACCGACTAAACCTAACCTGCCGTGGACTTCTCTTGGCGCCTGATGGGAGGAGCCCCGAGAACGCGGGTATGCTGCTCCGGCGCTCCCCTTTCGCGGTATGTCCCAGATGGTCGGGACACGTACCCTGGGAGGGCTCGGGATTGCCCTCCCCTATTGCCAACTCCTGCCCGTCCGGCACAGCGACTGTGCAGGGATTAGATTCCCTAGTGAGGGCGTCGTCTATACATATAATAAAAGTGTAGGAAAGTCAAAACTGTACATACATTGAATATTTTATTAATAGAATACTTGGGGCGTGATCTACAATCTATATCGAAGCCAAAAATTTAGTTTTTAGAATATTTGTCTGTGTGTCTGTTTGTCTGTATGTATGTCCGGGCTAAACTCAAAAAGTACTGCATGGATTTACTTAAAATTTTGCTTGAAATTTACTAAGAGGTCGGGTCAACATATAGGCTAGATATTATCACGCTATCACCTACGGGGGAGGAGCTATGATAATTTATACAATTTAACGCGGGTAAAACCGCGGGGCACTGCTCGTCTTTAATAAAAAAATAATAATAATTGTGCCATCCCTAAAATCTCGTCAAACGCCGTGCAGCGTTGACCTCGCGAGATATCCAGAATTAGATTTGTAAGCTATCACACCCGAGCCAGGCCCGGATATTGTACGTTTTAAACAAAGCGAGATAAGGTTATTGTCAACGTCCCTTTGAGTATATGCAGAGATATGTGTCTTTTGTGCGAG
The DNA here is from genome assembly GCA_951640165.1 of Pseudoips prasinana. Taxonomy (NCBI): domain Eukaryota; kingdom Metazoa; phylum Arthropoda; class Insecta; order Lepidoptera; family Nolidae; genus Pseudoips; species Pseudoips prasinana. The sequence goes on along the minus strand of OX621249.1, from coordinate 9,456,491 downwards.
CGGTACCTACATTGTCTTTAATTTGTTAAATACATCTCGCTTGTGTAACAGAATAATTTAACTTAAAACAACAGACCTACAACACTTAGGTGTAATTTAAAGTAAAACAATTTAAAATCGTTGATATCAAGATAACTTCATCACTATGTGGAAATTTAAAGTAACATAGAACATGGTGGGCAGGGTTTGTAGATACTTGCTTTTCACGCCGCAGATCGTGGTTTCGATCCCGCCAATGAGTCTAGATGTAATTATCTATATAAAATAAATAAATAAAATAAAATAGTTTTTATTTTCATTAACTCAATTTAACCTAATTAAAATTTTGTTGGGGCATACCTTTTGGGCATAAAATTGCCTGTGTTAGGAAGCCCCGCTCTTCCACATGCAGTTATTACATTACAGTTTAAAAAGCGTAAGTTTTAAAATAATAATAAAAACAAAGACATAAAAAAAATACAGTTATAGTTAATTACAAAAAATAAAAAAACAAAGGAAAAAATAAAGGCATTACGAGTGTGTGAGTGATGGTGTGTGTATGTGAGGGTGTGTATGTGAGGGTGTGTATGTGAAGATGTGTGTATGAGTGTACTATTTCGGTTATTTTACGATAAAATGGTCAAGAGGGATTCAGTTTCGTCGTTTGTTAGAGTTATAATATAATATAAATAAATATTGTATTATTTAACGTTTTTCCGTTTCCGTATTTAAGTTTAAATATAAGCGCTAAATATTTTAAAGTTTTATAATAAACTCTAGCCTATTTTGAATCCTGTTATAACCTCTAGTAATTTGTAAATTGTTGCCATGTTATCCCAACTTAGGCAGAACGTACTTGTATATTTCTAAATGCATACATATTATGGATAAATTACACCCTGACACAGAAAAAAAGTCGTATTCATGACACAAAATTTGACCTGTGAATTACCGACCGAATTATAATTCGTTCATAATCAGATAATTATTATCTCTATTCTTTTAATTTTTGCTTAAAATTATATTCAAAATAATACAGGCGTCAAAAGTCATACATTTATTTACTCTAACAATGTCAATTATGTTCAGAAATGAACATAATAGACAATTTATACTTACCTCCATAGTGAGTCCTTTTACCCCAAAAAAAAATAAGGAGACAGCCGTTCACAGATGATGCACGGAAACCACCCACCCTCGTTACCGTAAACATATAATACTTATATACATAGTAGGTATAAGCATCTCTACGTACAGACACCAGCACATCCAGCTACCCCAATCTGTCAAATTTCTTTTATAGATTTTCAACTTCATCACATAAACATAAGGTTTACTTTCAATTGGAGAAATTTGACAGATTGTGGTAGATTGATGTGCTGGCGTCTGTACCTACCTCAGAAATTTCAACTCAACGGCAAACTTTGATGGAACGCCCGCCCATATTTTGTCCAACAGACAACGTAATGTTAAAATTTTATATTTCCTTATAAACGCCGAGAACCCGGGCTCCCAATAAAACTTTTTTAATAACGTTTCCCGTTTTATATCTTTCAACACGACTCATCGATACATTAAAGGTCTAAGATTAGACGGGTCATGGTGCCTTTTATCGAAAAGTGAGGTTTTGTGATGGGTTTCGAAGTTCTGACAGATATTGGCATCGCAACTTTTAGGTAGGGAAATACGAAAATGATTTTCTTACATCCCTAGAAACTTATTGGGTGGGATGTTTGCAGCTTAATAGATTGGAAATAATTGCTTTTTTTTAATATTGACCCGAATAGCTGCAAATAATTCACAGAGGACCGTCTGTCAACTGTCACTGTCAACCCGTCGAGTGACTGCACGTGTGGCGCAGCGGCTAAGACAGTCGCCTCGCCGCTCCGTGTCGCGGGTTCGATTCCCGCGCCGGACAACTATTTGTGTGACCCATGAATAGGTTTTCTGAGTGTGGGTGTAATTTGAAACCGTCAATTGTTTGTAAAGTATTCCGTGACACAGGGATTGTTTTCCCTAGTACGGGAGATGTCTTAAAAAAACTAATTTTAATATCAGTAAAATTAGTATAATCATATATTATATATAGACCTTTGATCGAAAATATGGTCGTGCACGACAACTCATGGTTCGCCTTTTTTCCCGAAAGCGTAAACACTTTGCTTGTTTGCATCAATAATGCTCAGCACCCGCTATTTTTGGTTGAAGTGCCTCTGATTTTCCACCAATACCAAATTTACTCAAACAGAATACCCATCCATCATCCATCCAAAATTTAAGTGCTTGGCACTTGTCTGTGTATCATTCTACATTTATCCCGTTGTAGGGATGAACAGAGTATACAATAATTTAAATATAATTGCCCTGAATCCCGGAATCCTTATTCGTGGTATGAAAAGGAAAGTCTTTAGTAATGTCAATTTTAGTTTTCACCTTGATACGTTATAATGTGTCGACCAATTACATAATTAGTGCGTAGTTTTAGTAGTTTAAAGTTTCTATGTATGGCCTGTTCTGTTCATACAAGCTGTGTAAGGGACTGTTAATTATAAAAAGAGATGGTTCAGTTATAGTACAGACGCCAGCACATCAAGCTACCCCAATCTGACAAATTTTCCCAATTGAAAATGAACCTTATGCTTAAGTGATAAAGTTGAAAATCTATAAAAAAATTTACAGATTGGCGTAGTTGGATACGCTGGCGTCTGCACGATATAATATCTCTGCATATAGTGTGACGAGGATATTTATGAACGTGGCTGAAAGTGGAACTAACGCCACCATCTTGTAAAGTGTCTTACACCCGCAATTAATAAACGATCCGCAATCTGTCAGTCAGTCCTATCTCTAGATTAGCTCTATCGCTATCTTGATCTTTACCTGCGTGCCAATAACAAAACATATCAATCCATCCATTTTTTGCCCAGAGATTGGGGTGCGATCCTTTCCCTCTGCAGCGTTCCGTTTTATACAGAACTCGGTAACTCAGGACACAATTATACCATTTAATTTAAGAAGAAAATTTATTTTTAAATATAGTAACGATATGTCATCAATACTGACTTATTTATAGCTAGGTTAAAATGTTTTACTAGACGACTAGGGTATATAATAATAAAATGAAACTTAATTGGTCATTATGTTTTGGTGGAACGGAACGTATCAAAATTTGACAAGCAAAACGAATCAGATCAAAAACAATAAACAGTAAGTTGGTTGTTTGTTTGTGTTGCAAAGCATTCATAACTAATATACAAATAATTACTTATTAATAAATATAATATCTTTAATGGATTGTGATATGATAAGCAATAATTTTATTATTGATTTCTGTGTTTTTTTTTACAAATAATTTAAACAGTGACGTGAAGTGGTTGCCGCCTATTTTGTAAACAAACAAATATTCTTATTATTAATTATTTATATGCAAAGCCATTTTGGAATATAATGAACTATTTCACCAATTTTATCTGTAGAACCAATCGTCAATCCACCGAATTTCTAGGATTGCAACTTTAGATTGTTTTGGCTATCTAAGCTTATGTCAAAATTAATGGATTGGTTATTGGCACGTGCAACCTGTCATTTTAGTACAGAGGCCTATCTTTTTCTATGATCCGTCCTCCCAAAGATCGCTCGTTCGGAAAGATTGCTTTTTCAATCTTTAGCTTTATTGGCCCGTGCCAATAAAGCATAATTAGCATTAATAGACAAATGGATCGAAATTGCTATCGTAGATAGCATCAAATGGTGTTAGACAGTTCTACCACAGCTTGCTTTACTGACTGTTGTTCCTACGTTTATTATTGTATTATTTGGTAAAAAACACTAGCAATATGCCAAAAGTGATAAAAAGTGGTGTCGGGGAAATATTCTTAAAAGTTAAGGAGCTTTTCATGAAAGAAAAACACAGGCCCTATAATTCCATTTAAAAAGTTAACGAACGATTTGCCGCCGCGATAGGTAAATGTTACCATGCTTGATTTTTAAATCACCCGTGTATTAATTTATCGTTTGATTTTTTACATTAATGTAGTATTAAGTATTTCTTTTTATTTTTATTTTTAGTAGTTAATAAAAATGTAATATTAATTTAGAAATAAATTTATTAATAAAGATATAAATGACTGTTTTCTTCCCTTGTGCTATCAAATTATTTATAATAATAAATCAATAATATATCGGGTACTCAATAAACTTTTGGAGTTAGATATTCCTGGGACATTATTTTCACACGGCCACCTTGATCCCAAACTAAGTAAAGCTTGTACACACGGCTACACATCAAGCTATACATTTCCAGTATAAGCTGACCTCACAGTGTATAGGATTTCCATACACTGAGAGGTCAGCTTTTATTGGATATGTATAGCTTGATATATAGCCGTGTGTACTATGGAAATCAGATGGCTGATATACTACAATACTACATCTGTAAATACATACTTATAGATAAACACCCAGACACGTGAAAAACAGACATGTTATTGCACACAAATATTTTGTGTAATAACATTCCATTTTACTCAAGCAATTAAAATACTCAATACTCAATACTTTATTGCGTTCAACAAAGTTTTTATAATAGGTGGTAAGTTGTAAATTGGTAAGTATCATTTGTAGACCCTGTCGGGCACAGCATAAGTGTAGGAGAGAGGAGGAAGGGCGCATTAATATTTAAATGGATAACTAAATGTTTTCATCTTTTTTGCAGGAATACTTTGTGTTTCTTTAAGTGCTAATGTTGAGTGTGTGTGTGTCTTTAATATTGTAAATGTGTTTTAAAATATATAAGTGAAATAGTGAAATAACCTCTTGCAAGATGAACAAACGGTGGGTGCACCCGCGCACATTTACAAAATTAACAAGTCACACGAAGTCAACTAAAGGCGACGACTGTATGAGACAAAAAAGATGAGTACCCCAGCAGCAGTTTCTTTTCCTTTGCACGACTTAAATTTCAGGCGCTCCTTCAACGCGGAGCCATCTGGCTCACACATTAAGAAGTGTAACATGCTATAGGTTATATAGTATATATAGTATATAGAGAGAGAGATATATAGTATTATAGAGTAATAAAATAAAATTTTAAACACTTTCTAAAAATATGATGCAGTATCTTCATCATCATCATCATATCAGCCGAAAGACGTCCACTGCTGGACAAAGGCCTCCCCCAAGGATCTCCACAATAGCTGGTCCTGCGCTACCCGCATGCAGCATCTTATGAGATTAATAAATAAATAATAAATAAAAAGGATTTTAATCACGTAGACTTTAAAAAAGCGCTTGTAAATAGTCAGAACATGTTTGTAGTAATATAGTTGTATACATTATTATTTCTAGTAACATAGATATTTACGTACACATTGTATGAAAACATTTATAAAATTTATTTTATTATAGCAATGATATTTAGCTAGCTCGTATCAAGTTATTGTCAAGAGATTATGTTTAATTATCTAGTTTAAGTCTAATATTTTTACTACATATTGTCAATGGTTCTGTCTATATTAAGGTATTATTATTATCACGGACCTTGTGTTAATAACGACGGTCGCGCTTTAATGCTACCACCGGATCCAATGCGCCCCAACTGAGAAGACCCAGCGAAACAAACTCAGTGGGTTCATCTACTACCGGTTTCAACACGACCCAGTTGAGACTGTCCGGCGAAACTTACTCAAGCGGGCATGAACACGGGATTATCCAATTAGAGTAATTATTTAGTAGGCAAACACAATATATGCTCGATCGATTGTCTGAATGCTTATTATTTTATATTATATTTAGACATACAAAAGAAAAACTTCGAAACAATAACATTATTCATTTTGAGACAGAGTCAATAATTTTAAATTAAGTATATGATAGCAATCATTTAGAGATAGTTCGCGTAACTCAGCAGATCAGTCATGTCTATATGGCTACAAGATCTACAGCGAGCAATGTGCAGGTAGGTAGTGAGAGCCAGACGTCTTTGTCATCGATTTACTCATTAGTGGTGTAATAACCACTAGCCATAAGTACACGTTTAATATGTGTTTCCAAAATATTCCATTTTTTTTTCATTTATACGTTTTAGCGCTTACTTATACGTGTAGCTAGGCGAAAACTGTTTTTCACTTTTATTTTGGTGAGTGCCAAAAATCTCAAGATCAGAAATACCTCCTAAGATGACTGAAGGACATATTATTTAGATAGTGTATAAAATTGTGTGTAATAATTATTCCAAGCATGTAAAACATCTAAATGTTTGAGCGAAATGGCTTTGCGCCGAAAATGGGCCTTAAGGGGGTATTTGGCTGAAAAGAGTCGTTACTAAGTAGTTTAATTATTATAATTATTTAAGTTATATCATGCCTGTTACAATTATTTTGGGCCTTAACAATGTATAAGAATTTAGTTGTAATTCGCAAGAGTCTACTTTGGTTATTAGTCTATGTCGATAATTACATTTGGTCATTATGCCTATATATTCTTGTACTATATGGGGATTTTGAACTATAGAATACTCATGATATCTCCTACCTGTAAAATTAAATCTATACATATAATAAAATCATAGAAAAGTCGAAACTGTACATTAAATATTTTTTAACAAGGATACCTGGGGCGTTATCTGCAGTAGATATCGACGCCAAAAATATAGGTTTTAGAATTTTTGTCTGTGTGTCTGTTTGTCCGTATGTATGTCCGGGCTAAACTCAAAAATTACTGCATGGTTTTACTTCAAATTTTGCATGATTATTACTAAGAGGTTGGGTCAACATTATAGCCTACATATAATCACTCTATCACCTACGGGGGAGGAGCTGTGATAATTTATAAAATTGTATGCGGGTAAAAAATGCGGTAGTTCATGCAGTACCTACTTTTTGAGTTTAGCCCGGACATACATACAGACAAACAGGAAAAAATTCTATTAACTATATTTTTGGCGTCGATATCGATTGTAGATCACGCCCCAAGTATCCTTTTTTAAAAATATTCAATGTACGGTTTTGACTTTCCTACGATTTTATAATATGTAAAGATATGATGAATAGTTAATGTTTTATTAATGAAATGAATTAAACCGGCGGGCTACAAATATGTCGTACATATACCTATGTTGAATTTAGTGTTTGGATGTACCATACCTACGTATCAAATATCGTAATATAATATTTAAAAAAAAAACAATTCCCAAAACTATGTATAACGACAATGGAATTCTTTAATTTTATTAGTTTACGATTATATTAATAAAAAAGCCGGCCAAGAGCGAGTCGGGCTCGCGCACGAAGCTTTCCTTAGATCTATGAAAACTACTAAAATCCTGTATGGGAATATATGATGTATGTATTGGAGCCCCGTTATATATTTATTATAGTCTGTTTCTTAGTAATTGTTGTTATAGCGGCGACAGAAATATATCATCTGCGAAAATGTCAGCTGTTCTTGTGATACAGCCTGGTGACAGACGGACAGACAGACATACATATTATTATGTACATACAGCGGAGTCTTAGTAATAAGGTCCCGCTTTACCCTTTGGGTATGAAACCCTGAAAAGTAACGAAATTAAACATTAATACAATTAAAACCCGACGTCTTCTGTTTATATAACTTACTCTGACGAATAATCATAAAATTTAGATCTAAAGATTTTGCTGAGTTCAATGAGGAAAGTCATGAATTTAGATAAGGTCAAAGAGTGATTGATAAATTTAACCTGGGCCTGGTTTACCTTAATGAGTTACATGTTCTGCTTTCTAAATTGAGGAAGCTTAACAGATGGCCCTGTGGCGCAATGGATAACGCGTCTGACTACGGATCAGAAGATTCCAGGTTCGAATCCTGGCAGGGTCGCGCACATCTTTTTGTGAACATATTTTCATTTATTCGGGGCATTTTCATCGGCGTAGCTTTGTACTTTTGAAATATTGAGTTCCCCTGGCTTAAAATTATATATATATTTTTTGAGAATATCAACATCTTCCATACAACCTTAGGATCTCCCAAACATGATTGATAAAAAAATAGACTATCTAAAAGTTGAAGTTATAGAAACTAGACTTTATTATGCAAACAGCAGAATTCCTTTTTAAAAGAAATAATCGACATTAACAGTCATATCTCGATCTCTTTGCTTTTAATAACTGTTGTGTATTTTAGTTTGCTTTAATATATGATTTCATTGCTTGCATTTCAGGACTGCATTTAGTCTAGTATGGGTCAAGAATGTACACACACACACACACAATAAGCTGTACACATTCGTGACAGAGTGCACGTTGCCGCATTTATAAAATTACGTTCGAGCTTCATGTAATTAATTGGTTGGTAAGCTAACCTTCGTGAGAGCTTTTCTAATTTATGAACCTGTGTGGTGACGGCATAGAATATCATCACCCCATTTCATCCCATGAGGGGCGTAGAAATCAACCGAGGGAATACCTACCAGAGAACGGGCAGCAGCGTTTTTCTGTGAACTATGACTATCAAACTGGGATCGCCAATCGATCGCTTTGGGGAGGTTTTGGTCCAACAGTGGGCGTGCTTTAGCTGACATGATGAACCAGATTTTTGTATGTATTTTTAGATGTTATTTTTTACGCTTTCTTCTTTATTCACTGTGCTTTTACTTCCTGGACATTGCAGCCACATTGGTTAATCGCAAATAATGACGTTTATTGACAATTGAGTTTCTCATATAAATTACTAAACCAAAACAGTTGGTAATAAATAAAAGCCAAAAAAGTATAAGTATAAAAATGAGTAAAACGGGTCTCTTATTAAAAAATACGTTTGTCTTCTTTGTTTATATATAACGCGAAATACATCTATGGAACTATTTATTTTTGTACCTTGCTTATGAGTTCTTATGTGGTTACTTTTTACGATTATGTCTACAATGTACACGCCGCGCGCCGTGTTGTGAAATGCCGTGTCACATAAACGCCATTACATTAAACATACTACTTTTATATTTACTATTATTTATAATAATAGTTTATATAAAATAAATAAATAAAATCTAGATAAATAAATATCCTGGGACTTATTCACACACGGTCATCTGAATCCAAACTAAGCATAGCTTGTACTATGATAACCAGATAACTGATATACTACTTTTCTTTTGTAAATACTTATGCAGATAATTATACCCAGACTCGGAACAAACAGACATGTTCATGCAAATTACCGACCATTTGTGGTAGCGACGCGTTTGCGGTCGTACTCTTTAAGAAATATCGGTTAGTGTACTGTCTATTACTGTCCCACTATATTGTAAATACATACTTAAGTATATGCATAATTACACCCAGACTCAGAACAAATATCTGTCCTGGGTGGGAATCGAAGTCACGACCTGCGGCGTGAAAAGCCCCCAACCACGCCAACCGGCCCGTTTACACAATACTACTCCAATACTTTGAAATTATACCATTAGTACACGTGCCAAATGGCGCCGCGTGCCACGCATGACTCCGGGTGGTAAACTGGCACACGCTACGCTTCGCTTTGGCACGAATGAAATGCCATTTTCTACAATACCTACTGCAGCTTTTGTTTTAATATATCCTAATGAAATATTTTTTAACAAAGTTCTTTAACGCGGCTTGCGGTGCAAGTTGACTAAGGAAATTTTCTACAATACCTACTACAGCTTTTGTTTTAATATATCCTAATGAAATATTTTTAACAAAGTACTTAAACGCGGCTTGTGGTGCAAGTTGAGTAAGGAAATTTTCTACAATACCCACTACAGCTTTTGTTTTAATATATCTTAATGAAATATTTTTTAACGAAGTTCTTTAACGCGGCTTGCGGTGCAAGTTGACTAAGGAAATTTTCTACAATACCTACTACAGCTTTTGTTTTAATATATCCTAATGAAATATTTTTTAACAAAGTTCTTTAACGCGGCTTGCGGTGCAAGTTGACTAAGGAAATTTTGTACAATACCTACTACAGCTTTTGTTTTACTTTATCCTAATGAAATATTTTTTTAACAAAGTTCTTTAACGCGGCTTGAGGTGCAAGTTGACTAAGGAAATTTTCTACAATACCTGCTACAGCTTTTGTTTTAATATATTCTAATGAAATATTTTTTAACGTAGTTCTTTAACGCGGCTTGCGTTGCAAGTTGTCTAAGGACAAAGCTGTGTGCCCCATCCTTGTGGCTTTCTCTCTTGTGGTCGAATTACAGCCATATAAGTATTTTTAACAGCTTTCTGGTTATCATAATACAGCTCTGCCTAGTTTGCCGGCGCTGGGAGCTAATCTCAGCGCGAGAGAGTATGCGGCTTCTCCCCGGCTGGGCGCCGCCCCTGGGATTGCTGGCGTTTGGAGGAAGGGCACTCCACTCGTCTTGTATAAGCGGTCCCGGGAAGAGGTAACCTGCTGTAGCTCAGGTTGCCTAAACGCGCTTGTGCGTGATGGGGAGGGGGCGAGGCTCGCGGACGTTCAGTGTACAGCGGGGGTACTTGCGAGTTTGTTCACGAGCCCCCGCTACAGGCACTGTAAGGCTGGCTACTATAACGTTCTACTACTCCAGACGTCTTCGGGATGATTTTAATATTGAAAATGATATACTCAAGTTTGGGTAATTGGTTATATATTTTCTTCACTTTTACTATAACAGGTCACAGGGCTCACTACCCTACAGGGTTCTCTCGCAGACTGACTGTTAGAAAAGAATTTTGTTTTCGTTTGAAATATTTTCAAACGATTTCTTTTTAATTATTTCTTTTTAAAACGTTTGGACGAACGAAGGTGTGCAACCAAGAAGGTCTTCACACTACCGTGGTGATTTTAGTGAGTCGGCCCTACACACGTGCGAATGGCAAAAAAAAAGGCTCTGCCTAGTTTGGGATCAGATGGCATTGTGTTAATTGTCCCAATCCCAATATATTTATTATTATTAATAAAAATATTTACATTTAATCCGAGGCTTTGTTGAATCTAAACTTCCTCTAAACATCTAAATACAGGTTCCCTCATGGTTTCGAAATCGGACGGCAGTAACTCGTACCTACTCGTCCGCTAGTTAGCGGTATGTTTGACCAGGACTCAAATAAAAATGGTAAAATAAACAAATAAGAAGAGAGAAGTACGTGATAGCGCTAAGCATCATATAAGCAATATATCGTTATTTCCTTATTACCTCTACTTATACATGAGAGTAGAGACTGAATAATGTAGTTATTGAATTTTGGTGTGACTGAACTGCACCCTATCCCTGTAGATATGAAAAATCTATACTACTTATAAAAAATACTAGCAATATTTAGCAGACATAAATTTCTACGAGTAGTCATGGTAATAATTGTTGGCAACCCCATGGGAGGCATGCAGACTTCATGCACGTCTCCCTGTAACAGACAGCGCATTCCACTCCGTTTGAATTTTGAGTTATAGACTTGGAAATTACTAGTCTAAAACAGAAGAATGAAAAAGTAAAATCAGTGAATACATGATAGTAATAGCGAGCGCTGCAGAACTATTCCACCTCGCGAATCATAAAGAAACATATAGGAAAGGGTCATCATTCTATATGTTTGTCTGAATTTACTCTTCATTGATGTAAATAAAATAATAAATAAATAAAAAATGTTTTATTCACGTAGACTTTAAAAAAGCGCTTGTAAATAGTCAGAACATGTTGGTTGTAAGAGATCAGTCAGTCAGTCATTAAAGTTTACATAATTATTTCTAACTACACAGATTTGTATGAAAACATTTATAAAATTTATTTTATAATAGTAATGATATTTAGCTAGCTTGTATTAAGTTATTGTCAAGCGTATAAAGAGGCATTCGAATACGAATAAAAAAAAATAACAATTGTGTAGTCCGGATAATAATTGCTCGTATATACAACTTTTGTTGCTGACTGTACCTCCAATTGCTACGTTAAAGGCCATGGTCACATCAGTCCACAAAAAGAAGGGCTCGTTATAAGGAAGGGGCCGGCCGTTTGAGTAATAAATCAGTGTCGAACCCAAAAGAAATTTGTACTAAGGATTTTGTTTTTTTCCACATACATAAGGGTTCCGGAATTGACGTGTTAGTTTACGTGATGCGACGGCGAAAATTTAGGACTCCTTGAGGCTGATTTTAAATACATAGACAATAAGCGGTATTGAATTTACGTTTAAAGGATAAGTTGGCCTCCAAAAAGCAGAGTGTTCTTCTCGAGGGCTCATCGTTTCCAATTAAATTAGGCGTAAATACGGCCCCATTTGGAATACTGCTAGGAATACTTCTGAACGGGGACAAAGTATCAACTTCTTCCTTTTAATCGCATTCAGTGGCACGCAACTCGAATCGTCGTTGGCAATGGGGGTCCCTTTGTTTAGCTTGATCCTCTTGCTCTGCGGAGGGAAGTGGCGTCTCTTTGTGGCATTTACCGCATCTATCACTGGGAGTCTTCAAGAGAATTGTTCGAACTTACACCTGCCATCACGTTACACAATGGAACCGCTCGTCAGAAGTGGATATTTCTTCCATATCACCTGGATGAAAGGTCGTCTACCACCGGGCGTTTCTCAAGGCAACTTTAACCGCGCACTACCACTCTTTGAAATCAATTAACTGCGGAGATATTTCGGATCCGGTATGACAACGGCACCTTCTAGAAGAAAGCCTATTTTTTAAACACCAAAACGCTCTTGCGACCCCTCTTGTGTTACGAGTGTCCATGGACGGCGCGGCAGTGACCACTTATCATCAGGTAACCCAAATTCTCATTTGCCTGGTTGTTGGCGTGGTTCACAAATGCTTGCTTTTCACGCCGGAGGTCGGGGGTTCGATTCCCACCCATGACAGATTTTTGTGTGCATAAATATATCTGTTTGTCCTGAGTCTGGGTGTAATTATCTACATAAGTATGTAATACAAAAGAAAAGAATATGTAGTATATCAGTTATCTGATTTCCATAGTACAAGCTCTGCTTAGTTTGAGATCAGATAGCCGTGTGTAATAAATATCCCAGGATATTATTATTAAATATGCTTTAGAATCCAATCACATTGGAAATAATCTTGAGTAGTTTACTGTAAACATTTAAAAACACCAATAAACGAAACAAACGTCTGGTCGGTGGTTTCATGCTTTTAAACAAAAGTAAATAACAAATAAGTTTTAATGAAATTTCCACACGTACAGCATTGAGGTTTTACAAAAGGCGCGCAATATTCGTTGCTCGAATTACGACTCATACATACTCACTATTATATTATACAAAGAAATAGATAGAAAGAGTCTCATGGAGAAGGCATAACGCATTTTGGTTATGTTACGATTTCTACCAATGAATTCCTACCGCAATGCATCTTAAGGAAATTTGTTTCAAAAAATCAAATCGTATGCCCTTCTGGGACCTCCATCAGGAACAGAGTCCCTAAATAAAATCCTTGCAAAATTGCTACAACCACATAATATACCTCATCATTATCACAACAGAAATAGTGGAGGGAATTTAAGAAGTGCAAAGCCATGACACTAAGCAAATTAGAGAGCTAGTGAAATAATCATCATCGGATCATATCAGCGGATTGAGGTCTACTGCTGGACCAAGGTGTCCCTTAAAGATTTCCTTACTGGCCGCTCATGCGTTACCAGCGTCCAGCATTTTCTTTTTAAGAAGTAAAAAAGTTTATTTTAGTTCAGGTTTACATTGGGTAATTGATTGGACGCTTCCTTTAAGCATGCAATGCCTGTGTTGGAAAGTTCCGCTCTTCTATAAGACACAGTAGTGAAAATAAGAAAATAATAATAAACTAACATCTATTGAATTAGGTAAATCTAAGTATAATTAAATTTTCCAGCGACCCTTACAAAATCATCAGACCACATTGTATAACTGATAACTCTAATATACTAACACATGATTAGAAGCAAAACCAAATAAAATATAAATAAAAAAATCCACGCATTAAGTATTAAAGTTATGTATATACTCGACCGTGCATTATGCTCATTTTAATCTTTATCTCTCTCTCTCTCACACACACGCACTCACACACAAATACACACACGACGCATATACACACAGAGAGAGATAGAGAGAGAGTGTGAGAGATAAATTTAATGAGGGGGCATAAGGCTTTTTCTTTAAGTGACGTATTCTACTAGTTAGTATCCGTTTCAGCCACTAGCGCAAACCGCGTTAACTTATTTCTTAAAAAAACCTTGATGATCACGTTACGAACTTAATATTTAGCCCTTAATAAATATTTTCTTAGTTGATTGGTTTTAAACTTTGTCTGAATTGGTAACTGTGTTCCAAAACCTTACTGAAGGTTTATGACTCAAATAAAGAGTAATTATGATGCATTAAGCATCATAATTACTCTTTATTTGAGTTAAAGGATCACAAGAACAGATTCAGTAGACCTATTATACTTATTAAATACTTTTTATTCATTTCCATTTCAATTTCCTTTGAATTATTGCCGTGCCTCCGGTTAAAAGTTATCTTCCATCAATATGATCACGAGACAGGAAATAAGGAAATCTGTAATATCTAGAAATTTTAATATCATAGCAGTTTTGATTTCACGCTTTATATATTATCGAATAAGCGCTGGTTCTAGGAGGGTTTGAATGAAAAAGCGTTGTATTCCCTTCTTTCTCCCTCTCTCTCTGTCTCTTAATATTATGTACTAGCTGTGCGCCGCGGTATCACCCGCGTTAAATTTTATAAATGATTATAGCTCCTCCCCCTTAGGTGATAGTATATAGCCTATATGTTGACCCGACCTCTTAGTGATATTCATGCAAAATTTGAAGTAAATCCATGCAGTACTTTTTGAGTTTAGCCCGGACAAACACCGACGAAAATTCCAAGAACTATATTTTTGGCTTCGACATCGATCACGCCCCAAGTATCTTTAAAAAAAATAAATGTACAGTTTTGTTTGACTTTCCTACGATTTTATTATATGTATAGATGATTGTGTGTTTGTATAACCATCGGGATTCGAGCAGATGAACATTGTGTATTGTTAAACTATTGTATAATATAGATACTGAAAAAAAAAACAAATTAAATGAGCTTGTCCAAAATATCCACTATATTTTGGACCAGCTCATTTGTTTTTTTTTAATAACGAAAACGCCAGCTGTTGTGAAATAAATTCCAGTGACATTGGGGACTTTACAAAACATGTAATTGATGGATTTCAAGCACATCCAGAGTTAGCACTACCATTTATAGGTAAAACACAAATAGTATCTTATGTGGGCATCAAGGTGGTACTACTGCATTACACGTGCTGTGATATAAATAAATAAATGAATAAATATAAAAGGTTTTTATTCACGTAGACTTTAAAAAAGCGCTAATTACGATAGTTGCAGCCAGAGGTCTCAAAAAAAACCAATTTACTTCACAAGTTTATTAATATAAAAGCTACAATTTTATTACAACTAAAAATGGATGATTGTCGACCGATGCTAGATCAAGAATGAATGTTTTTCCCATCCGCGGGAACGGCTTCGGGTAACCATTGACGTCAATCGGCGGCGTTGCGCTGACACGGCGCTCTATGCACACGGCACCAATGCACATGCTGACCATGCACCTCGTGTTGCCATTGTATTCAGGGCGATGTATAGTCAGCGATTATCATATATTAGGGTTCCGTAACACGCTTGTAAATAGTCAGAACATGTTTGTAGTATTATAGTTGAATACATTATTATTTCTAGTAACATAGATATTTAGGTACACATTGTATTGATAGTATTAAAACATGAACAAATTTATATTATATTATTGTCAAGAGATTATGTTTAAGTTTAATTATCTAGTTTAAGTCTAATATTTGTAATACATATTGGCATATCTTTTTGTTGACTTGTATAGTTTCATTATTGCAAGGATTTTGAACAGCAACATTGTTTCTGACGGCGATATGCCGACAATAACATGAAAAGAAGTTAAATTTGAATTTTATAGTAATATTATCTCAGAAATGGGAAATCATAAATTTAATCGTCCGGCGGGTCTCGAACCTGCACCATCTACCAATCCGGAGTAGGCGCTCTGCGTTAAGCTTCGAACGATACACGCCGGCAGATCAAATTTAGGATACCCTTGCTAACGCCCTTCCGGAGGATGTAGGTATTATCTATCGGTTTTGTTTTCTAGAAACATGGCCGACTGATATGTTCACAGTTGCATGTGAAAGATCATATCATATTGATAATACCTTCCAGATTATTAATTTGAATTTTATAGCATTATTCGCAATGCAAAGCGTTTATCTAATCTCAAAAATGGGAAATCATAAATTTAATCGTCCGGCGGGTCTCGAACCAGCACCTTCTACCAATCCGGGGTAGGCGCTCTGCATTAAGTTACGAACGATACACGCCGGCAAGGAAGGGTGTTAGCAAGGGAATCCTAAATTTGATCTGCCGGCGTGTATCGTTCGTAGCTTAACGCAGAGCGCCTACCCCGGATTGGTAGATGGTGCAGGTTCGAGACCCGCCGGACGATTAAATTTATGATTTCCCATTTTTGAGATGAATAGAAGTATTAAAAAATTAAGACTGAAGAGTATGATAAGCTTTGTGATAAATTACACATTCTACCGTTGGCTACTCCTCCTGAACTAGCTATAGTTATATATTTTTAAGAGGATCCATTGATAATCCTGAACTTCTGTCGAAAATCCCATTAAATATTGATAATCTATCATTAACGCGATTTCTGACCTATATCTGCCTATTTAAGATTCAAGTCTTATCCGACAAAATTGTTTATTGTTTTTTATGTAACGTCTGCAATTTAGTTCCATCGCATATTGCTGCTGTGTGTGCTGCTGATAGTCTGACTGAAGACTCATAAAATCCTGGTCAGTCATCAGATATTTGGGTAACACATTTTGGTCAAGATGCTCCACTATTGCAGCAAAATTTTTAGATGGTCTTTTTTGGCACATAAGGTCTCGATGTTGGCTCTGTATTTTAGAATGCACTTTGCATTTAAGGAAATGTTGAGTAACAGTTTTATGATTTATTTTGAATGTTCGAGATGTGTTAGTTATCGCCTCATTACAGTATTTATTTTATTTCATTTCGTTTCGTTTCGTTTCATTTCATTTCCTTTCAAATACAAATACAAATCAGTTTATTTGCAAGAATGTACTTTACAGGGTATGGTCTTAATTAAAATTGTCCATTTACATTCTACCTTTCTATCATGGCATGCAAATTTTTCAAAGTTTCAAACAGTAATAATCTAATATTTTGCAAGCAAGCAACTCAATAATAATTGTTGAATAATGTCATAATTAATTATTTGATGTCATGGTCCCATTAATAATGCTATGTCAAATTCAGTGAAATAATAATAATGATGATGTCAAATAATAAGAAATGTCAATTGATTACAATTAAATAATTTAATAACATCGTAAATAATTAATAATTTTATAAGGTATATACCAATATTTATAATGTCAAAAGACACCGCGATGCGTCAGATATTCTTCCAGATCGTAAAAACATTTATCTTTTAACCATTGTGTAATTTTTAATTTAAACCTGGGTGAAGGAAGATCTTTAAAACTGTTTGGTAGTTTGTTATATACCTTTATATTATACCGCATATATATTTTATACCGCATTAACATATGAGTTCCTTTTAAATAGTTCTAGCTTGCACTGTGGTAAATGAAGTGTATGTTTATTTCTCGGGATTACGTTTCGTTGTGAAACATCTACATTTTTGATGAAACACTCCGGATGTTGATGTACAAACATACATAACTCCCTAATGTACATACATGGCAGTGGCAAAATATTAAAGTATTTAAACAATGGTTTACAACTATCAGTGGACCAAGCTCCACAAATGGCACGCACACTTTTTTTTGCACTCTGAACGCTCTTATTATATCTACGGAATTACCCCACAATAATAAACCGTATGATAGTACGGACGATACATATCCGTGATACGCACATAGAGCCGCTTCTGTCGATACCGTGCATCGAAGCCTTCTTATAGCATAGACAAATCGATCAAGTTTATCACATACATGATCAACGTGTGTCTTCCAGTTACAATTTTGATCCAACATTATACCCAGAAACTTAGTACTTTCTACTTGGTCGATTTTCATAATATTGTAATTAATATTTAATGTCATAACTTTTCTTTGATACGTTTGAAATTGTATAATTTTTGTTTTTTCTACATTAATTTTTAAATTGTTAGAATCTAGCCACTGTATCATGCCAGTTACTGTTTTATTTATCTCCATCTCATACTCCTCTACATTCAGACATTTTACTATGAGTGTTGTGTCATCAGCAAACAAGATTGTGTCATGTCTAGTAATATTTGGGAGATCATTTATATACATGAGGAATAGAAACGGACCTAAAATGCTTTCTTGAGGAACACCAAATTTGTTTTTCTGAAAGCTACTTCTAAATGACACCATCTTATTATTTACGAACTTAGAAATTTCCACACATTGTTCTCTGTCATCTCAACCAATCATTTGCTTTCCCTCTTATTCCATATTTTTCTAATTTGTGTAATAGCAATTTATGGTCCACAAAATCTTTCATTTCATTTCGTTTCATTTCATTTCGTTTCGTTTCGTTTCGTTTCGTTTCGTTTCGTTTCGTTTCGTTTCGTTTCGTTTCGTTTCGTTTCGTTTCGTTTCGTTTCGTTTCGTTTCGTTTCGTTTCGTTTCGTTTCGTTTCGTTTCGTTTCGTTTCGTTTCGTTTCGTTTCGTTTCGTTTCGTTTCGTTTCGTTTCGTTTCGTTTCGTTTCGTTTCGTTTCGTTTCGTTTCGTTTCGTTTCGTTTCGTTTCGTTTCGTTTCGTTTCGTTTCGTTTCGTTTCGTTTCGTTTCGTTTCGTTTCGTTTCGTTTCGTTTCGTTTCGTTTCGTTTCGTTTCGTTTCGTTTCGTTTCGTTTCGTTTCGTTTCGTTTCGTTTCGTTTCGTTTCGTTTCGTTTCGTTTCGTTTCGTTTCGTTTCGTTTCGTTTCGTTTCGTTTCGTTTCGTTTCGTTTCGTTTCGTTTCGTTTCGTTTCGTTTCGTTTCGTTTCGTTTCGTTTCGTTTCGTTTCGTTTCGTTTCGTTTCGTTTCGTTTCGTTTCGTTTCGTTTCGTTTCGTTTCGTTTCGTTTCGTTTCGTTTCGTTTCGTTTCATTTCATTTCATTTCTATTCTTTTATATTATTTATGTTCTGTTCTGTTCTGTTCCTTTCCGTTCCGTTCCGTTCCGTTCCGTTCCGTTCCGTTCCGTTCAGTTCTGTTCAGTTCCGTTCAGTTCCGTTCCGTTCCGTTCCATTCCATTCCATTCCATTCCATTCCATTCCATCCCATTCCATCCCATCCCATCTCATCCCATCCCATTCCATCCCATCCCATCCCATCCCATCCCATCCCATCCCATCCCATCCCATCCCATCCCATCCCATCCCATCCCATCCCATCCCATCCCATCCCATCCCATCCCATCCCATCCCATCCCATCCCATCCCATCCCATCCCATCCCATCCCATCCCATTCCATCCCATCCCGTCCCGTCCCGTCCCATCCCATCCCATGTCATCCCATCCCATCCCATCCTATCCTATCCTATCCTATTCTATTCTATTTTATTTGGTGAAATAGGTGTTGCATTATCTGTTTCTTGTCTATTTGTTAGTGGTGTGAATTAGTTTTCGAAATCGTGTGCTTGTGTTGATCTTGATATTATCTAATTGACTAGTGTAAATGCTTTGTTTAATTTTAGCCAGAACTTCTGATCTTATTTGATTAATTTTGTCTATATACACAACACTGCCGATCGGTTGTCAAAAATTGTACTAGTGAATTAAAATTAATAATTATTTATAAATAAATGTTTTTACGTTGTAAAATATAAAATATTGCTATTAGCAATCTAAATTGTAAGGTAAATAATTGAATGTGATTAGTTTTCTGAAGAAATAAACCCGAAACAACTGATATCTGTCGACGCATCAGCTGTCTGTCACTGCGCTGCTCGTGTCCAACGATTAAGTTTAAACTTTTGTGTGAAATCCCGGGGAGTATATTACTTATTCTTTATTTTACACATACATACTAACCTAACCAAACATTTATTCGACTCATTGGTGTGAGTCACGTCCAATTTCACACTGCCATATTCTGTCTCCATTTGCTTGACGTACATTGTGGAAGCAAATTCGACGACTTAATTAGCTGGCTACAGACATCACACACTTCAATTACTCCTTAACTATACTGATATAAGATTGGCATTCGATAAATTTATTCCTATCTACACATACTAAGTTAACTTGACTAGACCCTAGTAATGAACTCTGATTAGGTGTCATATAGATAAAGTTAAAAGTGCCCCACTACAGTTTGTAACTAAATGTTTAAGTGTTGCTTTATTATAAATCTATTATAAAGTTAATTGCCCATCTGTCTTGTATATACTTACTTATATTATTTCTACCTATAGATCTCTGTAGTTTATTTTTCATATCTCACTCCTTTGACTTCAAATACATCTTAACCTCTTGTTTCTGTCTAGTTTTCTGTTCACCCTCTCTTTGTTTTCAGCCCATCCTCATTCACCTCACATCATGCAGACCCGAAGCATGGCTGCAACTCAAGTAGCTGAACATAAGTTGAAATCAGCTCTCAAGGACTTACAGACATACCAAGATCAGTGTCATAAACTTGAACAGGAGCGTGAGGAGAATGAGATAGAGATAAAAAGGGTCATTGATAGTAACACATCACTGAAAAGAGAACTTGTGAAACTCAACCACCAACTAGAGTCTACTATTGAAGAGCGAGACAGACTGCATGCGGAGACAGAGTCTTTTGATAAGTGTAGAGTGTTATATGAAGAAGCACTGTTCAAAATTAGAGATCTTGAATTAGAATTAATTAATTGTAATGAGAAGTTGTCAAATTATGTAAAAAACACAACTTGTCCAGTAGCCTCCATTAATCAGAGCTTGTATGACGAGTTGGCCAGTTGTAGTCCGGTGGGTCTCCCTATTAATACAACGGTGACCATTGATTTGACTAGCGATGACTGTGTAGACTGCCAGCCAAGCATTAATTCCTTATGTAGTGACAAGCTAAAACAATACATACTTGAACTAAGTAAAGAACGTAGGGCATTATTAAACAAATTAGAAAATTATAAAATTAAATTAGAGGATAGCAAACTAATTTATGAAAAAGACACTCAGTCGTTGCTTTCTGAAATAAAAACTCTTGAGAAGTCCCTAGCAATCTCATATCACAGTTTCCAGTCATACAAAAATGAAATGCAATTGCTAGCTGGAAAGTGTAATCCTGAAAGCAATAGGACATTGGAACCGATTAACACCAGTAGTGCAGTAGTGGAGTCATACACACAGCTGGGATCAGAGTCACCAGTATCTCCACAAAATGACATTACTAAACATAGCTCCATACTGTATTCCGATGAAATGGGTAAGGGCCTTGGTACCTTGCTTTGTAATAAGCTGAGTTGTTCCTTTGTCAACTATTGTATGCCAGGATTACATTATAAAGATATAATACATAAATTAATTCAGAATAAACACAGTGCCAAATCATGTATAACTCTAATGGTAGGAAATTGTAAAAACTTAAAGAAAAAAGACATTACAGATAGTTTCACTGAGATGTTAGAATTAGACTGTAATAAGATAATATTGTGTGCCTTCCCCTATGTGTCCAATGTGCCTGATAGTACAAATAATTATATCCACAAGCTAAATATGCACCTACAGTTTTTGGTTAGCCATTATAGTGATAAATTTATATTTTTGGACACAAATAGTTTTATAGATTCTTGTAGGGTAACCATGAGTACAGTTACTGTTTCAAGAAAATTTTTGAACATACTTGCAAGTTTAGTAGCGGCACATATTAACTCAGTCATAAGTAGTATGATGAAGTCACTTTTTATACCATCTTTTAGTAATGTTATTAAAATCAATTTAGTTAGTAGTTTAAACATGTAAGCATGACAATAGAGAAGTGTGATAACTTTCTAATTCTATCACATCAAAATATAAACCGCTTCTCTGGCAAAATTCTAGACATAGAACTTTTTAATGAAAAATATGAAATAGATATCCTTTGTTTTACAGAAACATGGCTGAAGGCACACAAGATGGCTTTTAGTGTCTGTGGCTATAGGGTCGCCAGATTTTATAATAGGGTTTCGGCAGAGGGTGGTGGAGTACTGATACTACTTCGAGACCAAATTAAATTTAAAGAACGTAAAGATATATGCCAACTATCTATTGAGCGTGTGTGTGAGGTGGCATGTGTAGAGACGCAGTTTTATTGTATAATATGTGTGTATAGACCACCAGCATCCGATTTAAAGCTTTTTACAGCAACAATAGAAGACATTCTTAGGAAAATTAAAAGTAAAAAAAAAATCCTTGTATGTGGTGATTTTAATATGAACATTTTAGCAGATTCATCTGAAATATACATATTTCTATCTGTATTTCGGTCCTTTAACCTTAAATGCTTGTTCTCTGAGGCCACGAGAGTCACACCCACATCTGCTACTTGCATTGATAACATAATTACCAACTTTGATGTCTCTGAGAAGTGTTTGGTGGCTGGTGTTCGCTCTGACCATAAATGCCAAATAGTAAAGATAAAAAATGAGATAAATATAAATAAACAAAAAATTAGTTTTAGACCTTTAACAAAATCTAATTTGGGTAAGTTCAGTAACAACCTGGAGAATAGTTTGTGCCATCTTTTGCCAAACAAAAGTAAGCCTAACGATATGTACACTACATTATTCCACTGTATTTGCAAAGAATTTAATAAAGCTTGTAAAATAAAAAACATAACGGTTGACAGTAATAAGATAAAATTTAGTTCTTGGGCAACTCAAGGCATTAGACTGAGTAGAGATTTTTTATATGAGTTGTATGACAGAAGGTCCTATAACCCTGATGTCAATTTCATTAATTATGTTAGAAATTATTCAAAAATTTTTAAAAAGGTTTGCATTCAAGCTAAATCTTTATATATAAGAGATAAAATTAAAAAATCTGATAATAAAATAAAATCAGCTTGGCAAATAATTAATACTGAAACTGGTAAAAGTAGATCAAGAGATCAAACATTAGTATTGAATATTGGTGATGAACTGGTTTCAGACAAGCTTACCATTGCCAATTTTTTAGCTGCTTTTTTTGCAAATATACCCGTGGATATTACTAAGTGTCTCGCATCATCACCAGATGTGGCTGAACTCTTTTTAAATCAAAGCGTAAAACAAACTGTACCTAACTTTAGTTTTAAATCCGTAACAAGTGATGATATTATAAAAGCTTTTAAGAGTATTAAAAGGAAAGGCACAGAAGATTTGTGGGGACTGTCTGTTAAAGCAATTGAATCAATCATACTAAACATTGCTACAATCCTTGCAGCCATCTTCAATGGCTGTATAAGTGTTGGTGTCTTTCCCGATTTAATGAAAATAAGTAAGATAATACCCATTTTCAAGGCAGGTTGTTCAAAAAATGCCACGAATTATAGGCCTATCTCAATACTACCAGCTTTAAGTAAAATATTTGAAAAGCTGATGCTCAGCCAAATGTTGTCGCACTTTAACGTGAATGAGATAATGCATAACAAGCAGTTCGGGTTTACAAGGGGCCGCTCCACTCAGGATGCAGGTTGCACATTAATTAGGTCAATATTGGAGGCTTGGGAGGGATCACAGGATGCGCTGGGAGTTTTCTGTGATCTCTCTAAGGCTTTCGATTGCGTTGATCATCGTACGCTCGTTGTTAAACTGAAGTACTATGGAATATCTGGCACATCTCTTGATCTTGTGATGTACTATTTATCGGGGCGACAACAGATGGTTTCGATAGGCGGTGCCACTTCGGCACGTCATCCTGTGAAAATGGGGGTGCCCCAAGGATCTATATTGGGCCCATTTTTATTTCTAGTTTATATAAATGATCTCCCTTATCTGATAGAGAAAGTATCAGACAGAGTTTTGTTCGCTGATGATACTTCGCTCATATTTAAAGTAAATAGAAAGGATAAAGATCTTATTGAGCATAATAAAACACTCAGCTTTATATCAGAATGGTTTTCGGCAAATAATCTCTTGTTAAATGCAGGGAAAACTAGGTTCTCATTCAG
This sequence comes from Pseudoips prasinana, assembly GCA_951640165.1. Classification (NCBI taxonomy): domain Eukaryota; kingdom Metazoa; phylum Arthropoda; class Insecta; order Lepidoptera; family Nolidae; genus Pseudoips; species Pseudoips prasinana. Next base: position 9,432,338 of record OX621249.1, on the reverse strand, counting down.
GTTCTCATTGCCGAATGTGACTCAAATTGTACCAACAGTTGCACTTAATGCGAAAATATTAGATCTAGTCCCATCGACCGTATTTTTAGGATTGACACTTGATTCAAAATTGCAATGGGGTCCTCAGATTGAAAAGTTAGCAGGTAAATTAAGTTCGGCTTCCTATGCTGTCTGGAAAATAAGGCAATTGTCAGATGAACAAACTGCTAGATTAGTGTATTTCGCGTACTTTCATAGCATTATGTCGTATGGCATTCTGCTGTGGGGTTCGGCGGCTGACATAGGTGCTATTTTTGTATTGCAGAAAAGAGCAGTCAGAGCCATTTATGGTTTAGGCAGTCGCGATTCTTTGCGAAATTTGTTTAAAGAAATAAATATACTTACTGTGCCATCGGAATATACAGTATGTTAGTTTAGACGAGGGACGTATTCAAACCCATAATAGTGTATGCTTATATGATACTAATAAAAATATGAACAAAAAAAAAACACTGATAAATAACAAACAGAACCATACCAAAAATTTCGCAAAAGTCTCACAACGTGTATACACCCTTGCGCTAACGTGTTTAGTATTATCGCAGAACATGTGTGCGGGTCAATGACCTTTAGGTAGAATCCATTTTCACTTCATACTTTAAACCAAACGGGTCTAAAATGGTATGGGTGCATTCCTTCTTCATGCAGCAGCTTCCACACAGTCCAATGTGATACGCCGAATCGTCTTGCAGCATTTCGAGTGCTTTCTTGTGGGTGATGCTCGAAGTATTCAAAAATGGCTTCTTGTAGGTGCACTGGGTATGGCTCCCTCCCTCGTCCTTGGGCATGCGTCGGTACGGTGAACTGATCGAATGTTCGCAATCGTTGGTTGACACCTAGCATAAGGTTGTACAACGGAATCAGGCGGTAGGGAAACATCTCTCGGTACAAATTAATAGCTCCTCGTACACTATCATTCGATAACACGTAGGTACGAACCATATCCCAGTTTTCTTCATTGGAATATTGATATGACGTCATTTTTAGTTAGTCAAGTACACGTTTACAGAACACACTTATCGGTAAGCGGGGTTGTTTATGCAATACGCGGATGCGCCAGACATGCGGTACTAGCAGCGGCGCGCTCGCATAGACTGCGGGTGCGGTCAGCGCGGGGGTGGGTCCTGTCGGTGCATCGGAACAACACAGAGGAAAGGGCGAGGGGGAGGGCGGGGTTTACGCACGAACTTCTACTGTTTACAAGTTCACTTCTTGCGCGCTCAGTGTTCATGATAATGTATTTTATAGGACAATTACGAAAAAAAATTAGGTTATATGTTTTTAAAATATTTGGGACGAGAATCGAATACTGAACACCCTCCCTTAATATGTCCCTCGTCTAACCTAACATACTGTATATATCAGAATATAATGTTTGTTAGAAAAAATATTCATAATTATAAAAAGAAAAGTGAACTGCATAATATAAATACTAGGAATAAAAACTAACTAGCCATGCCAGGCTTTAGAGTAAGCAAAACTAATAAATCATTTTTAGGAAATTGTATAAGGTTTTATAACAAGCTTCCTACTCAAATTACTGATCTGCCTGACACAAGTTTTAAAACACATATTAAACGTATACTTATGGCTAGGGGTTATTACACCACTAAAGAGTACATCGATGACAAAGACGTCTGGCTCTCACTTCCTACCTGCACATTGCTCGCTGGAGATCTTGTAGCCATATAGACATGACTGATCTGCTGTGTTACGTGAACTATCTGTAAATGATTGCTATCATATACTTAATTTAAAATTATTGACTCTGTCTCAAAATGAATAATGTTATTGTTTCGAAGTTTTTCTTTTGTATACCTAAATATAATCTAAAATAATAAGCATTCAGACAACCGATCGAGCATATATTGTGTTTGCCTACTAAATAATTACTCTAATTGGACCAAATCCCGTGTTCATGCCCGCTTGAGTATGTTTCGCCGGACCGTCTCAACTGGGTCGTGTTGAAACCGGTAGTAGATGAACCCACTGAGTTTGTTTCGCTGGGTCTTCTCAGTTGGGGCGCATTGGATCCGGTGGTAGCATTAAAGCGCGACCGTCGTTATTAACACAAGGTCCGTCATAATAATAATACCTTTAATATAGACAGAACCATTGACAATATGTGGGACAATCAACTTTTAAAGTGCTCCTTTCAGTGGTTTGAGCAAGATTTTTTTGAAAATATACTTTTACATATTTTAATAAACTTATTTAGCCGTCACTAAGGAAATATATTGAATTTTATGTTTTTCGTAGTAGCTGCGAAGTTTTTGTTATATTTTCGGATATTTTTTATACTTTATGATTATGGATCTCTCGCGTTACTAAAATTAAGACTTATTATTATGGAGTAAAACACAACATATTACTTATACAAATTGTATTATTGGTTAGAGATAATCAAACAGTAGATATTAATATAATCAGACTTTCTTTTTCATTATATTATCACATAATAAATGACGTTTTAAGGTCTATGGTGTTACCATAACCATTTCGACAGCTTATTTTTTAAAACAATCATACTTGAACATAATCAGTATTAATAGTTATATAATATGACAACAAGCAGGTATTAAAGTTTACATTTTGTTAGTTTTTATGTATAAATGAGTGAAAATCTTGTAACAAACTACCAAAACAAAATCAAAAAGGTAGGGACATTAGGTAACGCTAGAGAAAACTATTTAGTAACAACAGAGAATGTGTTGAAAATCCGCATGTTAAAAATAAATGAGATCTAAGGCCTAAAAGAGATCTAAGAAACCATTTTAGAATAAAAGCAAAGAAAAACATCTTCTCAAATAAAAAATACTTAATATAACCTTCTTCATTATTTTCTAAACTAATATTTGGCGAGTAAGATCAACATAAAATTAAATTTTTGATTTTAAATTTTGTAAGAATCTGCGTAAATGTTTACGTGTAGATCACCAACTGCTATTTTAGAATCTTCTTCTTGTAACTTGAACAAGGTTGTTTATCACCAGAAGAATATATCGTCATATCAGCCGAAAGACGCCACTGATGGACAAAGGCCTCCCCGAAAGATCGCCACAATTACCGGTCTTGCGCTATCCAGCGACCATCGGTCCATTTTGTAGAGGGCCTGCCTACGCTGCGACTTCCGGATCGTGGTCGCCACTCGAGAACTTTTCGGCCGTCGGTTCTACGAGCTATGTGCCCTGCCCACTGTCACTTCAGCTTCTCAATTCTTCGGGATATGTCGGTTACTTTGGTTCGCCTGCGGATCACTGGTCGAAGACTTTCGATTTGAGACACGGCGATGTTTGGGACGAGAAGATGTTACGTAGCTTCCCGAACGCTGCCCAGTCGAGCTGGATTCTACGAATGACCTCCTTCTATAAGTTGGACCTAATTAGTTGGATGGTCTGTCCTAGGTAAATATAGTTCTCTACAACTTCGAGTGCAGAGTCTCCAACCTTAACGAGAGTGGGTGCTTCATGGATGTTTCAGACCCACTTGTTGAGAGACTCTGCTGACGCCATCGAGCATTGTACCGAGGTCTTCAAAGGTCTCAGCCATGACATTGATGCCAAAGCCTTCCTATTCCAGAAGCTTGAAGGCATCTTCCAATGCAGCGGTGAACAATTTCAAAGATATAACATCTCCCAGTCTCACACCTCGCTGCAAGTGGATAGGTTTCGAGTTCTGGTTCTGGAGTCGCATAGACATAGTAGCGTATTCATACAAACACTTTAACCCCTTGATATACCGGTATTCGATTCCTTTGGAGAAACCTCATTACGGCCCAGGTTTCGATTGAATCCGAGGTTTTCTCATAGTCCACAACGCTAAGCATAATGGCTGGTTATACTCCTCGGTCTTCTGTAAAACTTGCCGCAGCGTATGTATGTGGTCTATGGTACTAAAGCCTTTACGGAAACTGGCTTGTTCGAGAGGCTGGAAGTCGTCAAACCTGCGTGCAAGACGTTTCGTAATGACTCTCGAAAACAATTTGTAAACATGGCTCAGCAGTGTGATGGGTCTGTACATCTTCAGGAGGGTTTTATCACCCTTTTTGAAGAAGAGCACTGCCACACCTCTGTGCCATGCTTGTGGCGTTTGACCTTCTAGTATGACGGAGTTAAATAACTTCTGAAGGGCCCGTAGGATTGGTGTACCACCCGCCTTTAGAAGTTCTGCTGTAAGTCCATCATCACCAGGCGTCTTGTTATTCTTAAGCTGTTTGAGAGCCATTCTTATGTCGTACAGGCTGACGTCCGGGATGTCTTCGGTAAAGTGTTGGGTTAGTAGTGCTCTGGGAATATACCTCTTCATATATATTTTGCGCCTCTTATTAGTAATGTCTTGTAGTTCTTTGGTAAATTTGAGAACAACCAAGGGTTCATCATCGGTCGAAGATTTAGCTGTTTGTCAAGATTGGTGAGCATCATTATTTACCGAACCATCATCGGAGTGAATATAAAAATGTTCATAATTGTCTGTGATTTTCCGCGTTTCTGTAATCGTAATTTCAGGTCTCCGAAAACTTGGACATATTTTTCGTTATTTATTATGGAGTCAAATCTTTGACTAATCTTTATCTTTCGGGATATCGTTCCCTTGGCTTTCTTTTTGCCTCTTCGTAACTTCCGGAATTATTTTCCAATCGTTCTCTATAAAGTTTTTGTTTTTCGGACGCACTAATTGACATTTATACTTTTTGTTTTGTATTTTATTTCAATCTGAAATTACATATAATACAGTTATTTAAATATTTAGTTCAAATATTTTAAAAATAATAGAAAGTTGACGTTATTATTACAAATAAAGACGAATTATTATGATTAAAATCGGTATCACCTTTGCCATACATTCTCTAAAGTTACCTACAACGCCAGAGAAATTTACAGAAACGCGGGGGAAAAAGTAACAGAAAATCGATTATAAATTCACATTTACGGAATGAAACGAAATAATAGTGGTCTAATTTTAAAATTAGAGCATAAAGGCTTTAAATTTAAATAACAAAAGCAACTAATTATAAAATCTTACCCAAATTGACGTCGTAACTTAGTAGAACGGTAATAAAACCACGCACACCTCTTGAGAGCTTGTCGCACAGTGACGGCCGACCTGTGAGACATTGATCTTGCTGCGGCTTGCCAACGTAGTTAGAGACAATCACTCCCGCTAATAACTAAAGCTTAGAGCTATCTCTCGAGAAATTTTGGATTTTTTTCATATAACGCAGTAGAATTGATGTTTTAGATTCTCTTTGGGGACAAACACTTAAAAAAATAAAAATGTACGTTATAATTTAAAAAATATGTATCAACTGTCTTTTTAGCTAAGCTTACTCAAATAGCTATCTAATAAAAATATTAAAAACCTATATCTCTAAGCACCTAAGCCGAAAAAAAGGCAAATGTTTGTTATGACCCATACCTGGGGACATACTGTTTTTGTACGAATATCGACAGTGTTCCCCTGCGTTTTTACAAAAAAACGACTAATAATTTAAAAAGTTGTACATATAAACATAGTAACATAACATCTAAGCATCTTATTCCATAATATAGCAACAATATTTACAAAATATTCATATTTAATATTGTTTTTGGATTTTAATTTCATAGGGACACGAAAGGAGTACTTTAAAAGTTGATTGACCCATGTAGTAAAAATATTAGACTTAAACTAGATAATTAAACATAATCTCTTGACAATAACTTGATACGAGCTAGCTAAATATCATTTCTGTAATAAAATAAATTTTATAAATGTTTTCATACAAGATGTACCTAAATATCTATGTTACTAGAAATAATATCTAATGTATACAACTATATTACTACAAACATGTTCTGACTATTTCCAAGCGCTTTTTTAAAGTCTACGTGAATAAAAACCTTTTTTATTTTATTTAAATGCAGCAATAAGGCACAATTAATTTTCCCTTACTACCAACAAATTATCGACAGACCGCATGTCTGTGACGAGTGAGCAGTAGTAAATATTACAAAGAGCATTAAATTTTGACATATTCTCTATAGCTAGGCCAGAGGCAGTCCGATGGCTACCTAATCAAGGCTTTTTAAAAATATTCTAATTAGGATTTATTTTTTGTTAGTAATGTTCACAGGTCATAACTAATGTACAATATTACCTATACACGAAGACATGTTATTGGCTTTTTGTCATAAATTTACCAAAAGTGTATTTACATTCGTCGTAACGTAGTTTATTAGTTATAAGTATATAAAAAGTTACCATCGCAAATTGGCGCACACGCACGCATTATAGCCATCACGCCACGTGCGTTCATAATATCATCATCATCATATCCGCTGAAAGACGTCTACTGCTGGACCAAGGATTTCCATAATAGCCGGTCCTGCGCTGCCCGCATCCAGTGGCTTCCCGCGACCCTAGCAAGATCGTCGGTCCCCTTGTAGCGGGCCTACTCACGCTGCGTCGTCCGACCACGCGCGTTCATGAAGTCATAATTACATCTCGCTCACATCACATGCGGCGATATGCCACTTTATTTTCGAGTTAGATCCTTAGGTGAGGCTGAACATCGTTTTCCTTCACTCTACGGGCAGTTCAACTGAGAAAGTACATTCACCTTAACAAATATATAATCAAATTCATGTTGTGGCCCTGTGTGTAAGTAAGATCTTCTCAAGAGACATAGGCCACGGTAACCACATCACGCGGGGCGTCAGTTTTCTTTCACTCTATGGGCAGCTCGACTGAGGAAGTACATCCACCATACAAAATATATCATCAAGTTAATGTTGTGTGTGATTACGTTCACCAGAGCACCTCTTCTCAAGATACAGAGGCCACGTTAACCACATCACATGGACCGTATTCTTGTTTGCAGAAATGGCAGTACGCTATAAAAATATATTATCAACATAATTTTAGGCGAATCTTTCCAAAGCGTGAAAATCAGCACACAAAAGTGCCTAATCACGGCAAAGTCGAGATCAAGAAACGAACAATACAAAGAAACTCATTATTAATGTGATTGGGATTCCATTCTATCGCTACCCTTATATTGAGCTCATAAATAGAAGAAAGCGCCTTTGTTTTCCTCTTTCTTTTGAGAGAATTATTGGATTATTGTCCCCAGGTGTTATTAAGTATTGTGGATGATCATAAGTTTCTTTAGCTTCTGCTCGCGTTGGCATTACTGTCAACGTATTGTTGTAACTTAGTATGCCGATTTATGGCTAAGTCAAGACTTTTATTAGTATGATAACTGATTTAATTATTTTTATTCTGCATGTCAGTGGTAGGTGGAATATTTTGCAAATGAAGCCGAACATCAGAAAACGGACGCAAACGTTGTCCTTTCACTTTTATGTGAGGAACTATCTAAAGACATATCTCTGTGATAGTCGAACAGTTTAAATGCTTGATAAAACGGCTGGCCAACCCAATGATACACTTCCACTCCAATTCTTAAAAAAGGCATTTATCTAATTCATTTACATTGACGGTCACCGTAGCCTAGTTGGTAGTGCTCCTGCCTACGAAGCTGGTGGCCCTGGGTTCGAATCCCGGTAAGTGCAAATATTTGTGTGATGAGCACGAATATTTGTTTCTGAGTCATGGATGTTTTCTATATATTTAAGTATTTATCTATCTATATAAGTATATATACCGTCGCCTGGTACCCATAGTACAAGCTTTGCTTAGTTTGGGGCTAGGATGATCTGTGTGACATTGTCCCTAGATATTATTATTATTTAATTGTATATCCGAGGCAAAAGAGAATGAGATTGTCATTATAAAAAAATAAACTACATATAAAATAACAGTTTGAAATGAGTGGTAATTGTTGGAGATTCTTCGTGAAGTTACCTCTTCGTCAATGCTTGTGTGAGACGATATATCGGTCATTGGTATTACACTGCCCGCCTCTAGCGGTCAGTGCAATACCCGTCCGATACCGATATACCTACCGATTATGTAATTGCATCACCCTTCCCGTAACAAAAGCAGGTTGCAAGACTGCCGGTCCACCTTGTGGGAAGCCTGCCCACGCTATGTCTTCTACTTCGTGGTTGATTGTGTGATTGTTAATAATACCTAGTAACTAGGAACCACTTCCGCGCATTCAAACATTATTGCAACACCTCATCGGCATCAAATATAACAGCTCACTTCATAGGACCCTTAAAATATACCCTGTGGCTATATAGGCCTATATGAGTTTCTCTCTCTCTTCTCTAGTTCTAGCCTCGTTATGTCATTCAGTCTTCCATTTAGCTCTGTAGGGAAGTGGAACCAAACTCCTCCTTGTTTCTTACTCGAGTTGCAGTGACGAGTAAAAGGGTGAGAGTAGTTACATATATAAAAAATAAAAAACTTGAGAGGTGTCAAGGGACACCCGGATGGAACGAAGTTATTTCTTATTATTTATTATGTACAAAAAACCTGTATACACTCAACAAAACTAATCGTCGCGACACCACACTATTCAATGCGAAAAAGAAATGAAAATATCTGGCTTGCTTTCTATAAGAGAGAGAGAGAGAGACAGACAGACAGAGAAACATGCGCACGCCGCACAGTTGCAAAAAGTGTCGTGACAACTTCTCGTAAGAATTTTTCCCGTCTAGCCCCCTTTCACAACGCGCGATAAGGAACTTCGTTCCAATAAATAGTACCCAACGGTTATATAATAAGACCGATTGTGCACACAAAAAGGATTTGATAAAGATAAACGCTGTTATGTCTTTTAATATGCTGACTGTCCCGTTCATCTAGCGGTAGCTTGTTCAGCCGCAGGTACTGAGGTCCTAGGTTTAAATCCCGGGTCGAGCCAAAAGTAATATCGGGATTTTTCTATTACGAAAATTTCCCAGTATCATTCCAAAGCCCAAAGTCTGAAAGTCTGAAAATATACCAGTGCGTCGGATAACACGTAAAGCCATCGTACCTGACCACTTTTCGGTCGTGTTACTAGTTGTCCCATTGGATCATGAGAGTAATGGTATAAAAAGTGACCCTGTGTTTGCACTCACGCTTGTGCATGGACATGGATTGAGACTGGTCCCCGCGGTGGACGATATTATTATTCTAAACTAGCTGTGCCCCGCGGTTTTACCCGCGTTAAATTTTATAAATTATCACAGCTCCTCCCCCGTAGGTGATAGCGTGATAATATGTAGCGTATATGTTGACCCGACCTCTTAGTAATATTCATGTAAACTTTTAAGTAAATCCATTCAGTACTTTTTGAGTTTAGCCCGGACATACATACAGACAAACAGACACACAGACGAAAATTCTAAAAACTATAATTTTGGCTTTGATATCGATTGCAGATCACGCCCCAAGTATCCTTTTTAAAAAAATATTCAATGTACAGTTTGATCTTTCCTACGATTTTATTATATGTATAGATAATAATAATAATAATAATAATAAGATCCTTTCAAGAGGGTAACACCCGTCCTCGAGTCATGCGCTTTGTAAAGAAGGTGTTTATGGGGACTGATATCAGTCCCCGCGATTACATATCACATGTTACGAGGCGCATAGATTTCTATAAACAAAAAATTTATGCATGGGCTAGTCGTATTCGGAGATATAAAAAACGCGTGGATCGATATTCCCAAAACCACAAATTCCAAAAGGACCAGAGATGGGTATATAAATTGTGGGAGCAGACTGAACAACGGACTAACGGCGATGGGCCCCGGCCAGATAGTGACGCCATGATATCTTTCTGGCGTAATATCTGGTCGGTACCCATCGCTCACTCCGAGGGCGATTGGATGGGGGTCGTTAAACGTGTGTGTGAGCCTATTGAAGAAATGAATAGTACTTCTATCACACCCGACGACGTCGCTAGTGCAGTCTACCGTTTGTCTAACTGGAAATCTCCAGGGCCAGATGGACTGCACAATTTTTGGTTAAAATGGCTACGTAGCTCGCACGAATATTTGGCTATCAAATTCCAGTCGGCTTTAGAGTCAGGTTTGCTCCCACAATTTATGACCACAGGTGTAACCCACTTGATCCATAAGTCAGGTAGTACCGCGGAACCCAAGAACTATAGACCAATTACATGTCTTCCAACCATGTACAAAATTTTAACATCAATATTAAAAACCAAAATCTGCAATCACATTGACAGAAATGCAATTATATCTACAGCTCAAAATGGATGTAGGAATGGGTCCCGCGGTACTAAGGAATTGCTTCTTATTGACACGGCCATTTGCCAGCAGGCACGCCGAAACCGAAAGGGTCTGTCGACATGCTGGATAGATTACAAGAAGGCCTATGACTCCGTGCCCCATACTTGGCTTATGAGAGTGCTAGAATTGTATAAAATAAATACAATTTTACGTACCTTCCTGAGGACATGTATGGAGCAGTGGAATACAGTCCTTCTTTATCCAGGATCTCGCCAAACCTTGGGGAACGGTGAGCCTATAAGGATAGAACGGGGAATCTTTCAGGGCGACAGTTTGAGCCCATTGTGGTTTTGCCTGGCTCTGAACCCTCTGAGCATACTACTAGAGGATTCTGGGTTAGGTTATCGACTGCGGAGAGGAGGACAAGTAATATCACACCTCCTTTACATGGATGACTTAAAGTTATTTGCCTCTAGCAATCTTCACTTGTCAGCGTTACTGAAGCTCACAGAAAACTTCAGTAACTCTATCAGAATGGAGTTTGGTATTGACAAATGTGCAGTCATGCATGCAAAACGAGGGAAGACAGTGGAATCTGAGAGCACCCAACTCTCAGCTTCCATTAACTTAGTAACCCTCTCTGCAACCGAAACCTACAAGTACTTGGGTATGTCACAGGCATTAGGCATCAAAGAGGCTGACATGAAGGAGTCATTGCGGGGGCGCTTCTTGGGCCGCTTGACAAAAGTGCTGAAAAGCCTATTGTCGGGAGGGAACAAGGTGCGTGCTTACAATGGCTGGGTCATGCCAGTCTTGTTGTACTCCTTTGGAATACTCAAGTGGACTCAAACTGAGCTAGACGCCCTGGACAGAACAGTCCGAACGCGGCTGACATCACATCGGATGCATCACCCCCGCTCTTCTGTGATGAGATTGTACATCCCACGGAAATGTGGTGGTCGTGGCTTTTTAAATGCTAAAACTCTGCATAACCGTGAGCTATATAATCTTAGAAACTATTTCCTATATAATAGTGTGGGTATGCATGCGGACGTGATCGCCGTGGACAATGGATTCACCGCTCTATCCTTAGCCAAAACTAACTGGCGTCAACCTGCGGTACTCAGTACCAGTGACCGCAAGGAGGTATGGCAGAGCAAGGAACTTCATGGCAGATTTTACAAGGCCCTGCACGGGCCAGATGTAGACTTAACAGCATCAGTAGCCTGGCTACGGTTCGGTGACCTTTTTGCGGAAACCGAGGGTTTTGTCTGTGCAATTACTGACGAAGTAGTAATGAATGACGAATAACTACCGGAGATTTATACTGAGGGATGGTACTGTTGACATTTGTCGGGCATGTCACCGCCCTGGGGAATCCCTCAGACATATAATTTCTGGTTGCTCCCGTCTTGCTAATGGTGAGTATTTGCACAGGCACAATCAAGTAGCCAGGATAATCCATCAGCAACTTGCTCTGCGGTACAACCTTGTGACGTCGGAGGTGCCGTACTACAGATACGTTCCAGAGACAATACTGGAGAATGGCCGTGTCACATTGTACTGGGACAGATCCATCATCACAGATAGGACTATTGTTGCCAATAAGCCTGATATTGTGATGGTGGATCGCCAAGAACGCCGGGCAGTGATCGTCGATGTTGCTGTCCCACATGATGACAACCTTGTGAAAACTGAAAAAGACAAGGAAATTAAATACCTTGACCTAGCACGCGAGGTTGTTGACATGTGGGACGTCGACTCGGCGATCATTGTACCGATTGTCGTTTCTGCCCATGGTTTGATTACCAAGAGCCTCGACCGTCACCTTAAGAGGCTCGCGTTAGGCAGTTGGGTCAAGGGTCAGGTTCAGAAGGCAGTTATTTTGGAGACGGCGCGTATTGTGAGGAGGTTCCTCTCTCTGGAGCCTTGACCATCGGTAGCATGGACCCTGCTCCCGTTGCCGATTGGATGTCTATTTTTTATATTTATAAATATATTTTTATGTAACTATATATTTGTAAATGTATAAAATAAGAATGACGTGGAATAAAAGACATAATAATAATATTTGGGGACAATGTCACACAGATCATCCTAGCCCCAAACTAAGCAAAGCTTGTACTACGTGTACCAGGCGACGATATACATACTTATACAGATAGATAGATACTTAAATACATAGAAAACATCCATGACTCAGAAACAAATATTCATGCTCATCACACAAATATTTGCACTTACCGGGATTCGAACCCAGGACCACTAGCTTCGTAGGCAGGAGCACTACCAACTAGGCTACGGTGACCGTCAAAGATAGTGCTCCGCTGTGTTACCCGCGTTCCCCCGCCAACTTTATAAATGATAGCTTATGTGCAATTCGTATATATAAGCTATAATTAATATAAATTTCATCAACATTTGATTTTTTTTTGTGTTAAAGAGTAACAAACATCCATACTCACAAATTTTCACATTTATAATATGAGTAGGATTTATCCCAGCAGTATTAATTAATGGATAAAATGTCAAAATAATTCAGTACGTAGTAAAACTACTTAATAAACCACAATTTGGCTCATAAATCAGAACTTTCGAGCTTACAACCAAGTTTTTACATTGAAAACCAATTAGGAACACAATTGAACGTTATAAGAACATTATGAGACATAAGTTCGTACATAATCGGTTGTTTTACCATAAATCTTATTTGAGCAATATGCTTTGAGGATTTATATTATCACTAGCTATGCCTTGCGGTTTCGCCCGCGTTAAAGTAGTTTTGGCTTAACAAACGTAACAAACATACATCTATACTCACAAACTTTCGCATTTATAATATTAGTAGGATGTAGTTTTGGCAATGCACGCCGGAATAGCTCGCAGATGGTAGATTATATCCTACTTACTTGACACTTATAGTTTTATTAAAATTTCATTTTTCTCAATGAAATTTTAATGAAACTTTACAATAATATAACTTAAACACCAGAATAACACATAGGCTACAAATTATAAAGATATTATGTGAATTGTTCAAAATATGACGATTAAGTTTTTACGTGAAAGAGTAACAAACATACTTCCATACTTACAAACTTTCGCGTTTATAATATTATTAGTATAATTATACAGGAAAACTTTTTAACCAGTGCGCAAACTTTGAGGTAAGTTTAAACAAATTTTAATAAACACATATTATTTATTTTGATATACATATGATGCTGGCAGCTAAACCAGCGAGCGGAACGCAAAATATGGCGGGTGGCGAAGCCGACGCGCTGAAACGGACAGAAAGGGCTCGCGAGTGCATCCAGCCGAAAACGCCAACGTAGTCCACTTAGAGCACTCTTCCGAATAATAGTGATAATATCCGCCTAGCCAAATTTCACGGCGGCCAGAATCAACAGAGATTAGCCATCTACGCGGGACATATTATGGTGCTCAAGTGTGCGCGCAAACACAGGAGCACTTTCTATTCCATCACTCTCATGATCCGATGGGACGCCACGCGACACGACGAGAAAGAGGTCAGGTACAGGACCGGCGGCTTTACGTGCTCTCCGAGGCACAGGGCTATAATACCGCCAACTCCCAGACTTCAGGCTCATGCTGAGAATTTTTTTTTTTTACAGAAAAGTCTCAAAATCACTTTTGGATACCTTCCGAATAACACCGGCGCGAATAGCACCAACCCTACTCCACGAAGGGCACCCATCAATAATTTTGACAGGTGCTACTCCAATAAGGGGGCTGAGAGCGCACCGAAATTTGAATTCTTATATTTCCTGAGTCGTTGGCTAATTTCTTATGGCTTATGGTGTAAAAAATATAAGTCTTAAAACACTATAATAATCTCCGCAAGCGAACCAAAGTAACTGAACATAGCCCGAAGAATTGCGTAACTGAATTAGCAGTTAGCAGGGCACATAAGTCGTAGAACCGACGGCCACTGGGGCAGAAAGGTTCTCTAGTGGTGACCGGAAGACGCTGGGAGGGCAGCCCCCTACAAGATGGACCGATGATCTTGTGAGTGGATGCGGGTAAGTCGGCAATTGTGGAGATCTTTGGGGGAGGCCTTTGTCGAGCAGTGGATGTCTTTCAGCTGATATGATTATAATAATCTCATACCATTGTATTAAGCTGCCAGTGATTGATCCACTACATTGAAAAAAAAATATTTGTGCTGTATAAGAGCCCCATGAATTTAGTTTAACTCGTTCTTATACCGATTACAAACACCTATTACGTTCATGAGATACAGACCACTGACATACGGACGGACGGAGAGCAGAGGCTTAGTAAAAGGTTCCGTTGACACTATTTGGGTACCTAAAAATTAACAGCTAGTAAAAGCTTTACTATCTTGAGCATAAATCTTAAGTACGTGTTTGACACAGTTTTTTATTATCACTATAATCTATTTTGGTAGGTACTACTTCTAAACTACGTCGTTAATTAAAATGAACTATATGTATAAGTACTTTAAGCAACTTTGCGATAAACACGAATACTTAATTTACATAACAAGCGTAGAAAGGCCGATCCTAATGACGAGATACTATCGTTTTAATATCGTTTCCATTATCGTTGGATTTTCGTTTACCCCCATTGTACCAAGGCGCGCAAATTAGGGAATAAATAGGTTAAACTTATATTTTAAATCCTATTTATTCCTTTACTTAATCGACATAGCCTGGTGGTTAGACCATTGGCATGTGAATTCAGTTATCCGTGTCCGAACTTAAGGCACCATTGACTTTCGAACATGTGAAAAGTGTGAAATCTGCCAACCCGTACCAGTAATAATAATAATATCTAGGGACAATGTCACACAGATCATCCTAGCCCCAAACTAAGCAAAGCTTGTACCAGGCGACGATATACATACATACTTATATAGATAGATAAATACTTATATACATAGAAAACATCCATGGCTCAGAAACAAATATTCATGCTCATCACAAAAATATTTGCACTTACTGGGGTTCGAACCCAGGACCACCAGCTTCGTAGGCAGGAGCACTACCAACTAGGCTACGGTGTCTATAGCGTAATGGACTATGGCCTCCCATTGTAGGGGAGACCCTAGCCCTTAATTGGGACGGTACTAGGCTTCAGGCTTCATCATCATCATTACTTATTCCCATGCCTGTTTTTATTCTATTTGAAATGAAATGATATGAAAAAATGTTTATTTTTGACAAAAAAGAAATCTTACCATACATCGCCAAATTAATATAATAAATTTGGTATTTCTTTTAAAATAAAATAAAATAAAAAAGGTTTTTATTCGCGTAGACTTTAAAAAAGCGCTTGTAAATAGTCAGAACATGTTTGTAGTAATATAGTTGTATACATTAGATATTATTTCTAGTAACATAGATATTTAGGTACATCTTGTATGAAAACATTTATAAAATTTATTTTATTACAGAAATGATATTTAGCTAGCTCGTATCAAGTTATTGTCAAGAGATTATGTTTAATTATCTAGTTTAAGTCTAATATTTTTACTACATATTGTCAATGGTTCTGTCTATATTAAAGGTATTATTATTATGACGGACCTTGTGTTAATAACGACGGTCGCGCTTTAATGCTACCACCGGATCCAATGCGCCCCAACTGAGAAGACCCAGCGAAACAAACTCAGTGGGTTCATCTACTACCGGTTTCAACACGACCCAGTTGAGACGGTCCGGCGAAACATACTCAAGCGGGCATGAACACGGGATTTGGTCCAATTAGAGTAATTTCATGAATGTAATAGGTATTTGGGTCTAATCTCGTTGTCAACCAGTAATTAAGAAGGTAACAGTAGATTTTTGGTTCTATAAGGCTTCCGATTCCCGTTTTTATTCTCACAAATATAATCGTGACAACTCAACTCAACAACCTTGGAGAGCTTAACGTACTCTCTGAGGCACGGAGGTGCTATGTCAACCAATCAGATAACGAAAAAAAAATCTTAGTTATTGACATATTGAAACATTGCCCTTATCACTTAGATGGCGTCACTAAAACTTCAACACGGGAAGTAAACTTCATTTTTACTCGCAGTAAGGTTCATCCGTATCACCTGGAAGCGATCTCGTCAAGCACGGTTAGCTTTCAGCGTTCATACATCCCACGTACGTGCCGGCTCTGGAATGAATTACCTGCTGCGGTGTTTCCCCAGCGCTACGACATACACAATTCTTCAAACGAGGTTTAAAAAGAGTACATACTAATATCACGGTAGGCAGCGGTTTGCTGTGCCCCCTGGCACTGAGAATGTCCATGAGCAGCATTTACCATCAGGTGGGCCGCTACTCGTCTGCTACCAAATGCAATAAAAAAAAAATTAAAAAAAAATATAAAACTATACATATAAAAAAAATCGTAGGAAAGTCAAAACTGTACATTAAATATTTTTCAAAAAGGATACCTTATATATATATAAGGGACGTGATCTACAATCGATATCGAAGCCAAAAATATAGTTTTGGAATTTTTGTCTGTTTATCTGTTTGTCTGTATGTAGATATGTCCGGGCTAAACTCAAAAAGTACTGCATGGAATTACTTCAAAAGAGAATGGCAGAATTCGTATCGCATACTTCTGTTGTTGTTCAGCTATATAATTTGTACCACTTGTTAAGACAACTAAGGTATTGATTTTAATGTAAGTATAATATTTTTAGAACTTGGAATTAATTAATAAAATCAAAAAGAATATTTCAATTATTTTCAATAAATAAACGTAATAAAATCGTAAACTAAACGCAGTTACGTTTACAAAAATTGCCATGTGTAAAATAATATAAATGTCGAAATTATAATTAATTATTTATAAATGGGAACAACATTACATATAAATCATATAATAATATACTTATTTATTATACCTAAGAAATCACAGTAGTTGCATTAAATTGTAATAATTAATGATTTAGAATAGGAACGATTTTCGTCGTCAGTATTTTTTTTTGTTCATGGTAATTATTTATTGACAGGCAAAGACAATCTGTCAGGTATTTATTGCTGTTGTTTTGATACATGTCATCAATTTAGCAAATAATCTTGCAGATATTACGTGAGTTCAGCATCAGTTCCTCCGTGCTATAATATATATCTGTTGACAGTGGATTCACGAAAGGACGCTTTATCATTTAATTAAAATGACGAGTTTGCAATGTGTTAATTGCAACATTCGTTTGCCCCGTCTAAGAAGACAAACATTATCCGAAGAGAGTGAAGTTCTCAATAAACCCAATGTTGCTTTGTGCTATGTGATAATTATTGTTTGGTACTTATATGATGATATTCTTAGATGAAGTAATACTTAGGATAAATTAATAATAATATCAATAAGATAGTTACAAAAAACAAAGAATCTATTGTTTTATTAATTACCTCCACTCAAAACCTCATATATAACTCCTCGCAACCTCACACTATGTAATTAATGGCAATAAAGACCTTTTCATTATTTCAACAAATAATAGCTTTTTGCATCTTCCTAACCTAACTCGCGACCCGTTTAGGGTTTTCAGGGCAGGTTCGGAATAAATCAATGTAAAAAACTATAAAAAGAGCTACAACATTTACTTTATCACCATAACAATGTTTATGTAATAATAATAAAAATATCTAGGGGCAATGTCACACAGATTATCCTAGCCCCAAACTAAGCAAAGCTTGTACTATGGGTACCAGGCGACGATATACATACTTATATAGATAGATATATACTTAAATACATAGAAAACATCCATGACTCAGGAACAAATATTCGTGCTCATCACACAAATATTTGCACTTACCGGGATTCGAACCCAGGACAACCAGCTTCGTAGGCAGGAGCACTACCAACTAGGCTACGGTGGCTACGGTGTAAATATAATATGTAACAATCTTCATTGGTACACTAGTTAACACTAGCATTTCATTGCCACATCAGTAGACACACTTTGATATTTACAGTATCTTTATTAATTAGGCAGTAAGAGTGATTTTTGAACTGCAATGTTTCCACGGTCATGGGGTTGACGCACAGATGACCAAACGTAACCTTAAAATAAAACTGGCTATAACTTTTATATCCCAACTTCTAAAAATCTAAGAAATTAAAAATGCCTTTTTTATCGCATTAACCACCAATTAAAACATAAAATATCCCGAAACACGAAATTTTACTAGCGGTACAAAATTCTCAGACATTCTTGCCGTTTACCTTTAGCATGAATATTACTAAGAGGTCGGGTCAACATATAGGCTACATATTATCACGCTATCACCTACGGGGCAGGAGCTGTAATAGTTTATACAGTTTAACGCGGGTAAAACCGCGGGGCACAGCTAATAAATAATAAAAATCTTGAGACAAGTAACATCCTGTTATTTTGTTTGACATGGCAAGGAGAATGCTTACGCATGCAACCCGCAAATAGTGTCTGCGGGTGGGTAGTCGGACCCGCACCGACAAAACCTAACCTTGCCGTGGAGTTCTCTTGGCGCCTGAAAGGGCCAGAGAAATAAAAATAGCGACGGACGAAGAAATAAAATCGTGTATCTCTGATTAATTTCGTATATACGAAATTAAAATATTATCAGAAATAAAAAACGCGACGGCTAAAATCGTGTATATCTGATTTATTTCGGATTTATTATCCTATGGATATAGTATATTCCTTACATAATATACATTGTCATAAATTTGAAAGATTCAATATTATAATAATTTGTAACAAAAACAGCATCAAAAACCACAGCTTCGCTCATTTTGTAAGTGACCCGAGCAATTGACGAGGGTAGCCAAAATAAGCATACTCACCCATCTCGCATAATGTGTTTTCCAACAAATTATAGAGCTGGCAAGAAGAAGGAAATATATATTTTTAATAATAAAAATCCCCTTGATATATTGCCTAGTCACTCTAAACATCTGCGCATCATGCAACAAACATGTGTGCGCGAATACAAGAGCACTACCCCTAATTCTCAGTATAAAAAACTAAAAAGATTTTACTAAAAAGATTTTGATTCAAGTTGGCTTTAAAAAAGCGCTTGTAAATAGTCAGAACATGTTTGTAATAATATAGTTAAGTAGGTACCTATACTTAATTATATATCTAGGGACAATGTCACACAGATGATCCTAGCCCCAAACTAAGCAAAGCTTGTACTATGGGTACCAGGCGACGATATACATACTTATATAGATAGATAAATACTTATATACATAGAAAACATCCATGACTCAGAAACAAATATTCGTGCTCATCACACAAATATTTGCACTTACCGGGATTCGAACCCGGGACCACCAGCTTCGTAGGCAGGAGACTGACGGTGACTGACGGTCACCGTAGCCTAGTTGGTAGTACTAGGCTACGGTGACCGTCAGTCAGCCAATTATTTCTAGTTACATGTAGATAGGTTAGGTAAATTTATTTTATAATAGTAAATATATTTAGCTAGCTTGTATTATTCAAAGAGATTATATTCAGGTTTAATCATGGAAATTTATAGTTTAAGCTATGTTTTACTACACATTGTCTGAATGGTTCTGTCTATTTTAAGGTACGAATACAATGTTATTATTATGGCGGACCCTGTGTTTCTAACGACCGTCGCGCTCTCCTTGTCCGATGGGACGGCTTGCTGATACAACCGGGAGAAGGTGAGGTACAGGATCAATGGTTTTACACAATTTCCAAACCGCGGAGATGTAACACTTCCGGGAATTAAACTTAGGACAATTCGGCGGTTAAATACGTTAGTGCTAGTTAAACGTGGTAGCTAAATTTATTTTTATAATATTGAAGTGTATGCTGCAATATTTGAATTAGGCTTAAGGCTGCTTAGGCATTTCCACCTGCTTCTTTTTTTTCTATAAGAAAACCATAAGATCCTGTATCGATAGTACACACGGCTACATATCAAGTTATTCAATTCCACTATAAGCTGACCTTTCATTTTATCGAAATCCTATACAACGCGGGATCCGCTTATACTGGAAATACTTAGCTTGATGTGTAGCCATGTGTACCATTCCTTAGATACATAGAAAGACAATTAAGTTGATAGATTAGAGCCATAAGACAATCTAACAAAAAAATATAGGCTCCCACAGATGACTGAGAATTATTTAATATTAATTATGTTCGATGGTATGCGCGGCTAGATATCAAGTTATCCATTACCAATATAAGCTGACCTGTCATTGTATGTAAATCTTACACAATGCGAGATCAGCTTATACGGGAAATGTGTAGCTTGATGTGTAGCCGTGTGTACTATGCTTTGCTCTTTCTGTCATTAGAAAGAAAATGAAGTTGATAAGTAGGAGCCACAATAGTCTGTATTGAAGGCATTGTACCATCGATACAGACTCTTATGGCATGATACGAAGGATACCATCGAGCAAAATTGTAAGTCATCTGTGGGAGCTTATATTTTTTTTTAATCGTCAACAGATATGGCTATTTTTCTATAGCCACCCTTAGAAAACTTCAACAGCCTACATAAGATACAGCTTATCGACACATAGACACGTAAGCTTATGAATAGTGTTTCGTTGGTCAAGAGCATTCTATTATCCAAAAAACAAATTCCATATCAACAAAAGGTTCCCCAAGTTAATCCAGAAATTGTATTTAGCCAGTAATATATTCATGAATAAATTTGTAAATAAAAACACCTTGGTCATACAAACGCAAAAAAGGATAAAAATACCATCACTCTTTATTATTTCACACGGGTTTATCTTGTCAGTATTATGCCGTCTTACAGCATTATAAGGGTAAATCCGATCGGACAAAAAATCGATCATGAGGATAATACCAGATACTTAGCTACACAATAGATAGATCGGGGTACGAATCTTACAATAGTGATTGATTGCAGTCTTCAAGACTTCTTTAAGTGCTTTGCACTTAAATGCAATTGTAATTCAGACCAGTTTGCATGCACTACTGGCGCGGCTGTTAAGAGAGTCGCGTTCGAACTTCGAATCCCGGGATTTTTTCCCGTTCAGGGAGGCTACCACCTAATTCGCCAGTGATAGAATAGAATAGAATAGAATAGTTTATTTGCTCGAAACATGGTTACAAAGATGGTACAGCATGTTTCACCGATACTTCGGTATGCAAATTGAATGAATCATATTTTTAATACATATTTTACTAATTAATACAATCAAATAGAATCACAGAAAAATAACAATTATATATATAATTATAATACACAATACAGTCTACAGTTAAATTAAGTTAAAAATGTCAATAATACAAGTCAATCACCATTACACAATCTACAATGTCAATACTTATTTCTAAAGTTGAGTGCAATAATATTATTATTAGTTTTATAAATATATCATGGTCTTATGTCAGAAACTCCTTTATATTATGATAAATTTTTTCTATAAGCCATTTATTTAGATGTATTTTAAATTTTCTTAATGGGAGTTCTCTAATATCTCTCGGGACTTTGTTAAAGATTTTAACTATCATAAAGGTACAATTTCTTTTGAAAAGAGTTGTTGATGTTTTAGGTAGTTGTAGTTTAGTTACATCTCGTGATAATTTTTTTTTTATTTTTGCTTACTTCTTCAAAAAGGTCCGGGTGTTTTTTTACATATACTCCTATTTCCAGAATGTAAAGAGAGGTCAACGTTAACACCCTAAGTTTTCTGAATAAAGGCTTACACGTGTCTATTGGACCGACACCACATATCGTTCTGATGCATTTCTTTTGGAAAATCGTGATCGTGATCGGCGTTCAAATATATGAAGGTTAAATATGACTAAATCATTCGTTCAATCGGCTTCCATGAGCACATGTGACGTCATAAATGGTCTGGAATTGATTTTCAACATTGAAGTCGATTGAAGGAATGATTTAGTCATTTTTAACATTCATCTATTTGATTGCCGATCATGATTACGATTACCGGCGAATTAAGCGGTAGCCCCCCGGGACAACTATTTGAGTGAGCCATAAGTAGTTGTTCTGAGTTTGGGTGATATTTGCATCCGTTAGTTAAATGTATATATGTATGTATATTGATTTTATGATTTCCCATTTGCCATATATTGCGCAGTGTAGTAAAATATAGTCCCGTAATAGTTCGGGCATAATTAAATTCTGCAGTTGTATGAAAGAAATTATGTTAATGCTTTATGCCTGCAATTGTACATTATCTTTACGGACCTAGATATCGTGGATTCGATTCTCACCTAGGACAGATATTTAATTTTGTGTATATAGACATGTCTATTTGTCTTGAGTTATGGGTGAAATTATCTAAATATGAGGATGTGATTTCAAAAGAAAAGTTGTATATGTAGTATATCAGTTCTCTGGTTTTCAAAGCACAAGCCCTGCTTAGTTTGGGATCAGGTGGCCGTGTGTAAATAACGTCCCAGGATTTTATTATATTAAACTAAACGTGAATACATTAAAAAAAGAAGCCTCATCTCATAAATAGCGATTTCAACCGTAGTACCAAAATACAAAAGACTTTATCGTAACATTCAATCTTTTCAATGTGTGATGTGTGATATGGATAGTCAATCCACAATGGAATCACAAATATAAAGAAAGACAATTATACTACGTAATTGGCAAAATACTTTCAACCAAAGTTGCAGCAGAATAAGATTCAAAATCTATCGATGTAAGTTTCACTTTTTTGGCAATTGGAGGGTCAATTTAACATGGAAGTGCAGATCAAATCCTCTTTTTCCTCAATGATAAAATATTCCGCGACAAAGTTATGGCGGAATACTAACGCGTCTTCAGATTTCTTTCCATTTTCCTTTTAAGTTCAATTTAAAGTTATACAGGAATCCTTGGCAACTCCTTCGACTTTTTTTAAATAATAAAAAAATATGGATTAGTAGCTGTATAAATTAAAGACTATGTGTTATTCGGATATACGTATATTGCACGTGCGGCTCAGTGGCTAAGACCGCCGCTTCGCCGCTTCGTATTGCGGGTTCTCTTCCTGCGCAGGACAACTATTTCTGTTGTCCATAAATAGATCTTCTGAGTCTGGATGTATTTTGTGCAGCGGCTAAGAAATCCGCCTCGCCGCTTCGTGTCGCATTCGAGTCCCGCGCCGGATAACTATTTGTATGACCCATAAATAGTTGTTATTTGTGTCCATCTATTATAACTTTGTAAAGTACCCCGCGACACAGGGATTAGATTCCGTAGTGCGGGCGTTGTCTTTAAAAAAATATATAAAATTAAAATCCGTTCAGTAGTTTTGCCGCGAAAGAGTAACAAACATCTATACATCCACTCATAAAGTTTCGCATTTATAATATTAATAGGATCGTGTCTTACCAAGTTGCACAACCATTTAAACAGTTTGTTTATAACACAAGATTACTACCCACTAGGTGGTAGGAGGTTTCCATACCTTGGACCGCTTTCAACACACGTAGCATCATTCTCACGTCTTCTTCTCTTCTTCTTAGCGTTTCGATGGCAAACTCGTCAAATTTTTGTGGCCCAGAACGTGGCCAGACTGATTGCCCTGCTTGTGGCATTTTTAAGATCGTGCCGTGAACATGTGGCAGGGCAGGCTGGGCAAGCTGTTAGATGGGCCATGAATTGGACCGATGCTCCGCAAATACAGTCCATTTTGGGGTTGCTCGACAGTCCCCACCTAAACATGTTTTCTTTGCTTCGGCCCACCTGAGTCCGGAGTCTGTTTAGGGACTTCCAGATCGGCCACGGTAATTGATGTCCAGATGGGAGGCTTTCGGAAAGCGTGACAAACTGATCCATGAACCCTTTTTGTGCACGCCAGATGCTGCATCTCGCTGTTGAGGGATCGGTCGTTAGTGGCGTGGTGCATTTGGCAAAGCTATTTCGGCTTTTAATCCTTTACGGCACGTCGCTTCCCCTATACCACAATGAGCTCGAACGATTTTCCTGAAATGATGGATCTTGATGAAATATTTTGTGTGTATTTGAGTGGCGGGTCTCTTCATGGTTTAGTTTTGCAATTGAACGGTAGTTGGCGCTACAATCATGTTCAGCACAATACTCACTCTTAAGCACTTTTAATAATTAGAAGTTTTGTAATCACCATCATCATGGCAGCCTAATGACGTCAGAGGACCAAGGCCTCCCCAAAAGATTTCCACAATGGAGTTGATTCCATAATTTGGAGGGATATGCCATAATGCAGTATATGCTGCCCAGGCGAGCATGTATGAAGAATATAATGACAGTAATCGAGGCAAAAGAAGTGTGCAAAGATTGTGACAAATGGAAATCCGTTGTCACTGCCTACCCCTCTGGGAAACAGGCGTGAGTCTATGTTTGTATGTATGTATGCTGCCCATTCTCTGGGAGGTATACCTTCGCGTCGACTTCTACGCCCCCCACGGAATGAAATGAAGTGGCAATGGTTGTAATATGCTTCACAATTTGGCTTTTGTAGTTCTTTCAAACCTAATCACAGACAATTCTCTGATATAATTGAGAAATTTATTATAGAACCGTATTCATTTCTCCAAAAAAGGGTTACTTATATTGTGGAGAGGAGAAGTATGTAATTCCAGATTATGCTTATACTTCATGATTATATTATGAGTATTGCTCATTTAAAAAAACCGGCCAAGTGCGAGTCGGACTTGCCCATGAAGGGTTCCGTAGCAGCAAGTATTTCAGTTGATTAAATGAAAGCAAATTGCGGTTTACGATTTATGACGTATTAAAAAAAAACTACTTGCTAGGTCTCGTTCAAACTAATTTTCGTTGTTAGTTTGCATGGTAATGTATATCATATATTTTTTTTTGTCTTATCATTCACTTATTTTGGAAGTTACAGGACCCCTCCTGTAACTGGACACTCATTTTACCACTTTGGAACTGTCTCTCGCGCAAACTATTCAGTTTAGAAAAAATTATATTAGAAACCTCAATATCATTTTTGAAGACCTATCCATAGATATGCCACATGTATGCGTGCGATGAAACAAATATTTTGAGTAACAGTTCTATGTATACCCCCCTAAATTATTGTTCTTTTTCTATTTTTGTGTAAAAATCTTAATGCGGTTCACCGAATACATCTACTTACCAAGTTTCAATAGTACAGCTTTTATAGGTTCGAAAAAAATTGGCTGTGACATACGGACGGACAGACAGACAGACATGACGAATCTATATGGGTTCCGTTTTTTGCCAATTGGCTACCGAACCCTAAAACATCACTCTTCTTTTAGTTCTCGGATAAAAACGAGTCTAATTAAACCGTTCAGAATTATCTCTTTTCGAATTTAACAAATTTATCTCACGGGTTGGTTTATTCTTAATTTTTTATTATTATCCGTTAATGTATAATGAGTTAATCCGTTCAAAGGTTCCTTTGAAGCGTTTCTAATCTCTGAATCCTTACTTATATTTGAGTAGAACAAACTTAGTAAAAGTCAAAGGCTGAATTCAAACCACTATTCTTTGCCAACGACCCTTATCACTCATTCTCAGAAGCAGTAGGTCCGTCATCGAGGCCGACTTTTCTCAGAAACCTACTGATAAGTCTTACTAACGCGCCTACACGTTTACCTACGACAAAAATAATAGTAGGTTCATAGGCATGAATAAAATATTTTTTGATGAAAGAAAAATAACTGAACTCGCCCATACACATATACACAGAGAGAGAAAGAGAGAGAGAGAGAGAGAAGAGAAGAATGTAAATGAAATAATTACCATATTTCATCTAACAACCCAGCTTACTAGGGACAAGCTAATTAAGGTACCGCTTGATGTTAATTAGATAATAGAATTATTAAAAAATACAACCACGAAAATCAAAAAGTATTATAAATCGGCTCATAAACTTCTCAGTAGAAGCGTTTTAGTCCTTGGCGGCGATGAAGTGTGGATGCCCTGTCAATTTCTCGCAATGCGACAGTTAATAAACGTAGCTTTTATAGCTACCCTGCAAGTAATGCCGTATGTCATATATTTATACATTCAGTCAAAAAAGTATCGAGAATGGATGGTTTGTTAATGGTTCCAAATTCGAATTCAAATTTTTGTTCTTTTTTGTAGTTGTTAGATTGGCACAACTGTTTCCATTTTGGCGCGGAGTTTAAGTTGCATCTGCTATTTATATTAAATTCAGTGCTGGTTTTAGTAATATCATATATAGTGTGTATTGCGAATTTCATAATGGACAAAAATATCGAACAAAGATTCTTTAATTTTGCATCGCTAATGGAATTTCGTGTTCGGAGTCACTGAAAATGTTACAGAAGCCTTACGGTGAATTGACTTTATCAAAAACTCGTGCTTATGAGTGGTCAAAGCGTTCAAAAGCGGTCGAGATGTGCCTCGCTCTGGTAGGCCATCAACGTCTGCAACTGAAGTTAACATCGCAAAAGTGAAGGAAATAGTGGCTGAAAATCCTCATTCAACTCTGAGAGAGATCAACGCCTAACCTTCTGTATCTCACGAGTCGATTCATACCATTTTAACTAATCATTTGGGTGTGAAACATGTTGCCGCTCGGCTAATCCCAAAAGATCTGAATTTTCTCCAAAAACTCAATCGCATGAAAGTCGCTGAGGACATGTTATCACGAGTAAATTCCGACCCAACATTCATGAAACGCATTGTTACTGGTGACGAGACGTGGGTTTACGAGTTTGACATGCAAACAAGTCAAAAAACTTCGGAGTGGCGCCTACCAACTGAACCGAAACCGAAAAAACCACTAGAAACTATCGCGGTGTTGTGCACACTGAATTCTTACCGGAAAGTCGAACGGTAAATAAAGAATATTATTTGAGCGTTATGCGGCGTTTAAGAGACGAAAAAGGCCAGATTTGTGAAAAGAAAATTCTTAGATTTCGCACCACGATAATGCGCCTTCGCACAAGGCCATCATTGTGAACGAATCTTTGACCAAACACTCAACAAATACCATCCAGCAACCACCATATTCACCAGATATGGCTCCAGCTGACTTCTTTCTTTTTCCCAAACTCAAATTACCACTTCGTGGTACCCGTTTTCAATCGGTAGAAGATATAAAGGAAAATTCGCGGCGAGAATTGAACTCAATTCCGAAAGCAGCGTTTAAAAAAACGTTTTGATGAATGGATTATTCGTTGGCGTAAGTGTATCGTTTCTGAAGGAGCATACTTTGAAGGTATAAATTTGGATTAATAACAAACATTTTGTATATTATTGATCTTTTCTCGGTACTTTCTTGACAGAGTAGTAATTATGTAAGGGTGCTCTTTTTAGGTAATTTGAATTTAGTTTTTATTGTTAAGCCTTAAACACGAACGTCTTAATACTTCAAAACAAAGTTAATTCCGCACCTCAATTATGCAGGATATTTCAAGGCGCACGAGTGTGCGCGCAAATACAGATGCAGTCCCGTTGTCATGATCTAATAAGCCAATGGCAATGACTTTGTAGGACGTACGAAATACATCCATAACTTTCAAGGTTCAAATTGTTTGCCAACAAATAGTTATTTCAATGATTATTTTGCTTCAAACTTTATCCTTTTAATCTAAGGAACTTTTTAGTTTAGTTTCACACATACTATGTACATGTCGTGACAGCACTTAGGAAAAGTTGCGAGCTATAAAAAGGAACGTCAAATCTAGTTACAGCTACGTTCATTAATTTATATAATGCTAACTATATATCAAACACTATGCTTGTTTAACCTCTTTCAGGATCCATTAGCCAACCATTAGTTTACGATTAGGCAACCCATTGGAATGTTGGGATATTTATTTTAGTTTCTATACAAGATTGGAATGGAACTGATAGCTTGAGATCCCGATCTCATGAAATAATAATAATTATAATAATGCCTTATTTCATTTGACATGGCATCAAAAACAATAAATAAAAACTTAAATTTTCTAATTATGTTGCGGAAGACTGATGCCAAAGATTTTGTCGATCTAAAAGAAAGAACCGATTATTTCATGTAGACTGTGTCAATCGACCCCCAGGGGGATCCGTGTAACAAAAGTTGCGGGAAATATAGTAAATCTCGTATTAAAATATATAGCGGAGTGATTCGGTACTTTATCGTGTTTTTGTGTTTATTTTCTTATTGGGTGATTTATGCTTCTATGGCGGATACACAACACATTGATTGCTAACTTTCACTGTGTTGGCACAGATTTGTCATTTTATTAGGTTCCTTCTCATTTTTTCTTACATAATATTATTATCATATGTATGATATAACCTTAATAATTTTGTCATATAGCATTTACATTAAAATAAGTATGGTGAACGGAAGACCTATCGAATTACGATGTATACCCTTAAAATAACTATAATAATCCGCCATAATAATGATATTTAATTCTTGTTGTTATTGTTATTAATTGTCTGACTTAATTGTTTATTAGACAGAACAATTCAGAGGAAATTTCAATTAAAATAAAATTAAATTAAATTTTAGTGTTTCATAAATGGTTGCACTTAGATATATAAGATGGCACTCGAACCCGCACTAGGATACCCTGTGTTGCAGGATCCAGTCTCGTCCGTCGAGGATTGGTTTACAATAAAATGTGCTTAAAAATATTCTTTAGGTTACAGAAATAAATTAAAATTAAGTGTTGGTACATTACATCTATGTGTGTATGTGTGTGCGTGTGTGTGTATGTGTGTGCGTGTGTGTGTGTGTGCGTGTGTGTGTGTGTGTGTGTGTGTGTGTGTGTGCGTGACTGTGCATGTGTGGGGTGTGGATATATATGAGTGCAGGTAACTACATATATAATGTGTGCATGTATAGGTGAAGCCATGTGCAAGTTAGTTAATAGTTATGATTTTTTCGGTTTCTATATAATTTAGTCGTAAGAACCAATCACTAACTAGTTTTTTACATGCGAACTTGGTTAGTTGCAGTATGCTCAATTTACTGTTAGCCATATTATACAAACGGGGTCCAACGCAGGTAAAAGCTTTATTGCCAAATTTTAATTTGGAAGAGCCTCTGTGCCAGGTTTCTTTTCTGCGTGAGCGTTGGTCAGTAACCTTAGTAACTAATGCCGTTTTGTGGAACTTAAGGATGACTGTCAGAATATACAGTTGGCGCACTGTTAGCACTCCTATCTTTTGATACAGCGCATCTGTAGGGTAGCGACATTTACAACAATTAGACAGAACGATTCAAGCCAAATTTCATCATCAACATCAGCCTGATATCGTCCACAGCTGCTGCCTGTTCTCTGAAAGATACTTCCTCGGGACGACTTCTACGCTGAGACAGGGTAGAGTATTATTTGCCGTCAACCACACGGAACTAATAATAACTATTGTATGTTTTTTTTTTTTTTTTTTTTTTTTAATAATAATATCTGGGGACAATGTCACACAGATCATCCTAGCCCCAAACTAAGCAAAGCTTGTACTATGGGTACCAGGCGACGATATACATACTTATATAGATAGATAAATACTTAAATACATAGAAAACATCCATGACTCAGAAACAAATATTCGTGCTCATCACACAAATATTTGCACTTACCGGGATTCGAACCCAGGACCACCAGCTTCGTAGGCAGGAGCACTACCAACTAGGCTACGGTGACCGTCAACGGTCAGGTGTTGTATGTATATCAACATTCTAACATACAAATTACAATTATCATGTTTAAGTCAAGTCTCTACAAATAGCTACCTTATCTCTAGGTGCGATCACTTTCAGGCAACCGTTAACGCTTAATACTCATAAACATTAGATTGCTAGTGAAGTTTATACCTACTAATTGCATAAAATTGTATATTCCATTCCGCCTCATACGCTCGTAGCTTGTCACAGAACAGAGTAAATGAGAGTCTAGTGCAATCAGCTTGCTAGTAAATGGAATGCTAATTAAAGTGATCTTTTAATCCATCAGTGTTTAGTTCGGAGTGTTTATGCACCACATGAGTTAGTGGCGTTGTGCCAAGCTTAAACAGTATTTATTCACAACTAGCTGTGCCCCGTAGTTTTCCGGTGGTAAAATTTATAAATTATAGCCTATGTGTTAATCTTGGGTGTCAGCTAGCTCCATACCAAATTTTGTTATAATCGCCCCAGCCGTTTAGATGTGAAAAAGTAACAATCATACACACATTCACAAAATTTCACACATTCACAAATAATATTATTGTGATAAAAAAGCTGTGTTCATGTCTGTCAGCACCAAGTTATGGTCTTATACAATTGCCAATAACAAGTGAACCAACACTCACAAATAGAAATGCTAACCTAATCTATAAACATAGTGTAATAAAATTAAAGTGGTAGAAATATATATAAACCAACCAAATTATCAACTAGTAATTAAACCAAATTATACTTATTCTATAACTTTTTCCTCGTCGAATATATAATTGATAAGTAGATGAGAATTTTTGAGATTTTTTTTGGGGTAGAAGAATATACCGTAGATAGAAAACTAATATAGATTTAATACATATTTAAAAAATAATAATTAAAAAACTAAAAAAACTAACTTATGATTTCTTAAGTAAAGTACCTATTCTTATTTAATTTTGTTTTTTTTTTATTAACAATAAATTTACTAAAAAAACGTTATTTATGGATATACCATAAATTTGGTATATCTCTTGTTGCACACCAACTGCTATAAGTTTATGTTCAGCTCCTATCCATCCTAAGGTTGTCTGAAAGAGATCGCTTTATGCGATAAGACCGCCCTTTGTACAACTTGTCTATGTAATATCTCATGTCATATTTATTGTTATGGTGTACAATAAAGAGTATTCTATTATATATATATATATATATATATTATATATATAGTTAATAAATTCACCCTTTTAGGCCTAGACATAGATACACACATAGACTGGAAACCACACATACAGAAAGTAAAAACAAAGCTATCTAAATTTGCATATGCCCTCAGAGAAATAAAGAAAACTACAGATCTCAAAACAGCAATAGTAACATACTATGCGTACGCGTTCGCTTCATCCTAACACTACCCTGTCTCTATATATTTGAAATTTGCAAATTTGTAAGGATGTACCCACAATTCTACAGCAAAAGAGAAGACATACAAACAGAAATCAAACTTAGACATGGAAATAGACTCAACCTGCCAACTTCACGATTAAAAATGCACTCCTCTAGTGCGTTTGTCGCGTCAATAAAAATCTACAATAAATTACCTGAACACATAAAAAACACAGAAACAAACAATATATTTATAAATAAACTAAAACGATTTCTCTTAGATAAAACCTACTACACAATTGACGAATACTTCAAAGATAAATTCCTCCTAGAGAAACGAAGATAATTAGAATAACCAAGTAGTACCTAATACATCTATTTACCTTATCTACTGTACAATATCTTTAATTACTTACTATTTAGTTAATAATAAATTACAGCTAATATATAAATAAATATATAAAATAATTGCCTAATTTATAATTTAAAATATCTATTAATAATAAATAAATAAATATAGAAATAAATATAGAAATACTAATTATAAACAAAATTAATATAAATCTACTCATAAATAATATCTACTTAAATATCTAAATATAAGATTTACTCCTTAATTTCAATATTATTATGTTTTTAAACAAAAAGCGCTTCATCCTCTCCTCTAAAAACTAACTTGCTGTGCCCGACAGGGTCCATAATTGTTTCTCTATAATTTACCTACCAGCCTTGTATACATTATGGTATGCAATAAAGTATTGAGTATTCTAAAACTCAAAATCATGATTATAATATGCTGCCAGACCGCCACTGCTGAAGAACGGCGGCGGAGGACTTTTTTCAAAGATCGGAATGGCATCCACGGAAAATTATTACAGAAAAATATGTAGACAGGAAGTTCCAGCCTAAAAATCATAGTCTTTATTTTTTTCTCCATCTGGCATCTAGCTAACATGGCTACCAAGAAGGAAGCCTGTTCCTTTCTTAAAAACCGCCAATGAACTTGCGGCCCTTCTGGTGGGTGTCCATGGGTGCCGATAATCACTTACCATCATGTAACCAGGGGCTCTACCGGCTAAGTCATTGAACATCGATTTTGCAATGGCGTTCAAATAAATAAAGGTTAAAAATGACTTAATCAATAGTTAAATCGGCTTCCATGCGCACATGTGACGTCATAAATGGTCCGGAATCGATTGTCAACGTTGAAGCCGATTTAACGATTGATTAACTCATTTTTAACCTTTATTTATTTGAACGCCATTTAAGAAAACGATGTTCGGCGACTTAGCCGGTAGAGCCCCAGCTTGGTCATTTGCCTAGCTATTTTATAAAATAAAGATAGGCATTGCATATATGTCATAATACATACTTACTTATCGTATGGGCAATGGTTACCCCAGTGTCAGAGTTGTTCAAGCCGCCCAGTGGGCCTCTGACATGGCTTAGCGATTGTTGTCTAATAACTACAACCTGGACCAACAGCTTCACGAGCCCTCCGAAGTATGGAGACGCTGAAAAATTAAACCACTTTGATGGTCACCCATCTATGGACTGACCGCGAACCTAGTTGCTTAACCTCGCCGCTTGGTCACGGTCATAATAAAAATTACCAACATTGTGGTCGTAACACGGACTTTAGCATTGCGATGCTATTGGACAAGACCTCGTATTGGTTATAGGCTAATAAAACATGGAACGAAATTAGTGCCACGATTCTAACTGTCTGCGTTAGGATCGTGGCACTAATTTCGTTCAACGTTTTCGTTCAACGATGTGGAGGCATAAATTTTAATGTTATGGATCGTAAATTGATGGGTAATATCTTCGGAAAGACTAGCCAATAGGCAAACAATTCGGTTGAAAGAACAAAAAATGAAATTAATGTGCGGCCGCTAATGTGTAACAATGTTTTCATGACACCTATCAATTCTGAACATTTTAAGTCAAATATTTTTTTTTTTTTTTTAATTTTAATTTTTTTTTTAAATTTTTTACTATAATTATAATATCTAGGGACAATGTCACACAAATCTTCCTTGTCCCAAACTAAGCTTATATAGATAGATAATACTTAAATACATAGAAAACATCCATGACTCAGAAACAAATATTTGTGCTCATCACACAAATATTTGCACTTACCGGGATTCGAACCCAGGACCACCAGCTTCGTAGGCAGGAGCACTACCAACTAGGCTACGGTGACCGTCATATGGACATTAATATTACCCATCTCATCTCGTGGGGGGCGTAGATCGTTCCATGGGAATATTTACGAGAGAACTGGTAGCAGCGTTTTTCTGTCAACTATGACCATCAAACTGCGATCGCCCACCCATCTGGCATATCTCCTCATTCTTTGAGGAGGATTTTATTCAGCAGTGGACTTAATTTGACTGCCATGGTGATGAACACTAATACAGACGCAGCGTAGGCAGGCCCTCTTCAAGATGGACCGATGATCTTGTGTGGGTTGCTGGAAACCGCTGGATGCGAATAGCGCAAGACCGGCAATTGTGGAGTTCTTTGGGGGAACCCTTTGAGCAGCAGTGGATGTCTTTCGGTTAAAATAATAAAGGTTTCGTTTACAAAAACTGGTTTACTTCCTTTCTTTCCTTTTACGTTTTGGTTCCATATAGATTATATTCAAATCGGATTAGAAACTTAGAATTCATTACGAAAAGTCTAGTTTTGTGTTTACCAACATACAACTTCAACTATCACCACAAAAGCGTTCTCTATCGAATAAAAACGATCAAACCCGGTTCAAAAATAACGGAGATGGCGCTTAACATAAGTATAACAAAAACATTAGTATACTCTCGTATACGTCAAGGGCGGACTCAAAGCACATCCATCGCTTCTTCTTCCAATATTTTATTATAGATTATGCAGATGTCAGCTATCTTGATCTCACTGAGGCCCAGCTTGATAAACTTGAGCGTCTCCAGAACGTCTGTATAAGATTCATATTTGGGCTCCGTAAATTTATATGATCATGTTTCCGAATTTCGTACTCAGCTCAAGTGGCTCCCTATACGACTTCGCCGGAATGCTCATACTCTTACACTTCTCTACAACATTATTTTTAGTCCATCCGCTCGAGCAATTTTTGAGATAAGAGGTTATCTCAAAAATCGCTTTTCATTCCTACATGAGTCACATTCAAGATTACTGAGATCGTCAGAAAAGTTAAAAATACCAGCGCATTCTACTAATTTTCTTGACAAATCTTTTTTCGCATAAAGTGTTCGATTGTGGAATGCACTGCCTTTAGTAGTCAGACGTGCACAAAGTCTGCAGGAATTCCAAAGACTTGTCAAGAATCACTATCTGTCACTACAAGACTCACAACACAATTAGGAACATAATATATTATATGTATTTATTATTTGTAATATGTTCTTCATTAATTGTACCCATAGGTACTATTTGTAATGTACCTGTACACCGACAACTGCTCCTCTCAATAACTCCAAGAATAGAGTTATTGAGGGAGAAGAACCGATGTTTACTTTGGTTGTCTGGAAGAGATCACATTTTGTGATAAGACCGCCCATTGTATACTTTTAAGGTTTTAATTGTTTTTATTTTGATATTTCTTTGGTGTACAATAAAGAGTTTATCTATCTATCTTTCCAGAACTAATATCTATAGGTCACCAAATAACAATTATTTGGTGAATATTAGAGGTACACCGATGCGACTACCTTAACCGTAACACAAATACAACACGAACATTATGTCAGCCAAATGAAGTCCACTACTGGACCAAGGCTTCCCCAAAAAAATCTACAAAGGTTTGTCACCGTAACTTGGAGGGATATGCCATAATCGCTATGCTTGGTAGACGGGTTGGCCTTGTCAACCCTGGCTATCGCAGTAAAATTGGTTTGCTGCAGTCCGTTTTCTGGGAGACACTATTTCGGGTCGACTTCTACGCCAGCCACGCAATGAAATGGTGGTGATCTTTGTCGTCAGCAAACAAAATGTACAAATGAAGGTAGTGCTCCTGCTTGACTTGTTTTAGCAACCTGTGTTTTATCCCTTCTTCAAGATACATAGCTCTTAGCCAGATGCTCTCACCAGTCCGTAAGTGATTGGCGAGGTCAAGCAACTAGGCTCGCGGTCAGTCCATAGATGGGTGACCGCCAAAGTGGTTTAATTTGTGAGCGTCTTCGTGCTTCGGAGGGCACGTTAAGCCGTCGGTCCCGGTTGTAGCCATTAGCCAACAGTCGTTAAGCCATGTCAGAGGCCCACTGGGCGGCTTGAACAACTCTGACACCAGGGTAACCACTGCCCATACGATAAGTAAGTAAGTAAGATACATATGTACAGACGCCAGCATATCACATATAAAATAATGAGAGGCAAATTGCATAACGCCAACATATTAAATTTAGTATGTCTGGACAGATATGTGTGGCCCCGATGTCGGCCTCAGCTGCTGGCCGTACCTAGTGGCCGCACAAATCTCCTAAACAAGGCGCCCCTGACCGAAGCACTTCGCACTCTAAACAGGGTAGCAGAGGATATAGACATTTTTGCCTGTACACTGAGTGCATTCACAAGGATAACATTGTATATAAATAGTTATAGAAATTAGGTTGTCTAAGTTTTTTGCTACACTATTGTATTGGGTTGTACCTGTAAAAGTAGTTGTAAGCGTGGAGTATAAATAAATAAAAAATCAAGCTACACAACAACTACAAGCCAATGTGTTAAATTTCCCCAAATGAAAGTGAATCGTATGCTTTTGTGATAAAGTTGAAAATCTATAAAATAAAGGAGACGGGTACCTTTTCATACAATATTGGGCCCGGATGTAATAAGATAAAAGTGGTGTCAATTAATGGGTCTATAAATTATCAGCCAATCACTAAAAATTCCATGGATTATTTCAATCTGTGAGCAGAGTTATAAAAGGTTTAGTACTTAATAGAGAGGTTATGTACCAACCTATACTAAACAGCTGATTTTAAGGGCGATTGCTATTTAATTGTTATCCGTGTCCAGTATGTTAGCAGAAGTCGAACACATTAAGCAATATCAGAAGTCCATAGAGAGAATGCAGTTGTCGAGGGATATATAAACAAAACAATAAAAAAATACTCAAATCACACACGCACTAAACGATACGAGAAACGAGTGCCCGATCATAGATTAGGATTCAAAATCTGTCACCAGTCACTGTCAGCATAGATTAAAAATAAAGTTGCCAATAACTAATAAATCGATTTGAACGATAACCGATACAATTATTTCTATTTATTTTGTTGATATTTAATTTTTTACTGTTGACATTATGTTAATGTATTTAATAATTATTATGGTTAAATCAGTTATCTGCTGGCTGGTGCAAGAGTTTTTATATTACATTGTTCGAAATAATTTAATTCGTAAACAACAACCAATTTAATTCGTGACTTATACTTATTTTGAGCATTTCTCGTTTACGAGATTGTAAATTGGGTCAAATTTTTCAATTTGAAACAGAAAAATACAACGCTTTTTTTAAACCATACTCAACTTATTGTCAGGCCCTGAAATCCCCGTCTCCTTTGACAGATTGGGATAGCTGAATGTGCTGGCGTCTGTACTTGCCAAGATTAGACCCTTATGCCGTCTCCCAGGTAAACTATTTCAACCTGATACAATATTTATGGCAAAGCCTTCATTTTATGATAAGCGATAAACTGAAATTGCTCTTTACGATTAGTAAAAATGTTCTTTATGGTATAGTTTACGATTTACGATATGTCTTGTTGATATTATGTTTACTACGCTTATTTAATAGGCTCAAGGGTCTAGAGGTCCAAAAACACAGTAAGTAGGTATTTCAGTATCTAAAGGATTTTAAGAGATCACGATAAATCTCCTATACAAAAAATACACGGTAAATAATAAGGTGATTTAATGACACTAATATTATACAGGCGAAAGTTTGTGAGTCTGTGAGTGTGTATGTTTGTTACTTCTTCACGTCTAAACGGCTAAAGCGATTTTAATAAAATTTGGTATGGAGTTAGCTGATACCCTGGATTAACACAAAGGCTATAATTTATAAACTCTAACGCGGGTAAAACCGCGGGGCAAAGCTAGTAAAACATTATTTTAAAACATAATTTCTTTTAAGTTTTTTTTATATCATTAAAAATTTTATCTTTATATATTTATTTGAATAATAAAATAATATCACCTTAATTTCTCATAGCCAGTTACACTTACCAGGCAGTAAGTGATCGGGGAGGTAAAGCATCTAGGCACGCGGTCAGTCCATAGATGAAAGATCGTTAAAGTCGTTGAATTTCTGAGCAATGCAATGCTTCAAAGGGCACGTTAAACTGTCGGTGACCGCTGGTGTGTCGAAGGCCTACTGGGCGGCTTGAACAACTCTGAAACAAGGGTAACCACTGCTCACACAATAAAGAAGGAGAAGACCTTAAGACCGTTTACAATGCTTCTTTAGAAGAGATGTCCAGATTCTTATTAACGTACAAAAAAAAACTTGTAAACCATCCAAATGCTCTGGCATGCCAGCTGCTGAAAGATGCATGGGTAACAAGACTTAAACGGCGAGGGATTGATGAAGCATGAAAATCTAATTGCTAGAGAGGTATTGCTATATAAGAAGATATTCCTGGTGGGGGATCCACTCGAAAAGACAACGGAAACTCACCCATTTTGCATATAATAGTCTGTGACTGATTGCAAATAAACCAATAATAAAAAAACTATCTTCTTCCATAACAAAAATATATACAAGTTATTTCTATTAACTTTGAATAAAACTAACCTTCAATTCGTAAAAAAGAAATATATAAATATCCCTTCAAATGTTTGTAATAAAGCATTCAATTTATTTCCCCCACCTTTATTCCGTTCTAAAAATAAAGTGTCGTTAAAATACTTTTACCTGAATTTGAGTTATATCACAATTTGATTCAAACAGTCTTTACTTTATTTCGAGGACACCCAGAATTCGTCATTCATTATATTCCGAAGTAAAACTACCAAGAATTTCTTTTCTATTAAAAATAACTCCATATTTGTTCCCATTCCTCTATAAAAAGACGTCCACTTACACGTGTATGAATAACGAGGAAAACGAAAACGGCAACCAAAGTCCTGAATTCATTGTAACATATCTTTCATAAGGAATACAGAATCATATTGTTATACTATAAAATCGTAAATGTTTATCGTAGCTTGGATCATCAGTGATGGTCTGCTGACCCATTATTACTATTATTAGCCTTAAAGCCTATATTTAAGAGAGGTAGGGCACAGCGTTCATTCGCTCAAAGAGCAGCCCGACTGGGGAAGTACCTCCACCTTACAGAAGACATTCCTTAATAATAACATTAATAATTTAATGTTAGGTTTCCGAGTGAGAGAAAGGTCGCCAGAGCTCATTGGGGTGAGGGGAAGGGTCAGCTACACTTGTTTGCTGACTCTTAAAGGCCGGCAACGCACCCGCGAGGTGCGTTCTGAACTCCTCTGGTGTTGCGAGTGTCCATGGACGGCGGTGACCACTTACCTTCAGGTGATCCACTTGCTCGTTTGTCGCCCTCTGATATAAAAACAAAATATACTAAACAATGATTATACATACAGTAGCAAATTGTTTAACTTAAATCTAATACATCAGGTTCACGGTTCAGTGATCAGCGTGTCAAGTGAATCATAGGCCTCTTCCAGCTGCTGCCATTCTTCTCTATTGGTAGCTTTTCTGGACCAGATTGTCCCTCCAATCATTTTGATATTATCCGTCCATCTTCTAGCTTGCCTACCTCTTTTCCATTTGCCATCGCGTGGCTGCCATTCCGTTATAATTTTAGTCCATTTCAGTCTGGGCACTGCTAGTAATATATAAATAACACATAAACTTAAGGAAATCCTCTTTACTGATGCCATCCCCATGATGGATATGTGGTACTCCCACCCTTCCTCCAGCATACGCCGCTAAAACCTGACGGTACTTTCCGAAACTAACTTTTAAGTCTGGAAGACGGGATTCGCACGCGCATTCACCGCAGTTTTGCTCTCTTTGAAAGCGGCCCTCTCACCCTAGGGGGTGGATGAACAGATGATATCAAGATGGACAGATGCTATCAAGATGATTGGAGGGACAATCTGGTCCAGAAAAGCAACCAATAGAGAAGAATGGAAGCAGCTGGAAAAGGCCTATGTGTCACTGGACACGCTGACCACTGAACCGGGAAACCCGATGTATTAGATTAAAGTTAAAACAATTTGCTACTGTTTGTAAAATCATTGTTTAGTATGAGCAATAAAGGTTAATAATAATAGCAGTGTCCCGCGGTTTTGCCCGCGTTAAACTTTAATTATAGCCTATGTATTAATCGAGCGTGTTAGGTAACTGCATACCACATTTCGCTCCAGCCGTTTAGACGTGAAGAAGTAACAAACATACACACTCACAAACTTTCGCCTTTATAATATTAGTGTTATGGTGCTAGATATGATGCGATTACAGTAGCATAATCTAATATTTGATGGGCCAGTTGGCGTGGTTGGTAAATGCTTACCTTTCACGCCGCAGGTCTCGGGTTCGATTCCCACCCAGGACAGATATTTGTGTGTATGAAAATCTGTTTCTCCTGTGTTGTATAGATTAGTGCGTGGTGATACTAGAATGTCGTAGGTTAGAGATTTGGTAATTATGTTGTATTCACTGAACACTAGTCTAAGATGAGGTTGAGATGGTAATGGTGTATGGTAATATATGAATAGTAATGTGACTCGACGTGGTAGCCGACCGAGGTACAATTCACTACTAATGAAATTACATAAATATAATAAGTATGAAACCACGCGCTACGGTAAAATGCTGTCGGTGCAAGTGCAACGCACTTAACCGTACATGTGTCTTGGTGTAACTATCTATAAAAGTATAAGTCTTAAAAAAAAAATAGTATATGTATTATATCAGTTATCTGGTTTACATAGTACAAGCTCTGCTTATTTTGGGATCAGGTGGCCATGTGTAAATAATGTCCCAGGTTATAATAATAATTATTAATTATATATATATTTTTTTTATTTATTTCAATTAAAATTACAATATCTTTACAGCATACACCAAAACGATATTATAAGCTATAATTAAAATTACATACAAAATTTATACATAAGAGTTACATACAATGTACCTTTGCGCTACTTCTGCGAATTTTGGCAGGCTACAGTGATATATGTCAATTTCCGCTGCTATTAAATTTATGAGTCGTATGGCACGCTACACGGGGGCGAACTTGAGTAAGTTCGTTCTTGCTACCGGTACGCTGAGCGTAGCGGGGCGGTGCGGCGGCGCGCGCCCACGTAGCCTCAGGGGCGCACAGCCGCAGCTCCGAGAGCACGGCTGGGTGGTATAGATGGCCGCGTAGTATATTATTATTTATGTCAGCTGTTAATGTCCTATCTCATAGACCCCATGGTAACGTTACCTACGTTACCATATCAAGCCTTTTTGTTCATAATTTTAAATATTCTAGGACTTTCTCTCCATCAGGTTATTTTCTTTGTACCTTCGACTTCACTCAGGCACCAAGAAAACGCTTTCTTTATTAGAATTTTGACAGTTTTCTTAGCAAACGCCTCCAAACTTTATTGGAAAAAATAAAGGACCCTTTTTGTAAGCCTTTTAGGAACTCTTGAGAAAACAATTTCTTTGAAGCTTTGAAAACAGGTCTTGAATGTACATAATACCATGAAATTTTATGTAAGTGTAGGACTATTTCCATCTGTTTTTCTTTGATTTACTTCTAGTAATAAATACATGTGAAAATTTGTATTAAATGATTGTTACCCAATAAAATGGTTAATGAACATTTGGTCTTAGTTTATGTCTTAAAGAGATAATTGATTTGAGAAAGACATAACAAAACCAATTGGATATAGGTATAGTTACTTCATAAGATAAATAATAATAATATTCTTGGACTTTATTTACACATGACCACCTGATCCCAAACTATGCAGAGCTTGTACAGACGCCAGCACATCAGGCTACCCCATTCTGTCAAATTTCTCCAATTGAAAGTGAACCTTATGTTTATGTGATAAAGTTGAAAATCTATAAAAGAAAGGTCATTGGGCGAAATCTGACCCAGTTAACGATAGTTTTCCTACAAAAACCAAATTATTTTTAAATTGTTAAGTATTAACCTACATTAAAATTTAGATAGTTATTTTTTTTAAACCATGGGAATAAAATGTTAAAGATAAATAAAAAATAGGTAATAAATGTACTGATAAAACAATTCCAGTATATTTTTTATAGTATATATTATATATATATATATATATAGAATATATTCCAGTATATTATTATAGTATATTTTTTGTCTTGGGCCCGACATCAAAATCAAATTGATGCGCCTGCGGCGTTTTTAGACGATACAGTTATTCCTGTAGACATTGATCATGTCGAATAAAACTTAAAAACTCTTCTATACCTGTTTTATTTTACTTATTTTATTTTTAAAATCATGTTTACTATCAAAAAAACCAATAAAAATGTACTAAGCCTTGTTATAATAAACCTTATTATTGTATTTTTATTTTT
Organism: Pseudoips prasinana; assembly: GCA_951640165.1. NCBI lineage: Eukaryota > Metazoa > Arthropoda > Insecta > Lepidoptera > Nolidae > Pseudoips > Pseudoips prasinana. The sequence goes on along the minus strand of OX621249.1, from coordinate 9,390,599 downwards.
TAGATTTATGTTTTTTTCCCGTTGTCTGCGTTAATGCGACATATATATTCGTAAACTAGAGACGTTTATCTAAACATACTACCTATTTTTTTTCTGTAGGCCGTGGGTATAGGTTCTATACTTAGTTGCCCAATGACCTTTGACAGATAAGGGTAGCTTGATATGCTGGCGTCTGTACTATGGAAACTAGATAACTGACATGATCACAAATATCTGTCCTAGGGGGCTTACGCCTAAATCGCCGAACATCGGGATAGTTTAAATAAATAAAGGTTAAAAATGATTTAATCAATCGTTAAATCGGCTTCGATGTTGAAAATCGATTCCGAACCATTTATGACGTCACATGTGCTCATGGAAGCCAATTACATGATACAATATTTTGCCTTCATGGAATCTCCGTACGACCATAATTGCCGCTAACTTAGCATTTACTACATTTCTGCAGAGCTGGCCTTCCGATAGGGCCAATATTTGCAAATTAGTGAAATCTCGGACACACAGAATTAGAAAACTACAGTATTCTAAGTATATAATCGACTTGGTGACGATTCGGATACAAAATATTCGGACAAGGTGTCCGAGTTGACACTTTTAGATTTAAATATGTTTCCAGTGGCAATTCGGACACCAAATAAAAAAAAGCTGTTTAGTACAGTCAGACAAAAACTTCCCACGATACATTAATTGTAAAATTTCGTCTTTTGCCTAGCTAGTAATTATAGTTACAACATTATTTTAGTAGGAAGCTGCGTATCTGACTGCGCCAGGCAGTCGGCCTACAGTGAGAGATGGAGGGAGATCGTACGGAAAGCTGTGTCCACCTTTACCACCGACGTGGATGCGTCGATGTGACCACGAACGCTCTGCCAAGAGCGTAATGAAAGATAAGCCTCGGAGAGCACGTTAAAAATCGGTGCCGATAACAGAACATTCTTCAGCAGGAACTAGGAAGATAGGTTAAATAATCGGCTCTTAACACAAGCAACATATCAGCCATAAATAAATAGCCCTCCCAATAAATCAGTGTCTTAACAGAATAACAACGTAAAATATGGAACAAAAAAACTGCGTTTTCCGCAAAAATCCTCAAGATGGGCATTTATTTTCATTCGTCCATAGGTTTGCTAGGAAGCCATTACGTTAAAGCCGAAAATTCCCAATTCGGCCCTCGAGCCGTATAAAGTACAAATAATTTTGGGACAAACAACGCCGAACTAAATTCTTATAGACGTGGAGATTGTACTTTGGTAAGTACCGTCAGCAAAAAAAGTCTCAGTGAGAAGTAGTAGTTATTGAAAATTGTTATTTAACCAAAGTGAATATTATATATAAACCACATGTAAAAAAAATACTAAAGAATGTATATAATTAATTTTAGTTTAGCTTTTACTATTTAGCTGTAGTATTTACTAATTATATTCTAGTGTTACTGTTCTAACAATAAATGTATGCTGTGACGCCTTTATAAATAGTGTATTTGGATCCGTGTGATCGTACTTATTCATGTCAGTATTAAGAAAAATGTAACAATTATTGATATTAATAAATTTAAAAAAACGATCAGGAGATCATTAATTTTATGAAATTGCTTGAATTTTTTTATATTAATACAATTCACAATGACGGACCTGTTGGTGTGGTTGGCAAATGCTTGCTTTTCACGGCGGAGGTCGTCGGTTCGATTCCCACCCAAGACAGATATTTGTGTGCATGAACATGTCTGTTTGTCCTGAGTCTGGGTGTAATTATCTATATAAGTATGTATTTACAAAAAGTAGTATATGTAATATATCAGTTGTCTGGTTTCCATAGTACAAGCTCTGCTTAGTTTGAGATCAGATGGCTGTGTGTAAATAATGTCCAATGATGTATTTATTTATTATTCATTATTATAATCAGTTGTTCAATTGTAACGTAGTTATTGTTTATTTTTGTATTTTAAACGAAAATAAAAGCAGATGTGTTTTGTTTAAATCTGTGCTCTAGCTGTCAAATATTATTGAATGCGTCTTTTTGTATGCAAAACCTTTGTTAATTGGGACGGTTCTTAAATTTGAATAATTGGTACAAACTAAGTTAGAGGATAGCGGTGTTATCAAACTTGAGCTTTTAATGGATGCCAAACGGAAAAGTACAGTTTTCAAATCCATGTGCGTATTAAAAATTAAATATCTCCTACTTAAAAAGGTAAAGGAAATCATCGTGAGGGAACCTATATTATGCATTAGTTCTTAAAAAAATATTATTGATAGCACGTGAAGCCTGCCAACCCCAACTAGGCCAGTAAGAAGGACTATGACCTATGTCCTCTCATTGTGAGAGTAAGCCCTTGCCCTTCAGTGGGGCAGTAATGAACAGTACACCAACCCATATTTCTTACTCGCCGAACAAGGGTACGACCGCAAACGCGTCGCAACTATCAAGGAACTAAGGGAGGAACTAAGGACTAAGGTTTGCATATCTATACATATAATAAAATCGTAGGAAAGTCCAAACTGTACATTGAATATTTAAAAAAAGGATTCTTGGGGCGTGATCTGCAATCGATATCGAAGCCAAAAATATAGTTTTTAGAATTTTTATCTGTGTGTCTGTTTGTATGTATGTATGTCCGGGCTAAACTCAAAAAGCATTGCATGGATTTACTTCAAATTTTGCATGAATATTACTAAGGGGTTGGGTCAACATATAGGCTACATATTATCACGCTATCACCTACGGGGGAGGAGCTGTAATAATTTATAAAGTTTAACGCAGGTAAAACCGCGGGTCACAGCTACTTGAATCAATAAAATGCCTCTCCGGAACGAAATCGTAAGGGAGGCCCGCGTCGCGTATTCACGTCGCGCGTCGAGTGAAAGTTGCAAAAAAACATCCCTAAAATGATATCCCCTGTCTTGCATCTCCCCGCCAGTAACCGCCCAGAGTCAAGGTTCGAACGCCGCAGGAGGTGCTTACGTACTTAGTTTGTAGTTTAGCTAGATCACCGCAGCCTTCGCTCACCTCTATAATCCGGTGAAGCAATGAAAGCCTCCTAAGTAACTATAAACATCATGATAAAAAAATAGTAATGACAGCATCATCAATAGTTTAATGAAATACTAGCTGTGCCCCGCGGTTTTACCCGCGTTAAATTTTATAAATTATCACAGCTCCTCCCTCGTAGGTGATAGCGTGATAATATGTAGCCTATATGTTGACCCGACCTCTTAGTAATACTCATGCAAAATTTGAAGTAAATCTATGCAGTACTTTTTGAGTTTATCCCGGACATACATACCGACAAACAGACACACAGACAAAATTTCAAAAAACTATATTTATGGCTTCGACTTCGATTGTAGATCACGTCCCAAGTATCCTTTTTTAAAAATATTCAATGTACAGTTTTGACTTTGATATGCCCTCTCTTGCATCTCCCCGCCAGTAACCGTCCAGAGTCAAGTTTCGAACGCCACAGGAGGTGCTTAGGTACTTAGTTTGTAGTTTAGCTAGATCACCGCAGCCTTCGCTCACCTCTATAGTCCGGTGAAGCAATGAAACGTCACATCAATAAAAAAATAATATGTATCATATAATATATATATCAATAATAATATAATAGGCTTTCCATTATAATTTTTTTATCATCAAAAGTTTTATGAATTATTTTTCTGTCGGTACCGGGAAGATATCACCGCTACTACATAATTCAGGTAGCAGTGGCCATTCCTTATATTAGGCTGGTGCCCGCGTTTATAGTGGCTGCCCCGCATATTTTACCTGCCTACCTGTCAGCTCTCCATTTTGTAGTATCCAACAACTATATAAATCACATTTCAGTAACAACATTGTTAGGATGCTGTTGGTTTGTGTAAAGCTAAAGTATTCATTTATTTATATACTCAACACGTGACAAATCATTTAAAAAAAGTTAACTGAAGCTGTGTGGTGATGGCATAGAATATCATCACCCCATCTCATCCAGTGGGGGGCGTAGAAATCGTCCGAGAAAATACCTACCAGAGAACGGGCAGCAGCGTTTTTCTGTGAATTATGACTATCAAACTGCGATCGCCAACCCGTCAGTCAAACGTGGCGATTATGGCATATATAAATCGGAGACGTTCTCAAAAAAGGGCAGGTCAGAAGTACCCTAAACCGGCGAGCATTTATGAAGACTATAATGACAGTAATCGAGGCAAAAGAGGCGTGTAAAGATCGGGACGAATGGTAATTCCTTGTCTCTGCTATGAGAATACATACAATCTCTAAACCCCAGTAAAACTTCTGAGCGCCACAAAATTTAATCCAATTCCGACACACTAAGAATTCTTTTGAAGTATTTTCTTTAACAAAAATAAATTGTAGACGTCCAAAAAACCCCAGTTACCGATTCCAGTTTTCACAGGTATGCTAATACCTAGGGTGAATATAAAAAAGAAACTTGCAAATACTTTCATACTTATTTAAAAAGTGTCAGCCAAAGTATGTCCACCGCTGACAAAAGCCTCCCCAAAGAAAAAAGGGGGCATTCTTTGGGGAGGCTTTTGTCCAGCGGTGGACATACTTTGGCTGACACGATGAACTTAAGGTTAGGTATCGATGCAAATTTAAACTATTATGTCTAGAGGGTCGGTTGGCGTGGTTGGTATATACTTGCCTTTCACGCCGCGCAGGTCGTGGGTTCGATTCCCACTAAGGACAGATTTTTGTGTGCAAGAACATGTCTGTTTGTCCTGAGTCTGGATGTAAGCAAAATACACATAATTTACAAATAGATTTAAAAATACAATGGGCGGCCTTATCGCTGCTGCGTTTTCTTCCAGGCAACCTTGGTATGGAATATGAAAGCCGAGAAAAAGGTAGCAACAGTAATAGTCTACATAAGTATATATTTACAAAAGAAAAGTAGTATATGTAGTATACCAGTTGTCTAGTAGTTCCATATCATAAGCTCCAATTATTATTATAATTATTAGAGAAACAAATTAGTTTTATTACACCTGGTAACTTTTGAAATAAGTAAAAAAGTATTTCCAAGTTTCTTTTTTATGTTCACCCTAGGTATTAGCATAGCTCTGAAAACTGGAATCAGTAACTGGGGTTTTGTGGACGTCTACAATTTCTTTTTGTTATAGAAAATACTTCAAAAGAATTCTTAGTGTGTCGGAATTGGAATTAATTTTGTGGCGCTTAGAAGTTTTACTGGGGTTTGACTCACGCCTGTATCCCAGAGGGGTAGGCAGAGACAAGGAATTTCCAATTTACACACCTCTTTTGCCTCGATTACTGTCATTACAGTCTTCATAAATGCTCGCCGGTTTAGGGTACTTCTGACCTGCCCTTTCTTGAGAATATTATATATAAACTAGCTGTGCCCCGCAGTTTTACCCGCGTTAAACTTTATAAATTATCATAGCTCCTCCCTCGTAGGTGACAGCGTGATAATATGAAGCCTATATGTTGACCCGACCTCTTATTAATATTCATGCAAAATTTTAAGTCAATCCATGCAGTACTTTTTGAGTTTAGCCCGGACATACATACAGACAAAAATTCTAAAAACTATATTTTTGGCTTCCATATTGATTGTAGATCACGCCCCAAGTATCCTTTTAAAAAAATATTCAATGTACAGTTTTGACTTTCCTACGATTTTATTATATGTATAGATAAATAGAATATCTTAGGACAACTAACACACTGCCATCTGATACCAAACTAAGCAGAGCCTATACTATGGTAAAAGACAACTGGTAAACTTACTTATATATTTCTAAATACACACATATTATAGAGAAATTACACCCAGACACATACTGAACATTTTGCTTAGGAGATATTTCACAATGTGACTTTTATTTTAGCCCGACCTAGGATTTGAATCCAGGACGTCATTATCTTCTGCTGAACACGCTACGAACGAAGCAGTCAAAAAATGACAATTATTCTTACAGAATACTTGACTCCTCGGTTCCTATCCGAGTAAAATAAAAATACCTACCGACCAAAAAAGCTGAATATTTTTTCCCAAAATGCTGTTTCTGCTTATTATTGAATTTATGTCAAGGGTGTTAATATCTTTCATGGACACCAGTGTCTTACATGATCGATGTCCTTAATATAGTACAGTCAATCCTGCTTTGGCGGCTACACATTTATTTGACACCGTCCTTAAGTCATAGGCAGTAAGGGTGATTGTCAAAGTCCATGTGTATCCACTGGGGTGGCGTCGAATGTACCTTCTTATTAAAAATTAACTTATCCCGTGACTTTATTTTCATCTTGAGTTTAATAAAGAATAATCAAAATATTGGATTTATGTTTAAATTTCTATCATTATAATTTACTTTGAAGCTAAATATATTCAATCAATTGACTGATTGAATGTGTATGTGACTCACGCGTTATGAGATTATAATAAATAGTACTTTTTGCTATTATTGCTATTTGTAAGTAATTATCTATTTAAGTACGTTTTTACAAAAGTAGTATATGTAGTATATAAGTTATCTAGTTTCCATAGTACAAGCTCTGCTTAGTTTGGGATTAGATGGTGGTGTGTAAATAATGTCCCAGGATATTGTGTGTTTGTAATATTGTGTGTTGTATTATTGTGTGTTGTATTATTGTGTGTTGTATTATTGTGTGCTACATGTGAAAATAACACAAACATGTAAGTAGGCTTAGAATTATTTTCAGACACAATATAAAAATTGTTTTAGAATTGAATAAATTGAAATTGAAATATTTAAGAATTTTTATCATTATAAGAATTACGTTAAAGCTAAAAACATGCAGTAAATTGACTTAACATGATACCTAAAGTTTAGTCAATTAATTGAATGTGTAGATTATTATAAATAATAACAATCAATATTATTCATAATAATCTAAATTATGGAAGGATTAAAGATTTTATTAAAGAATTTTTATCATAATAAAAGTTACTTAATATATATAAACAAATAATAAATGCAGTGGCAATGAGAGCTCTGAGAAGTATGTGTGGTGTGACTTTGACAGACAGAATTCGAAATACTGAAGTAAGAGAGCGTTGTGGTGTGAACGAGGATGTAGTCACAAAGATTGAAAAAGGTATGCTGAGATGGCTTGGCCATTTAGAAAGGATGAATGAAAGAAGATTGACAAAAGAAGTATACCAAGCCTCTGTGAATGGTACAACCGGAAGGGGAAGACCTCGTAGAACATTCTCTGATCAAATCGGAGACGTACTTAAGAAAGGTCAGGTCAGAAGTACCCTAAACCGGCGAGCATGTATGAAGAATATTATGTCAGTAAACGAAGCGAAAGAGGTATGCAAGGATCGTGACCAATGGAAGTCCGTTGTCTCTGCCTACCCCTCTGGGAAACAGGCGTGAGTCTATGTATGTATGTATGTAAAAGTTACTTTACAGCTTAAAACATGCAATCAATTGACTTAACAAGGAACGTAATGTTTAGTTGATTGAATGTGTATATGACTCACGTGTAACGAGTTTATAATTAATACTATTTATTGTTGTTATTACTATGGTAGGTAATCTTATGGTGTCTGATGAAGCTCTGGAATGGTTTTCCTCCTATCTTCGGGGGCGCCAACAGTTGGTTTACGTCGGTGAGTCCTTTTCGAACTGGCGTAACCTCGATACTGGTGTCCCACAAGGCGGTATACTCTCTCCTCTTTTATTTTCGATCTTCATAAATCTCATAACTCATAAGCTTCAGTGTGCGTATCATCTGTATGCCGATGATCTCCAGATCTACGTCCAAACGACATTTGACGGACTGGCTGAGGGTATTGCTAAGATAAATCGTGACTTAGATGCCATAAAAGTTTGGTCTGACAAGTTTGGCCTAACTGTGAACCCAACAAAGTGTCAAGCCATCATAATGGGAAGCTCCAGATTACTATCAAAGGTTGAGCTACGTGATCTTCCATCAATAATCTTTGATCTTAAGTGCATACCTATAAGCCAAAATGTGAAAAACCTTGGACTAAACATTGATGCCTCATTAAGCTGGCAAAAACAAATAGCAAGTGTTAGTCAAAGAGTTACAGGCGTACTGCGGTTTCTCTACCGTCTTAAAAATTTTCTACCACTAAAAACTAAGGTAATGCTCGTGCAGGCCTTAATATTTCCTATAGTCGACTATGGTGATGTTTGCTACTTTGACCTGAATGCAGATCACCTCAATAAACTCGATAGACTTCTGAATAACTGCATTCGGTTCATTTTCAATCCTCGTAAGTATGACCACGTCTCTTCCCATCGATCCCAACTGCAATGGTTACCGATCCGCGAACGACGATCATTACGAGCACTAACCACCTTATATTCTATTCTTGACTCTCCTTCTTCTCCATCTTACTTATCTCACCACTTTCAATATCTCTTTACTAACCATACAAAAAATCTTCGCTCTTCACACAATCGTCTCCTCCAATGTCCATCTCACCGCTCTGATTTCCTTCACTCTTCTTTCTTTATACAGTCAATTCTTCAGTGGAATGCATTACCTCTCGAAATCAGGATGGCCAAGAGTCGCGTCTCATTTAAAAGAAAAGTTCGTGAGTATTTATTTCGCAAATTGTTAGCAGAAACCCGCCAGTTATAAATAAATATATGGTTCATGATCGTATTTCATAGTATAGTATCATATAATATAGTATCTTATAGTATAGTATCATATAGTATAGTAAATATAGTATAGTATTATATTTTATAGTATTATATAGTATAGTATTGTATAATATAGTATTGTATAGTATAATATCGTGTTGTCCAGTTCTTACTACTTTAGAAGTCACTTAGTATAGCCTCCACTTTCTTACATTTTGATAATTTTATCATCCGTGCACCTACCATGCTATCTCTGCACCACCCTAAGGTTGACTGGCAGAAAATGCCTAGGGCATTAAGTCCGCCTTTGTACCATTTGATGTGCATAAAGTTATAAATAAATAAAAAAATAATAATGCAAGGATTAAATTGTTTGTTATGTGAATAATATATTTAGGAATTATTTCAATTAAGTGTACAATTTTAACTTTCCAGGCCTATCAGTTTGAATTAGATTTTGATAATTCTGTCAATGAGGCGGGATTTTTATCTTAATTTAGTTTAGATAGATAGATAGAATACTCTTTATTGTACACACTCAGGCGGAAAGAAAATACATCGGATATAATATAAAGAACATAAGGTACAATGGGCGGTCTTATCGCCTTAAGCGATCTGTTCCAGACAACCTTTGGATGGATAGGAACTGAAAGTAAAGTAAACAGTAGCAGGTGTGCAACAAATAAATTATACTAAGGAACTATGATAAATAGTTTAGTTATATAAAAGCCTTGAATGCTTGCTATTGTGTCTTTTATACGGCTAAACTAATTTAGATGTAATACCATCTCTCTCTAATTAAGCTCTTATGAAAAGAACAGGTCATACATAGAACAATCGTAATACTGAAACTTATTAGTCAGCAGGTTCTAACGTATCGCTTATTTTACTCAGTATTTCGCGCTAAATCTAACTTGAGACAACTAAAGATGCACTGTCCTCTATATAAGAAGTACGTTAGAATGAAATGCGATGATATTAAAATAAGTTTAGGGTATATATATAGAATCAGGTGCAATGACGTGTATTACTAAGATTTACACCTGCATATTAATCAATAAGTTGCTGTTTTCGCTTTAGGTATGCAAGATGGTGCTGTATGGCTGACGCAATAGAATATCGTCGCCTCATTTCGTCCCGTGGAGATCGTAGAAGTCGACCCGAGGGTATATCTCCCAGAGAACGGGCAGTGGCGGCGTCGCGTCTCTCTGTGTTAGTACACAGAGAGACGCGACGCCGCCATACGTCTACCATCATACTGCTATCGCTAACCCGTCTGCCAAGCGTAGCGATTATGGCATATAGGAATTATGGTATATAGGAAATTATGGACACAAGTCTAATGTAGAAATCTTTTGGAGAAGCCTTTTTCCAGCAGTGAACGTCATTTGGTTGTTGGTTGATGATGATGAATAACGTGTTTCTAAGAATAAAACAATATTCTCACCGTTTAGATTTATACGATAATAGTGACATTAGTTGAGAACTGCGTCGTAACTATGAACGCTCACCTCAAAGAGGAAGCCATACTAAATTTTAACGATGTTATGTATGAAACTCTTTAACAATAAGACTCACTGGCTCATTACCAGTTGCCCTCATCGGTCCATAAATGATCGGCGATGTTAAGCAACAATTCTCGCGGTCAGTCTATAGATGGGTGACCACCAAAGCTGTTTCATGGAGAATGCGCTCGAGACCTCCATGAACTTAACCCTCCATCTCCTTTTTTTAATCGGACTAAAGGGCGTCGGGAGGCTCTCCACCGCTATGTTGTTGACCTCCCATTATGACGTACGAAGCGCTTTGCTTTCTCTTTCATTATACGCACGGCTGGAACAACCTCCCAAACAACGTGTTTCCAGACTCATATAACATGGGTTTATTCAAGGTTAGAGTGAACAGCCATCTTATGGATACGCGCGGTCCATCTTCGACCACATTTTCACCTACCGAGATCGTGGACAAGCGCAAACTCAATTTACATAAAAAACAATTGAGCTTCTCTCCTCGCTCTCCTTCGGATAGCACGTCGTCGCTTTCGGTCCCGGTTTTATTCATTAGGCAGCAATCGTTAAGCTATGTCAAAGGCCTACTGGGCGGCTTGAACAACTCTGACACTAGGGTAACCACTGCCCATACGATAAGTAAGTAACAATAAGACACGTTGAATTATAATGCTGACTATTCATTTTCAACAATAACATTTTCACAATCCATCTGCATCCAGATCAAATATTGTTCAAGCACTGAACCGTTCGTAATTTATGTGTATTTTGCACTGCAATGGTAGCAAAATGCCGAATAATGCTGGCGTTAAATTGCACTGAACTAATGAAAACAATATATCAGAGTCAAGTTGCTTTAGTGCTGAATATAAAAAAAAAATGTTAGTAGTCTTTATTTTGACGGGCTGGTTCGCGTGGTTGGTATACCTACTTGCTTTTAGCGGCGCAGGGTTGGATGCCCACCCAGGACAGATATTTGGGTACATGAAATTGTCTGCTTAATCTGACTCTGGGTGTAATTATTTTATCTTTATTAGTATGTATTTTAAAATATAATCGGGACTAGTCCCTCCCTCTTACCCACCACTGCAACTCCTGTAAGCCAGGATCAACAGTGGCACACAATGAAATGACACTGAGCGGTGAAGCTCAGGCATGTCCCGGGGAATCGCTTTAACTGTCTTGGATCCCGCAACGAATTTAATCTGAAAGAGAAAAAAGGAGGAGTTAGAAAATTAATAGTTCCACTTCCCTCCAGAGCAAAGCGGGAGACAGAAAGATGTAAAGAGGCTAGAGGTAGTGTGTATTTACAAATATCAGTTATCTGGTTTCCATAGAACACTGTACTTCTTCGGATATATAAGTAGCTAAATTACTACAAAGTTTCATCAAAATCCATTCAGTAGTTAGTATAAAGATTAACAAATATCCAACATCACACACAAATATTCATCAAAAACCTGGACTATGAACAAACCGAAAAATTATTAACCCCTCCTCATTAAACCACCATTCTTGTGATCCACGCCATAAACTGAAACAAGCCTTGCTCCACATCATATCCACACTTCCTCATACACTAATTCTTATCTACAGACCTCACACAGACCTATTCATTCATACATACATACATACTATATATTCTACCTAGCTCCTAAGTTATTCTCTTAAGTTACTCTCTTGTGTTTTATTCTTTGTAACCAGTAACTCAATCTTAATTGCTTGTACGTAACTAAACCGCGTGGGGGGCACCGGTGACCTGTAATACAGGTTTGCTGCCAACCTACAACAGGCACCAGTCTCTCACAAATTCGGGTTTAATCATAGCATAAGTGAAATTGTTACTTAGCATAAGTCTACCAAACTGTAGCTACTGAACCCTTTTGTGTAGAGAAATAAAGAGATTTTATTATTATTATTATCTATATTCACAATTTTTTTCATTTACATATAATGTTGGTAGGATTTACATATGACATTGTTGTGTATTTGTAGAATATCAGCTTCAAATTTGACTTACTAGGCAATGCCTGTACGCCAATCAGACAACTAATAAACATACTTATATATTTCTAAATACATATTATATTATAGATGAATTACACCCAGGCACATAATGAATAATTATCCGTATCACAAAAAGATTTTTCATGCGTAGGGAGCATGAAAAATCCCACTCGAACAAAGGACCAAATTTCATCCAATATAATATACGCAATTTTTGTTGTACTACATTATGATAAAATTATCATTAATTAAAGATAATTTATAAAAATGGAAGGTTATTTTCACATATATCGTATCGTTAATCGTATGAAAATAATTATGATATTGATATGGTGGTAGGGCGTACTGACGCTGTCATTTAGGACTTCATTCCGGATTTAACAAAGGTTTTTGTATCACATATTGATTTTAAAATCTAGTATAATTAAAATTATGTTAAAATGAAATGTAGGTATATTGGATTGTGATACGGTTCATGATATTCTGATATTCACCGCCGCCACCAAACAGCAAATCCAGCAGCACCATGCAAGCACTCATCGAGTGCTCGACGAGTTAGCAGCCCTTGAGAATGGTCCGTGGAGGACTGAAACACGTGTTGGGTATCGTACTGGCGCATGTAATTTGCTTTTTTATATTGTCCTTCTTGCACGTGCACATTTTTGCGGGCGGGAGGGCGGTGCATATGCATCCCGGCATGATTAAACTGACAATTTTTCTCTTGTATACCTAAATTTAATCTAAAATAATAAGCATTCAGACAACCGATTGAGCATATATTGTGTCTGTCTACTAAATAATTACTCTAATTGGACCAAATCCCGTGTTCATGCCCGCTTGAGTATGTTTCGCCGGACCGTCTCAACTGGGTCGTGTTGAAACCGGTAGTAGATGAACCCACTGAGTTTGTTTCGCTGGGTCTTCTCAGTTGGGGCGCATTGGATCCGGTGGTAGCATTAAAGCGCGACCATCGTTATTAACACAAGGTCCGTCATAATAATAATACCTTTAATATAGACAGAACCATTGACAATATGTAGTAAAAATATTAGACTTAAACTAGATAATTAAACATAATCTCTTGACAATAACTTGATACGAGCTAGCTAAATATCATTTCTGTAATAAAATAAATTTTATAAATGTTTTCATACAAGATGTACCTAAATATCTATGTTACTAGAAATAATATCTAATGTATACAACTATATTACTACAAACATGTTCTGACTATTAACAAGCGCTTTTTTAAAGTCTACGTGTATAAAAACCTTTTTTATTTTATTTTATTTTAAAAAAATTTGCGCAATTAACACTACATATTGATTTTGTATTTTGATTGTTATGGATTTCCGCAAAGTAACGCCTGATTCCATTACTTAATACTATGTAACCTATGTCATAAAAGGAAAACCTAGATTGGTATTATGTTTAATTTGAAGTTTGAATATCTATTAATCTCCCAATAAAATAAGCAGACTCAAAATGGAGTGAGCGATTCGAGCGCGCCAGACTTATCGCGGGGATTATAAACGAAAATTATGGAATACCCATCTAACCGTATAAAATTAATACGAAAACAAAAGGATGAATTTGCGACTTAGTTTGCATTCATTATTTGTTATTACTTTGAGTGAAGATTTCGTTTGAGGGCGGATTATTATGAAATCATTCTGAATTCGTAAAATAGATTAATCTTGTCAAAACTGTATAATAAAGCTATACTGACAAGGTGCCCAATTTGAATGGAGAGCAGCCTACCACGCATCAACACTTACTAGCTTAGACCCACGGTTTTACCCGCGTGAAACCTTATAAATGTGTTAATCCAGGGTGCCAGCTAACTCCATACCAAATTTTATTAACCTTCCGCATACAAGGTGCAAAATAACTAGGTATATGCCATACAAGGTGGGGTCTAAATAACCCAAGTAGATTTTATGATTGTGCGAAAGTATATTGAAGTATGGAGTTTAAAGGTGCATTAAATGATTTTTGAAGATATAAATAACAATAAAAACAACAATAATAAAGTTGTAATCAAAGGTTTATCAGTCACCATAGCCTAGTTGGTAGTGCTTCTGCCTACGAAGCTGGTGGTCCTGGGTTCGAATCCCGGTACGTACAAATATTTGTGTGATGAGCACGAATATTTGTTTCTGAGTCATGGATGTTTTCTATGTATATAAGTATTTATCTATCTATATAAGTATGTATATCGTCGCTTGGTACCCATAGTACAAGCTTTGCTTAGTTTGGAGCTAGGATGATCTGTGTGACATTGTCCAAGATATTATATTATATTATATAAATTTAGGAATGAAAACAAGGCTAAGGTAACGTTATTAATATTTCAGGAAAACCATATCAGACTTTATGCTTCTTATAATCAACTAAAATAAGCTTATAGAAAAATTATATTTATAAAAAAAGGAGATCACTGTATCTTGGAAATGTCTGCATAGTTAGTCTTTTCTAAAACAAATATCACACTCCATATGGAAGTGGTTTAATCACAAAGCTATATGGAATTTCTCCCATGCTCGATTGGTTTTGCGGTCTTTAGTTCTTGGGCATTTCACACATCTTTGCCGGACATTCGTGATTTTAGGTTGGGGTGCACTCTGTTCACCTAACTGGTCTCCAATTCTCTTTCGCAACTTTCTTGGTAATCTTTCATTATCCTTTCTAGACTTTGAATGTTCATCCAATAGTGATAACGCTAGTTTCCTTATAAACCCTCTCCTTGTATCGCTTTGTTATTGTCAATGTTCAGCATATGAATCACTATAGCATTTATACCTGCATGGTTAAGTAACCTATAAAAGATTGTTAAAGGCCAGCGGTTTGCTTGCGTGACACATCATATATTCTTTATCTTCAATATCGACACCACTTTTTGTGGTATTGTAGAAGGTTATCATAGAAGGTTTTTGTTTAGATCCAGTAGCAAGATGTATTTCAGCATCGTGATACATTGAAGACATCAAGTACACCATCTTTCTGGGCTTTGGGACATATGATACTATTGTTACATTATCTTGGCTTCTTTATACAACATGTAACTTAATTAACGCAGACCTTGAAAATAGTTTGTTCAGAATCGTTTGCTGAATCGATTTATATAATTTTTAATATAGGTAATGTTTTATTCCAAAATAATTGAAACTACGGAAATTATTGTCATATGAACCCTGTATAAATTAAAATGTACCGTAAGTCAAAGTAATAAGACTTTAAAATCGCAGTTTTATTTGTATCATACAAATTCTATCATTTAATACAAAATCAAGAAAAATAAACTTTATTCCAAGAAACTAATTTAGTAAATAACAATGTATATACATGTTAAATAAAAAATTCAGTGTATGTATTATGATTACATCATAATGTTATAACTGTGGTGTTTGAGGGTGTGCGTTAATTACGTTACATGTTGTGTATATATATAATCGATAAGCATCGCTCAATCTCGAGATCTTTGACATGACTCCCCATTTTACAGTGTATTTATCTAAAATAAATAGTTTGTTCTAAAGGTACATAAAGGATCATGTGAGATAATAAAACAAAAGCCTCAAGTTTACATAAAATAATTATTATGTACGATCCGTACAAGGTGGAGTCTCGCTGACCCAAAACACGTGTATCACAGAAAAGAACTCGCACTGTTCTGATTCAAGGAGACTAGTCGACGTGGCAATGTCGCATCTCCAGCTACTAAAGCGCGAGAACCCGGTTAAAGCGTAATTAAAACGATATTGGCATTAAATTATGTGGGACTCCACCTTGTATGCGAAAGGTTAAAATTGCTCCCGCCGTTTAGACGTGAAGAAGTAACAAACATACACACTCACACAGTCACAAACTTTCGCATTTATAATATTAGTGTGATTGATCAACTGACTCGTTAGTCTGTTATATAATGACAGTACAAGAACGGCCTGATATCGTCCACAGCTGGACATTGGTATCCCACAAAAGTATCCATAACGTTGACATTTGGAAAAAGTTGGTCGTAGTTATTACGTTTGGCATGAGAGTTGGAAAGTTAGGTGGTAGCCAGTACACAGGTGGCGCTGCTTCCCTACTACCTGCTGTAACCCTTAGTCGCCTTAAATGACACCCACGGGATGGTATAAGGTGGTCCTTCTATTCTTATAAGGCCCAAAATACACGGCAAATAATGACAGTAAACGAGGCAAAAGAGGTGTACAAAGATCGTGACAAACGGAAATCCGTAGTCTCTGCCGATCTACTAAAGAATGAAACTACAATAACTTATTTATTAATAAAAAATATAAAAGTTATTAGCATTTAAGTTGTGCGCGATGTTCCATTTTTTTAGTATCTAGTCCATTGCGCCCCAGGCAGGATGTACTTTGCATGCACTTTGTGGTACAGAGGCAATGTGTCACCGCAAACTTTCTGCTTCAGGCCGCTACAGAAGCATTGTGTGAGAAAAATTAACTATTGCTTTAAAAATAAAAGATTGGCTTTTATTTCTTTACACTCAAATCACTGTTCTGGCAAAATGTAGACAAATATTTTGTATATTAATTAACATGAACTACCATACCGGCGATTCTGACTTCGACACCACTACTAACTAACTAATTTCAATGTACCTAATCTAGAAATAAACTTAAAATAAACTTTTAAATAGAAACCACACTTATTCGAAATTCGACGATTAAGGTTTTATTGTCAAATACTATAGACATTAAACACAAATAATATTAATCTGTTCTCAGTTTAGTCTTGTAGTTTCCGGCTTAGAAATTTTAACAGGGCACTCCATATCATCCCGTGGGTGTCGTAAAAGGCAACTAAGGAATACACCAGGTAGTCGAGCAGCAGCGCCATCTGTGTACTAGTTAACACCTAGCTGTAGTCACCAACTCGCATGCCAAGCGCAGTGACTACAGCAAACCCCTCCAAGTGGAGGCCAATGTCTAACAGTGGATGATATCATGCTGTTAATGTAATGTATGTTCTGAGTTTTGACACTCAGTTTGTCATCCCTTTTCAGTTTATCAGTGTGTCAAAAGCATAGTAGATACTTATTTTGTGTCATGTTTGCTTACTAAAATAATTTACTTCTTACACGTATTATATAAGAATATATAATATTTGCACTCCTTCTCCATATGAACTTTAACTGTTTCAAATTTCATACTCCTACTTTCATACTCTGATACAAAGTTTTTGATACATGCATTAATATTACGATAACTCATGTCAAAGAACAGGGCATACATAGAAATCGCCAAGTACTAAAACCACGCACTTGTTGTACGCGCACTGGGCTCATAAATAGTCGAGAAGTCCGAGGTGTCGCTTATTGTCGCTCTAAAACTCAAATGACACTAGTTAATAATATGCCCCGCCCTTTTTTAAAAACTAAGTAAGACAGAAATCCAATTAACTTAAAATTATTTGAGTTGATATTCCAGGTCAGAAGTACCCTAAATGTAGAAAAATATAATGTCAGTAAACGAGGCAAAAAAGGTGTGCAAAGATCGTGAAACAAAGTGAGACAAACGAAAATCCGTTGTCTCTGCCTACCCCTTTGGGAAACAGATGTGAGTCTACGTTTGTATAATGTATCATGGAATCAGGTAGCAATAAGTCACGAAAAACACATATTAAACCAATAAATCCCCACTAAATTCCATATTACTCGCATTGATTACTAGATACCTACATGGCTATCTTCTACTACATGATTCTCTTATAGCCGGGACAAAAGTGAGCCGTTCACGGCATTTTGGTTCAACCCAGTTGCAATTTATTACCCATGTTGTCGCAATTCTCAAACGAATGTGTATTTGCCGAATTTCAAACCTTACAAAATGATTATATTTTAATAACGTGGCGTACAGAAATGTCAGAACATGACATAGATGCAGTGAACCATATCAGAATTAATTAATTTATCTTCATATCGACGCCGAGTAAATATTATTAAGGGAAATACATCGCAGTTACTTTTTATCAATTAATGGTATTTCTTTTAATTAAAAGACTACTGCTACTATTAATTACAACGTCGTGAACATCGGTTGGCGTGGTTGGTAGAAGCTTGCCTTTCACGCCGCTGGTCCTGGGTTCGATTGCCACAAAGGCCAGATATTTGTGTGCATGAACATGTTTGTTTGTCCTGAGTCCGGGTGTAATTATCTATAAAACTATTTATTTATAAAAGAAAAGTAGTATATGTAGTATATCAGTTATCAGGTTTTCATAGTACAAGCTCTGCTTAGTTTGGGATCCGATGGCCGTGTGTGAATAATGACCCAGGATACTATACTATTGGCCCGTGTGAATGGTACAACCGGAAAGGGAAGACCTCGTAAAACATTCGCAGACCAAAATCGGAGATGTTCCCAAAAGTACCCTAAACTGGCGAGCATGTATGAATATTTTAATGAGATTAAAAAGAAGCAAAAGAGGTGACAAAGATCGTGTCACGTGGAAATTCATTGTCTATGCTTACCGTAATGATGGCTTTCCATTTGAGTCTATCACAAATATCCCCGGTTTCACTACACTAACTTAGTTCTACAGCTATGAGCTGGAGCAGTATAGCCTTCTAAATTCGATGCGTCCAAAGCTAACGGAAAACTCGTGCGGTAGTATCCAAAGACAAAATAATATAGGGTAGTAGAAAAAAAAACAGGTCGCTAACAGGACCTCTCGCGACGAGTATGCGTAATACATTGATATGTTTTACACCAAATTATATCAAAATAAAAGGAACCAATTTTTATTAGGTCGGGGAAATGCCTACTCATTCCACCCGCAAATAGTGTCTGCGGGTGGGTATGGCGCACCGACTAAACCTAACCTGCCGTGGACTTCCCTGGGCGCGTGATGGGAGGAGCCCCGGGAATGCGGGTATGCTTCTCTGGTGTAACCGTTTAAGGAAGTGTTTATAACTTTTCATTTCCCCTAGTTTAAGAAATAGATATTTTAAAAACTATTTAAATCTGTTTTAATTTTTTTTTATCTGGATAACATTACTTTAACACTTACTTAATAAAATTACTAGTTTTTTCCCGGGACTTCGTCCGCGTGGTAGTTAAGATTGGACATCTAAACGATTAAAACGAACATATGTTATGTTACCTATGGTTTAACACTGGAAGTCTTTGCGTTTTACTTCGTCTAATTGTTTAAAAATGATCAAGTTTCTAACAAACTGAATCTACGTATTCAAAGATATTAAAATACAATGGGAATAATTAATTGCACTAAGGAGTTTTAATACCGAATTCGAAATAAATTTGATAAAAATATTTTGGATCCCCATTTTATAATTTTCATGGTCGCTTCAGAATGAAGCGATGAAATACTTGAGTAATTAAATATTAAAAAAATATTAACGCCAAGTTTGCAGTTGATCTTAACATCGCGTCATGGCATCTTAACTTCTAATAAAACTTCTATTAAAATCTTACTGATAATAAAGAACGAGGGTAATACTAGGCCATTGTAAAAGTTAAAAAGAAGGCGTAAATAAGTTAAATTACATCTTTTCCCTTCACCAAAAACGATCCTTGGATTTTACGTCGAATTACAATTGACACGAAATTCCTCATTCTGCCCCTATATTTTAGATGTTATTCCAATTTTTTCCTTTAGTGTCCGGAGACCCATATCAAATGCAATCCACTTGATGGACATTTCCACGTAATACTCCGCTGAAACACTCTAGATGGCATCCTCGATTGAATTTTAACTGTCATTGGTAATCATTGAGTCCCTTCTCAGTTTAGTTGCTCACTGCTCAAGTTATGCTATAAGATTTTCGGAGATCTTTCGAGAGACGTACGTATGACTTTCGTTACATAATATATATTACTGTTTGACCTTACCTCAACCTCATTAAGAAAGCTCACTGTCCTTCTGTGCGTGTCTGTCAACGGGTTGTATCTCATAAAACCGTAATATATAGACTTTTAAAAGGGTTTCTTAACGTCTCCGTGCTTCGAAGGACGCGTCAAGCTGTCCCAGTTGTAATCGATACACCAAAGTCGATAGGTAAGCCATCTCGAAGACCTACTGGACGACTTGAATAACTCTGACACTAGGGTTACCACTATCTATACGATAAAGTAAACATCATCATCATCTACATATCAGCCGAAACTCCTGGACAAAAGCCTCCCCCAAAGATCTCCACAATTGCCGGTCTTGCGCTATCCGCATCCGGCGACTTCCAGTGACCCGCACAAGATCTTTGGTCCATCTTGTAGAGGGCCTGCCCACGCTCCGTCTTCCGGTTCGTGGTCGCCACTCGAGAACCTTTCTGCCCCAGTGGTAATAACCGAGTATATAAAACCACCATATTTTATTTTCTAGCAATTCATTATTAATATCCCGCATTATACCATATCGTATGTCGGCATCGGGCTTCGTTTGTACATCAATCATAGTCTTTCAAAACATGTCGACCTACTAACAGTTATCGTGCTTATATAAATTAGAATATCAACTTTCTTCAATCACAACAAGGATTATTTTTGCTTGTAAATTTTGTTAGATATATCGCGTTACAAATTATATTTAATGGGAGTTCATAAAGTGATTATTGATACATTCTTCTAGATTCACTGCAAATAAAATATTCCTTTTAAGTTACCTACTTTATTTGGAGATCCCTACAGACTATTCGTGGTTTTGACTATTTATGGGTTTTAAGCTATTTGATGTGCATTTGACGGTCACCGAAGCCTAGTTGGTAGTGCTCCTGCCTACGAAGCTGGTGGTCCTGGGTTCGAATCCCGGTAAGTGCAAATATTTGTGTGATGAGCACGAATATTTGTTTCTGAGTCATGGATGTTTTCTATGTATATAAGTATTTATCTATCTATATAAGTATGTATATCGTCGCCTAGTACCCATAGTACAAGCTTTGCTTAGTTTGGGGCTAGGATGATCTGTGTGACATTGTCCCTAGATATTATTATTATTTAAAAATAGCCCGTATGAGTAATATTATGCTGTGTAAGGACAAGACGAAAGTGATTTTTTCGTTAATAGCGCATTTTTAGGTACATGTTTCCGCGTATAAAATCCTGTAGATCTTCTAAATTTTATGGTGAGACAAGGCTAACTGACCGCAAATGTAGGATGGTATAAATATGGCTACACACAGTGTTGGCATTAATCGATTAATTTTTCAATCGAATAATTGAAAGTTTGAATTGCATTGTTGCTTTGACTGGCCTATTAGACTACTGTTTAGTGACCCTAGCTGCTACGTCAGAGGTCGTGGGTTCGAAAGGACGAACTTTTTGTGATAAATACGATTATTTTGTTCTATGTCTGGGTTTAATTTATCTTTAACTAGCTGTGCCCCACGTTTTTACCCACGTTAAACTTTATAAATTATAGCCTATGTGTTAATCCAGGGTATCAGCTAACTCCATGCCAAATTTTATTAAAATCGCTCCAGCCGTTTGAGGTGAAGAAGTAACAAACATACACACTCACTCAGTCACAAACTTTCGCCTTTATACTATTAGTAGGATATGTTGTTGTGTGTAAAATAATATTCAACCGCGTAGATTACCTAGATACCGCCTTTGGTTATTTCAAGCATTCCTGGTTTCTTTGACTACAAACATACCTTTTCTCTTATTAGTACCTAACTATTTTTTATATTATACTAGCAGTGCCCCGCGGTTTTACCCGCGTTAAACTTTACAAATTATCACAGCTCCTCCCCCGTAGACAAAAGCATGATAATATGTACCCTATATGTTGACCCGACCTCTTAGTAATATTCATGCAAAATTTTAAATAAATTCATGGAATACTTTTTGAGTTTAGCCCGGACATACATACAGACAAAAAGACAAAAATTCTTAAAACTATATTTTTGACTTCGATATCGATTGTAGATCACGCCCCAAGTATCCTTATTAAAAAATATACAATGTACAGTTTTGACTTTCCTACGATTTTATTATATGTATAGATAAATCACAGCTCCTCCCCCGTAGGTGATAGCGTGATAATATGTACCCTATATGTTGACCCGACCTCTTAGTAATATTCATGCAAAATTTGAAGTAAATCCATGGAATACTTTTTGAGTTTAGCCCGGACATACATACAGACAATCAGACAAAAATTCTAAAAACTATATTTTATATGTAGTATATGTATGCTTCTTAAATAATATTCAATGTACAGTTTTGACTTTCCTACGATTTTATTATATGTATAGATAAAATTACATGGCACAATTTTCAGATAAAAATCAGTACCTAAATAATGAAATATATTCATAAAAAGTAACAGTTTTCTGCGAGAAAATCTACTAACCACTTGTAAAGTAGAAGTTATTCAGAAGTATGTAGCTGTTTTACGGTGGATATACATATATCAACCTACCCGTAGATAGATAAAAAACTGTGTAAGTCAAGGGGCAAAATCTCACAAGTCTTCTTTCAAAAGAAGTTCTTCGAATAAATCAAAAGATTTCAAATACTTTGTATTATCGTTCAAATGTTAACTTCAGTTCTCAAAGAGATTATAGACATTAAATTAAAGATGTATTAAGAGGGGACCAGAAATCGTTTTACCCATAATCTTATAAGATTATATTGTTTTCCGAAGATACTGACTTACTTTAATTTAAAACACTACATTTGAAATGAAAGCGGATTATACGTGTAAATAAAATGTTTCTGGCGTTGTACTTTTGCAGTTCAAGCTTACCTTTCTGGTAGCGAATTTTATTGATTTATACGAGTATTATGAGTATTACTAAATTTAATACTAACATGTTCGTTTGATTTTCCATGCCCTTATGGCATAATGGATTCCATTGATGGAGGAATTGGATTCCATTTGTTAACGCCAGTAACACCTTTATTTTTGTAAGCGAATGTATGAAACAAAAATAAAGGCGAGGCTGGTAAATAAAAGGATTTAATTTGATTTGATTCATTTTCAGTTACGCCTGGGTAAATTTGTTGCGCAATCAGTACGTTTGATATAAATCTTATTAATTGATGAATATAAATTGATGGGTTATAAGCGCTTTGATGTGCATTTAAAATATCCCGTATAGGTAATTTTAAGCTGTGTACGGACGAGACGAAACTGATTTTTTCGTTAATAAGGGTTTACAGGATTTTGTACATGGAAACACGTATCTTCTAGATTTTATGGTGATAGAAGGCTGACTGTTTACAAATATACAATGGTATAAATCTGTAATATTTTTTTCATCATTCCGAGGCCGAAAGTTTGAAGTTCTTCTTTTGTTTGCGGGAAGAAAGATGCATATTTCAGACTGCTCACAATCAGTGACAGTTTAAAATTTAGTCTATTTTTGTTTTAATTTTCTTCCCGTTATCTATTTGAAATAACTCATTACCATGGTAACCGTGCAGTTGTTATTTCAAGCCCATATTATTATACACGCGGCAATAACATCATTTAATAATAATAAAATAAAATAATATTTATCTAAGAGTCAAATTTTCCGATTCTGATAAAAATTACATCAAAAATATACATAGAAAAAAACTTGTGTATAAAAAATAAGTGAATACAGCTGTGTAAAAAAAAAACCTGACAATGAATTCATCGGATTATTCAAGTGACGACTCTGAAGATGAAGAAGTGCGACGAAACATTGCTGCGGAAGCTGCGGAAATAACTCAAAATTTAGCACCCTCCAAATCGGTACAGCGATATGTCATTAAACTTTCGGTCCTGGTATGATGAAAAATAGTATACGCGCCACGGGAAGATAGCAGGACTTTTCGACCCACGCTTTTGTCAATCTCGCGCGGGTTGAAATGTCCTACTTTCCTCCCTTGGCACGTAATGTACTATGAAATTAAAGTATTAACAGCAGAACAAAGTTTCAATGAGTGTTACGTAATGGTTAAGAAAAAAGGGATTCTAGTCACGGTTTCTTTTTATATTATCGTTTTAAAAAAGCATAAGTAAAAGAACAAACGCGGTACGTTCTATTTCGCTGACATTAAATCTGCCTAATTAGTCATATCCCCCGAAATATTGTTATCTTAATAATTCCTTAGCTGTTTTTCATAACCCGATTTAGTAAGTATACATAATACAATACACAATAGGTTTGGGAAAAAGATTAGATCATTTTTAAAGAGGAGAAGATTATTTTTAAGAATATTGTAAACATTTTTAATATTATAGTTTATTTACATTTAACTAAAGTATGTTTGGCTGTGTGGTGACGGCCTGACGAGAGAATATCGCTACCCCCTCTCATCCCGTGGGGGGACGTAGAAGTCGTCCCGAGGGAATATATACCAGAGAACGGGCAGCAGCGTTCTCCTGAGTACCATGTCTATCCTACTGCGATCGCCAACCCGCCTGCCAAGCGTGGCGATTATGGCATATCCTCCCAAATGATGGACACAACAAAACCGCGGCCCCAGTCCCCGGCAGCCCTGCTATTCCCAGCCGTGGTAACAGCCGTGGTTACGGCAGGGCAGGGGGTGCTAAGAATCCCCGGCAGATTCCACGTTACCAAAACCGACGACCTCTGGCCCTGGCAACATACAACACACGCACACTGCGGACCGACGAGAAGATGATCGAACTGGAGGAAGAATTGAGCAGGTTACATTGGGACATAATAGGATTATCTGAAGTCCGAAGAGAGGGGGAGGACATGATAATCCTGGAATCCGGGAATCTGCTCTATTTCCGGGAGGGCGACCAACTGTCCCAAGGTGGTGTTGGGTTCATAGTCCACAAGTCCCTCGTCCACAACATAGTGAAAATCGAGAGTGTGTCGACTAGGGTTGCGTACCTTATACTCAAAATTACCAAGCGGTATTCGTTGAAGGTCATACAGGTTTACGCGCCGACTTCGACGCACTCCGACAATGAGGTTGAGGTCATGTATGAGGATATTTCTAGAGCCATACATACCTCGAACTCTTATTTCACTGTGGTCATGGGGGACTTTAACGCGAAGCTGGGTAAACGATTCGAGAATGAGCTGAGAGTGGGGCAATTTGGAACTGGAGACCGGAATCCGCGAGGCCAAATGTTGGCCGACTTCATGGAGAAGGAGGGACTCTTTATGATGAACTCCTTTTTCAAGAAGCTGGAAAACCGCAAATGGACCTGGGTAAGCCCTGATGTTTGTTTGCCCTGTTTTTTGTTTTACAAAAACGAGATAGACTTTATCTTGTCGATGAGTAGACAGATGTTCAATGACGTCTCAGTGATCAATACGGTTAAAACCGGAAGCGATCACAGACTGGTGAGAGGCTCATTGAACCTAAATGTCAAGCTCCAGAGGTCCCGACTGATAAAAGTCTACGCTCCGACATTTACCCATCCACATCCAAAACCCTGAACCCTTTCAGCTCGAACTGCAAAACCGTTTCGAATGCCTAGCAGATTGCGAGGAAGTGGACTCATACCACGACACGCTCGTAGAAGCTGTCCATACGGCTGGGTCTAAGGTCTTCAAGGCCCACCGTACAAACAGAACCAAAAAGATCTCCGACTATACCCTGCAGCTTATGGACGAAAGACGGAAAATAGTTCTGACATCCTCTGATGATGCTACAAGATACCGGCAGCTCAACAGACAGATCTCAAAGTCTTTGACTCGCGATATTCGCCAATTTAATACAAATTGTATTAAACAAGCCATTGAGCGGAACAAAGGCTCTAAAGTGTTTGCAAGAGAACTGTCTGTTGGACAGAGCCAACTGACGAAGCTGAAGACTGAGGATGGCAGAATCGTCACGTCTAGACCTGAGTTGCTGGGAGAGATCGAGAGGTTCTACGGACAGCTGTATACGAAAACCCAGTCACTTGTCGATAGTTGTGCCTCAGATCCCAGAGCACGACTAACCCAACACTTCACCGACGACATCCCGGACAGCCTGTGCGAGATTAGAATGGCTCTCGAACAGCTTAAGAACAACAAGGCGCCTGGTGTTGATGGAGTTACGGCAGAGCTTCTGAAGGTGGGTGGTACACCAATCTTACTGGCCGTTCAGAAGTTATTTAACTCCGTCATACTAGAAGGAACGCCACAAGCATGGCACAGGGGTGTGGTGGTGCTCTTCTACAAAAAGGGCGATAAAACCCTCTTGAAGAATTACAGACCCATCACTCTGCTGAACCATGTTTACAAGTTGTTTTCGAGGGTCATTACGAATCGTCTCGCACGCAGGTTTGACGACTTCCAGCCTACCGAACAAGCCGGTTTCCGTAAAGGCTTTAGTACCATAGACCACATACATACGCTGCGGCAGGTTATACAGAAGACCGAAGAGTATAACCGGCCATTATGCTTAGCGTTTGTGGACTATAAAAAAGCCTTTGATTCGATCGAAACTTGGGCCGTACTGAGGTCTCTCCAAAGGTGCCAAATCGACTACCGGTATATCGAGGTGTTAAAGTGTTTGTACGAAAATGCCACTAGGTCAGTGCGACTCCAGGACCAGAACTCGAAACCTATCCACTTGCAGCGAGGTGTAAGAAAGGGAGATGTTATATCTCCGAAACTGTTCACCAATGCATTGGAAGATGTCTTCAAGCTTCTGGACTGAAAATGCTTTGGCATCAATGTCAATGGCGAGTACATCACCCACCTTCGATTTGCCGACTATATAGTTGTCATGGCTGAGACCATGGAAGACCTCAGTACAATGATCGATGGCCTCAGCAGAGTCTCTCAACAAGTGGGTCTGAAAATGAACATGGATAAGACGAAAATCATGTCGAACATGTGGGTGCAACATGGGTTGCACCCACTCTTGTTAAGGTTGGAGACTCTGCGCTCGAAGTTGTAGAGAACTATATTTACCTAGGACAGACCATCCAACTAGGTAGGTCTAACTTCGAGAAGGAGGTCAATCGTAGAATTCAACTCGGCTGGGCAGCGTTCGGGAAGCTAAGTAATATCTTCTCGTCCCAAATACCGCAGTGTCTCAGGTCGAAATTCTTCGGCCAGTGTGTGTTGCCAGTGATGACTTACGGAATGGAGACGTGGTCGCTCACTATGGGCCTTATCAGGCGGCTCAAGGTCATCCAAAGAGCAATGGAAAGGGCTATGCTTGGAGTTTCCCTGCGAGATCGAATCAGAAATGTTGAGATCCGCAGGCGAACCAAAATAACCGACATAGCCGTAAGAATTGCCAAGCTGAAGTGGCAGTGGGCAGGGCACATAGCTCGTAGAGCCGACGGCCGCTGGGGCAGAAAGGTTCTCGAGTGGCGACCACGAACCGGAAGACGCAGCGTGGGCAAGCCGCTGGAAATCGCTGGATGCGAATAGCGCAAGACCGGCAATTGTGGAGATCTTTGGGGGAGGCCTTTAACCAGCAGTGGACGTCTTTCGGCTGATATGATGATGATGATGATGAACTAAAGTATGTAGGTATCATTTTGTTCGATAACTTTTGGCCATCTTGTAGGTAGGGACATGATTACATTGCTATACAAATTTTGGGACTTCTGATCAAAATACCGCGACAAGTGGTTTTGGCAGTCCTCCCGAAATGTTAACCTGACACTGCCTAAAGAATTCTGAAGAGACCGAAACAGGTCTAAGGTCAGGACTGTACGGTGGATGCTTTAAAACCTCCCAGCCAAACTCTCTTAATTATTGCTGAGTGGTTAAAGAAGTGTGAGGTCCAGCGTTATCATGATGAAAAGCCACACCCCTTCTGTTGATTAATTCAGGCCACTTTCTCGCAACTTCTGGCTTCAATTTCATCAGTTGTTCGCAGTAAAGTTCAGAATCGATGGTCCTGCCTGGTGGTAAAATTTCATTATGACCACCAATTGCTCTTCCAATCCCAACACACACAGCATCACCTTGTTGCGAGTTAACCCTTCGCACGTTCTTGTCGTACGTGATCCACTTTTCATCACCAGTTATCAACTTCTTCAAAAATGGTTCGGTTCATTACGTCGTAATAAAGAATCACAAATGAGTACACGGTTCATTAGGTTTCTTTCAGTGAGCTCGTGAGGTACCCAAATATCGAACGTTTTTGTGTACCCAGTGTTTTTCAAATGCACCAAAACTGTTTTGTGGTAAATTCCCAGTTCTTGCGTAATACCAGAGCGACGTGCATCTTTGACATCAACATTTCCGGATTGAGAACACTTAAACAAAGTTGTGCTACTCTCATAGATACTGCACTAGGTCCATAAATATCGCAATTTTTTCTGCGTTGCATTTTTACCCTTTTTTGTAGTAAAATTTTAAAATGTATAGAATTCCTTCATTAGATTCGCTCATCTTGACAGTACGAAAAACAAATGAAAATCAAACATTTTACTAATTTGAATTTGGAATTATGTTCTTTAATATTTAAACTTTCAATAATACCAAAACCAGCCAGATACAAATAGTTTAGCCAAAGAGATTTTATGACAGGTTCAGACATACTATAACGCGAAAAGACCTTTTTCTCCAACCTAATATATTATTAATACCTTTTTTTTCTCTTCGTTATTACTTACTCACTTATCATATGATTAGTGGTTACGCAAGTGTCAGAGTTGTTCAAGCCACCCAGTAGGCATCTGACATGGCTTAACGACTGTTGTCTAATGACTACAACTAGGACCGATAGCTTAACGTGCCCTCCGAAGCACGGAGACGCACAAAATTTAAACCACTTTGGTGGTGACACATCTATGGACTGACAGCAAGCCTTCGATCGTTTACAGACCGGTGAGAGCATCTAGTTATGAGCGGCTCGAAACGTTACTAATATTATTGGCACCTCTTAATATAAAAATGATCTTGCTTTATTAGTGAAACTATTTTATCTACCAAACTTTTTACATTATGACTTTCAAAACTAAAACTCTACTAGTATCTTTACGTATTATGGTCGGATTATTAATTTATCTAACATATCTTTTATTTAAGTTTATCAAAAACTTTTTGTGAACTTTATAACTAAACATATAAGGTATATTTTCTAACAACATCGTTGCCATAAATCTGCTAACATCTTTACGTATGGAATTCCAAACATATCAGGTGTCAAATAAAGTCACAGAAGATTGAACAAAGTCTCGGTAATTTTGTGGAATTCTGTGGATGGAGCAAAAACAGCGAATATCAATTTTATTTGATGACTGCCATTATTTTTAAGATAAGAATTTTGTAGAGATGGAATATTCGGAAAAATTTATGTTATGAACTCATACTAGTTGAAAAGAACAGCTTAAGTACATAACTTTGATATTTATGAAGAAAATATTTTATAAGGTCTAACTAATACGACTTATCCATTAGGTAAGATTAGTTTCAAACTAACGCAGTGACTCATGAAAACTCAGCCTAAATCCAAAGGTAAGTAAGTAAAACCAAATTAATATGTAATGTTAATTCCACTTATAGTCAGTTTAATCAAGCCGGGATGCAATATGCACCGCCCTCCTGCCTATAAAAAATATGCACATGCAAGAAGGATAATATAAAAATTCAAATCAGATACCTACATGCGCTGGTAGGATACCCAACACGTGTTTTAGTCTACACGGACCATTCTCAAGGGATACGAGCTCGTTGAGTGCGCGAATGCGACAGGACATAGGATAAAAAGTACATGTAGTATGCTCTTTATATACTGTTATTTAATTTACTTTTTTTGAAAGGCTGTACAGAACTCAAGACTTGTGAAAGGAAGATTCTCCGTAAATAATCTGGAATGCTGCCGATGCAATGTTCTATTCTTTAAAGCTTTACAAATATATAACTTTTGGTTTTCAATATTTATTCGACTACTTGTACGTCTTCTTTCGGCGTCTACCTGATTTGGCTGCATGTTGCAATCTTCTGGAGGAGGATTTGAACATATTATGCTTGCTTACGACCAGTTCCCATAGCGACCATGGAGGTAGAAAAGTAAATAGATTTAATGATGTTTTTGGAACGAAGTTCCTTATCGCGCGATGTGAAAGGGGGTTAGACGGAAAAAATTCTTACGAAAAGTTGTCACGACACTTTTGGCAGCTGTGCGGCGTGCGCATGTTTCTCTGTCTGTCTCTCTCTCTCTCTCTCTCTCTCTCTCTCTCTCTCTTATAGATAGCAAACCAGATATTTTCATTTCTATTTCGCATTGAACGGTGTGGTATCGCGTCGATTATTTATGTTGAGTGTATACAGGTTTTTTGTACATAATAAATAATAAGAAATAACTTCGTTCTATCCGGGTATCCCTTGACAACTCTCAAGTTTTTTTTTATTTTGCAAACTTAGGGCCTATTCACACCTCGTTTATAACGCGCTTTTATCCTACAGAGCAGTTTCTTTTTGTTTGTATCGATACAAACGCAAATTCAACGTGCGTGTGTATCACTACAAGCGCGTCAACGGCGCGCTTAAAAAACATGGTGTGCATAGGCTCTTAGTGCACACAATGTTTTAATTCAAATTTACTTTATCCTCTAGCGGATAGAAACGACTTATGCACTCCGATATCGAAGAGCAAAAATATTCTTTCCGAGATGGGGGATGAAAAAAATATTGATAATCTATAGTAGTACAAGTGGCTCAGATTCACAGATCAAATAGTTTAATAAAAGCGTTTGCAATAATATGGCAAACGCTCTTATTAAACTATTTCGTCTGGGCCCTGTGCTGCTTGAACTACTAAACTATAGATATCGTATAATCGCAGTTGAAGTGATTTAAAATAAAGAGGATATTGAAATCAGTAACTTGCATAATATCTCACCCTTTATGATAATATGCTTTTTATCAGATTAAAGCGATGCTCCTTTCTAAGAACATACGTGGTATACTTGTTCGATCTAGCTCATTAGCTGTAATACCGTAATGAACAGAAAATAATGTTTATTACGCAGTGTAAATAAGAAATTATGAACAGTGCAGCTCACTGTGGTCTTAATATGATAGCCACCTATTACTGTAACTGAAAATCTTTATGAGAAAACGCATAGCTAAAGCCGTAACTTAAATAATATCATACTTAATAACAGTCGCTGATTAGCTGTCGGACTTACGCAATATAGTGTTTATATATTAATGTAATTACTCATGTCTACAGCTAATTATCTGTAATCCTAATAACCCTACTAATATTATTAATGCTGCGAGTTTTTGAGTATGTTTGTTACTCTTTCACGCAAAAACTAGCGATTTTTTTTAGTAATATAGCTTATAGGTATATCCGAATAATTTATATAGTTTAACGGGGTAAATCCGACGGGCACAGCTAGTCCTACTTCTTACTAATATGTAATAAAAAAACACGAAAGTGAGTGAGTATAAATGTATAGATGTGTGGAGCATTGTTAGTCTTCCATGAAAAAACTAACGGACGAATTTTGATGAAACTTTGTTTATAGAATATAGTTACACATAGGCTACAATTAATATAGTTTAACGCGGGTGAAACCGTGGAGCACAGCTAGTAATAATTCTTTATTGTCTGATGATGGTATCCTTTTATCTTGGGACTGACAATAAATCATCGCACATTCAGTCTTGCGCGCGCATCCCCACTGTGCGGGCGTGTTTCTAACGAACGTTTTAAAGTTTAAAAATGTCGAAAGCAGTGAAATGTGTTTCCTGCAACATTGTTATTGACGAAATGCTATCGTATGTTCAAAACAAGTTATCAGTGATTGATGAAGATACACTAGTGAGAATATGTTCCTCTGCGTTCACCAGCGAAGAGATTGAGAAATCGAAGGAGTTATTGTTCGAATCGGTTCCGGTGGAAAAGGCCAAAATAAAACGGAAAAATAAGGGTAAGGAGCGACGAGATCTTGTGGACATAGTGAGCGTGTTTAAAACTGTGGAACCAGATTTATTTCCTATCTTCGTTGCGAAAAATCTGGAACGGTTACCGCCGATTCTTTTTGATCACCTTGATTGTACGAAGCTACTTAAAGACCTCCTTCGAATGCAGACCGACCTTAAAAAAGTGACTGAAACATATGTCACCCAGGCACAGTTGCATGAAATGAAGACGGATATTTTAAAAACGCAGAATGACTCACTAATACCGGCGTCTGCGTGTAAAATCAATACTGTGAAGAGAGGCGGATGGTTATTGGATAGTGGACCTATTGGATTATCACACGTCCAAAATTCGTCATTGGATGAGTGCATTAACACAGTCGATGAATCATCGCTAAGTGGGCCTGACAACAACATAACGCGATTTCGAAACATAGGGAAGGTAGACAGCGAAATTTCTGACAAAAATATAACGGCTACGACGAGGCAGCGAGCGCGAGGTGCGAGCGTGAGCTCCCCGACCGGTTTTACGGCCGTCACCAGTCCAAAAGAAACCGATCTACCGGCCGCCGACGCTGTGACGTCACCGCGGCGATACTACAGCGCCGCTACAGCTATGCCCGCGCCGCCGCGGATAGTACAGCAATCTAGATCAGATGACATTACAAATAACTGCGTAAACAAACAGAGTACTACGGAGCGCACGAGTAAAATTACGACAGCCTACCAACCGGAGTCGGCTGGCGGGGAGGAAGGATGGCAAAGGGTTTCATATCGTAGGAGACATATGAATTACCGTTATCACGGCTCGGCAGGCAGTGCCAGAGACAATGCAGGGAAGTTCAAGGCCGCCGTGAAAAATGTGCCTATATTTATTACGAAGGTGCACAAAGATACGACAGAGCAAGATATAGCCGACTACGTCTATCAAAAAACGGAAGAGGTTATAACTCTTGAACGAATAGTGTTAAAATACCCGAAACCCTATAACGCATTTAAATTTTTTGTGGCTGAATCTAAGTTACCTCTATTTCTGAATAGTGGATTATGGCCTGAAGGAATTATTTTCAGACGATTTGTGAATTTTAAATTAAGAAACCCAAACGCGAACGGTGTAAACATAGCCACCGTGACCGGCTCATTGTAACTAGCTCAATGGATATAAAGTCTAATTACAAACTTATCAGTTACAACTGCAAGAGTGTGAAGCGTTCCGTTGAGAGTATAAGGCAATTGTGTCGCACATCTGACATAATAGCCTTACAGGAGACATGGTTGCTGCCGGGAGATATTCCGTTCCTTAATGAGATAGACGTGGAATATGGCTGCACCGGGACGTCGGCGGTGGACGCTGGTGCTGGCATGCTGCGCGGCCGCCCCTACGGCGGCGTCGCGTTGCTGTGGCGAAAGAGTGTGTTTACCGACGTATTGATTGTGCAGTGCGACAACCCGCGAGTATGTGCCGTGAAGGTAAACGCGGGTCAAAGGTCATTCTTAGTGTTCAGTGTGTACATGCCGACAGATAATGATGTGAACTTGACGGAGTTTACGGAATGTCTCGGTGTGGTGAGTGCTGTCATAAACAATAGTAATATAGAATCGGTATATATACTCGGGGATTTTAACGCTCATCCGCATGAACGATTTTATGGTGAGTTACAGAGTTTTTGTTCAGAATCGCAATGGTTATGTGCGGATATCGAGCTACTAGGGTTGGACTCTGGAACTTGTACGTTCATAAGTGAGGCGAACGGATCGAAGCGCTGGCTTGATCATTGTATAGTCACTGAATCAGCTCGGGAGACCATTGTAAGTGTACAAGTTCTTGAGGACGTCCTGTGGTCCGATCATTTTCCTCTCCAGATTGAAATATTGTTAGATAAAATCAAACCTAAATTTCATGATAATTGTATGCAATATAACGATGTGCGCTGGGGTTATAGAAACTCTGAACAATGTGACATGTATAGTAATTTATGTAATAATAATTTAAAATTAATTGACTTTCCAATTGTAATGACCGATTGTTGTGATTATGTATGTAATAATGTGGATCATAGACTTGTTATTGACAATATGTACGACAGAATAATACAAATATTATGTCGAGCAGCTTCCGATAGTCGTTCGTCAAGTGTTCCCAGATACAAGAAGTCGGTTTTCGGTTGGAACAGGCACGTAAGTGATGCTGACAGGGCGGCCAGGGAAAAGTTTGAGTTGTGGGTTTTGTACGGCAAGCCGGCAGAGGGTCGCGTGTGGAATGACATGCAGACAACTCGTAAGATTTTTAAATCACGTTTACGCTGGTGTTAGAATCATACTGATCAAATAAAAATGGACATCCTTGCGTCACATCATTCCAGGAACGACTTCCGAAGTTTTTGGAAGTCTACAAACAAACTTAATAGTAAACCAGGTCTACCTGCGAGTGTCAATGGTGCTTGTAACCTGTCGAGAATAGCAGACCTATTTAGAGAGCACTTTACCGTTAAGTCACCTTTGGCATCGTCACAGTCCACGAGCGATGAGGGTTGCTGTGGTCGGGGAGTCAGCGTCCAGTTTACGGCCAAAGATGTGCGGCGGGCCATTAAATCTATGTCACGGGGCAAGTCTCCAGGCCATGACGACCTGAGCATTGAACATCTAAGGTACGCGGGATATCATATGCCCAGAGTGCTGGCGATGTTCTACACCTTCTGTGTAGGACATTCCTACTTACCTGCACCGATGATGAAGACTGTGGTGGTGCCAATTGTCAAAAACAAAACCGGTGATATTGGTGATAAATGTAATTATCGACCGATTTCCTTAGCGACTATAGTCGCAAAGGTGCTTGACAGTTTGCTGAACGCTCAGCTTGATAAACATTTACATATACACGATAACCAATTTGGTTTCAAGTCAGGTCTCTCTACAGAAACGGCTATATTGTGTCTGAAGCAAACTGTCAAGTACTACACGGATAAAAATACGCCCATTTTTGCGTGTTTTCTTGATTTATCGAAAGCGTTTGATCTGGTTTCTTACGATATTCTATGGCAAAAATTACACCAAACAACGATGCCCGAGGAACTAATCCGTATTTTCAAATATTGGTATGGGAACCAGATCAACGTTGTTCGGTGGTCAGGGGCATATTCGACGCCATACAGGTTGGAGTGCGGCGTGAGGCAGGGGGGGCTGTCATCGCCGAAACTTTTTAACCTGTATATAAACGCGCTTGTAGAGGAGCTCAGCGGCACACATGTCGGCTGTCATATTGATGGAGTCTGCCTTAATAATATTAGCTTCGCAGACGACATGGTGTTGCTCAGAGCTTCTATAGGTGGACTGACGCAGCTGCTCGACATTTGCGCTAAATATGCTGGACAACATGGGTTGGTGTACAACGTAAAGAAGAGTGAGTGGATGGTCTTTCAGGTCCGGGGAAGGTCCCTAAGTCAAACGCCTAAACTTAGAATGAATGGTCAGCCCCTGAGTAGGGTAGAACAGTTTAAATACCTTGGGCACTTGCTAACCCCGGATCTGAAAGACGATAATGACATAGAAAGGGAGCGTAGAGCGTTGTCTGTTCGTGCAAATATGATAGCACGCAGATTAGCTCGCTGTTCAAGAGACGTCAAGATCACCCTGTTCAGGGCATTTTCCACGTCCTTCTACGCTAGCGGTCTGTGGGTGAATTATACGCAAAAGCAGTACGGCGCTCTACGCGTCCAATACAATAATGCATTCAGGGTGTTGTTGGGGCTGCCTCGCTTCTGTAGCGCTTCAGGGATGTTCGCCGAAGCGCGCGTGGATTGTTTTTATACAACAATGCGCAAGCGGTGCACATCCCTGGTGAGCAGGGTGCGAGTCAGCCGGAACAGTATCCTGAGCGCCTTCGCCCAGCGATTCGACTGCCAATACATGTATCACTGTGACATGGTACATGTACGGGATGATGTCAAAATATTGTTTTGATTGTTTTGTTGTATTGTATTGTAATGTAATTGTTCTGTATGTTATTTTAAGTATTGTATTGTATTAGTGTATTTTTATAATTGGTCCTTGTTGGCCTTTAATTGAATAAATAATAATTACAAAATAATTACATTGTTGTAATTTGACTGCATGCAGTAGCCCAATCGGTCGGCGCAAAAAAATTAAAAGGAACAGGGCGATACTCTTGTCAGTAAACCATCTAATATTTTATGGCATACCCTTAAGTGGTAAAAAATGATATAGTTATGTACCTACCCTACCACCTATTATCACTTTTATTCAATGGATTGTTTACTTAAACTTAAAATAATACTCGGATTGAGGGGGATTCCGTCTTTCTATCGTCTGTAGTTTCTCCGGTAGTTTCTCTTATTATCTATAAGTGCCTAGCAAGATGCTAATAAAGTGATCTGCTGACCTCAGTTATACTAGAAGGGTTGAATATGTAATAAAACCACATCTGCTATTGATATATTAATCTCATTGATCGTTCATCTTGTAATAAACTTGTCATGAGCTAGGTGAGCAGTGTGAACGAAACCATATCGCGGTCTATTTCAGCACTAACGCCACCTAGTGATACGAATTGTGAAACTTTTACAAATATTGGTGTATCATTTAGTTTTGGTCGTAAACAATAAGGCTAGTAGCTAGTACAGATATTGTATTGACTTAAAATCAAATTCTATTATTTGGAGCATGCGATTTAATATTGGATGGTATTCTTGAAAGAATACACCTAGTTAATGTGGGGGACATGGTTCCTCAAAAGTTAAATATGCAGAATATCTCACAGTGCCATCTAGCCCAAACTAAGCAAAGCATATACTACTGATACTAGACAACGGATACCAACAGATATCCAAGGCACAAATACATACATAAAAAGTATATAGGAATCAAGTTCTTAACAATAAAAAACTATCTAATTAATATTAGGTCTTTACCTATGAAATTGCCGTTCTGCAGTACTGGCCATTTCAAATCAAAATAATTTTTGTTTGGCTAAGAATTCTAATTTCAAATTAATTTTATTTTAAAAACATGGATTCTTTTTTCCAAAAGTAGTCATTTCTTTATTGATTAGTGTTACATTTTCATCGCATTTCAATCTTTTTCGTCATCATGGATACGTTAAAAATTCGAGTAATTATGGAATATGAGTACCGTCGTGGCAGCAACGCGGCACAAGCGGCACGCAACATCAACGACGTTTACGGAGCTAACACTACAAACCAACGCACCACCTGTTATTGGTTTGCTCGCTTCCGTTCTGGAAATTTCGACCTGAAAAATGAACCTCGCGGTCGTCCGAAGACTTTGGTCGACAATGACGAATTAAAGGCGGTTGTGGAAGCTGATGATACACAATCTACGGCTGAATTAGCAGCAGCTTTCGACGTTAGCGTCAAAACAATATTGGTCCATTTGCGTCAAATTGGCAAGGTAAAAAAGCTTGACAAATGGGTGCCCCACGAACTCAATGATCGCCAGCGCGAAGTACGCGTCGAGACGTGCCTTGCACTGCTCAACAGACACACAAATGAAGGAATTTTGAACCGCATTGTTACCTGCGATGAAAAATGGATTCTGTTTGATAACCGCAAGCGCTCAGCAAGTTGGTTGGATCCTGGTTCAGCACCTAAACAATGCCCTAAACGAAAACTTACCCCTAGAAAAGTGATGGTCACTGTTTGGTGGTCTAGCGCCGGTGTGATTCATCACAGCTTCTTACCAAACGGGGTGAGCATTACTGCAGATGTGTACTGTGAAGAACTGAGCACAATGATGGAGAAGCTGGCGCATCTCCAACCAGCATTGGTCAATCGCTCGTCTCCGCTGCTCCTGCACGACAACGCGCGACCTCATACTGCACAGCAGACGGTCTCCAAGTTGCAAGAACTGGGGTTGGAAGCTCTCCGTCATCCGCCCTACTCACCAGACCTTGCGCCTACAGACTACTACTTTTTCCAGAATTTGGATAACTTCTTGGCGGGAAAAAAATTCAATACCCGAGAGGCAGTACAAAATGCCTTTGAAGAATTTGTTGCCTCCCGTCCAGCTGATTTCTTTAAGAAGGGCATCAATAAACTACCACTGCGATGGCAAAGATGCATTGATTGCATGGGTGATTACTTCGATTAATACAAATAAAAAAATTCATGAAAAAAATTCGTTTAAATTTTTTCATACAAAACGGCAATTTCATAGGTAAAGACCTATTATTTACCAAATCTATTTTTACAGACTGGCTTCTTAATGTAATGGCAACACGGCTTTAATCAATGAGATCATTTGCATTTATAAAATTTTGGTATGAATTATATCGATTCAACATTATCTAACCAATTTACATGTAACCAAATTAACTAATTACTTCCATCGTAGAACAAGCGCGTTGCTT
Source organism: Pseudoips prasinana (assembly GCA_951640165.1). Taxonomy (NCBI): domain Eukaryota; kingdom Metazoa; phylum Arthropoda; class Insecta; order Lepidoptera; family Nolidae; genus Pseudoips; species Pseudoips prasinana. The sequence continues at coordinate 9,352,319 of OX621249.1, read as the reverse complement.
GTAAGATTAATTACTCGTTTCCCTAATTGCTACACGTTGTGCTAAATGATTATTTCGGATCACAGTTGTCGGTAACTATTAGATTGTTTGTGTCTGAATATATTGTACTACAATGAATGTATTATAATTGTATTTTTAAAATGAAGGTCCTTTTGAAGAGGCAGAGATTAATTTTGAAAGTACTTCCTTCTAATCCACAGGGTGTGGTTTTACCCGCGTACAAGAAAATTATTTGTGTTTATGAACATGTCTACTTGTCTTGGTCTGGGTGTTTTCTGTGTATTGTAGGCATATATTTAAAGCGATATATGTATATAAGTATTTATATACGTTGACAAGTATACACTGTATACTGTGGATACTCGTCAACTTGCTTTGCTTAGTTTGGGCTAGATGGCGCTGTGTCCCGAATATTTATTAATATTATTAAAAATAAATTCTAAACCCTTATTAAAGATAATAACCAAAATAGAGACAAACATATTTGACATACTTAATATAGTTTTTTTTTAAACAGATGAACTTGAAAATACATGAAAATACTAGATATCATTTTGTTTGCCAATATTGCTGACAATATTGGCAAACAAAATGATATCTTGTATTCTTTTGTAAAAAAATACAATTTTGTTGTTGTCAGCACCTTTACTAGTTTCCACACGCGTAAAAATTTCAGCAAGGAAATCGCAACAATTTTCCGGTAATATCTTCCGGTCTATCCAATATTGTTTTGTCGGGATCTTCCTTCCTAATCAGGTAAATTGTTCGAGTAGTTGAGACTAAAACTATACTTGTCCTGCAAAATATATATTATTTTGCAGCACAAGTATAGTTTTAAAACAGGGGCTCTACCGGCTAAGTCGCCGACTTAGCCGACTTAATCAATCTTTAAATCGACTTCAACGATGACAATTGATTCCGGACCATTTTTGACGTCACATGTGCTCATGAAAGCCGATTTAACTATTGATTAAGACATTTTTAACCTTTATTTATTTGAACGCCATTTATTAAATCGATGTTCGGCGACTTAGCCGGTAGTGCCCCAGAACAGAATCATTATCATGCACACGTGCCACAAGACGTCCACTGTCGTACAAAGGCATTCATAATTGGCAAACGGGTTGGCGATCGTAATATGATTGTTATAGTACTCAGAAAGACGCTGCTGCCCGTTCTTTGGTTCCCTCTGGATGATATCTACGCCCCCAACGGGATGCGATAGGGCGGTTATTTTCTACCCGTCACCACACAGTGTAACATACACGAGTATAGATTAGATATTTTATTTATGATAGGCATATGTATTAATAATAATAACAATGTCCTCTAGGTCGAATTTCGGTCACGGCGGCCTGTCTCACTGAGATCACGGTATTGACGGTCACCGTAGCCTAGTTGGTAGTGCTCCTGCCTACGAAGCTGGTGGTCCTAGGTTCGAATCCCGGTAAGTGCAAATATTTGTGTGATGAGCACGAATATTTGTTTCTGAGTCATGGATGTTTTCTATGTATATAAGTATTTATCTATCTATATAAGTACGTATATCGGCGCCTGGTGCCCATAGTACAAGCTTTGCTTAGTTTGGGGCTAGGATGATCTGTGTGACATTGTCCCCAGATATTATTATTATTATTATCTAGGCAGGAAATATTATAGTGCATAAGTGTGTACGCGAATACAGAGGCACTTTCTTTTCCATCACTCTTATGATCCGGTGGGACGACTAACGACAGTAGAACCGGAATGAGGTCAGCCACACATGCTCTCCGAAGCACGGAGGTATAAATACCGCCAACACTCAGATTTCGGGGTGATACTGAGATCTTTACATAAAAATACTGCCACGCAGTTCATTAACACAGTAAAGAACATGGCGTTCACGTGTTCTTTACTGCTTTTATAAATTGCACAGCAGAATACCAAACTTTTTGGCCCGACCTCATTATATGCGGTTGCACACGCTACCGCTAAACCACCGCGACAGTCATTCAAATAGCTATAAAATATATATGTAATAAATAGAACCAGTGATTTCTTTGCCCTCAAACATAGTGTCTATTTGTTATCCTGATTACTTGGGACTATTACAATTAACCAATGCTTACCAAAGGAGAGCATACCTACAACACTAAGTGCACGGCCACATTCCCTCGTGGGCGGGTGAGCATTCGGACGACAAAATTTGTATGGAGAACAAATGAAGAGCGATTAGTGATGAACGCAACCCTGCCAGCTTACTCTTGCCCTCTGGGGTTGGGTACCTACAATACTCGAAGTAACTTAAATATCAACTAAATATCCTAAAACATCCTTACTACCAAACAAGACGTCATTAGAAATTCAGAGAATCCCTCCCAACATCAAACACTACACTTAATTTCAAAGGTCTGTAAACGTATTGTCCCGTCAGCCGAGAGCGTGACAATCGATTCCTTGTGCGTGCCCGACGTGACAATAGGTCTTATTGTCACGTGGAATGCTTCTAAGGTCGTACGGCCTCGCGTAGAGCATACAAAGTTGTTTTCAGTTCCCGATTGACGAGTCTCGGGATTACACGGACCTCAGTCCCGGAGTTACAAAATTATTTATTTTTTTAAATAATTATCTTTACACATTTTCTCAATACAACTACTGAATACAACGCTTTGTAAATTTTAATAAGCGTGTCTTTCGACGACTTTAATCCTACATAATATTATTATTATTCCGAAAGTGGGACTCACTTTCGGAATAATAATAATATTATGTACGTACGTCTCAACTACCAAATCGACCAGAGTTAAATTAATAACGAAGGAACATTTGATCCGGATTGTTTTCTGAATTAGAGTCTACAACATAAATATTTAGCACGTGATTTATAATAGAACTTTTTGATGACTTTAACTATTGTATAATTTATTTACTAACCCTACTCACCAGTACTTCACAGTATTTACCTTACTATCAATGTATTTCAAGCGTAAATCAATTGTACACATGCTAAATAACAAGTGTAAACCACTAATACAATCGCTCACTCGCTACTCACAGTGCTACAGAGGCCTCTAATAACACTCTACGAGCCAGGACTGACAAATAAAAGTGCTTTCCAAAAGACGGAAACTCTGACAATTAAAAGCATTTTTGAATACATTTATGATACATCTATAAATAATAAATAAATAATAAATAAAAATGAATTTATTTCTCACCATCAACCACAAGTTACAAATGTCATTTTATTCTAAAGCTAGTTTTACAAGGTAGGTTGAGGATCGCTGGTGCCTGAAGTAGGTATAAAAATAACCTGTGATACAGGTCACCAGTTTTCCACTCGGACCAATTTACAAATACAGCCTGAAATGTACACAATAATAACAAAAAGTTACATTTTTAACAATAAGGTGATAAAAAGGAAAATAAACATAAAAACATGCAAATATCAATGAAAATGGTAAATATATATATATATATATAAACTATAAACTGACTGCGCGCCAAGGTAAGCCTAAAAACACCAATCGTTTGTGATAGACTACTGGTACGTGAGGGCAACCGACTATCAGCGCGTAAATAATATGGCTTGTATAGAAGACCATCAATAAAACGTGGATACATTAGGTACGGGGATATTTTTAGATAAACAATCACACTGGAACTCAAAAATTCATGAGATTCAATAAAAAATATGGTCTCTACTTCTATTGATATTTGTATAAATAATGGAAGGAGGAGAAGCAGAGAACAGCAGGGAAAACTGATTTAGATTTAGTTTTTGACATGAGAAGCATATGAGTATGCGTGAAGTATAAATCCCGGGACTGGTTAACTTCCGCTACTATGTGAAAAACCGGGATTTCAATACCTGAAACTCAAAATTCATGCCCTAGTAATACATGATCGGCATTTGATATTAAGGTAGATTTCTATGTGGTAATTTAAGTCTAAATTGGGTGATAAATGTGATAGTGCTATTACTACTCTTCCTCGAGAAATTGGTTCTTTTGTACTGGTGATACCACAATAAGTTTATAGGAACAAACGAATGTTTCCGAACAGCTAAGCCCTTTTAAATTGACCGTGCGTGGTAAGATTTTGCCTCGCTACTACCGCTCCACAATTATTAAAAGTTTTATTATGCACGACAGACTCACGCCTGATTCCCAGAGGGGTAGGCAGAGACAATGGATTTCCATTTATCACGATCCTTGCAAGGTTAATCTCGGTTTTCCAAGGTTTAAACTTCGAGTCAGATCTGGTGTCTAAGAAAATTAGTTTTGTATATCACGAGCAAAATGAGCAATGCTCAGTCACTTTGAAAGTCTTTAAACGAGCCATTATTCTATGCAACTCGTCAACGACCGTTTATATAACGATAATTCACATACTATACTAATTTTAGAAATATAAATGAAGCTTTTATGCGTTAAACGTCTATGGCTGATTACTGGTAGTCTATTCAACTGCAGTTAATAATGTCAGGCTTCGAATCCTGGGGCGGGCCTAAGAGTTGTTGGGATATTTCTGGGAGTAAAAAAGTGCCTCGGAAGATCATATAAAGCTGTCATAGCTGCGCCTAATAGACTAGATGGCACTTTATCAGACGATTAAGAGTGACTTCTTTATTAAGTACTAGCTGTGCCCCGCGGTTTTACCCGCGTTAAATTTTATAAATTAGCACAGCTCCTCCACCGTAGGTGATAGCGTGATAATATGTAGCCTATATGTTGACCCGTCCTCTTAGTAATATTCATGCAAAATTTGAAGTAAATCCATGCAGTTTATGTTTTGAGTTTAGCCCGAACACATGTATATAGAGTCAAACAGACAAAAATTCTAAAAACTATGTTTTTAGCTTCGATATCGAGTGTAGATCAAGTACCAAGTATCCTTTTTAAAAAATATTCAATGTACTGTTTTGTCTTTCCTACGATTTTATTATATGTGACCTCTAAGCAGTGGAACTGGATAGCCGTCCCATCGGATCATGAGTGTGATGAAACACGGTGTTAGCGCACACGCACGTTTTATTAATTGTTATTCTGATTCTGGGTGTGCTTTGTGTGCGTTATTGATGTGTTCCTAAAGTACCCCACGGCTATACTCTTTATATAACACTAGCTGGTGCCCGCGACCTCATCCGCGACAATTTTGAATGATAACCAATATAACTACTTACTACTAGCTTAATCTAAAAATATAACTTTTAAAAGAAATAAGCAATATAAATTTAAGAAAACCTAACCTATAAATAACCTAGCTATGAAATAAACTTAAGACTGTTATTTTTTAAAAATTACCCGATGTCATCAATTGTCCTTAAGTTAAGTCAGTAAGACAAATAAAGTAAAATAATAATCAACGATGCATTAATCACAAAGGTAACGCCCATTAGATTAGGTTGACCCGACCTCTTAGTAATATTAATGCAAAATTTGTAGTTAATCCATGCAGTACTTTTTGAGTTTAGCCCGGACATACATACAGACAAACAGACAAATAGACAAAAATTCAAAAAAACTATATTTTTGGTTTCGATATCAATTTAAGATCACGCCCCAAGTATCCTTTAAAAAAAATATTCAATGTACAGTTTTGACTTTCCTACGATTTTATTATATGTATAGATTAAATCACAGCTCCTCCCCCGTAGGTCATAGCGTAACAATATATAGCCTATATGTTGACCCGTTCTCTTAGTAATATTCATGCAAAATTTGAAGTAAATCCATGCAGTACTTTTTGAGTTTAGCCCGGACATACATAGAGACAAAAATTCTAAAAACTACATTTTTAGCTTCGATATCGAGTGTAGATCAAGTACCAAGTATCGTTTTAAAAAAATATTCAATGTACAGTTTTGTCTTTCCTACGATTTTATTATATACCTAGGTCATATGTAATAAAATCGTAGGAAAGACAAAACTGTACATTGAATATTTTTTTTAAAGGACTTATATAACACTATAATATTATATATTAAGAATTTTATTATATAGGACATCTATACATATAATAAAATCGTAGCAAAGTCAAAACTGTACATTGAATATTTTTTAAAAAGGATACTTGGTACTTGATTTACCCTCGATATCGAAGCTAAAAATACAGTTTTTAGAATTTTTGTCTGTTTGTCTCTAATGTCCGGGATAAACTCAGCGGTGGGACCGGATAGCCGTCCCATCGGATCATGAGTGTGATGAAACACGGAGCGCACCCATGTTTGCGCATACGCACGTTTAATAAATAGTTATTCTGAGTCTGGGTGTGCTTTGTGTGCGTTATTTATGTGTTTCTAAAGTACCCCACGACTATACCCTTTATATAACATTAACTACGTGCAAACTACTTAAGAAAACCCACCCAGACCTTTATAACTGATCAATTTTAAATCCAGTCCATTGTGTATTCTGTAACTATTTTCTACACTATAAATCTTCACAGCCTTATTACACTAAACAAATGTGGAAATTTAAATTAAAATACCTTTAGTATAAACCAAAGTGGAATGCGAGCTATCCCTCCTGTTATTCTCTGGGGAGACAGCTTAGATACTTGCATAGTTTCAGTAGTGCAAGGTAAATGATTCAGCGATATATAGCTTTTCAGTACTTATATAATAAAATACTGGCTGAATGTATATAATCGTCGTTTCCATTGTGTGTTTCACAAAAATATTTTATCGCGCGACCAACTGTTGGTGGAATTAATTTACTGCGGAGGTATTTCCAGTTTAGTATGACATGGCAATCTTCAAGAAGCGCAACTTTTCCTTGCCTAAAGACATGCAATGCATTTTCAGACCCTCAGGTGATGCCAGTGGCCTTGAGCGGCGGTGATCACTTACCATAAGGTTACCAGGTCGTTTGCGTTGCTATTCTATAAATATAGCATATATTGTTTAATAGATCACCCCTGGGGGGTTATCCGTGATGTAGCAATTTATATCCATCCAAATTTCAACCAAATCGGTTTAGCTATATTTAATCTTTTAGGTTTAGTTTTTGTGCGAAAGTCATTATTTTTCACCGACTTCAAAAGAAAGATGTTATCAAAATCTACTGTAAGTTTTCATTAACTTTTCTTTTGTACGTTATGCGCTTTCTGATTTTTTGTGGACTTACTTTAGTATTTTTTTATTAGCTTTTTAGGGTCCGTAGCCAAGGAAAAAATTAAACACTATTACTAAGACGACTCTGCTGTCCGTCTGTTTGTCTATCACCAGACGGTCTCATGAACCGTGATAGCTCGACAGTTGAAATATTCACAGATGACGTATATCTGTTGCCGCTATAACAATAAATAAAAACAGAATAAAATATATTATAGCGCGCTTCGTGCGCGAGTCTCACTCGCACATGGCCTATTTTTTTTCTTTTGGTTTTTATTTATTTTTTATTTATTTATAAATGATACACCATCGACAGTTCACAGTGCAACTTAAAATTGTTTTTATGTTTAAACACAAGTTCTTTATGATTTGCCATTACAGGTGCATACAACATTTACAATATTATAACAAAACAAAAACTTTAATAAAATCTATATTACCTAAAATTTTGGTTTAAATTTAAAGATAGAAACTAAAACTAATATAACAAGGTTAACATGAATAAATTAATAAATGATGGAAGTTAGATCAGTGTTATATATAAAAAATAACATTAAATTAAATAATATATTCAGAGAAACAACATTAATTGTTTGAAGTCTGACTAAGAATATCCAGTATTACCCTTTTAAACTTTTTTATGTTAGTCGTATGGAAAATGTTTGATTCCATATAAATTTTGTTCAAATAAGTTAATAAAAACCTTACCTTTAAAACCTTTTTTTTGTTAAATCTAATGGCACTAGGTGTCTGGTAGCAAAAGGAACGAGTCTTAGTAAGAAAGTATATTAGTGAGCCGCTCTTGGCGGTAAAGCACTTAGGTACGCGATCAGTCCATAGATGGGTGACCTTTAAAATGGATATATTTATGAAAGTCTCCGTGCTTCGGAGGGCACGTTGTAGTCATAAGATAACAGTCCTTAGGCCATGTCCAAGACCTGCTAGTAGCCGTCTAGTAGGTCTTGGACATGGTTTAACGACTGTAACACAAGGTGGGCACCGGACCAGCATACCCGCGTTCCCGGGGCTCTCCCATCAGGCGCCAAGTGAAGTCCACGGCAGGTTAGCTTTAGCGGTGCGAGTCCGACTTAGCTTAGCTTAGATTCTTAAAACTATTGGTTAGCAAACAACAATAAAATTAAGCAAAATTAAAATTTTTGAAAATACCCACGACGGTAAAAATCTCATCAAAAAGGAATAAAATAACTCAAAACCCCCGACTTAACCCAATTATTATGTAACGAAATATTATAATAGACGTAAAAATACTTTCTAAAAAAGAGTTGATATCTCGAGAAATCGGTAATAGATATACTTAATTACCTTAACAATGAATATCGATGTTTACAGATTTTTCCTAACGTGTCTGTTTCTCGAAGATATACTTTATTGTAGCGATAATAATTTTACCATAATACATAACCGAGGAATATCCGTCGGGGGCTGCCTTTCCTATATGAAATTTAACAAAAATTTAATCATACTTATAAGTATCTTTAATGTCGTCATTAAACATCTACAATTCTTCAATTGATGCCAGTGGCCTTGAGCGGCGGTGATCACTTACCATAAGGTTACCAGGTCGTTTGCGTTGCTATTCTATAAATATAGCATATATTGTTTAATAGATCACCCCTGGGGGGTTATCCGTGATGTAGCAATTTATATCCATCCAAATTTCAACCAAATCGGTTTAGCTATATTTAATCTTTTAGGTTTAGTTTTTGTGCGAAAGTCATTATTTTTCACCGACTTCAAAAGAAAGATGTTATCAAAATCTACTGTAAGTTTTCATTAACTTTTCTTTTGTACGTTATGCGCTTTCTGATTTTTTGTGGACTTACTTTAGTATTTTTTTATTAGCTTTTTAGGGTCCGTAGCCAAGGATATACAATGTGTAGGTAAGATCTCGCAAAACAATAAGTGTGATTCATCCTACCACATAATATTAAGTTCCTTATTAAATATTATACAGTTGATGACATAAACTGGGAGTACCTCCACGCGGTGAAGGCGGTAACAGTTCCTAATACTGGCTAAAATTTCCTAAACACTATGAATGTCGATGCCTTCGGTCTTATGTTGTTATAATGTGTTTTCAAATGCGCTTTGAATGCGAATTAAATGCGAATTGGATGCGATTTACAGACCTAGAGAGGCCTAGCTCCCAGTGACGCCGAGAGCTGTTGTTTCTTTATTGATACCAAATAAAGAGAAGGTCCATATTGATCTTATTTTTTTTAATTTACGAGTTCTAATTTCATTAATAAGTTTGATACAACACTATTTTACTTTTCAATTATAATTTTGTAAATAGTGTCGGTTAGTTTTTTAAGTGTAATAATATTGTTCAATATTATTTTCCCATCATTATAATTTGATTTATTTTTATAATTGGTTTAAACATAATATTTTAAGATTTGGGTTTGAATTAAATTTTGTTTGTAGAGTAAGGTACATACTGAATTTCATTTTTAGTTTGTTTCTTGAATTTTGCATTTTCCAATAATAATTTGGATTTCACAGATTAGGTAGTTTAGTCGGAATATAACTCGGTTTTATTATTACTCGAGTTTTATACTTGATTTTATAGTTTCAGTTTATTATATTGCTATTATAAGATTTTTTATATTTTTTAATTTTTTTATGAGGATAACGTATCTATATTTTTGAAATAGGTACTTACTTGTTTTTGAATTTATAATTTTTATTTAATCATTAAATTTGCTTGTTGCGTGATTCGAATATCCCTCGATCTTTAGACGGCGGCGTAGTTATAACTGACTTAGACCAAAGATAACTTTTTAATAACCCACATAATAGCATAGCGTTGGAAGAATAAGAACGATTGAGAAGCACTTTACGCCGATCGCAAAGTGATGATGATAAAATAGAAGAAAGCTCGTAAGGCCTCTCAAATCCATTACAAATACGCCGTCTAGGTATCGCTATGCATTAATTTTGAAATTTTACTCAGACTATTACATTAAACATTGTTAAAAGTTACCTCTATATCACTCATCTGAGGACATGCACCAATCACCCACGAACTCATTCCTGAAATCCGCATTGAAATTAGACAATACGTTTTAATTTTGATAATATTGCAATATAACCGTTTCACACTAATATAGCAGCGCCCTCTAGTGAGTTAATATCATACGATTTATCTTAGACCATGCACCAGTCAACTACGAACCAATTGCTGAAAACCGCATTGAAATCGGACAATTCATTTTAATATTATTGCAATATTATTTTGCACTAATATTGTAGCGTCCTCTAGTGAGTTACAGACGTAATTTTTATTATTTGGGAACATGCATTAAGCTACCACGTACACATTGCTGAAAACAGAATTGTAATCGGACATTTCGTTTTGATTATATCGCACCATTGTTTTGCCCTAATATTGTGGCGCCCCCTAGTGAGTTACAGCCATAACACCAGTCTAAGAACATGAACTCATCAAACACAAACCCGTAATTGAAAACCGCATCAAAATCGGATCATTAGTTTAGAAGATAGGTGGGAACATTACTTTGCACAAACGCACACACAAACATCTCTCACCCTAAACGCATATACCTGCTCCGTTCCGTCGTGGGTAAAAAAGAGCCTGTAAGGGTGATTATTCAAAGTTATTTAAAATATGTAAAATTCTTCCAGTCAGTTTAAAACATAAATATTTGCTTCTTACTAATAGTCATGGCAGTTGGGAGCGTTACCCAGTAATGGCACACAACAAAGGCACTAGGTCAATAAGTCAACGTAAGTTCGAGGTTCCTAAAGTAGGTAATTACTATGGAGATAGAACCTTACAGAAACGTATACCTTACCTTCTTAACACCTTACCAACGAGTATAAGGAATGAACCAATAAAAGGACAATTTATGAAAACTCTAAGATATTATTTACTAGAAAGTCTCTAAAATTTACAAATGAATATTTAAAATTAAGTTTATCTGACATAAGATGTATGGATTTGATTACTTTCACTGTATTTTGTATGGTCTACTGTATACCAGTCAAAAATTGTGATTCGATGGTTCTCACAGACAAACCGTTTATACGGTTTTGTGAGACAATGTATAATTTTCATTTTTTATTGGAAAGAGTTGATAAATTAAAAAAAATAGCCACCCCCAGACACTTTTTGCGGGTGGCATGCATAGGCATTCCCCTGATATGATAAGTAAGTAGTAGTTTATTTTTAGTTTCATGTAAGATCCGTATAAAAACGACGTTCCATCAAAATACGTATTTCGCTTAGCATACCCAACTTCAGTGTTACGTCTATAAATCGCACTCCTGGCAGGATGCCGAAACACATTTGACCTTTCATGTCTCCTTTCATACGGTGAACGTCAGTAGAAATAGAAGGTTCTTTTTTTAAACTCTAGGTACTTTTGTTTAGATAGTTGTAGGTAGTTTCAATACTGTCTATATGTGTATACTGTGCCAATATGGAGCAAAAGACGGCAAATTATCACGTTTGTTGTCTGGAACGGCTAAGCTGATTACGATGAAATTTTGAATGTAGGAAATCGCTAAATTAGCAAATAAACAATATATGCTACCATAAGTAAACATCTATCTATATATATCTATAGATAGATATTAGATATATATCTATCTATATATTTAAAAATCAATGCCACTTTTCGTTGTAATGTTATAACTCAACAACGCCTTTACCGATTTGGCTAATTTTGGTCTTGAATTATTCGTGGAAGTCCAGGGAAGGTTTGCACGTAGAGAAAATTTAAAAAGTCTTGATAAAGTGTAAAATCAACCTCTTTTAGCAATTTAAAATATTTTTTGTTTGAATAAATGAACTTAATAATCATTTTTTTTATTACTATGCCTTATACGTAGCGAAGCACGTACCGGGCCGCTAGTTATAATAATAATAATAATAATAATATCTAGGGACAATGTCACACAGATCATCCTAGCCCCAAACTAAGCAAAGCTTGTACTATGGGTACCAGGCGACGATATACATACTTATATTGAAAGATAAATACTTATATACATAGAAAACATCCATGACTCAGAAACAAATATTCGTGCTCATCACACAAATATTTGCACTTACCGAGATTCGAACCCAGGACCACCAGCTTCGTAGGCAGGAGCACTACCAACTAGGCTACGGTGACCGTCAGTTATTTATATAATAGCCAGACAAACGAGCTAGGTCTCCTTGATCTAGCGGTAGCGTGTTCAACCGTAGATAACCGCGATACCGATGCAAAGTGCCTCACAAGTGCGTGATCTAGGGGTGCTTCTCACTCTGGACCTAACTTTCCAACCTGCAGAGATACGTCACGTCAAGCGACGCTACGTTAGTAGATATACGGTCACCGTAGCCGAGTTGGTAGTGCTCCTGCCTACGAAGCTGGTGGTCCTGGGTTCGAATCCCGGTAAGTGCAAATATTTGTGTGATGAGCACGAATATTTGCTTCTGAGTCATGGATGCTTTCTATGTATATAAGTATTTATCTATCTATATAAGTATGTATATCGTCGCCTGGTACACATAGTACAAGCTTTACTTAGTTTGGGGCTAGGATGATCTGTGTGACATTGTACCTAGATATTATTATTATTATATACTAAGAAATGCACAGATAATGAGGTCCTGGGTTCAAAGACCAAATGATATAAAAGTGTTTTTTCTGGAAGTTGGTGGTGCTTACGATCTCCCCCCAGTCGTGTTGTTTAACCATACCATCCACCATATCAATGCTTATAGCCAGATGCTCGCACCGGTCCGTAAGTGATCGGCGAGGTCAAGCAACTAGACTCGCGGTCAGTCCATAGATGGGTGACCGCCAAAGTGGTTAAATTTGTGAGGGTCTCCTGCTTCGGAGGGCACGTTAAGCTGTCGGTCCCCGTTGGAGTCATTAGGCAACAGTCGTTAAGCCATGTCAGAGCCCTAACTGTGACTCTAAGGTAACTACTGTAAGTACGCAAACCGTAAGCAAACGCGCATTCCCGGGACTGCCCCATCAGGCGCCAAGAGAAGTCCACGGCAGGTAGGTTTAGTCGGTGCAAGTCCGACATACCCACCCGCAGACACTTATTGCGGGTGGCATGCGAAGTGCATGCCTTATCAAAAAAAAAGGTTAGTTTACATTATTTATAGCAAAAGCCGATGCATAACACCTACATGCACCGAAAGGGTGTAAGCAAAGGAATCCTGAATTTGATCTGCCCGTGTGTATCGTTCATAGCTTAACGCAGAGCGCCTACCATGGATTAGTAGGTGGTGCTGTATCAAGATCCGCCGGACGATTTTCGAAATTAGATTTACACTTTACATTGCGAATAGGCTTAAATAACATTGTATATAACCACTTACTACACTACATTACATTATTAAATGCTAACAATAACATAAACATGAAATTATACGCATTATCTTGAGAGTATAAGTAAGTTGTTTAAGATTATATTTGCTTGGGGATTAAGTGATGCTAAATATTAGATAAAAGCGGCTGAAATTGTGAGCCTAGGGAGAAAGACATTGTTCAACAAAAACATTTTTAGCTGTATAAATACAGAAAAGAAATTATTTATTTATTTGTAGCATGGCTTAAACAATTCGGGTTATTTTGAACAGGAATAAAATGTATACCTCAAACTAGCAATATTATTATGTGAATAAGAATCGTCATCAAGGTTGAATTTTATTCATAGTTGTTTTGTTATTACTAGGTCAGCACGTTACGTCCTGAAATATATATAATGTCTTGAAATAAGAACTAATGCGTTGCTCTGTAAAGAGAATTTTTTATTTATCAAAATGCTGTACAATTTTATCTTAATTCTATACAAATTATTTACAACTATAACATAAACTTACCTGTAAAGAGAAACAACATTTATGCAACTATTTCACACGTTATAATATTTACAATATTTTATATTCAATATATAATTCTATGTTCATTTGACAAGATGGTTGACAACATTTAATTATAAATAATAATGCGAACTATATGGCCTATGCTAAATGAAGTAAACCTTCATATACATCCCCCCCCCCCCCCCCCCCTTTTATGTGCATACTTCTAATAACATCTTGATCCTCCGGTACCGGCACAAGTTTTGTGACATGAAAAAGATTAGACTCGACCTTCCGATGCCCTGTGTTTATTCTATAGATCGAATTTGACAATTTTTCTAAAATTTTGTAAGGCCAATTTTTAATTCGTCAAGTTTTTTTCTATTTAATCGATTTCCGTTTTCCACATACACTGCATCTCCTACTTTCCATTCACGATGTTTTCGGTGTTTATCGAATTGTGCCTTATTATAATTGTCTGATTTTATTGAATTTTCCAGTGCAACTTTCCTGTCTCTTAATAAATCATTTTGTTTTATGTTCTGTTTTAATTCTTCTGGTAAAATATCAATATGTTTTCCTTCTAATAAATACTGCGGCGAAAATCCTGTCACAGTATGCTCAGTTTCGTTATACCTTTCGGTACATTCATGGGCAATAGTTGTCCAGGCCAATTTATTTCCTCTTTCGTTTATCTTACATCTAATCTTATTAACTAACGTTTGGTTTAATCTTTCGTTCAAACCATTGGAAAATGGTGCATTTACTGCAGTGAAGACAATGGTTATATTTTGTTTGACAAAAAAGTTTTTAAAATCTTTTGAATTTATACCTGGATATTGATCAGATAGAATCATGTCAATTTTA